>BTPG01000004.1:163075897-163392093 GCA_036245525.1 Semisulcospira habei
CTATTATGAACTAGGTACATGTATCACTATGCTACTGGTTAGATTCCCTGAAATAAGAGAATACACTGCATTTCAAAAGGATCACATTCATCAGGTGACATCAATCCTGGGCACAGTTACCGGTAGACCATTTCTGAGCTCAAATATTAAAAGAAATTGAGTAGTTTCCGAGTTCTTTTCTTCGATACAGGGTGTCTTTAAGGACCCCTTTACACTGAATTCTTTACAAATCATTTCAATTTACTTATATTTTAACACTTTGGGTATTGGTCGCGTTTTTTGTCACGACTCCTGTTGGAATCATTGCAACAAAAACTGCTACCAGTATTACTGCTGTGCATCGTGTGATGAGCTGATATGTGCACTATGTTGGTGGGCTTTTTAAAAATAATGTTATTCATGTTGTACTGTTTTAAATACATTAGATTTTAACTGAATTGTTTGTATCATCATTGTGTGCATATTTTAATGCAATGTTTGTGTATATTTGAGTCACTGAGAGTGTCGGACCACTTTAATTGCCCCTAGTGGGATAAATAAAGTTTACTGAATTGAACTGACACTCAAACTAGTCAGGGTTAAAAAAAAAAGGATCATGACAGACATCAATTTTAAGGAAATGTCATTCTTTCATAGTAATCATTTTTTACTTAACAAAATCTTGACCTCTCATATTTAGTTTTTGAGCTGTTCAACAACCCTATTCCTACAATAAATAAGGTAAACTACCACTACCATGCAAAGGGGAAAATGAAAACTTGACTGGGAATTCATTAACCCATTTAGCCCAAGGCCACATTTACTAAATTTGGATGTGTAACTTAACAATTATGTACCAGCTGCAGGAGATGGATGGACCACGATAATTCAAGGGTAGTGCCAGATTAGCTTGGCGCCTTAGGCGCCAAGCTAATCTGGCACTACCCTTGAAATATCATGGTCCATCTATCTCCTGCTGTGGGGTGTTGGGGCTAAATGGGTTAAACCTCTTGTATAGTAGCAGTGGCTGCATGCACAATGGGAGTTAACTGTTAAAAAAAAAAACATACATGTTAGTGCCAAATTTGCGTTCAGCTGCGATGACATCCCCATCATCCTGGTACCCTTTCCAGTCCATGTAGTACTGAACTGAATGGTTGATGGGGAAAGTTAGAGGCACAAACTGTTTTTTCTCCTCTCGGTCATAGATGTACTTTGTCTTCTGGAAGATGAACCACAGCTCTTCTTCATCCTCCCTCTGAAAAATTCATTTTTCTCTGAAAGGTTTTTTTTTGAAAAATACTTACTGATGACATGACTATGTGGAAGTGTCTACTACTTACTCAATTTTAGCCTAAGAACCTCTTGTGTAACCACACAACCCGGGAGGCACTCGGGGAACCCCTAGAGGGGCCGAGAGTTGTCTCCCGTTCCTGCCCATTCGGTTCCGAGTCACGTGGTGACCGACCAGTCTGTATACTTAGCTCACCAGCGGCAAGAGGTGCAGGTGGGAGGGTCCTCCGAGTCATGTCATCGGTAAGTATTTTTCGAAAAAATACCTTTTATAGAAAAATGAATTTGTTTCCTCAAAAACATTACTGATGACATGACTACGTGGAAGAATTGCAATAAGGAGGAGGGTGCCGCGCCCAAACACCGCCGCAGACGGGTTAAATCAGGGCCATCCTCCCTGTCGCAAACACCAAACAATTTTAGCTAAGTATGTGCCTATGGCGCCGGGAGGGAGTGTTGCGCTGTGGAGATGTTTCCCACCAGAGTGAGATTGTCTCGCTAGCCTGCCAGATCCCGGAGGAAGAAGCGAGCGAAGGTCGATTCTGCTCGCCAGCCCATGGCTGCCACGATGTCCCTGACAGCGCAGATCCGGCCAAAGGCGACGCTCGTGGCCATGGCACGTACCTCGTGTGCGTGTATCTTAAGCCTCTTCGCTCCCTGTGGGGAGAGGTCCTGTAGGCGGACCTAGTGACCCTGCGTAGCCAGGAAGATATCGTCTGGCCTGTTATGTCAGTTCTGCCAGGGTTAATGGCAGAAAGAGGCGTGAGCGTCCTCTCCGGACGGCTTTGGTTCGGCGGAAGTAGACGCACAGGGCGCGCACAGGATCTTGTTGCCTGGTCCCCAAGGAAAGGAATGCCCCTCGCAGCGGCCGTAAGGTGATCGCCTGTGGCGCAGTCAAAGGAGACCTGGTCTTGGCAAGGAAGGCAGGGTCTGTACGGAGCCATCTGCGCGATCTGTAGACAGGTAGGGCGCGCTGACAGCGCGTGTAGCTCGCGGACTCGGGCCGCCGTGGCAAGGGCCAACAGGAAGCAAGTCTTACGAGTCACATCCGCGAAGCGAGCCAAAAGCAGCGGATCGAATCTGGCGGAGACCAGCCACGTCAGTACCCAGGGAAGGTCCCAGCGAGGAAGGGGCGAGCGGGGCACTGGACACTGCAGGCCGAAGTGAGTCATAAGGTTGGCGATGTCTTACAGGCGCCGTGGTCTGGGCGGCGGAGGCGCCGGTAGGCATCAGCAATCATGGACATTTACCCCCTGATGGTGATAGGGGCTAAGCCTGGCCTCCAAAGAGCCAGAGGAAGAAGTCCGCGGGCTGGGAATTAGTCCGCTTGGTGGGGAAGAGGAGCTGGTCCTCGCACCCGGAGCACAGTAGTCGCCCTTTCCCTCGTAGACGCGCCGTGTCAAGGGTCTGAAGGCTGTAGTGGTCGCTTCCACTGCCGCACTCAAGAAGCCTCTAGCGGTGAGGGCCCGCCGCTCCGTGGTCGCTTGAGCATGGTGCTCGGCGTGGGTAGCAGCAGGGGAGGGGGGGGGGGGTCCATGGTGAGGCTGAGGAGGCTGATGGTCCAGGACCGGTCCCAGGAGAATGGGGCGACCAGCAAGGTGACCGCCTTGTGTTCTCGTAGCTTGACGAAGACGTAGGGAACGAGGACTTTTGGGGGTACGCATACGCGATGAACCGTCCCATGGGATGGCGAGCGCGTCGACTGCCCAGGCTAGGGGGTCGGGGTGACAAATAGGGGCAGCTGGTGATTCCACCTCGAGGCGCACAGGTCGAACATAGGCGACTCCCAGTGTGCGCCGCTCAACTGAACGACGTCCTGGCATAGTGTCCCCTCCATGCGCAGCAGGGACCGCGCCGGGAGAGGGAGTCGGCCAAGACGATCCGGTGGCAGGGATGTGTTGAGCTCAGATGGACGCTGCGGCCCTCGCACCAGCACATCAGACGGTAGAGGAGGAAGCCCAGACCGGGTGAGACCGCCGAGCATCTGAAAGTAGGAACCACCGTTGCGTAGTCTGTGAGGACGCGCCGCTCCTGGCGCCAGAGGTGTGCTTTCCACGCAATGAGGCTTGCCAGACTGCTTGCAGCTCCAACCAGTTGACGTAACTGTCCGCCAGCTCTGGGGCCAGGGTCGGAGAGGACGAAGCATCCGAGTCACAGGCACCGGGGCAGCTATGTCTCCGGAGGGCGGATGCCAAGGAACAGAAGGTGCTGCTGCTGTAGCGGGAGGCTAACAGAAACACGTCTGCACAGCGTGAGCTAAGTAGCGAGACTGGTCGGTCACCATGTGACTCGGAACTAGATGGGCAGGAACGGGAGACAACTCTCGGCCCCTCTAGGGGTTCCCCCGAGTGCCTCCCGGGTTGTGTGGTAACACAACAGGTTCTTAGGCTAAAATTGAGTAAGTAGTAGACACTTCCACACAGTCATGTCATCGGTAATGTTTTGAGGAAACAAACAAGAGACTGTCTTCACAAAAGTCTGCATGGCTGACAGTGTATAAATTTGAAATGACTGAAGATGTTCGATGGACTCTCTATGCCCCATGATCCACAGCCATCAAGCGACAGGAACTGATGTAACTGTGGCTGGTCCATGCCAGCAAGAGGCATCAATTCTCATGAGCCCCTGCTGATGCAGGATGTAAGTGTGATTGTGGACGCAGGGGCTCAAGAGAATTTATGCCTCTTGCAGTCGAAACTGGCTGAAGGGCTGTTCTGTCTAACAAAAAAGTTGAAATTCAGCTTTTGGGGATTCTGAAAAAGCTCAGTCAACCTCCAGGACTCAAGACTGTCACCAATGGGTCTGTCACTGCTGCATGCACCAAAACAGTCGATGGACACATTTATCCTGTTGAACAACTGTAGTCACATGAAATTAGAGTTGCCTACCTGTTGGGAAATCCATACTGGTAGTGGTACTTTAATGGTTTTTTTATATTGTAGTGGTAATTTTTCATTATACTGACAAACGCTATTATTATTCATCCACTTACATCCGCCTACACAACTTTATTTCTCTCTCACACACACACACACTTACACACATAAACACTACTGAGAGTGAGAGACGCAGATCAGTTCTGTCTCGAGTGGGGTTTTCCAACTTTTTCTTTGGGACCTTTAACCCGTTCAGTGCAAAGAAAATCTGAACAGCACCCAACTGCAAGAGACATAGATCTTCATGAGCCCTACATTTGCCTCTTGCTGATGCTACTTTGAATCCATGTTCCTGGGAAAGCTAGGACTTTTTGGTGGTGAATTAACAAAAAATGCAGAAACATAATCTGCATCAACTGGCACCAAACCAGTTAACCTCAGATAGAGGGTGATCCCTGCTGAAATAAAAGTGAAAATTGTGAACGTCAGACTTGAGTGATAAAGACTCAAACTGACCATAGTAATGCACATTATACTGTTCAAGAATAGCTTGTGCTGCATTCTTTACATCACAATAAACCTTGATTTAATTTTAATACATGTTTCACACATCACATAAATGTGCACGACTGAAGTCTAAGGTGTGCAAACTCTGCACATTGTTGCCACACAGCAACAAACAATGACACCATACCTTCCCATGGTGAAGTCTGACCAGTTCTGTACAACCGTTGTTTGGAGTGGGAACAACTTTGATCCACGATGCTTTCCTTGGATCATCTGACTACAGATAAAAAATAAATACACAAATAAATAAAATAATAATAATGAGGACATAAACAGTGCCTAACCTCAAAGACTAGAGCTCTAGTCTTTGAGCTTAGGAGCTATGTACATACAATATAAATTACCAATTGGAGACCATTCTCAATTTTGTTGTTTTGTAGGTTAATTGAAAGACAGTCATTACAGATAAAATGGTATGTTTTTCATTTAAAATGTACCTGTTGGTTTTCCTAATTTTTACAAATTTTGCCATCCACAAAAAAGAAACAAAACCAAACTGGATCTGGTGTTTTGGGAAGAAGCTGACAAAGACAGCCAAGTAGGCTGAAATGGGACATAGTGGGACATAGTGGTTTTTTTTTTTCCAAGGACATACATTAATAGTGGTAACTTGTATTACGAGTTAGGCTTTGCCAGTGGTTCTTGTCGCCTTTCGGGTCCAGTCAGGGGGTCAGTGTCGGAGGAAAGAGTCGAGGGCTAAAGCCAGCTAGTGTCTGACCATCAGTCAACAACCTTGCTCAAACTGCATTTACCTGGAATTTCTCTCTCAGTAGTCTCAGGTATTTTTTTATTTAACACAATTTCAGTCATTCTTTTGTATGAAATTGGTAATATAGGCGGAACACAACATGTATACAGTTATTTTGTTGCATAACCACCTCAATATTTATTTATCTAGCTTTTTGTTTCTTCACCATTTGGAATATGGTCAGTACATGATACGGCCTTCGCTTCAGTTGAATTTTCCTGTCGTTGATATTATCTAACTTATCCAATTATGTTTTGTATAAAACTGGTACCAGCGGTATCACAGAGTTCTTTTTGTTGTGTAGCCCCCTATTTTGGCATATTTTTGTTCAGAGGTTTGATTGAAAGAATATTAGGGTATGTTTGTACTAAAAAATGTGATTGGCCAAAGATTTATTTGGGGGGAGAACGCTTTGCTCAGCCAGTAATGCTGTCATCGTAACATGTAATATGGGAGTCTCCTTATCATGTTACCTTGGTAACATGTGAATTCTGGCTGCCATGGAAAAAATCGAATAGAGCCAGGCCAATGAGAAAAAGTGTAAAGAGACTGAAAGAAGACAAGTAGCTATCGTGTTAACCCTTTGCGTGTCAGTGGTGGTTTTTGTCGTGATGATTCTAACTGGAATCATCATAACAAAACATGCTACTGACATGCAAAGGGTTAATACTTGAGTCTGCAAAATTTCTTCCATTCCACTCACAGAACTTTCCAACAGTAAAAAACAATTTATATAAATTTATGATAATGTGGATAGCATTTAGTAATAGCAATTAGATTTTTCAATGCGCAATCTAACTGTCACAAAGTAGTTTCTGAGCCTCCTCAAAAACCCATGATACAGGCTACAGAATTTTCAGAAACTGACCAATACTGGTACTTTTTTTATTTGGTTAGGTTGTATTTTGCTTGCAGGTTTTGGACGACATGACAGTGTGACTAGAGATATTTTGCTGAAAGTGCCAGATCGCAGACAATGCAGGCTGTCTCTGGTCAGATGACTTAGGATACTTACTTACTTACGCCTGTCACCCCTACCCGGGTATAGGCCGTCGACGAGAGACCTCCAGCAACTCCTGTCCTGTGCTTCTCCTTCGATTCTACTCCAGGTGGTCCCCAGTCTCTTGATGTCTGCTTGGAGGTCTCGACGCCAGGAGTTTCTCGGCCTACCTCTTTTCCTCTTTCCCTGGGGGTTCCATGACAATGCCTGCCTAGTGATACTGGAAGCTGGCTTTCTCAGACTGTGACCGATCCATCCCCATCTTCTTCGCCCAATTTCATTCTCTGCTGTTATCTGCTCTGTTCTCTCCCAGAGTCTGACGTTGCTGATCTTCTCTGGCCAGTGGATTTTCAAAATTCTTCTAAGGCAACTGTTCATGAAGGTCTGTACTCTGTTGACTGTGGTTTTTGTCAATCTCCATGTCTCTGCTCCATATAGGAGAACTGCTTTTACATTGGAGTTGAAAATCCGGACTTTGGTGTGTTGTGATAGCTCTCTGGAACTCCACACTTTTTTCAACTGAAGAAAGGCTGCTCTGGCTTTACCGATTCGTGCTCTGACATCTGCATCAGTGCCGCCTTTTTTGTCTATGATGCTCCCGAGATAGGTGAAGGACTCCACCTCCTCCAACGGGGTGCCAGCAAGCAAGACTGGTTCTTCCCTGGTTGCGTTCAGCCTCATTGTCTTTGTTTTCTGTTTGTGAATGGTGAGGCCCACTTGGGACGAGATGTCAGCAAGCCTCGTGGTCTTGTCCTGCATTTGTTGATGAGTGTGGGACAGTAATGCCAAGTCGTCTGCAAAATCGAGGTCGTCAAGCTGTGTCCACAGTGTCCACTGTATTCCACTTCGTCTGTGCTCTGTGGTCATCTTCATGACCCAGTCTATGGCCAGTAGGAAGAGGAACGGAGACAGCAGACACCCCTGCCTGACACCAGTTCTGACCTGGAGCTCTCTGGTGAACTGCCCTTCGTGGATCACGCGACATGTCATGCCATCATAGCTGCTCTTGATCAGGCGGACGAGCTTTGTGGGTACACCGTAGTGTCGTAGGAGTTTCTACAGAGTCTCTCGGTCCACGCTGTCAAATGCTTTCTCATAATCCACAAAGTTGACGTACAGCGGGGAGCTCCACTCCAGAGACTGTTCCACGATGATGCGGAGAGTGGCGATCTGGTCTGTACATGATCGGTTCTTCCTGAATCCTGCTTGCTGGTCTCTCAGCTGGGCGTCAACGGAGCTCTTCATTCTCTCTAGGATGATCCTGTTGAAGACCTTTCCTGGTACTGACAGCAAGGTGATTCCTCTGTAGTTGGAACACTTGCTGAGGTCGCCTTTCTTGGGAAGCTTGATTAGGTACCCCTCCTTCCAGTCAGCTGGCATCACCTCCTCTTCCCAGATCTTTCCAAACAGTGGGTACAGCATCTCAACTGTTGTCTCTAGGTCTGCTTTCAGAGACTCCGCTGGGATGCCATCTGGCCCTGCTGCTTTGCCATTCTTCAAAAATGCCACTGCTTTTCTGATCTCTTCCCGGCTGGGTCTGTCACAGCTGATGGGTAGGTCGGTCTCTACCGGCTGGATGTCGGGGGGGTCGGGTGGGCTAGGTCTGTTCAGTAACTCTTCAAAATACTCGGTCCATCTGTCGAGTTGGTCTGCTCTGTCTGCAATAGGCTTGCCTTCTTTGTCTTTTACTGGTCTTTCTGTATGGCCATACTTACCCGACAATCTTCTGGTAATGTCGTAGAGCTGTTTCATGTTGCCGCTGCCTGCTGCCTTTTCTGCCTCCGCTGCCAGGCTGTCTGTGTAGGCCCTCTTGTCTGCCCTGATACTCCTCTTCACCTCGCGGTTGGCTTCCGAGTATTCCCCCTGTGCCCTTACTTTGGCTGCTCTCGTGCGACTGTTGTTGACCGCTGCTTTCTTCTGCTTCCTCGCTACTATCTTCTTCAAGGTCTGTGCCGACAGCCAGTCCTTGTGGTGGTGTTTTCTGAGCCCTACAGTGTCTTTGCAGGTTGAGTTCAGCGCCTCTCTAACTGCCTTCCACTGCTGCTCTGTGGTGACCGCCTCCTCTTCATTTACTAGCTCCTGTAGCGCTTGAAACCGGTTGGACAGCACCAGTTTGAACTCTTCTCTAACTCCAGTTTCTCTCAGGAGGCCTACATTATAGCGCTGTCTTCTTGTTGTCTCTGTGCGGCTTTTCTTTAGCTTGAGCTTCATTCTTAAGGTAAGCAGATGGTGGTCTGAGGCGACATCTGCTCCCCTCCTCACTCGAACATCTTGACGTGAAGGGATCTTCTAAATTTCTTGCTAATGCAGATATGGTCTATTTGGTTCTCTGTTGTATGGTCAGGTGAGACCCAAGTTGCTTTGTGTATTCTTCTGTGTGGGAAGATGCTGCCTCCAATGACAAGTCGGTTTAGAGCACAAAAGTCTACAAACCTCTCCCCGTTCTCACTCATCTCCGAGCCTAGTCCCTGTCTCCCCATCACCTCTTCGTATCCGGTGTTGTCCTCCCCTATTTTGGCATTAAAATCGCCCATGACGATGGTGATGTCTCGCTCCGCACATTTGTCCACGGCACTCTGGAGTCGGTCGTAGAACTCTTGTTTCTCTTCCTCGTCACTGTCGTTGGTGGGCGCATAACACTGGATGACGTTCAGCTTGAGCTTTTTCTTGGTTCTAAAGGCTGCTGTTATAATTCTTGGCCCAAGAGGTTCCCAGCCCATCAGCGCTCTCTGTGCCACTGGTGACAGCATGAGTGCTACTCCTTCTGTATGGGGGGCATTCTCCTCTTCATGACCTGAATACAGAATCATCTCCCCACTTAACAGCCTTTTCTGGCCAGACTGCGTCCATCTGGCTTCACTGATGCCTAGCAGGGAAAGGTTGTACTTTTGCATTTCCGCTGCTATCTGGGCGGCCTTGCCGCTCTGGTACATGGTCTTGACGTTCCATGTGCCCATGGTTGTATCCCTGGATAGAGAGAGGCGGCTCGGTCCTGTGGCTTCCGAAGACTTCCGGCTTTCACCACAGGACGTCATAAGTCTTCTAGTAGAAGAACCTTCCTCCTCCAGGAAAGGAATTACTGTTAGTCTTTTCGTCGGCGTTTTTGTAGCTATTTCCTTTTTTGCAGGGTGGGGAAGCTACCCCCACGCCCAACCCCCTTACTAGGAGGACCAGGGGTTTTCTGTCGGGGTCACCTTCCCTTAGACCATGTTGGTTCACGGCACCTTATTTCATTCGGTGCACCCCTCTCACGAGGGACCCCCTATCCACCACCCAGGGGACGCGCCTCAACGCCGTATGGTCCCAGCGCGAGGACTTAGGATAATAGAAAGTTTATAATTTCTGGTTATCAGTTGATACAACTTTACAATGTACAAAAACTTCACAAAGAGGTCTGAAAGTATGAGGCTCTTCCTGCACGGGGTATCACAAAACCAGAGAAAACATGTCAGCAGACAGATGTCTGAGAGACTAACGACTTCCCTTCTTGACTGTGTGTTTTTGTGAGACCTTTCTCATCATTAACAGGCGGCAGAAAATCATCAGAGGTCTTATAAAATTACAAGGCATGACGACTGGTCCATGGCAGAATATATGGCAGGCATTCTTTCCACTAGAATTTAAAATAATAATAATAATAATAATACATAGTATTAATACGGCGTATTTCTCATATTTATAATATAACTCAAAGTGCAGGACATAGCCGCGAACTGAACCCAACAAGCACGCTCACGTGAGTCACGCGCATTCGCTCACACACTGTACATAAACACAGAACATTCACGTGGTACTAAGGGCAAGCTCAAGCGAGCTACTGAAATTTTTGGAAATTTAAACCGTTTTTTATATTTTTGAAATTGTTGATTAAGTGGACTGAAATTAATACCAAATTCAGGGGGGAGGAAAGAGCCAGAGTACCTGGAGAAAGAACACCCAACGCTCCCATCCCAAGCTCTCTATAGTCCATTACGTACTTGAAACACAGCAGGATTAAGTTCTTTTTTCTCAAGATCTGTCCCTCCCCATGACGGCAGACAGCTGTCTGAAAGACTAACGACTTCCCTTCTTGGCTGTGTGTTTTTGTGAGGCCTTCCTCATTATTAACAGGCAATCATCAGAGGTCTTATAAAATCACAAGGCAAGATGACTGGTCCATGTCACAGCCATGTGTCATATGTTGCAATCACAAGAACTTCATCTTCAACTACAGTGTAAAACAAAACTTTTCTTTGATTAATCAAGATGGCTTCAAACAGATGAAAACCAACAGGAGCAACAACTCTGATTTTTTTTAAAAGCTACTAGTACTATTTTTTTACTTGCATGCATGGATCAAATGTCATCTTCAACCAAGGAAAGCAGGTCTCTAAAAAATGTAAAACTAAGTTATTGCACTGCAAATAGTTGAAAGAAATTAAATGGAAGCAAAAATAGGAAAAGTGTTATTGTTTAGGCAGAATAATGGCCTCCCACGGCACACTCATCAACAAATGCAGGACAAGACCACGAGGCTTGCTGACATCTCGTCCCAAGTGGGCCTCACCATTCACAAACAGAAAACAAAGACAATGAGGCTGAACGCAACCAGGGAAGAACCAGTCTTGCTTGCTGGCACCCCGTTGGAGGAGGTGGAGTCCTTCACCTATCTCGGGAGCATCATAGACAAAAAAGGCGGCACTGATGCAGATGTCAGAGCACGAATCGGTAAAGCCAGAGCAGCCTTTCTCCAGTTGAAAAAAGTGTGGAGTTCCAGAGAGCTGTCACAACACACCAAAGTCCGGATTTTCAACTCCAATGTAAAAGCAGTTCTCCTATATGGAGCAGAGACATGGAGATTGACAAAAACCACAGTCAACAGAGTACAGACCTTCACGAACAGTTGCCTTAGAAGAATTTTGAAAATCCACTGGCCAGAGAAGATCAGCAACGTCAGACTCTGGGAGAGAACAGAGCAGATAACAGCAGAGAATGAAATTGGGCGAAGAAGATGGGGATGGATCGGTCACAGTCTGAGAAAGCCAGCTTCCAGTATCACTAGGCAGGCATTGTCATGGAACCCCCAGGGAAAGAGGAAAAGAGGTAGGCCGAGAAACTCCTGGCGTCGAGACCTCCAAGCAGACATCAAGAGACTGGGAACCACCTGGAGTAGAATCGAAGGAGAAGCACAGGACAGGAGTTGCTGGAGGTCTCTCGTCGACGGCCTATACCCGGGTAGGGGTGACAGGCGTAAGTAAGTAAGTAAGAATAATGGCCTGTGTGTGTGTGTGTGTGTGTGTGAAAGAGAGGGCGCAAGAGTGTGTTCACTAAACTAATGTGGAAAATGACGTCAAACCGAGTGGGTTTCTACATTTTCATGCACACACACTGACAGAATCTGAGTTGTGTGTACTTATACACTATGCCACTGATTTGTTTTGATGCCATGATTTCTTGACTGGCCAGTCAAGAAATCATGGCATCAAAACAAATCAGTGGCTGCCATTTAGTACTGAAATGAATGACTTATCAGTTTCTATATGCCAGCCACAAACCGTGAAGTCAGTTCTAATGATTCCATGTGCTACACACGCAGGTGCTTTGCCAAGGAAAAAATGGTGAGAAAAAGAAAATGGTTACACATAGGCCAGAAAAAGTGCAATGCATTTTGCCACCGCACAGTAATTATTGTGACACTGAATAATGTGCCGGGATATTGACCCCGGTTCATGTCAGTGCCATGCCCCCTTTACTCCACCACCTGCCCCCTCCTTGCCCATCTGTTTAAGACAAGAACATGGCAGCGACACACATCGCTCTTTCTCCCTCCTGTACTAGTACACACAAGCACAATTTATTTTCTGTCATCACTGAAGATAATGAAACATTGGCGTCACTAGCACATGTATCACACTTCAAAGAAGTGTGAAAAAGACAACAGTGGTCCCATGAGTCACAAGCCCACCTAGGTCCGTTTTCATCAAACCTGCCGTGAACAGTCAACTGCCGTTTATGGCCACTTTTTCTTGGCAACAGGGGTGACCGTTCACTGGAGGTTTAACTGTATTATAATGTCTTATATACATTTTGTTTTTGTTGTAGAAACCCCTTAAGATTTATGTTGTTTTTTGTTTTGTTTTTTTATTTTTTTTTATAGCATATATATATTGTGGCATCTAACTAAATTACCTTAATTTTATGACTGTCCAGCCAAACTATACCCGAACTTCATGTTACAGCCAAATTGGCTGGCGGTCTGCAATCATTCACATGTCTTGGATGATGTAACTCTCTCACTGTCAGTCTCAGTTTATACGAATCACGAGTGCTTGGTACAGATGCTTGCAATGCATACTTACCCACTTCAATTCAAAATGAATTTACGTGTTACTGGCGATGCGAATCTACCATGAGCTAAATGAAAGCTTCTGCGTTGTCGCATACAAATAAAGCATAGCTGGTACCTTAGAGCATGTCATCCCGCATCGAACGTGGATGGACCACAGACAGAAAAGAGCCGTCAATATCTGGAGAAGACCGATGATCGCAAACGCGATAAGTCCGGCCTCAAAGTATTCATCGATCCCATAGACAGCAGTCCAGACGTAAAACCATCCAGCGTATATAAATATGAAAGGTAAAACATAACCATGGAGAATTACAGGTCGAATGTTATGGTACGACAGCCGGTGGATCTCGTCATTTAAGGGCGCAGCCATTTTGCAAGTCAGCCTCGCAGCGACTTTTTTCTCGCAAAATAATTTGAGTATCTATAGTGAAACTACATTTCATGGATGCTCATGGAAATGATAAATATTACTCTACATATGGGACAGAATATTTTAATAATGAGTGCCGATCGGCAGTGTTTATAATTATGTACCAATAATGCAGAATACACTTTTTCGGGCGACGTTCAATTCGCCCCCTCGCGCTGGGACCATATGGCGTTGAGGCGCGTCCCCTTGTGGTGGATTGGGGTCCCTCGCGAGAGGGGTGCACCGAATGCAATAAGGTGCCGTGAACCAACATGGTCTAAGGGAAGGAGACGCCGACAGAAAACCCCTGGTCCTCCTAGTAAGGGGGTTGGGCGTGGGGGTAGCTTCCCCACCCTGCAAATAAAGAAATAGCTACAAAAATGCCGACGAATGGACAAACGGCAATTCCTTTCCTGGAGGAGGAAGGTTCTTCTACCAGAAGATTTATGACGTGTGGTGAAAGCCGGAAGTCTTCGGAAGCCACAGGACCGAGCCCCCTCTCTCTATTCAGGGACACAATCATGGGCACATGGCCGAATGTCAAGACCATGTACCAGAGCGGGAAGTCCGCCCGGCAGATAGCAGCGGAAATGCAAAAGTACAACCTTTCCAGGCTAGGTATCAGTGAAGCCAGATGGACGCAGTCTGGCCAGCCGGAAAGAGCTGTTAAGTGGGGAGATGATTCTGTTTTCAGGTCATGAAGAGGAGAATGCCCCCCATACACTAGAAGGTGTAGCATTCTTGCTGTCACCAGTGGCACAGAAAGCGCTGACGGGCTGGGAACCTCTTGGGCCAAGAATTATCACAGCAGCCTTTAGAACCAGGAAAAAGATCAAGCTGAACGTCATCCAGTGTTATGCGCCCACTAATGACAGTGACGAGGAAGAGAACAGCGTATAGGATGCCCATCGGTCATCGGTCATTGACGCATACAAATTTGAAATGACGCATTGCTCTGTCAGTGAGCCGGTCATATGACTTACTCATTTTTTTAAACACTGAGTCACTGAGACCCGCGCCGAGTTGGTTGGCGTGTACGAGAGAGAGAGAGAGCTATGGCCAGCTAGCTGATGCTCTAGTGCACTCAATGAACAGAGTGCATCCTAAAAATTACGGGGAGGCGGGAGGCCAGCTGCCAACAGTGATGGGTGACACTTGCCCCCTCTCTCGAGCAAATGTAAACAATACTGCAAGCTTGGGCCCTGACTAGGTACACGATGCAACATGATGCAAAACTCTTTCCGCCTGTACAGTCGTTCTTATTTCATGGGACGGTTACACAATCAGTAACTCACTGATCTGGCTTTGTTCGCGTCTTGTAGTTGAAGTCGAATTAGTTGTACACGGATAGTCCATAAGCTAGCAGCATCTACCGTGCACCCCCCCCCCCCCCCCAAGTACTCAATAAGGTGAGTTTCAAAGTGTACCTTAGTATGTCCTGAGATGTTTAAGCCATGTTCCCCCAAAATCCTTAGGAACACACCAGAGATATAGCCGATGGCACAAGGGTACCCCCATTCACACAGTTCGCGAATGCTAAATTGAGGTGGAGAAACATTTTCCTCTAAATAAATCAGAGTTCATTCCAGAAGCCCAAATCAGACACTATTATGTTAAGGCACACCTTCTGCGTCCTCTGCAAAAAACAGAATGAAAAATATTGAGTCTCTGGCTCAGAGTAAAGGTATTTGTGCACCCAGTAAATGTCCATTTCCGCGAAATCACAAAAAAAAAGAAGACAAAAATAGTGTGTCAGATGCCTTCAGACATTTCTATAGCACTGACAGTCCATTTTCAGGCTTACATCATTAAAACAGGATGTCACAATTATTATAAACATGACTAGGTGATTATATGATCACTGTGAGTGCCACAGTGGTTGATCCTTACCCCCAAGTTGTAAAAATAAGCAAAATTAATTAGAAAAAATTACTAAATTTATTCCATTTCATTTTGAGCTCTCTTTACCTATTAAGTTTCAATAATGTGAGCATAAAGTGCAAGAAAATAAGGAAAGTCGGCATCCTTTACGGTAAATTCATGGTGAATGATAGCTTTTTCCCATTTAAAATTGCTGAAATGGGAAACATACGTTGTTTCCGATGCCCTCAGAAACTCTGTATACAATTGATAGGTCTTTTTTTAGGTTTCATTGGTTAGGATAGCGTAACACAGTTACTCCCAACCGGATTTTATGATGCTGTGATGCATTTAGACCCCATACCCACTCCCTTGTTGTACGAGTGCCTGGATGAAGTGTTGCCTGCCATTACACAAGTCATCAACAACTCTCTCTCCACTGGTATTTTTCCTGAAAGCTTCAAGACTGCACTTGTGAAACCCCTATTGAAGAAACCATCTTTAGACCCAAATGTACTGAAAAACTATCGCCCAGTTTCCAATCTTACATTTCTATCAAAGATTCTTGAGAAAATTGTCCTTGTTCAAACTTTAAAGCATGTCAACTCTAATAGTCTGTTCAGTGTATTCCAGTCTGCATATCGTCCCCATCGTAGCACTGAAACAGCTTTGCTGAAGATATTCAATGACCTGCTTTGTGCTTTGGACGAGCGTAAGATCACAGTGCTTGCTTTGCTGGACCTGTCCAGTGCGTTCGACACTATTGACCATGAAATTTTGCTGTGCCGTCTTCAATCTGTATTTGGCATTGAAGGCTCAGTCTTGGCATGGTTTAGTTCATACCTGACTGAACGATCCCAGATTGTTTCTGTCGACGGCTGTCGTTCTGAGCCATCACCTCTTCGGTTTGGTGTACCCCAGGGCTCGGTCCTAGGACCTGTATTGTTCTTACTGTATGTTCAACCCCTGTCCGACCTGATTTGTAGTCGCTCCATTTCCCATCATGCATTTGCAGATGATACGCAGATGTACAAAAGTGATACTGTCGAGCGAGCTGTGAATGCCGTCCAAAGTATAAGCCAGTGCATTGACCATGTCAAATCATGGATGACCACCAACAAACTGATGTTAAATGATGGCAAAACTGAAGCAATGTTGGTAGCTAATCCAAGATTATCTTCGTCCCTGCCTTTACCATCATCATTGTCTGTGGATGGAACACTCATTGGCTTCTCTGCGAGTGTGAGAAACCTGGGTGTTACACTTGACAGCGAGTTATCTATGTCACAGCATGTCAGTGCAGTGTGTAGATCCACTTATCTGGAACTTCGTCGTATTAGTTCAGTTCGTCACCTGCTGACCGTGGAAGCCACTAAAACACTAGTTTGTGCATTTGTGCTGTCCAAGCTAGATTATTGTAACTCTTTGCTTTGTGGCTGCCCTCAGTATCTCATTGATCGCCTCCAAAAAATTCAGAACAATGCAGCCCGGCTTGTTGTGAGAGTCCGTAAGACTGAGCATGTCACACCCATCTTGAAGTCCCTTCACTGGCTACCTGTGTCCTCACGTATTCAATACAAAGTTATGTCAATCTGTTTTAACTGCCTTTCAGGCACCAGCCCAGAATACTTGTCCTCTTTGCTGCATGTGTATACACCCTCTCGTGAGCTCCGCTCCTCTTCTGATAAACGGAAGCTGTGTGTACCTTCTGTCAAAACTAAAACATTTGGTCAGCGCACTTTTGTTTATCAAGCCCCAGTGTTATGGAATACACTTCCTCTTGAGGTCAGAAACAGTGAGTCTGTCTCTGACTTTAGGAGGTCGTTGAAAACTCACCTCTTCAAGCTTTACTTTGAATGACTGCCAGTGTTTGATGCCTTAGTTGTAGTTCTGCAATCCTCCTTGTTTAGACTGAATGTTAATTAGAATATAAATTATTATGTATGTATTGTTGTTTAGTTTATTGTAAAAGTGGTGTGTTCGGGCATTGTGCTTTGTTTGTTATGTGCATATGTCATTGTATTTTATTTTTGTGTACAGATTGTAAAGCGCTTAGAGCTTTTGAGTAAGATTAAGCGCTATATAAGTACCCATTATTATTATTATTATTATTTAGGGGCCACAGTGGCTAAATCTGCTGCCCTACCCCTATTTTACCAGTACGCAAAGAAACACAAAATGATCATACCAATTGCTTATGTCATACTCTGTTTAAATATTTTGTTGCCAGTTTTCATAACAAATTATGCATATTGAGCATAAAAATTTGTGATCATTTCATCAATTTCAATGTGACCCATCAATTTAATTGTAACTTTTTAAGTGGCTGGTCTTTTAGGTGATATTTTACCTAGCATAAGGCGGGTCTAGTTAGGTCTCCCCTTTTCTTTTCATTTATTTTCGTCTAGAAATGTGTAAATATGAATATGCATAATAAAGTTTCATGGTTCCTAACAGCCTAAACAATGTTATCAAAATAATTAGTTTCCACATGTCCACCACGAGATCATCACTTCCACCCCCATTTTTTTGCCTTCTTCTTCTGCAACGTTCAATTACTTAATGGCCGTCTTTAAATCTTATATTGTTCTGGCTGCCAATGAGTGAGCTGTCAAGGGGTCGGCAGCAGGAAAATGTTTCTCAATCTCATTTTAGCATCCATGAAGATCGTGAATGGGGTACCCTTGCGCCATCTCTGGTGTGTTCCTAAGGATTTTTGGGGAACATGGCTTAGGACATACTAAGGTACACTTTGAAACCCATCTTATTGAGTACTGTGTGGGGGGGTGGGGGGGGGGTGCACGGTAGATCCTGCTAGCTTATAGACTATGACAACCACAATCTGTTTCTTGCTTTGTTTGTTGTTTTCTAGGAGAGGGCGGAGGGTGGGGGTGTCTATCTATGACAATTTGACAAAAATGTGTTGTGGTTGGTGTCCTGGACACTAAAGCTTGAATCAGTACTGCCAGAAAACTGGTTCTTGTTGCGGAAAACCATTGTGCTCTTCATTGTAGCACAGTAATTCAGTGCTTGCACATGTTTACTGAAAAAAGCATATTATATGTAATGTAAGTCATTGAAACGCAAACCTGATTACATTAGATTGCAAAATAGCAAAAAACAAATAAAAATCCGAATTGCCAAATATACTTGCCTTTGTTATTTTATACATCAAGTATAACAGGTATAGTTGGCTGCGTGATGAATGTAACCAGTGCAAGAGTGAGTTTCTAAAGTCTGCAAGAGGCATAGACGTTCAAAAGTCCTCACCACCTAAGGGTCCTTATGAGAATCTATGCATATTGCTTGAGATTTTATCTGATAGCGTTACTCAAACTGAGGAGGTAGATGCGGACTAAGTAACGCTTATAATACACATCTGCAAGAGGCCCAGATCCTCTTGAATCGCCTCTGCCTGCGGGTTCATGAAAATCTACGCCTCTGACTGGTGCCATTCATGCTCATGTTTCTCAAATTGAGTCTAACTAAAAACAGCCATGACTGTAACCAAATGGCAGGCAAGCACCGCGAAAACCTGAACAGTGAGAGTCTGCGGGCCAAGTTACCAAGATGTGTTGACAAGTTTGACAACTGAACAGACTACTAGACCATGCCCACAAATGGCACATGTGATTGAGGTAGAACTGTACATCGCAGTTGATAACTTGACAGTGAGTAGCCCGTTCAGTCACAGCGGCTGCGATCAGTTTCAACCATTTCTCGATTGATTGTTGGCTCGCAAAGCCGTTGTGCCTACTGAACAGGCTACACATGCTGCTGACATTTCAAAATCGAAAATGCCGAAAAAATGATTTTTTTTTTTTTAACTTATGGATTTTCAAAATGACCTATTGAATTTATGTTCCTCCGGTCATATGACTTATTGACTGCAAAACTCAACCTAATCACTGAGAGAAACAAGAGTTCTACGACCGACTCCAGAGTGCTGTGGACAAATGTGCGGAGCGAGACATCATCATCATCATGGGCGATTTTAATGCCAAAATAGGGGAGGACAACACCGGATACGAAGAGGTGATGGGGAAACAGGGACTAGGGGAGATGAGTGAGGACGGGGAGAGGTTCGTAGACTTTTGTGCTCTAAACAGACTTGTCATTGGAGGCAGCATCTTCCCACACAGAAGAATACACAAAGCAACGTGGGTCTCACCTGACCATACTACAGAGAACCAAATAGATCATATCTGCATTAGCAAGAAATTTAGAAGATCCCTTCAAGATGTTCGAGTGAGGAGGGGAGCACAATCCTGTCTTTGTGGATTTTAAGAAAGCGTTTGACAGGGTGTGGCATGCAGCCCTTTGGTCCACAATGAAGCTATACAACATCAATGCCAACCTGATCAAAGTCGTAGCAAAACTTTACAACAAGGCCACTAGCGCAGTCTGCTTCAACGGCAAAATAGGAAACTGGTTTAGGACTACAGTCGGAGTCGGACAAGGCTGCTTGCTCTCACCTACTCTTTTCAACTTCTTCCTGAAAAGAATCATGACAGACGCTCTGAAAGATCATGAAGGAACTGTCAGTATTGGAGGCAGAACAATCACGAACTTGCGCTTTGCGGATGACATTGATGGCCTTGCAGGAACAGAGAAGGAGCTAGCCCAGCTGGTGGAAAAGCTGGACAGTACAGCCATTGCGTATGGGATGGAAATCAGTGCAGAGAAGACCAAACTGATGACCAATAACACCAGTGGCATTGGCACTGACGTCATGATTGGAAACCAAAAACTGGAAACAGTTAATAAATTCAAATACTTAGGAGCCATTGTGACAGATGAGGGATCAAAACCAGAAATACTGTCCAGGATTGCGCAGACAACAACAGCACTGACAAGATTGAAGAACATATGGAAGGACAGAAACATCACACTCTGCTCCAAGATCAGACTGATGCGCTCCTTAGTCATCTCAGTGTTTTTGTATGCCTGCGAGTCATGGACCCTCACAGCAGACCTTGAAAGGAGGATACAAGCCACTGAAATGAGATGTTTTTGAAGACTGCTTGGCATTTCATACAGAGATCACATCACGAACGTGGAAGTGGGAAGCAGAATCAGGCAAGCCATCGGGTCATATAAAGACCTATTAGCCATTGTGAAAAAAACGCAAACTGAAGTGGTATGGGCATGTCACGCGTTCAGCAGGGATTGCCAAAACAATCCTGCAAGGCACTGTGCAAGGAGGGTGAAGGAGAGGAAGACAGAGGAAAAGATGGGAGGACAATATCTCAGAGTGGACAGGACTGAAGCTGCGCAATACGCTAAGAATGGCAGAGAACAGAGACGAATGGAGGGAGCTGGTTGCAATCAGTGGTGTCCCAACGGTCGGCAAGACTACGGGAGATAGATAGATAGATAGATAGACAGACAGACAGACAGACAGACAGACAGACAGACAGATAGAAGTGAGGAAGCAGAAGAAAGCAGTTGTCAAGAACAGTCGCACGAGAGCAGCCAAAGCAAGGGCACATGAGGAATACTCGGAAGCCAACCGCGAGGTGAAGAGGAGTATCAGAGCAGACAAGAGAGCCTACACAGACGGCCTAGCAGCAGAGGCAGAAAAGGCAGCAGGCAGCGGCAACATAAAATAGCTCTACGACATTACCAGAAGATTGTCTGGCAAGTATGGCCATACAGAAAGACCAGTAAAAGACAAAGACGGCAAGCCTATTGCAGACAGAGCAGACCATCTCGACAGGTGGGCCGAGTATTTTGAAGAGTTACTGAACAGACCCACCCCACCCGACCCCCCAGACATCCAGCCAGCAGAGACTGACCTACCCATCAGCTGTGACAGACCCAGCCGGGAAGAGATCAGAAGAGCAGTGGCATTTTTGAAGAACGGCAAAGCAGCAGGGCCAGATGGTATCCCAGCGGAGGCTCTGGAAGCAGACCTAGAAACAACAGTAGAGATGCTGTACCCACTGTTTGGAAAGATTTGGGAAGAGGAGGTGATGCCGGCTGACTGGAAGGAGGGGTACCTAATCAAGCTTCCCAAGAAAGGCGACCTCAGCAAGTGTTCCAACTACAGAGGAATCACCTTGCTGTCAGTACAAGGAAAGGTCTTCAACAGGATCATCCTGGAGAGAATGAAGAGCTCCGTCGACCCCCAGCTGAGAGACCAGCAAGCAGGATTCCGGAAAATCCGATCATATACAGACCAGATTGGCACTCTCCGCATACTCGTAGAGCAGTCTCCCCGCTGTACGTCAACTTTGTGGATTACGAGAAAGCATTTTACAGTGTGGACCGAGAGACTTTGTGGAAACTCCGTCACTACGGTGTACCCACAAAACTCGTCTGCCTGATCAAGAGCGGCTACGATGGCATGACATGTCACATGATCCATGAAGGGCAGTTCACCAGGGAGCTCCAGGTCAGAACCGGCGTCAGGCAGGGGTGTTTGCTGTCTCCGTTCCTCTTCCTACTGGCCATAGACTGGGTCATGAAGAGGACCACTGAGCAGAGAAGAAGCGGAATACAGTGGACACTGTGGACACAGCTTGACCACCTCGATTTTGCCAGAGAGCTGTCACAGCACACCAAAGTTCGGATTTTCAACTCAAACGTAAAAGCAGTTCTCCTATATGGAGCAGAGACTTGAAGGTTGACAAAAACCACAGTCAACAGAGTACAGATCTTCATAAACAGTTGCCTTAGAAGAATCTTGAAAATCCACTTGAAGATCAGCAACGTCAGACTTTGGGAGAGAACAGAGCAGATAACAGCAGAGAATGAAATTGAACGAAGAAGATAGGGAAGGATTGGTCACAGTCTGAGAAAGCCAGTTTCCAGTATCAGTTGACTAGGCAGGCCGATTGTCATGGAACCCCCAGGGAAAGAGGAAAAGAGGCAGGCCGAGAAACACTGGCGTCGAGACCTCCAAGCAGACATCAAGAGCAGACATCAACCACCTGGAGTAAAATCGAAGGAGAAGCACAGGACAGGAGTCGCTGGAGGTCTCTCGTCGACGGCCTATACCCGTACAGGCGTAAGTAAGTAAGTAAAGTCAATTCGCCCATATGACATCTCGTCCAGTCAACTCGCCAAGGTAAACATCAACTCGCCCAGTGTAGTGGTCATCTCGCCCAGTGCAGCGGTCCACTCGCCCGAGGCCCGAGTCAAGTCGCTCAATGCTTCAGTCATCTCGCCCGAATAATGTGTGTGTGTGTGTTGTCACGTATTCAATCGGTTGGCATGATCACTTCCTGATCTTCATTTCGTTGCAGCAGTCAAGTTTACCTGAGATGGGTTGCCGACCACCCAGTGTTTCAGTCGCAATGCTGTCAGTGTGTTTGTCCACTAAAATAAAAAAAGTAGTTATTCAAGTCGGTTTACCAGAACATGTCAGTGAATTGTTCAGTGAAGCGTCACCTATTTGTCTGGATTTCGTCTTTCCATCACAAATCAGTGCCGTCAGTTCGTTGTGGATCCTATAACCACTCCAGGTTCATTCACGCTGTAGCACCCGCATATCTATCACACATACACTCCCGACAGTACTAAGCAACATTAATTGAAACAAGATGAGGATTTCATCCCAAAGTCTACCGTATGTTTTGGAGCTCACATGCGTTTTTCTTTTAGGAACATTCAGAGTTGTTCATATTCAAGCTTATCCTTCGGATCCATTTCCCTCCTCTCTAAGCCAATCTCTAATCAACACACATGCCAGCGCACACAAATAAAGACGGACACACAGCGCTTCCCGCCATTAGTACGCTCTGTGGGTTCGTGTAGTGACAGAAATTATGAAGAATAATAGCAGCAAAATGACGTCATAAGCTTGACGTCATGGCATCGCTAGTCTCACGACGCTGTGTACACAGTGACGCATTTTATTTCTCATGTCAATTATCCGAAAGGCACGCAGCCTTTTCCAGAGCTGACTGTTTCTTCCACACAGCCTCTGCTGGACCTGACTGTTTGATGGGAGTATATATACTGGATCCAAAACTTGCAAAAATGAATTAATTATTATTAATTAGTATTCAAAAAGTTGAAGAGGTACTGACAACGCTGGATTACGAACTCATCCAATGTCTATTTCAAAGCTAGTTATCCAAAATTCCAAGTGGATAAAATGAAAATTACGGACTCAAATGTGGGTCAACCGACTGTCTATAAGCGGTCTTCCTAAACCAAACTGTCAGAGAGAGAGATGATGATGATGATGAAACTTTATTTTTCAACGGTAAAAAGTTTTGACAGAAAACAAATCGTCATTTTACAAACTTGCCGTTGCTAACATCTACAGGATAAAAAAAGAAGGGAAACTATAAAACATATATGTACATACAAAACCCAATAGCATCATTTTATACAGAAAAAATAATAATACTCATCACACACACATGCACAGACGCACGCACGCGCGCCGCTCACACATACATCCACACGCACAAACAAACACGAGCACACACACACACGCGCACACACATATAAAAACCATCTGTATGAAATACGTGAGGTACAGGAAATATTACAGTACCTGAGAAACGTACTAAGTCTGACTCATCAGGTAATCAAAAAGTTTTGTTTTAAAACTTCCTGTTGAGGTAATAGTTTTCAAATGTGCAGGGATGGAATTCCAAGCAAACGGACCAGAGAATGACATACTAGTTTTAAAAAGATCAATTCTTGGCAGTGGTAGGGGTAAGGTATTGTTTCTTGAGGTCCGTTCACGTTCTTGGTGAGATATAAATTTAGTGGTTAGATACTGGGGTGTCATATTATTCAGTATCTTATGCATATAGACGCATTTGTTTAATGTAAGTTGCTGACGTAGACCGAGAATGTTTAAATATCTAAATTTGTCTGTGGTAGGGATGGGGCGTCTATCTATCATTTTTACAGCTCTTTTGTATATGGAGTTTAATCTCTTCATGTGGACATCACTGCAGCCGTCCCACACTGTGGAGACATAATCAACATGGGACTTTATATGAGCATGAAAAAACAATTTACGGGTATTTGTATCCGTTACATGTCTAAGCTGGGACAATAAGAAAGTGTTTTTAGCAATGGTCTTACAAACAGCATTTATATGGGTCTCCCAGCACAGTTGATCATCAACATGTATTCCTAAGAATTTACGCTCAGTGACTTGTTCAACAGGTTCAGCGTTTAATTGTAATTGTAATGGCTGTAGTCGGCGTTGATGTTTTTGCCGCGTGGCGATTAAGATACTCTTTGTTTTTGCTGGGTGAAGAACCATATGGTTCTGTCTACACCAGTCAGATACCTCATTGAGACTGCATTGTAAACTATGGCTAATGTCCGTAGTTTTTTTGCCAGAAACATGAAGACTCGTATCGTCAGCAAATAGATTACAATTAACGTCAGAATTTGTGATATGCAACGGTAGATCATTAATAAATAGTATGAATAGAAGAGGGCCCAAAATAGATCCCTGGGGGACGCCGTATTTTACATTTCCTTGCTTAGAGTATCTTCCATGGGCGTACACCATTTGTTTTCTGTCTTCGAGATATGATCGGAAGAATTCTATAGCGGTTGCGTCCAAGTGATAAACTGTTAGCTTATTTAGGAGAATGTCATGGTCCACAAGGTCAAACGCCTTTTTAAGGTCTAAGAAAACTGCTCCTGACATCAGGCTTTTATTGATTGATTCCAGCCAGCTGTCTACAATATGTGTCAGTGCTGACTGACAAGAATGTTTCGGTCTAAAACCAGACTGGTGAATATTAAGTAATTTACCTTTTTCCAGAAAATCAAGGAGATGTTTTTGAATGTGCTTTTCAAGGGGTTTTGACAAAGCTGACAGAAGGGAGATTGGACGATAGTTATTAATATCTTCAAGATCTTTTGATTTAGGGATTGGGATTACCTTTGCTTTTTTAAGAATGGTTGGAAATGTACTTTGCTTTATGCAGAGGTTGAAAATATATGTTAGTGATTCTACTGTATACGGTAATGAGATTTTTAGGGTTTCATTATCAATACCATCAATGCCAGCAGACTTTTTGTTGGGCATGCTAGAAATATATCTGCCGACTTCCGCAACTGTAATATCAGGGATGGTGAAAGTATTTGATATAGTTGTTTTTTTTAAAGTGTTCTCTGAGAGAACTCGGCACTTCATACGGTTTACTGTTATTTGCAGCTGACAATGCCAATATTTCGGCTGTCGTTAAGAAATGGTTATTTAATATATCAGCTGACATATGAGATGGGATTTCGGGTGCTGATTTACCCTTTGTTATGACGTTCAGAGCTTTCCAAACAGATGCCGTGTCCTTTTTGTCTCGAATCATTTGTTGGAAAAAAGACTTCTTAGACGCTCTAACTAAATATTTGACACGATTGCGTTGTGTTTTGTATTCTTCGTACTTTTGCTCTTTTTTCAGTTTGTCTCTAAATGACATGGCCTGCTTGATATCCGCTGTTAACCACGGTGGTATGGTGGAATGTTTAACTCGTTTTTCACGTATTGGCGCATGTTTATTGAGTACACTGAGAAACAGATCCATCCAGCACGACAAGGCACTGTCAGGAGATTGGTGATCATAAACCTCAGTAAACAGCATTGTGCAGGTCCCACAGAAATTCGTCTTTATTAAAGTGTTTAAAGGAGCGATATTTTATAGTTTTATGTCTTTTAGTTTTTTGCTTGTCTAGTTTCATGGAGACGTTACAACATACTGGGTTATGATCGCTAACAGCTAAGGAGGGAACATGCACATTTGATATTGTATCGTCATTTGTCACGTAAATGTGATCAATTAAGGTTGAGGATGTAGATGTGGTTCTAGTGGGGTTTTTAACTAATTGTTTTAAACCGAATAAGGCTGTTGTTGATGCCCATGCAGCATGGTGCCCTTTGGGCTTAAGTAGGTCAATGTTAAAGTCGCCCAGAAGAACAATGTTATCTTTACTTTGATTAACTTTATCCATCATTTCTACGAAGTCATCATACCAGTCCCAGTTGGCTGCTGGATTTCTATAGATAAAGCCAACCAGGACTGTGGGGGATTTAGATGTTTTCACCTCGACCCATAAACTTTCAACTTCGGCTGACTCTAAGTCCTGTCGTCGTTTAACGTTACTAATTATCGAATCATGTATATATACTGCTAGTCCAGTGTGCTGGGGACTTGAGGCATCTCTGCGGAGTACTGAGAAGTTTGGAACTGAGATGGAGTTATCCCTGACAGTGCTTTTGAGCCTCGACTCGGATACACCAAAAACATGAAAATGTGTTGGCGTGTTTAAGAACACAGACAAATCTGGCACCTTATTAACTAAATGGTAAATGTTGAGGTGACCAATTCTCAACTCATCAGGTCGTTGTGGGGCAGTTTTTACATTATATTTTGGCATGTTGGTAACAGAACAAACGTAGCAATAATATTCCAAAAAAATAATAAAAAATAATGTCAATGTATAATGAATAAGAAAGCGACAAGAAAACGTAGGAAAAACAACAGCAACAACAATAAAGCAAAATTAAAATGTTTTTGACTCTCGTGGTCAGAGTCCGCTGCGAGTTCGAATTGCTTGGTAATGTCAGATACAAAATAAAAGGCTCGACAGCTATGTATAAAGAATCAGAAAATAAACAAAAACACTTCCAAGCGCACCTAGGCACGCTCGCCCGATGCTGCAGTTCCTAACTACTATTATAATAATAATCGCACATCAAAATAAAATGGACTTCTATAATTTAAAGCAAAACAACAACAAAACAAAAAAAGTCACTGCGACTTTAAAATCAAGCACAGCTAACTACGGACAGAACAAAACCGCAGTCATTAAAGTCGAAAATGTAATTCTAGATAAAAAAAAAAAAAAAAAAGCTCAATTCAACTCGACTCGAGGATTAATGTCACAAAGAGATCCACGAAACACGCACAATAGAACTTTGGCAAGGCTGCGAGAAAACTACTAAAAAACAACAAAAACTGTCTGAAATACACGCTGTCAAATAAGAAGGGTGTGTCCTATGACTGTCTAACACAAGCTGTCAATCTAGAGACTCGTGTCCTAATGTCCGGCGCGTGGTCTAAATTTCTGCAGCAGAGAAAACAAGGCCGCGCAGTCACTTTCACTAAGCTGGGGCACTCCTGGGGGCGGGGGTAGTGGGGGATATGGAAATACGGAGGGATTAGAGTACGGGTACACCGGAGAGAGTAGTGCAGAGTGGCCTCTTTCATGACACTCTACTAAAGGGTTTAAAGCTGAGGTGCAATGAGAAAAACCCGCCCAGCGCGTGTTTTAAAAAGACTCTACAGGACCCATCTTGGGCCCTGCCCCTAAGTGGGTCAAATCGGTTCGTAACACAGTTGACGGAGTTGGCAACTGCGTATCCCGAGCTTGCAAAACTCTCGGAAAACGACAGACCACTTCCTGTTGCACGGAAAACATCGCGATTAGCAGATCGGACAACAGCAGACGATACTGTGACACTTTGAAACTGACCAACAGCCACGGATTTTACGCGTTGGGGACTATGATGGCAGAATGTACGGCTGTACATGCTGTAAGTATGACTCCTGACACTTTGTAGTTGTGAACGAATTTTTTCAACACGTACCTCCAGTCCAATAATATAAATAAATAAAGAAGCATTGTGATGTACAACCAACACAGTAAATTGGATGAGAGAGAGAGAGAGAGAGAGAGAGAGAGAGAGAGAGAGAGAGAGAGAATCGACTGTTTACATAGATGCCAAAAGATACAAGGTCGCCATGGGTCGAGCTGAATTTTAGTAGCTGCCCTTCGTATGGAGAATTTTTTTGGCTGTAGGCCACTCCAGATGAAAAGATATAACAACAAACACAAAACGACAAATAACCCCTCCTTCCTCACCCTTCCGATATCGAATAAAGCTTCAGGCTGTGCTGTGTAACTTACGGATAGCTCGGCCTGGTCCATATCCAGTGTGCGTCCAGGCAAGCACACAAATGGCCTGCTCTGTCCGTCGGGTGGTCGAGTGTCGTCTGCTACTGTTGCTGTCAGTAGAAATATCGCTGGTTTAGATCAGTGATCGCGGTTCCCACTCCGCGCTGCATACAGGAAGTGGCCTGTCTTTTTCACGGGAGTTTTGCCAGCACGACAAACGCAGTTGAAAACTGAGTCAACTGAGTTCCAAACCGGTTTGCCGAAGTTAGCCGAACGTTCACGACAGGGCCCTCGCTGGGTCCTGCAAAGTTTTTTTTAAAACACGTGCGGGGCGGAGTTTTTTGACTGTTTCTCAGCTTTAACATTGAACTCTAGATGTTGAGAAAGAGTTCCGGGATACTTCTGGCCACAGCTAGAATTTCGTGAGTGTTGTTCGTTTCTTCCCTTGTATTCTGAATTGAGCTACTCTAGCGACGCCTTGGCTGAGTTTGTCGTCTGATCACGAGAAAATGACCATTATTTCAGGAAAAAGATTACAGTGCCGATGTACTGATATTTTGAATGCAGCATAATGGAATATTTGCGATTTTGACTGCCCAATGCCAGCTGAACTGGATTAATTTTGACAAGCAACACTCTCTGAGCATTTTATGTACAAGATACACATGGCTTTCAAAACCCCGAGTATATCTGCTGCTTTTGCATACTAAATATGGGTTCTTTGCAAGGAACTGTTTTGTTCATTAATTGTGCATGTTTTATTGCACACACAATAAATCATTGTCAGTGGAATTGAGACCTACTTGCATAACTTGGCAAGGTTTTCTCTCAAGAGAAATCTTGAAGAGCAAACAATTTTACCCGTCATTAAAGACCATCATTAAGAAGGCTACAGTCACCTAAATGGTGGTCTTAGATGGCAGGTGGTCTCTTATAAGGATGGTCATTAAAAACAGGTTCTGTTGTACTCAGATGGCAGAAGAGGTTTAAGACAATCAAAGACTAAGATGCACAACATCCTTTGATTTATAAAAATTTGAAAAAATAGGAAAGCAATTCTGAATCAGATCACAAAAATATTATTACAATGTTGCTCATTTACAGATACATATATGACAAACATGCAAGTCTTTCATATGGCTGTACAGTGTATTTCATGTGTGTGCCATAGTTTGGACCTTACAGTCTCTTGGCTTGACTTCGCGAATGAAGATTCTATAGGGGTTGCCCACGACGTCTGCAGGCATGTTCGTGGCTGCGGAGGCCAATCCGGGACAGGCAGGTTCGACCGCAGTGGCTGCAGGGGAAGGTCTGGCCAGGGTTCTGAGTTTCGACATCACTGTTTTTTCTCCTGAGCCGCTTGTCCTCAAGGCTAGCTCTGTGAGAGTCCTCAAAGGAGATGGCTGCCTTGTAAATGGTGGAGCGCCAGGTGTCGCGGTCCGCAGCAAGCGAAGACCACTGGCGGTGGTTGATTTGGCAGGCACTAAGTGACTTCTTGAGACCGTCTTTGTATCTCTTCTTTGGTGCCCCTCTGTCTCGGTGTCCAGTGGCGAGCTCGCCGAACAGGGTGATCTTGGGTAGGCGATGATCCTCCATCCTGGAGACGTGCCCCGCCCAGCACATCTGTGTCCGCAGCAGCAAAGCCTCGATACTCATAGTTTCCGCCTGTTCAAGAACCTCGACGTTGGTGACAGTCACTTAAGTGAATGTTGAGGATTGTACGCAGGCAGCGCTGGTGGAAGCGTTCGAGGAGTCGTAGTTGGCTGCGGTAGAGGGCCCAGGACTCGGAACCATACAGCAGGGTGGTGAGGACGACAGCTCTGTACACGCTGATCTTGGTGCCTTTTTTCAGCTGTTGATTGTGCCACACCCGCTTGAATAGTCGCCCGAAAGCACTGTTCGCTTTCGCCAGCCTGTTGTCCAGCTCCTTATCCAGCTCCTTGTCCAGCTTGGCGTCTGACGTGATGATGCTGCCAAGGTAGGTAAATTGGTGTACAGA
This sequence comes from Semisulcospira habei, assembly GCA_036245525.1. NCBI lineage: Eukaryota > Metazoa > Mollusca > Gastropoda > Semisulcospiridae > Semisulcospira > Semisulcospira habei. The sequence continues at coordinate 163,105,842 of BTPG01000004.1, forward strand.
CTTCAGTTCGGACTCGCCGATGGTGATGTGGGGAGGGCAATGCTCTTCCTTGGGTGCCAGCTGATGAAGGACCTCTGTCTTTTTCAGACTGACCTCAAGTCCAAAGAGCTGGGCAGCATCTGCGAAGCAGGACATGATGCGCTGCAAGGCTTTCTCTGTGTGTGCAACGAGGGCAGCGTCTTCAGCAAAGAGCAGCTCACGAATAAGTCGGTCTAGGGTTTTGGTGTGGGCCTGCAGTCGTCTGAGGTTGAACAGGCTGCCATCGAGACGGTACCTGATGTACACTGCATCGTCATCGTCGAGGTCCACTGTGGCCTGCTTCAACATCATGCTAAAGAAGATGGTAAAGAGGGTCGGTGCCAGCACGCAGCCCTGCTTCATGCCATTGAGAATCGGGAATGGTTCTGAGAGGTCACTGTTGAGTCTGACCTGGCCTTGCTGGTCCTCGTGGAGCTGGACGATCATGCTGAGGAACTTTGGGGGACAGCCAAGTCGCTCCAGGATCTGCCACATGCCTTGCCTGCTCACAGTGTCAAACGCTTTTTTTTAGGTCGACAAATGTTACGTACAGCCCTTTGTTCTGCTCGCGGCACTAATCCTGAAGATGTCTCAGCACAAAGACCATGCCGGTGGTACTCCTGTTGGCTCTGAAGCCACACTGGCCCCCTGGGAGATGGTCTTCAGCGATGGCAGGTACCAGCCGATTCAGGAGCAGCCTTGCGAGAATTTTCCCGGCAATGGACAGCAGGGTAATTCCACGATAATTAGAACAGGCATACTTCTCTCATTTGTTCTTGTACAGGGTGATGATGACTGCATCACGGAGATCCTTTGGTAGTGTTCCTTTCTCCCAGCAGCAGAGAAAGAGGTCGTGGAGCTTGTTGTGCAGTGCTGGGCCTTCATGTTTTCAGATCTCTGGCGGGATTCCGTCAATGCCTGCTGCTTTGCCACTCTTGAGCTGGTGGATGGTCTTGAGGGTCTCTTCAGTGGTGGGCGGTTCGTCTAATTCAACCTTTATTGGGAGGTGTGGGATATGGAAAATGACTGCTTCTAGAACAGTGCGCTCAGCGCTGAAGAGGTCCTGAAAGTATTCCGACCATGGTTCAAGATGGACGTACTATCTGTTAGGAGTGCCTGTCCGTCAGCGCTTCGCAGGGGACTTTGAACCAGGTGCCTGGGGCCATACACTGCTTTCAGTGCTTCGTATAAGCCCCTGTAGGCCAAGAGGCCCTAGACTAGGGGGATCCCGGGGAGGCACTGTAAGAGTTCCCCACTACCCGCACCACCAACGCAACTCGTCCCCTGGGGCCCCCACCGTTTGAGTCAGGCAGAGACCCCTTGACCTTACAGTATAGTTCCATTAACCCATTTTCAAAAGAGGTTAGATTATTTAGAAACAAATCCATTCAGCAAGTTAAATCTGCACGCAAACTTCATCCATGAATCAGTTGCAAAAATCCACACCACACGTTTCTGTCCACCTGCGGACCACATGAGGCCCATAAGAAACGAGGTCCATAGCAGAGGAGCCTGATGAGCACGAGTTGATATACTTGCTATTTCTGTGAGTGGGCCATCAACCGGCTGCAGAGTACACGCTCAATAGTAGTGAGTGTCTATCATGTTCGCAGAAGCCCTATTGTATGTCAATACACACTCGTCAAGCACCTATGATTTACAGGGGCTTATGAGGTTCCTAGCTGCTAGTAGCTGGATACCATTTATTTTTTCTAAGAAATAAAGGGGTTAACTGTGTATAATAATTACGGTATTTATAATGCGCTTATCTTATAATAATTATAACTCTAAGCGCGCACTCACAACTCGCACACGCATGCGCACGCTTTAGACAATGACTCACGTACCACAAATAGTGAAAATACATTACGACGGTCAGCTTGGGGTGGGGAATGTGGTGATATAGTGCTAGAACTGTTGAAAGAGGTGAGTTTTGAGGGCGGACTGGAAGGAGGAGAGAGAGTGTTTCTGACGGAGAGAGAGTGGGAGAGTGTTCCAGGTGGATGGGCCGTATACTGAGAAGGAGCGGGGGCCGAAAGTGCTGAGTTTGGTGCGGGGGATGAGGAGGCGGAGGGAGCGGGAAGGAGTGTAAGGATGAAGTAAGTTGGAGAGATAGGTGGGAGCGTAGTTGTTCAGGGATTTGTAGCAGAGAGACAGAATCTTGTATTGGATGCGTTTGGGGATTGGGGAGCCAGTGAAGGAGCTTGAGCAGGGGAGTGATGTGGTCGGATTTCTTCTTTCTGAGGACGAGGCGGGCAGCATTGTTCTGGACGCGCTGGAGAGTGTGAGTGGTGGAGTGAGGAAGGCCGGAAAGGAGAGAGTTGCAGTAGTCGATGCGAGATAAGATGAGAGAGACAGCATGTTTGGTGGCAGCTTCGGTAGTGAGGTATTTTCTGATCTGACTGATGCTGCGGAGGTGGAAATAACATGCCTGGGCCGTGGCGGAGACGAAGGTGGACATGGAAAGAGAGGAATCGAGGATAACGCCAAGGTTCTTGACCGAGTCAGAGAGGGAGATGGGGGTGCTGTCGAGTTGAAGTTGGAGCGAGGGAGGGAGCTGGGAAAGTTTCTGGCGAGTGCCTACCAGCATGGCTTCCGTTTTGTCGTCGTTCAGTTTGAGCTTGTTTGCTGTCATCCAGTTTTTCACGTCTTTATAGCAGTCAGCTGTGCGAGTCAGTAGTGTCTGAGTGTTGTCGAGTTTGTCTTTGTCTAGTAGTTGTGAGTCGTCAGCGTAGAGGTGTTGGTGTATGTGGTGAGACTGGATGATGTTGGACAGGGGAGAGGTGTAGAGTGTGAAAAGGACCGGGCCCAGGACGGACCCCTGTGAAACGCCGTAATGTTTTTCAAAGGCAAAAGAATAAACAATACCACTCATCGCAAGTGTTTGTTTTAAATTCTGCTTATACAAACAAGCATGCAGTTGCACCACACGATCGAATTGAATTGAATAAACTTTATTGTCCATTAGATGACATGCATACAATGGAAAATTTCCTTTGGCTCACAGAAACATAAAACACACAAAGAAGACATAATAACTTAACCAAGATTATACTAATGCATATTGTAGATTTTGCAACTGCAATCAAGGTTTGATTAAGTTTATTCATTAAATAACTGGTTGCCAATAATGTAGCATGTAAGTAACTCTTTCACCATCATGGTTGACTTTAGTCGACTTACATGTAGGACACCATGGGCGACTTTATTTGACATAGAGGGGGCATGTCAAAGGGATCACAGTTCCCGCAATACAGTGCTACCTGCATAACTGATTGACGTCAGTGACACATCTTACTCTTCACTCACCCACCTCCACACCCCACGACCCATTCTAGATAGTCCACAAGCTAGGAAGATCTACCGTGCACCCCCCCCCCCCCCAGTACTCAATAAGATGGGTTTCAAAGTGTTCCTCAGTATGTCCTGACCCCCACCCGGGTCTGCCCTGGGGGACTTGGGTGGGGTTAGGTATTTTTTAGTTCCCAGGGTCACCCTGGTCAGCCCCACAGGGTGGGTTTTTCTCTATTCTGGGGCATGTGTTTCTGTCTACCCTTTGTCCATTCACCTGTATTTGCCTTTTTAAAACTCTCCCTACTGTCTGCACTGCCTGTAGCTCTTGATATTGGATGTGTGTTGCTAAATGGTCTTAGCTTTATTTAGGCCCCATGTGTTAGGTTTATTTAATGTATTTGACCGGCTGGCGACATACATTCAATGTTGCCCCACCCGGGTCTGCCCTGGGGGACTTGGGTGGGGTTAGGTATTTTTTAGTTCCCAGGGTCACCCTGGTCAGCCCCACAGGGTGGGTTTTTCTCTCTATTCTGGGGCATGTGTTTCTGTCTACCCTTTGTCCATTCACCTGTATTTGCCTTTTTAAAACTCTCCCTACTGTCTGCACTGCCTGTAGCTCTTGATATTGGATGTGTGTTGCTAAATGGTCTTAGCTTTATTTATGCCCCATGTTGTAGGTTTATTTAATGTATTTGACCGGCTGGCGACATACATTCAATTTTCTGTTTAGTTTTTTTTTCACAAGCAGTGCAGGCACGTCCTGAGAAAGCCTTGTTGCTGTCGGGACGTTAAGCAATGTACAATCAATCAATCAACATTCAATGTTCTGTTTAGTTTTTTTTTCACAAGCAGTGCAGGCACGTCCTGAGAAAGCCTTGTTGCTGTCGGGACGTTAAGCAATGTACAATCAATCAATCAATTACAATCAATCAGTATGTCCTGAGATGCTTAAGCCATGTTCCCCGAAAATCCATAGGAACACACCAGAGATATAGCCGATGGCTCAAGGGTACCCCCATTCACGCTCTTCGCAGGTGCTAAAATGAGGTTGAGAAACATTTTCCTCTAAATAAATCAGAATTCAGTTCATTCCAGAAGCCCAAATCAGGCAATATTATGTCAAGGCACACCTTCTGCATCCTCTGCAAAAAAAAGAATGAAAAGATATTGAATCTCTGACTCACAGTGAAGGTATTTGTGCACCCAGTAAACGACCATTTCCGCGAAATCGCAAAAAAAGACAAAAATAATGTGTCAGATGCCTTCAGACATTTTCTATAGCACTGACAGTCCATTTTCAGGTTTACATCATTAAAACAGGATGTCACAATTATTATAAACTGACTAGCTGATGCTGTGATCACTGTGAGTGCCACAGTGGCTGATTTTGTATCCCTACCCCCAAGTTGTAAAAATACACAAAATTAATTAGAAAAAATTGCTTAAGTTATTCCATTTTATTTTGACCTCACTTTACCTATTAAGTTTCAATAATGTGAGCATAAAGTGCAAGAAAATAAGGAAAGTCGGCATCCTTTACGGTACATTCGTGGTGAATGATAACGTTTTCCCATTTAAAATTGCCGAATTGGGAAACGTACGTTGTCTCCGGTGCCCTCAGAAATTTTGTATACAACCGATAGGTCTTTGTTAGGTTTTATTGGATAGGATAGAGTACCACAGTTACTCCCAACCTGATTTTATGATGCTGTGATGCATTTAGGGGCCACAGTAGCTAAATCTGCTGCCCTACCCCCATTTTAACAGTACGCAAAGTAATGCAAAATAATCATAAAAATTGCTTACGTCATACTCCTCTGTTTAAATATTTTTTGTTGCCAGTTTTTTTTTTTAAGTATGCATATTGAGCATAAAAAGTTGTGATCATTTCATTAACTTCAATGTAACCCATCAATTTAATTGTAACTATTTTTAACTGGCTGGTCTTTTAGGTGATATTTTACCTAGCATAAGGCGGGTCTAGTAAGGTCTCCCCTTTTCCTTTCATTTATTTTCATCTAGAAATGTGTAAATATGAATGCGTAATAAAATTTCATGGTTCCTAATAGCCAAAACAATGTTATCAAAAATACTTAGTTTCCACATGTCGACCACTTCCACCTTCTGCATCGTTCAATTTTTTATGGCCGTCTTTAAATCTTATATTGTTCTGGCTGCCAATAAGTGAGCTGTCAAGAGCTAGGCAGCATGTTTTCAGAGTTTGGTGTATAAAGGCATGTCTTCTGGTCAGAACTGCCAGCAGACCGCTTCTGTGTATGGACATGTTTGGAGAATGTGCTAAGGAGACTGATTTTCTACGCCAAATTCGCATAGGGATGTTTCCGCATGACCCAATCTCACGAGGTGAGTCCAGCAGGGTCCTTACGGTCTGTGAACATTTGTGAAAGTTGTTAAAAAATGACAAGGCTTTTTCAGGGCCCTGGAAAGTCTGTCAATTTCAGTCCTTTTCCTTAAAGTCTGTGAAAGTTTGTAAAAAAATTACAACGTGCTGGCAGACTTTTGTCTACTTCTTTTTTTTTTTTTCTCCCCCAATTTGTGACTATTCCATTGCGAACGATCATGCTGACGCTTGTTGCAAGTGATCTATATTTATATTTAGCTCTGATCATAAAGTGACTGCATGACCTTTCTGCCGAACATTATGATTGGTTGTTTACGCTTCTACCGAAGTCCGCCATTCGCTAAGCGTTCTTTTATTTTGGTATCTCTTCATGCATTAGGCACGGAAGCTTCAAATAATTGCTGATACAGAGTGATCTGAATAAAGTGTGTAAACCTTCAGGCTTCATTTTGGGTTTGTGAAACGTTCCTGCATTTCTGTATGGACCCAGTCCAGAGTAATCAGTGCGTAGATGAAAGATGGTGGCCTGGCTCTCCCTGTTCAGCTTGTTGATGTCATCTGCCCACGGGCTGCAGCCGCCATTCTGCTGTTGCCAATCACTTTGTTGTTGTAGTGTCTCCATTCCCAGCTAGTCCAGAATGCACTGGAATCCACTGCAGCACTATTTTGTGGACAGGGCATCCAGTCTATCTTGAAGCTTCCTGGTGAGATCAGTGGATCAAGCTGCTGCCTTTCCCTAGCTAGTGCCCTGCTGCTGTGTTGAGCACCTGCAGATCTGTACGATAGTTGGAGCTGCTGCCACCAGCTGGTAAGGAGAGGGAGGTAGTAGTGCGGTCTGCACAACAGATGTACACGCCACTTCCTTCGTTCCGCACGGCATCTTGTGTGGTATCACAGCTGCTGTGAGGGTAGCGCTTGTGCACAACCTCCAGCAAGATGGCTTTGTGCAGTGCCACGACCTTTGGCAAAGAGTCCTGGAGCATTGTTTATGTTGTCTTGAAGGCTCTTTCGAGATGCCCAGGTATCTGAAGGGAGCTGTTCACACATCTTTGGGCTTGGTTCCAGGACGTCAGTGTTAGCCCTTTGCAGGACCTTCAGTTGGCGGTTCAGATTTGGGCGGTTCAGATTTGCACATTTCTGACGGTTCTTGGTCTGCTCCTGTAGTCTCCCATGCTGTCGGTGTTTAGTAAGTTTCTTCATCGTGTGTGCTGTTCTGCATTCCAGTGGCTCCAATGTCCTCCATTTCCTAAATTGGGGTGCTCCAGATGGCTCTAAGAATGTCACTGCATCATGAGAATGACCCATGTTCTGCATCTTGTCAAGCCTGGCATTTTGGGTTTTGCAGGCAGTGTTTCATGTTGTCGATGTATCTTGGTACCGCACAACTGGTCTGACCCAGCAGGTGTTTGCTTGTGCCAGGATGCTGTAATTTGCGCCAATGTGGTCCCCACCAGTTTCTTCATCAGAGACTTTTTTTTTTTTTTTGCAGCTCTAGCTTCCATGGCTTCAATGTGAGGCCTCCACATGAATCCAGTAATTTATTTGTTGCCAGTAAAGTTGGCCTGTCTGTCTTTGGTACTCGAAGGTCTCCAGTTTTGAGGTGACCTCTTCCGTCTGATTGAAAGAGATGGTCTAGCTCAGTTTGAATGGCCTCTTTCAGTCCAGCTGCTGACTCTATTGGCAGCATCCTGGATTCTGGAGGATGCTATTTCTTTATGTTCTGCTGCGCTCCACACTGCAAAGTCATCCTCATGGAGGATGTTCGAGACGAACCTTGGTACTGTTGTACTGATGTCATTAATGTAGACCAAAAACAGCATCAGACACAACATCTCCCTGAGGTACACCTTCCCCGCGTTTGACAAGAGTGCTGAATGTGCAGACGATAGAAGCTTCAGCGGCAGCCCCTGTTAAGCATGCCTTAAATAAAAAGAATTACAATTAAATTGATAGGTCACACTGAAATTAATGAAATGATCACAAATGTTTATGCTCAATATGCATATTTTTTTAAGAAAACTGGCAACAAACATATTTAATCAGAGGAGCAATTGTTATGATCATTTTTCGTTCCTTTGCGTACAGGTAAAATGGGGGTAGGGCAGCAGATTCAGCCACTGTGGCCCCTAAATGCATCACAGCATCATAAAGTCAGGTTGGGAGTAACTGTGGTACTCTATCCTAACCAATAAAACCTTAACAAAGACCTATCAGTTGTATACAAAATTTCTGAGGGCATCAGAAATAACATACGTTTCCCAATTCGGCAATTTTAAATGGGAAAAAGCTATCATTCACCACGATCATACCGTAAAGGATGCCGACTTTCCTTATTTTCTTGCACTTTATGCTCACATTATTGAAACTTAATAGGTAAAGAGAGGTCAAAATAAAATGGAATAACTTAAGCAATTTTTTCTAATTAATTTTGTGTATTTTTACAACTTGGGGGTAGGGATACAAAATTAACCACTGTGGCACTCACAGTGATCACAGCATCACCTAGTCAAGTTTATAATACTTGTGACATCCTGTTTTAATGATGTAAACCTGAAAATGGACTGTCAGTGCTACAGAAAATGTCTGAAGGCACCTGACACATTTTTGTCTTTTTTTTGCCATTTCGCGGAAATGGTCCTTTACTGGGTGCACAAATACCTTCACTGTGAGCCAGAGATTCAATATCTTTTCATTCTGTTTTTCGCAGAGGATGCAGAAGGTGTGCTTTGACATAATATTGCCTGATTTGGGTTTCTGGAATGAATTCTGATATATTTAGAGGAAATGTTTCTCAACCTTATTTTAGCACCTGCGAAGAGCGTGAATGGGGGTACCCTTGCGCCATCGGCTATATCTCTGGTGTGTTCCTAAGGATTTTTGGGGAACATGGCTTAAACATCTCAGGACATACTAAGGAACACTTTGAAACCCATCTTATTGAGGGAGGTGGTCTTCAGCGATGGCAGGTACCAGCCGGTTCAGGAGAAACCTTGCGAGAATTTTCCCGGCAATGGACAGCAGGGTAATTCCACGATAATTAGAGCAGGCAGACTTCTCTCCTTTGTTCTTGTACAGGGTGATGATGACTGCATCACGGAGATCCTTTGGTAGTGTTCCTTTTTCCCAGCAGCAGAGAAAGAGGTCGTGGAGCTTGTTGTGCAGTGCTGGGCCTCCATGTTTCCAGATCTCTGGCGGGATTCCGTCAATGCCTGCTGCTTTGCCACTCTTGAGCTGGTGTGAGGGTCTCTTCGGCGGTGGGCGGCTCGTCCAATTCAACCTTTAGTGGAAGGTGTGGGATTTGGAGGATGACTGTTTCTTGAACAGTGCGTTCAGCGCCGAAGAGGTCCTGAAAGTATTCCGACCAGCGGTTCAAGATGGAGGTATTATCTGTGAGGAGTGCCTGTCCATCAGCGCTTCGCAGGGGACTTTGTACCAGGTGCCTAGGGCCATACACTGCTTTCAGTGCTTCGTAGAAGCCCCTGTAGTCACCGTTGTCAGCACAGAGCTGGGTCCTCTGTGCGAGTCTGGACCACCACTCGTTCTGGAGCTCTCTAAGCTTGAGCTGGAGACTGCTGCAGATGAGGCGGAAGGCAGACTTCTTCACAGGGCAGGAAGGCTGGGCTAGGTGGGCCTGGTGGGCGGCTCCTTTTTTTGCTAGAAGTTCCTGGATCTCTACGTCGTTTTCGTCAAACCAGTCTTTGTTCCTCTTTCTAGCAAAGTCCAAGACTTCCACAGAGGATTTTACAATAGCAGTTTTCAGTTGTTCCCAGAGTGTTTCAGGAGAGGAGTTTGCTGGATCAACTGTGTCTTTGAGCATGCGCTGTAAATCGGCCTGAAGGGCAGCTTTCTTGTCGTCACGCTGAAGGCTGGCAACATCAAGCTTTTTCTTGGGGGGGCCCCCTTTCTTGGGTTTCAGCTTGAGGCGGAGCCTGAGTTTGCAGCGAACAAGGCGGTGGTCAGTGTGGCACTCTGCGCTGGGCATCACTCTGGTGAGGAGGACGTCACTGCGGTCCCTCTGACGCACTAGGACATATAAATTTGGCAGTGAAAGAGTTAATTACACATGTATGCATGCATGAAAACAAACACATGCACTTGACCATACTTTATCTTAAACAAAAATTCTTTATATTAATCATTAATAAATTTGTTTCCCTCATTTGAGACATGCCACATACAGATATGTGGCAAACAGCCATGTACATGTATCCATATCTTATGTGGCACATCTCAAACGAGTTAAAATTATTTAGTTAACCTAGTGGGGGTGAGCTTACAGGGTGCGGCAGTGATGGCCCCACATCCAAACCTCTCATCTGGGTTTGGGACTGGCAATGGTGGAGTTCCCTCCAACCTCCACATAACCCTTTCGCACATGCAGCCATCAGTGCTATGTACATCACCGGTGTTTGCATGCACAAGGGTGTTAATAAATCAGCTACCGGTAGCGTGCACTAATAAAATCATATATCTAAATTATCCACAACAACATGACATTATGAAAAATACTAGCATAATAGATAAATACAGCTCTAACTGGATATATCGCAAATCGTTATATCGTGATCCTGGATATATCGCGGGGGGGGGGGGGGTACCTTGGATCCGGGAAAAAATCAAACCGACCACGGACGGCAGTGAATCGCAAAATAATTTGTCACCAACTTTGGCTGTATTGCACTCCACGGGGTGCTGCACACATGCCTGATGTGACAGCTGGGAGGACGTACACACACTGAACACCCACAAACCTTCTCCAAGTGAAAAACGCATACATACATGTATGTACATAAAGAGGCTAGGAGACAGAGTCGGTGTATAATGAGGGTCTAGGCCTCTGGCACATGGCAGATGTCTCCCCACTTGACTGGCTGCTAGGCGCATGGGAACAGCTTCACACAAACCACAACGTGACCTCCTCCTAGTATGATCACACATATAAATGTTGTAATAGGAAACACTGATTCGATGAACATCAAGGTCTATGCTTTTCACAGGTGTCAAGTTTCGCCATGTTCGACAGCCGACGAGTATGGCCCCCAACCTAGAGGGTGAGAAAGCTAATGCTGAATCCTCATTCGCCTCCACTAATGAAGAACACGGGCAATGATAGGAAGACCTTAGGCACTGATGCATGGGATAATGAATGTCTATGCTTGCTGCAGAGTTAGGCGGTCCACTGTTAAAGAGAAGTATGCTACCCTACTGCTCGCACTCACCGGTCATCGTAATCGGATTTTCTCACAGTGCGTGACAACTTCAAACAAAATGCACTAGTGAGGTGATCAACCTATTCATTGAAGAATAAAGGCTACCAAACTTGTTGCGGAAATTGTCTAAATACGTAAATGTATTTTATGTCTGAATAGAGAAGGAAATGTTCAGTAAAAATGGACCATTTCTGATCCTTCACAAAATGAAAAACGGTGGGGTTTTTTTCAGTAATGTTAACAGTGCAAATAAGTGTTTCTGAGTGTACTCGGTTTTGAAAGAAAGAATGCACAGGCGATAGATAATGCCTATGCACATGTCACGATTCTCCTCAACCACCCCCCCCCCCCATTGGCCCAATATATCGTGGGTGGATATATCACAGTCACATTTTATGGACCCCGATAAATCGAGTCAGAGCAGTAGTGTTGTTGGTGAACATCATACATTCATAATCGTGAGCACCAGCATTAGAATCATACATGTATATCATCAGCACTGGCACTGTCATGATTTAAAGATCATTCGTGTAGGCAATATTATTACCTTATAATATTGTTATCCTTAAACCCCAAATTCACATTGGACGTCATGTGCTAACATCAACACCATTATTGGCTTTAGCACCAAACGATACTTTTCTTGAAAACTATGGCTGTCATGCAGCATAGAAACAGCGTATGCGGGATGAAGACAATAGTTCAAGAGACATTTCATATCATCCGAGCTCAGGATTGGTAATGGCAGTGTTCCTTTCAACCTCTCACTTAACCCTTTCGTGCATGTACCATCGGAGCTATTTACATCACCGGTGTTTGCATGTGCAAGAGGGTTATGTACTTGAAAATTGTGGTTTCATGCAGCATAGGAACATCCTATGCTGGATAAAGGTGACAGTTCATGAGACACTTCATCTAATCAATGGCGGAGTTTTCTTTTCAAACTCCCACTTAACCCTTTTGCGCATGCAGCCATTGGTGCTATTTACATCACTGGTGTTTGCATGCACAAGGGGGTTACATACTTGAAATTGTGGCTGTCATGCAGCACAGGAACATCCAATGAAGGATATAGTATGAAGGTGACAGTTCAAGCGACATTTCTGGTGATGCAGATTAGACACCAGAACACATCTTCCAGCACTGCCCACTCTACCAAGCACAGCATCAACAAGACTGGCAAGAGGGGGCTAGCCTCCACACAAACCTTTTGGAGACAGTTGATCACTCGCTAAAAATGCCCAATTTCAGACAATAAGTGTACTGGTACTGAGTATATAGCACAAAGCCAGCTGTAATGCAGATGAAGAAGTGACACTTCATAACTGTGGCTGTCATGCAGCATAGGACTGTCCTATGCCGGATGAAAGCAGCAGCATGAGATCCACAAAATGGACGACCATCGACTTAGTTCATTGCAAAGTAAGTGTGTGAAATCTGTTGTGCACTGTGTGGTGAAGACTTGCAATGAGCTGTGGCGCCAAAAGACACTTCCCCAAAGATGCAGGTGTGATGTGGAGAGTCATCAGGAGTCGTCGCAAGTTGGTGGTGCTGGAGTCAAACATGGTGGCACTGAAACTTCCAACAGGCAGCTAGAGACACATTACTTACTTACTTACTTATGCCTGTCACCCCTCCCAGGGTATAGGCCGTCGACGAGAGACCTCCAGCGACTCCTGTCCTGTGCTTCTCCTTCGATTTTACTCCAGGTGGTTCCCAGTCTCTTGATGTCTGCTTGGAGGTCTCGACGCCAAGTGTTTCTCGGTCTGCCTCTTTCCCTCTTTCCCTGGGGTTCCATGACAATACCTGCCTACTGATACTGGAAACTGGCTTTCTCAGACTGTGCCCAATCCATCCCCATCTTCTTCGCCCAATTTCATTCTCTGCTGTTATCTGCTCTGTTCTCTCCCAGAGTCTGATGTTGCAGATCTTCTCGGGCCAGTGGATTTTCAAGATTCTTCTAAGGCAACTGTTAATGAAGATCTGTATTCTGTTGACTGTGGTTTTTGTCAATCTCCAAGTCTCTGCTCCATATAGGAGAACTGCTTTTACGTTTGAGTTGAAAATCCGGACTTTGGTGTGTTGTGACAGCTCTCTGGGACTCCACACTTTTTTTCAGCTGGAGAAAGGCTGCTCTGGCTTTACCGATTCGTGCTCTGATATCTGCATCAGTGCCACCTTTTTTTTCGATGATGCTCCCGAGATAGGTGAAGGACTCCACCTCATCCAGCGGGGTGCCAGCAAGCAAGACTGGTTCTTCCCTGGTTGCGTTCAGCCTCATTGTCTTTGTTTTCTGTTTGTGGATGGTGAGGCCCAACTGGGACGAGATGTCAGCAAGCCTCGTGGTCTTGTCCTGCATTTGTTGATGAGTGTGGGACAGTAACACCAAGTCGTCTGCAAAATCGAGGTCGTCAAGCTGTGTCCACAGTATCCACTGTATTCCGCTTCTTCTCTGCTCTGTGGTCCTCTTCATGACCCAGTCTATGGCCAGTAGGAAGAGGAACGGAGACAGTAAACACCCCCGCCTGACGCCGGTTCTGACATGGAGCTCCCTGGTGAACTGCCCTTCGTAGATCACGCGACATGACATGCCATCGTAGCTGCTCTTGATCAGGCAGACGAGTAATGTCGTAGGAGTTTCCACAAAGTCTCTCTGTCCACGCCGTCAAATGCTTTCTCGTAATCCACAAAGTTGACGTACAGCAGGGAGCTCCACTCCAGAGACTGCTCCACGATGATGCGGAGAGTGGCAAGCTGGTCTGTACATGATCGGTTTTTCTGGAATCCTGCTTGCTGGTCTCTCAGCTGGGGGTCGACGGAGCTCTTTATTCTCTCCAGGATGATCCTGTTGAAGACCTTTCCTGGTACTGACAGCAAGGTGATTCCTCTGTAGTTGGAACACTTGCTGAGGTCGCCTTTCTTGGGAAGCTTGATTAGGTACCCCTCCTTCCAGTCAGCCGGCATCACCTCCTCTTCCCAGATCTTTCCAAACAGTTGGTACAGCATCTCTACTGTTGTTTCTAGGTCTGCTTTCAGAGCCTCCGATGGGATACCATCTGGCCCTGCTGCTTTGCCGTTCTTCAAAAATGCCACTACTCTTCTGATCTCTTTCTGGCTGGGTCTGTCACAGCTGATGGGTAGGTCAGTCTCTGCTTGCTGGATGTCTAAGGGGGGGGGGGGGGTTGGGGGGGGGGGGGGGTCTGTTCAGTAACTCTTCAAAAATACTTGGCCCATCTGTCAAGTTGGTCTGCTCTGTCTGTAATAGGCTTGCCTTCTTTGTCTTTTACTGATCTTTCTGTATGGCCATACTTGCCTGACAATCTTCTGGTAATGTCGTAGAGCTGTTTCAGGTTGCCGCTGCCTGCTGCCTTTTCTGCCTCTGCTGCTAGGCCATCTGTGTAGGCTCTCTTGTCTGCCCTGATACTCCACTTCACCTCGCGGTTGGCTTCCGAGTATTCCTCAATGGTGGTGTCATTGTAGGCTGGTGCAGTGATAATCACATGATTATTAGTATTCCAAAGACAAAGAGCATGTTAGTTACTACACGTCAGAAACACCAGCATGGCCTACCACCTTTAACACTCTCCTTAGATAGACAGCTTGTTGAACAAGTAACTAGGCATCGCTTATTAGGCGTTATAGTGGACAACCAATTAAGCTGGGAGCCGCATACTGACTCAATATGCAAAACAATCTCCAAAAATCTGTTCCTGTTATCAAAACTACGCCATATAGTTAATACTGATAACCGCAAACTCTTTTTCCATGCGCATATCAAAACGCATTGTGACTACAGTTCTACCGTCTGGGATGGATGCAGCGAAGTTCACATGAAAAAAGTTAATTCCTTGTATCGTCGGGGCATTAAATTAATACTTCCCGGTCCTACTTCGACTGATGAAAAATTAAAATCTCTCAAGTTACTAACAATGAAGAAACAGTTTGAATTTAATCGCTGTGTTCTACTGCACACAAGATCATGCACGGAAAAGCCCCACCCTATCTAAAAACTCTATTTTCCGACAATAATAGGAAAAACACGAGAAATAGTTCGATCCACCTCCCAAAAATTAGATTAGACATCTGTAAAACCAGTCTGTCTTTTTTCAGGCGCTAAAGCATGGAATATGTTACCTCCACACCTGAAATCAATTTGTAAGATTAGCGTCTTCAAAGATCGCCTCCATAAATATTTACTTCAGAAGTAATAGTATGTTCGGCTCCCTTATGCTATTATTCGTATACTCACAAACCAGATAGGTGAGGCTAGCGCTGGCAGAATTGTACAACAAGCCAAGGGGAATTACTCAGCGCTGGACAACAGTTAGATACCCTGCCCCCGCCTATCAGGCACCCAATCGCCAGCCCACAGAGAAATACGCAGGTATAGAATAAGACGATCATTTGCATCTCATTTAAGATGCAAATGATCGTCTTATTCTATACCTGCGTATTTCTCTGTGGGCTGGCGATTGGGTGCCTGATAGGCGGGGGCAGGGGATCTAACTGTTGTCCAGCGCTGAGTAATTCCCCTTGGCTTGTTGTATTATTCGTATAGTTAGTGACAAGTTTCCTATTACCTAATACTCTTCTACTGTTGCTGCAGATTATGTAATAGCTCGACTGTCTGCATTAACATGTCAGGTTCATACCTGTGTATATAATTATATATTTTTTAAATTTTTTATTTCTATTTTTTTTCCTCTGAGTGGTGGTGGTGGTGGGGGGGGGGGGATGGGTCTTTTTACTTACATATGTTTTATCTTTTGATGTATCGTCTGATGTATTTTTATATGTGTAGAGTAGCAGGACAGTTTGGAAGATAGGCATTGCCATGCCTAAAACTTTTTATCCTGAATAAAAACGTTTCATAATCATCATCATCTCTCTCTCTCTCTCTCTCTCTCTCTCTCTCTCTCTCTCTCTCTCTCTCTTTTTTCATTCAGTTTATTTCTTCATGTTTCGATTTATTGTGTTTCTCTTACTCTTCACTATTAATGTTTCTTTTCTAACAGGACAGTTTGTAACAGAGGCGTTTCGCCTAAAACTTTATCCTGTCAATAAAACGTTTCATCATCATCATCATCTCTCTCTTAAATAGGAGATAATTATTTAAACATCAAAATTAGGCCAAAGACAAAAGTAGAGACCCTTGACAGCGAGGATAGCTCTTATATAGAAGGAACTTGTGGGTTATGGAGAGAGAGAGATAATGACATTTTAAAACCAGCATTAACATAATCACTGAGTTAACCCCCTAATTATTGCTTTAACCTTCATCATCTCTCTACCCCGCACAGAGTGTGCACGCGACGCCGCCCGTTGCCGGTATTGATTTTTGAGAAACACTGTTCCTCTGCTGACTGGGACTAGCTTTATCATAATTATGAGTCAAATATGTATGGCGTTGGAAGCATATGCGCCACACAGCCGTGGTATTGACGAAATTTTCTAAAGTACCCGCTCATATGGAAATGCAATTACCTGCTTGCACAAAATCAAAGAAACGACCCCGACGTATGCACAAAGCTATCAATGTGAACCCAGAATATGCTAATAGGACAACACTGCAGAAAATTACCTGGCCATTCCTGTCATAATCAATCATCAGCCAGCACACCAGTCTGCCTAATGGACGTATCAATCAATATCGTTTCTGGCACCCAAACAGTCTGTTAATGCACATATCAATTAAATACTTGCACTGGTAATGCACTGGATCAATCACTTAAGTGCCGGGCACACCACTGCTGCCAAGTGGAACTATGTACTTACTTACAACTTAAAGGTTACCTCTGCAGGTTCTTTAAAGTTAGTTACAATAAGAACTTATAATTACTTACCATAAGAACTTATTAATTACTTACCATAAGAACTTATTAATTACTTACAAGAACTTGTCTCTAGTCACAAGATACTGAGTCAGATTTGACAAGATACAAAGACAAAAAAAGTTATTTTTAAAAAATATTCTGGCGGAGCTGTGGGCGTCAAATAGACAGGTGGCGCGTCATCTCTCTGTGAAGTGTATGACAAAAATATTGTTTGATTACCATAACTGATTTTTACTTCCCTAAAAGTCCTTGAAGTTTTTCTGTGGTTTCCTGTACCCCTATCCTTTTTCCTTCTGCTAAAAAAATAGCCTTTAGTTCTTCAATATTTAAAGGAGATTGACTACGCATTTTATTTTGTATTTCAGATTTCAGTTGTTTGTAGTTATTCAAATCATCTTGGACTCGCTTAAATTCTTCATCACTAATATAATTGTCCTCCAATGCCTTACTTATAATCAGTTTCATACTACTCAGTTTTGCACCAGCCAGCGTACTCAATGCTTCATGTTTTTGTAATTTAGTGTGAAATCTCTTGTTGATGCCTTCCAAACCAAAGCATGCCAGTCCTGTGGCAATGCTAGCTCCTTCAAGACCAACGCCAATCATACTGCCAATTCCAGTTGATATCAATACAATACCTCCTACAGATAATCCAGCTGAAATAGCACCAATACCCATAGATGTGTTTTGAACAGAATTAAAAACGGTCTTATACCGTCTCTTACATCTAGAATATTTCGCCTCCTCACTTTCCAAATATTTCAATGCATCTGTAATATTTATTAATCGGAATGCGTCTGCCTGTAATGTTTTATCTGATGCAATTGTCTCAATCGACACAGTATCAGTCGTCGGTAGTTGCGGATACAAGTTCACCATTTTTTTTATTCACAAATATTTTTTTTATTTAAACAGTGATTACATTTTGCAACTCGTCAAAAGAATACAATTTGCTAGCATAATAAAATGAAACAAGATCAATGTGTTCCAGTTTTATGTAACTCAGATGAACAAAAGTTGTTTTGTCGACCACCACCGTAACTGCGGGTATACTGCTTGAAACTTCTGTATCTGTGCCTTTTTTAATAGCAATAAAGACCTTTGATGATTCTTGCACAGAGTCATTCCACGTAAGTTTGATTCCCTGTGCAATATCTGCCTCTTTTACAGAAGCTACAGATTTCATGATAATTTCAAATACTATTGTCGCTTCTTTTGCCATGGCAAAGTTTGCTGGTGAAAACACAACTTCTGTATCTGTTCTACTTTTTCTATGCGTAAGAAGATACTGTCTTTTTTCATACTCTTGCACCTTTAGTTTTTCTCTGCTATTGTTGTCTGGGGCAAAGCTTGGGACAAGGCTTACAATCAGCGGCCCAGAGTTAACAACTTTCCTAAACACTAAGGCGCCTTCGTCATCAGTATAATATACATAAGGACTAATAAATTCAAACTTTATGTCCCAGTCAATTGTGGGCGGTGGAACAGGTACAGGTGAAACTACCCACTTATTTCCCACATGTATTAAGTTGTAAGGCGCATTATTTACAGGCAGAGTAGGAACAGTGACATCATGCAGCTGGCCAAGTTTAGGAATTGGTCTGTCTGTTCCATCCTTCATGTCATCGATTACTTTCCGCTTGTACATACCAGTTGAATCAAGTTCAAAACCATACACTTCCCCTACCTCTCCTTCCTTTTCAAAATCCTGTACATCAGCCAAATCTTTCAACTCTGTCACTGGACACGCAACTGGTATGATTCTCGGCTTTGGACCAGCACTCATTTTTATAAACAAAAATAAAATTATTTCACTTCTAACACTACACTAAAATCATGCATAAGAACTGGTTTGCCATCCTGATTAGTTACAGATAAACACAATGATTCAAAGAAACTGGAACCTAATTTCTTAAACTGTAAAGGAAATCTAACAACCACACTTTCACAATAGGGTGCAGTTCCAGTCGGCACACATCTCAACAAAGTTGATGGCTTTCCATTGTGTATATTCTCAGTTGTATTTAATTCTTTTAAATGTACATTAAATACTGTGTGTACTGACAAATTGACAGGGCGTTTTCCAGTTATTTTAAGTTTTTTTTTTGTCTTCATTGTTATAATACCAAACATAAATTCATCTAAACATCTGATCTATACCAATCTTCATCAAAATAAAATCCAAGTAAATATGCAAATCTATCTGAGATCTTTAGCCAATTTTGTGTCGGAAATTATAATGTAACAAGTAGGTTAGCTGGATTTAAAGTTGCTTTAATTTTAAATTTACTTTGAAACCATTCAGCTATAGTACAAAAGTCATAATACCCAGGTGGTATAGCTTCAGTCTTACCATCAAGATTTACATAATAATTTTTGTCTTCTATATTAAACCACTTTACAGTGTAAAACATTTCATGGATAGCTACAACCTTGCTACCATCTATATTATCAATCCCATTAGTTAACCACACTGGTTTGCTTGTGTCAAGATTTGTTAATGTGATAAACATTTTTATTATCTCATAAAAAAGAACGATGGAATTTAAATCACCAACAAGTGTCACTGTAAACGCATTTCAATTTAATATAGATGCCAAATATAATGTCGCACCTACTTATGAACAGAAAATAATTCAGTTAAATCAACTTGATATAGCCATGTCAGAACAAGATTTATTTCAAGTGAAAGTACCCAATCCGTTTGATCATTACCTAAACCCTCCAATAACAGACGATGCTACTGCAAGAAAGTGGTCTTCAAGACCATTACAGATGTTTCAAAACCAACTTAACTTTGCTATTCTGTGTTCTACTACAGGCTGTGGTGTTTCATTTACAGACCATTTGAATCACTCAAACAGACTGATTAGGTCTGTCTACCGTTTCCACACGTATTACCAATTAAGAAGAATACTGTCAGAACTGCATACACCACTTCCCACTGAATCTAGTTTCAACAGGTATAGCAACCCCATGGATATGAAAGCGTTTGAGCGCATCTGTAATGAGTTTAACATCAGCCCCACGTATGACTTTACACAAAAACTTGATGATCACAAAGGTATGGGAACATTGTATTACACTATGAGTCACAGACAATACCCATAAAATTACTACCCCAGTTACACTTCATTCTCATCAAAATCACAAGTCTGGTTAGGATCAATAGAACAGAAACAGTCTAATGCCTGGACCACATTTATTTTAGACAAGAGTGACGGATTTACTCAAGCAGGAGTCGAGCGCATAAATGAGTCTATCAGAACATATGTGTGGTGTTTACTAGGTGCACAATCATTAACAAAATCAAACATTTTGAACGGGAGTGGTAAATTTGAAGCACAAAAACAGTTTCTTGCAAATCTAGAAGATTCAATCAATTCAACAGTAGATCTCCCATCAAGCATACAGCGCTATCAAGACGTTCTCAGATATGCCAGGTCAAAAGTTGACTTTGTAGTTGGCATCGGGTTATACATGTTACCATCTGACCTTCAATTACAAATGGGGACAATAACAAATTATAATAATGAAATTATTGTTGCTGGTCATGATCAGAAATTAGGACTCAATCAATCTGTAAACACACATTTACAACCATTAATAACGCCAGCCCCGGCACCAGTATCATCACCACCCATACAGGCAGTAATGCCAGTAATGTCAGTAACAGCCCCAGCCCCGGCACCAACACCGGCACCATCACCAGTACAGCCAGTAACCCCATCAAACACACATGAGTCAGAGAGAACTGCATTGGTAATAGGCCTCACAGGATTAGGTATATTATTTATTTACCTGTTTCATTAAATAACCCACCATTAACCCTCCTACTGACACCAAAAATACCCACACATGCTCTGCCATAAACCCTACTACCTTTGCTGCTGTACTGATCAACCAACTGACAACACTTCCAATTATGCCAGGCAACGCATCCATTGCTTTCACAGCCAATTTCTTAAGCAAGTCTGATATGTGTGACAGTTGTTTTTTTTTTTACCCACGACTGTAAATCTTTTGGATCACTTGGTGCTGGAGGTGCTGGAGGAAGAGCACCACCCCGGGTCCCCCGGAGACAGCCAACACTACAGTACTGATAATAAATCCAAGAGCAGTAATTAAACTCGCAATTGTAATACCCTGTTCTCTGAAAGGTGTTTTCAATCTCTCTGCCAAAGTTGTGTCTCTCTAATCCTGTTGACTTGTGTTTTCAGTTTTTCTCTTCCAATACTAATCGCTTCTAACCTTCCTGACCTTTCTATATACAAATCATTTAATCTGTGTTGTATTCTTTCTTTTATTTCTGTGTCAAGATTCTCCTCGTCTGCAGTTGCTAATTTGTTTTTTTCTGTTTCTATTTGATTATCAAGCTCACCCAGTTTGGCAACATTATATGCCATCTCACCTCTGATTGTCTGAAGTGTTTTATCCAAACCCTTTATCTCCCGCATTGACAAAGGTGGATCATCTATTGTTTTCATTACTTCATCAGTAAATGAGGTTTCTTGTATTACCGTGTTTGCTATTTCTGGCAGTCTTTTTACCTCAGTCATTTCAATTTCTTATCCTGTTGGCAATCTTGTTTGCGTGTTGTGAAGCACAGTAGCAAGTCTTGGTGTCAACTTTTTACTAGTACCAACACCAAGGTAACGCTGCAGTGCTGCCTCACCACCGACTTCTCCTTTAATCGTACTTAAAGATCTAAACTTAGCAGGGTTGTTTTTATGTGTTAGATACACTTTGCCTCTGTCAACAGTATTTAAATATAAATGACCCTTGCCATCAAGTTCAAACTGATTAGGATCTATGTTGTCTGGGCGATCACCAACATGATCATAAAACGAGTTTACTTTGCTTTCTAAAAGTTCATGACGTAAACTGTAAGTATTTCTTGTACCAGTCATATCTGTCATATCTGTTGCACTGGTATCATAGCTATCCATGACATCCATTTCAATATCATCATGATTAAATCCTCCTTCTGCCATTGTTTTTATTAATTTAATATTTTTTATTTTTGCATAATAAAAATGACACAGTCCTACGGATCAAAGTTAGACCCATACAGAAAACTACGTGAGCCTCTTGGCGGTAAGGGCATTAGACAATCAATCGTCATCACAAACAATCCAAGTACCATAGATCAGAACCAAACACTTACTGTCAAGTTTCCAAACCTGGGTCCCAATGATGTTATTGTTCCTGGCACTGCACGCCTAGCATTTAATATTGAACTTTCAGCAGAATCAGATGTAAACAAAACACTAGTTGACAATCTTGGCAGAGCAATTGTTAAGACCATCAAAGTTAAACTGGAAGGACAGGAAGTGTTTAGTCTTGATGATGCTGATGTGTTTTACTGTTACAAAGACCTTTGGCTCACACGACAAGAAAGAGAAGACCATGTTTATCAAGGCATACAGTCCTCAAACGTTGCTAAACTTAGAATTGATGCGGCAGACAAATCAACATCAGCAATTGAGGACGTTATATTAGCAGATACATACGGTAATAGATTTTACATTCCACTTGAATTTGAAATCTTGACAACACACTTGCCTTATTACCAAGGAGCACTGAATGGCCGTCTGAGTTTTGAACTAACTTTTAATGACTTTGCAAAAGTTATCAAAACAACTGACCCAGACACAACATACAAGATCTCAAACATTTCTTTGGAATATGAAATTGTCACACACACTGAACTTGCCAGACTAATTCAAAATCAATATCAGTCAAGACTTCCAATTTATTATGACCGCGTGATAAGACACAGTACAATACCCAAAGACAAAGCTGATACAATGTGGAACATAAACCTTAACACACCTGCCAGGTCACTGAAAGGTATACTGATGTTGTTTATTGAACCAAAAAATCCATTCAAAAGAGATTCAGAAAAATTCTACAATCCAAAGATTACACATTTATCCTGCACGATTGAAGGTCGACCTAATCAAGTGTACGCATCGGGTATGCTGCCTTATCAACACTATGATGAAATCACAAAATGGGCGGGTGGAAGACTTAGAGAAAAACCGGCAAATATGGCGTGTAAAGATTTACATCTGTATGACGTAAGAATTGGACAATACCTGACAGAAAAGTATGCACTGTGGCTAGACCTGCGCAGTACGGACGATGACTTTTTACATGGGTCAGGTCGTACTGTTGAGAACGGCAGTGACGGAATAACAATTCAGATACAAAAAAAGACTGAAACAGGAGGAGCAATAAACATATATTTGTATCTGATTTATGACGCACAACTCAATATTGCAGACAGTAGACTAAGTGGACACTTGTATTAAAATTATCTTCTGTATTAAAATGAACCGGAGCTTAATGACACTCGACCCACACTGTGGCTTGTTATGTGGTGCCACTGGCTGTGGAAAAACTGAATTTGTACTTAATCTATTACAAACAAGATACATCCATCATTTCAAAAACATTGTAATATTTTGTCCAACGATAAAACACAGCAAAGCTTATCACAACCGTTTATTCATTTGGACTGACAGCAACATTTATTTAGTCGACCCTGAGAAAAAACTGAATGACTACCTACAATATTTTTACAAGCAATTTGAAGGACAGCCAACTTTGTTTATTGTTGATGACTGCTCAGCAGAGAAAGACATTGTTAAGAAGAGAAACACTCTAGCAGAACTGGCATTTAGTGGCAGACACGCAAATATCAGTGTATGGATTCTCACTCAAAAATATAATGCTGTACTGAAAGATTTTCGAGAACAGTTAAAGTTTATCGGTTTGTTTTACTGTAAGGATCATGACAGCTTTGAAGACTGTTTCAGAGAAAATGACGTCATACCAAATAAGCAGGAACGAGACTGTGTAAAAAATAAACTGAAATCGACTAAGCATTTCAAGCTTATCTTAAAGACAGATCAGCCCACAGGGTATGGGTTAGTAAATTAATTTATACTTTTATTTTGTCCAATAAAAATGACGGACGGACAAACCATTGATATCACACACTGCTTCAAAGATGTTGTGCACTTTAATCAGATAAGAACACCTCCCAAACAGCCTGACATAAACCTCTTAAAACCGACAGCAATATATTTGTCATATAATATGACTTTAGATTATGTTGATGAGCATCCAAATGTGGAGTGTTTGACAGTTGATTTTAAGACACCCACCTTAAGAGTTAAAAATAATAACCGCCAGGACTGGTTTGAGATACTTTGTGAACAAATATTTCAACAATTACGTAAACTAAATGTTTATATTAACAGTGTTACAGTTAATAAAGTGGTATTACATAAGGTGTAATTTTTCTATTATTATTTTGTCGGACAAATAAAAATGACGGACAATGCTCAAGGTTTAAAAAACAGGTTTCACACAACAGACTTGCCTATATCTAATAGTAATAATGTCTATGAATCAATAGAAATGTCTTTTTCTGTCATACAAGATAATCTTCTTACAGGCAGTGTAAAGATTCAGATTGTTGCAAAAATAGAATTCAGCAGAGTAGATGGTGAAGTGATTGTATCGTATATATCGACAAGACAACACACAATTAACACAAGAAGAGAATTGGAAAACGTGTTTAGACAAAGACTATTGCCTGACTTTCTCGAAGCAATTGACAAAGCAAAAATGAAGGGGTCTGGTTGGCACGAAGGTCATGTACATGAACTACAATTAAAACAGTCAAGGTATCATCCTATACTAGGCAAATCATGGATAGCACTGCCTATTGAGGTTGCAAACAAAAAGGCTGTAGTCAATATACAGAACAATGACAATTTCTGTTTCATGTGGTGTGTGCTTGCTAAACTGCATTATGTAAAATCAAAACCTGAACGTGTATCTAACTACACCAAATTTGTAAATGAACTTAATTTTAGTGGTATTGATTTTCCTGTTAAGGTAGAGGACATAGACTTGTTTGAACAATTAAATCCTGGCATATCTGTAAATGTGTTTGTGTGGGATAATGACTCTGATAACAAGTTACAACCCATTAGAGTATCATCACTTGCCCCCACCTATGGTCAACCAGAAGACAAACATGTTGACATGTTATTAATTGGTGATCACTACACAATTATCAGAAATATGTCACGTCTAATTCATGGTCATACAACAAAACATGATGGCAAACAAGAAGTATGTAAGAGATGTTTGCAAAGATTTTCCTCTATTTCAGTAGCACACAAACATGTTTTACATTGTAGGTCAGCTGATGACATACAAACAATACTTAAGTATCCAGATCCTGGTAGTCAGGTATATTTCAAGAACTATGGGAATCAGCAAAAGTTGCCATTTGTAGTGTATGTTGATTTTGAATCACTGGTGGTTCCATATGACGGTCCTGTTCCAGAATCATTACCAAAGACAGTAAAATTGAGTGACCAAGTGGTGTGTTCTTATGGTTATATTCTTGTTAAGTCAGACGGTCAGCATACAGAACCTGTTATTTACAGGGGGGAAAATGCAGCATGTCTGTTTTTAACAGAAATGAGACAACTGCATAGTCAGGTAGTACATTATCTGGAAAACAATCAGATGCCTGTGATAATGACAGAAGAAGATAAACTAAATTTTGATACATCCATAACGTGTTGGATTTGTGAAAAACATGATCACATAACTGGACGGTACAGAGGTGCTGCACATAACAAGTGTAATTTATTATTAAAAATAGATCCTAAGACATATAAACTGCCAATCTTTTTCCACAATCTCAGGGGGTACGATTCACACATTATCATGCGTGCTGTGGATGAGTCTTACAAAAAAATTAGTTGCATTGCCCAGACAACTGAAAAATACTTGACGTTTAGATTGGACAACAAATTAGTGTTTTATGACTCCATGCAACATTTGTCTTTAGGTCTTGCTAGTCTAGCAGAAGGACTGACATCGTTTCCAATAACAAGTAAATATTTTGAGCCAGACTTAATTAAGAAAGGAGTGTATCCGTACGAGTACATCAGTGACTGGGTTGTGTTCGAGGAAACAAGACTACCACAAAAAGATAAATTTTATTCTACACTTAATGGTAAAGGTATTTCTGACTCTGATTACCAGCACGCTCTTGATGCATGGGATAAACTAGGGTGTCAGACGATTGGTGACTACCATGACCAGTACTTGAAAGCCGACGTTTGTTTGCTAGCAGACGTATTTGAAAGTTACCGTGAAAAGGGTCTATTACACTACAGTCTTGATCCTGCTTGCTACATAACTAGTCCTGGTATGACATGGGATGCATTTTTGAAATCCAGTAAAATATTTATAGACCTGTTGTCTGATCGTACGATGGGTGAAATGGTGGAACGTGGATTGAGGGGTGGCATTAGTATTGCAGCGAACAATTATGCCAGAGCCAACAATAAATATCTGGACGGTCAGGGGTTTGACCCTGAAGGTCAAGGTCATTCATTACCTACGTGGACGCTAACAATTTGTATGGGTTCGCAATGTGTGAGTTATTGCCCTTGAAAAACTTTTGTCTGTATGATTTGTCACAGTGTGACATAACAGACATAACAAACAATATTATGACTCATGACTGGAACGACGCAAAGGGTTGGATCTTTGAAGTCGACCTAGAGTACCCACACCATCTACATGATTACCACAATTGATTATCCATTGGCTGTTGAAAAAATGAGTATGACGGGGAAAAAAGAAGACACTAAACTTGTGCCGAATTTAAATGACAAATTTAATTACGTTTGCCATTACCGCTTGCTGCAGTTTTACATCAGACATGGGTTAGTACTAAAGAAAGTTCACAGAGGCATTCAATTTGATCAGAGTGCTTTTATGAAAGATTACATAATGAAGAACACAACATTGTGTGCCAGGGACGGCAACACTGCATTCGACAAAGACTTCTTTAAACTTATGAACAATGCCTGTTTTGGAAAGACTATGGAAAATCCTCATCACCGCAAAGATGGGAGATTAGTAACAACTGAATCGGGTGCAATTAAACTTACAGGCAAGCCACAGTACACAGGGTATAAAGAGTTTCATTCATCATTGTATGCAGTGTCACTCAAAAAAAAGATTGTTAAACTGGACAAGCCAGTATTCATTGGTATGGCAATTCTTAAATTGTCAAAATTACTAATGCTTGAATTTTATTATGATTACTTTAAACCAAAGTATCCTGAGTGTCATCTGCTATACACTGATACTGACTCTATGATCATTGACGTGTGTACTGAAGACTTTTATGAAGACATGAAAACAGAACTGCATATGTATGACACGTCTGACTATCCTAAATACCACCCACTGTACAGCACACAAAACAAGAAAGTTCCTGGAAAGTTTAAGGATGAACTTAATGGTGTGCCTATTGTTGAGTACGTTGGACTGAGATCAAAAATGTATTATATACTGCACCAAAAGGGAAGTCAGTCGAAAGCCAAAGGAATAAAAAAAAAACAGCGATAAAAAATAAAGACATCCGTCATGAACATTATAAGCAAGTGTTAGATGGTGCATTAATGCCTGATTATCCAAACAAGTCACGGAGGTCAAATAGACATAATTTAGAAATGATCCAAACACATAAGAAGTCACTGGCAGTAGGGGACACAAAACGAGTGTTTCATAGTAAGGAGAAGGCTTATGCACCTGGACACTACAGGCTCAAGTTATCTGAAGACATTTGTGATGAACTGATAGATGAATTAGTTACTGAAATGAGTAACAGTGTCTGGGGGGATAATCTGTAATTCTTCTCTGACAAATGCCCTCTGAGGGGCAGGGTCGTACAGGTAATAAATGGATGGACTGCCGGGGACTATTTTTTTTATATTGTGTACAGACGTAGACCAGATGGGGTCTGTTGCCCTGCGCCTGACATCATTTTTGGCCTCTCCCGGTTGATATAGATATCTTACTTGTTTAGTAAATAAACTTGTGTCTGGCACTTTTGTTTTATTTCTGACCCTGACGGCACTGTTTTCAATTTAATAGCATGGCCTTCATTATTCATTGCTTTTATTACAGATGGTAATCTTTTTACCTAATCTTTTTACGTGTGTCATGCATGAGTTCCTTAGAATACTGGTAACTGAAAAGTCTTTCTGATAATTGTTTGTTAAGTTCTCAACAATTGCCTGTGATCTGTGTACACCTGGAATGCCGCGTCTAACCAGTACGCCGTGCTTTGCAAATAATTGATTAACTGCTCCTTTAAATTCAGATCCATCATCTACCTGCACAAGCCTGGGGTATCTTAAAGGGCCTCGACTATATATTTTTGATAATGCAGTTGCAACAGTAATAGCATTCTTGTCAGTTATGGGTTCAGCGTCTTTGTACCTTGAAGCAATGTCGACAACTGTCAGTGCATATTTGTAACGCTTTTTTCTTATTGTGTCATGTGGTAGAGACAAGAGGTCCATTTGATGGGTGTCATTTGGTATAGTGTTTTCAAAATGGGGTCTAGATATTTTTCTTGGTGCAGGGAGATATATTTGCCATATTGCCTGTTTTTGCAGCCAGTGTTTTATCTCTTTGAGTGTTATGTCATTACCAACAGCCGCGTGTAATTTTTCTATTGCAGTGTTTCCTTTCCAGTAGCCAATTGGAGAGTAATATATTTTTGATAGTTTAATGTCTGTCATTTTTTCTAGCAATGAAAACTCCAGTAAAATAAACAAATGTCATTCCCACTAAAACAAAGATTATTTCACCTTTCTCTGTTGTGGACTGGGTTGATAGTAATCACTTAGTTTTGGTTTTGGAATGGTCATGTCTTCACCCGTGACAAGAAAATATTCTCTGATTGCGTCATTGACATTAGAAAATGAATGCTGTGCGTGACCCTCTAGTCTAAGTTTTTCATTGATGAAATCAAGTTTCTCAATTCTTTGCTTTTCATATGCTTGCTGGGCTTGTGCCAGTTTTTCTGATGCTTCATTATGACGCTTTAATTCTTCTGCAGATTCCTCTCTACCCATTTTTGAAAAAAGATAGTTTGATCCACTAAATGCCAGGGCGTTGACGACGGCACCTCCCACAATAACAGCTAGTGTCGCCATATTATTTTTATTTACATAGATATATTTTCGTGAATAATTCCCTGCTTGACAAAAAAATCTTTCGTGGCAATTGATGCTGCTACAACTGCAACTAATTTAGCCGAATCTTCAAAGTCTAATCTGCTCAAGTCTGCCAATTTCATTTTGAGGAGACTTTTTTCAAGCATAGAATAAGCTACTGCTAATCCGCTGATCACGGCAGAATGATAAACAAGATTCATTATATTCTTTGTTTCGCTCATTTCTAATGCAATAAAAATTTAATTAATATTTTTATTTATTGCATGAAAAATGGGTCGACAGGTTTTGGTGTTACTGATAATGTGGAGACTTCTGGTTTTGTTTTTGGAGTGTCTAATTTTTTGGACATTGTACGAGTCTGTGGTTTGTATTTTTTGTATAATTGGTAACCTGAGAAAACAAATCCAGCAACAAATCCAGCAAATATATATCTTGTTGAGTTAGTTGATAGTCTCTCACTTTGTTGTGGGTGTGGTGGGGAAGAGGGTCCTGACGGTCCTGACGGCCCTGACAGTCCTGACGGTCCTGACGGCGGGTCAGTTACTGTTTGTGCCTTAAGCTGTAATTTCTTTTGCCTGTTATATTCCGCTAATTTTTTCCCAGCTTCTACTCTGCCTGGGTGTTTCTGTTTAGTCACTGTCAAAGCAGGGTTCTGTTGTGGAGTCTTCTCGTCTGTCTGATCCATTTGGTCCATCCTTTTCTTTTCTTAGAAAATTTAATTTTGAAAAATCAATATGGCTGCCAGTAACCATTAAGGCTACCAGGGGCGCAATCAAATTTCCAAATCTGTAGAAAATCTGACATGCTAATTTACCTATTGTACTTGTTATTATTAGATTACTCTCAAGATCGTGCGACAGACTTTCTGTGTCAACAACGGGAAGAAAGTTACTGACTGCTTTTGTGTATAATAAAACAAATGATTTGCTCAAATCACGGGTCATTAGTGAAGCCATGTGTTGATCAAATTTAGAATAAAGTTTATTTAAATCATCAGCCGAGAGAGATTCAATATCTTCTGTCATGTATTGTTTTCCAAGATAAGTTTTCGACTTGCTTGACACAATCACAGACAAAAGACGCTGGTTTTTTTTGGTCTAAGTCTTTGTTTTCTAAAGCGCCAATATCATTCAGTAATAACAATTCGTCTGAATTCATTTTATAATAAAAAATAATAATAATAAGTTCAATAAAAAATCACTTACCTTTGAGCCAAGGCGGGGCTGTTTCGACTTAATTAGTCTCATCAGAAAGGTCATCAACCTTTGACAGCCCATTGTGAATGAAAAATTTTCCGTGGTCACCTACTTTGTACCAAAGACCACATGTCAAAGCCACATGTGAATTGCTCTCGGATGTGGTTTGTGTGTGTCTGTGTGCTGAGCTGTTGGTACATTCTATCCAAGGAAAAACAGACGCACGGGGCACTCCCGGACTGAGCACAAAACTCATACCACGTGCATGTGATTTCCTCTGACACATCACGCTAAATATGATGTGATGTGTAAATTTGATGGTATGCACAAAAGCTGAGAGCAATGTAAGCCACTTATATTTCAATTCTCAGTAAGCGGTGGAACTACCCTGATGTATCCATTGGTTGTTCACTATACATGGGGTTTTCTCCTGGCTGTTGTTTTCTTCTCTCTGTAATAAATGCAACCAATCTTTTGAGTGTGGGGCTTTTTTCTTGTAATTGTTTCATTTTATCATCGAGATCTTTTGCAATGTTCTCATTCAGCTGTACATCCTTCTCTTTTAATCTCATCTTTTGCTCCTCTCGAAAAATAGCTGTTTTAATTTTTTCTGTTTTTTCCACAAGTATACCATATTCTTTTTCCATGTTTGCAAGTGCCTCAAAGTTGTTTTCATCAGCAAGCACCATTATTGTATCAGCAATATTTAGCATCTCTTGTTCAATATTATTTAAGCTTGCTTTCAACTCCTGTACATTAACAGTCAGTTTTTCTAATTCTTCTTTAAAACGAGCCACTTTTTTTTTTACTAGCGCACCACCGCTTACGGAGAAGACAATCTTGCACAAAAGCACTTTTTCCACTAAAATATTGAGTCATGTTTGACCCTGCCTTGCTCGGGAGTTCGGTTTTATTCTAGAAATATCTTGACACGCGTTGGTTAAATCTTGTCGGCCAATGAAATTAGCTAGCAGGCAAGCTGGTTTGGCCAAGCTGTTTTTGAAGTGCGCAGAAATAACAGTCAACACCCTCAACTCACAGATAGGGGTTTGGCATAAAAGGTTTCTCTGTTTCAAACAGGTTGCAAACTCCTTTAGGTTTTGTTGCTTTTAAATTTAACTCACCTGTTAAATCATGCCCGGCACTGAAGGGCTTCTAAAGTGATTGATCAAATGCTGGGCAGTGCATTATCTGCAGGCTGCCCGTATTGATTGGCACCCTGCATTAGTGGTCTCCTCTGAGAATAAGCATAGGCATCTGATTTTTTTGTGCAACTAGAGCGATTACTGAAAAAATAGTATGCGTTATCGGGTGCCTGTATATCACCAGCAATTTATTTTTCTGAGGAACAGGTTTTTTAGAAATAAGCTACCCGCCCAACTCTTTCACAACGCATGTCTTGCTATCGCCGTGTTGTCAAAGAGGAAAGTGCCGTCAAGTGGAGACCTGAAGTACAGTTAAAAGTAAAGTAAAGTAAAGCCTTGTGAAAGTAAAGTACAGTAAAGCCTTGTAAAAATAGAAGCCAGGCCTGGCGCCTGGGGCTCTTGAGGATATGACCATGTGTTAGCTCATAAGAATCCCACTTGGCTCTTTTTGGCACCAGTAGACTTGAATGTGTTATTCAGGTGCTTTGCTAGTTCTTGATTGTCACCTCCATTAAGAGACTGATATCCCTTTGCCCATAACGAGTTATTGATAGGCTATTACGCCAGACACATTAAAAGCCCCCCAGCAATAATCATTATTTTGAACAGCAGAGATTGTATTGCAGGCATCTGATTTTTTTGGTGCTCAACTAGAGTTCATACTAGAAAAGTTAGCTATGTTATCGGGTACTGCGTGATGATTAATTTTTGTCATGCAGCCAGGTAATGCTTTCAGTGTTGTCCTTTATCCAATCCTATTAGCATATTCTGGGTTCACATTGATAGCATGTATACGTCGGGGTCGTTTCTTTGATTTTGTGCAAGCAGGTAATTGCATTTCCATATGAGCGGGTACTTTAGAAAATTTCGTCAATACCACGGCTGTGTGGCGCATATGCTTCCAACGCCATACATATTTGACTCATAATTATGATAAAGCCAGTCCCAGTCAGCAGAGGAACAGTGTTTCTCAAAAATCAATACCGGCAACGGGCGGCGTCGCGTGCACACTCTGTGCGGGGTAGAGAGATGATGAAGGTTAAAGCAATAATTAGGGGGTTAACTCAGTGATTATGTTAATGCTGGTTTTAAAATGTCATTATCTCTCTCTCTCTCTCTCTCTCTCTCTCTCTCTCTCTCTCTCTCTCTCTCTCTCTCTCTCTTATGGTTCATCATCATCACATCTTGTTATCTTGTTACTTCTTTGCCAGAATTTCTGCCTCGCACGCCAAAAACGTCATGTGCATGCTCCAGAATGCGCTCCGACCAGCCCCATTTTAAAGTCTACCGTATTTTCAATACGGTAGACAAAATGCACAAAACTCTTTCTCAGAGACATCAAACATACACTCATTCATAACAAGATACTACAAAGTCCTCGCATTACACCATAAAACATTCCTTTTTGCAAATCTTATGGCCAGAACACCACGACACCTTTATTAAAAAGCCTCTCACGCTGCATGTTTCTAGAAAATTATAATGACTATTATTATACTTGATTTCTGGCGTTACACTTTGAAATAATAACGTCTAAAAATCACAGATAAGCTCAACTACAGTATAGATACATATCTGTGAGCCGGCTTCAGAAATCTTTGTTCTCTCATCTTTTGTGTGAAGTGAAATTTATTATTTCTGTGCCAAATCAGTGTGGGTAAGTACACACAACTTTTTGACTTTCATTTTAATTTGTGCGTTTTCGTTCATGATCTGAAAGTGAGCTTCAAGTTCTTGTTTTTTTCAGTGGCTGATGCGCACCAGAAATTGAGAAACCTTTCCGTTTTCTAAGTGTCTCAGAAGAAAGGATGGTGATTCCCCTGAACCGCATTAGTTTCACATTTCTGCTGATTTTGCACGTGAAGCAAGTACTGCTGTATCAGTTATATCTTGAACCGCTCGTAGATTACTCTGAACTGAGGTAGTCGCTACAGCTCCAAAAACACATGGCCCCACGAGCCCCTCAGCATCCGCGTTATCGCGGAATTGTTTATATTACAGCGGACGGCAGACGTTAGTCCCTTCCTTTTTGTCCCTTGTCTCCTTGACTGCGTGCGCAAAATAAGGTGAACTTGTGTGAAATCATTGAAATTCGCATCAACTTCATTAAAAAAAAAAAAAACTTTAGAAGTTTTTAGTGCGTGTACGCGTTACCGCATTTTTTTTTTTGTTGTTGTTGTTGGAAACAATAGGCGCACAGGCCTCTTTTCGTGTTTGTCCTTGCTAAACTACAACATTCTTAGAGAGAGAAAGAGAGATGAAATGAAACTTTATCAAGAGAGAGAGAAAACAACAGCCTAGTGATAACAAAGTGTAAAAATGGTTATAACTAAATAGTGTATACACGGCCAAGTGAAGACACAGTCGTACTATCCGTGAACTGAAAAACTCGAAAAGCTTTTGGTCAGGGAGTCGCAGGAGCAAAAAAGGAGGGGAGGAAATACGGTCGCGGCGGATTTGATATGTGCCAGATATCTCTCACGACAGCTTGATGATAACTGACTCGCACTCATACTTGCCGGAATTCAGGGACCTTTTTTTCTATGTCCGTTGAGTTATAGACTGGTATCACAGATAAACTCCCTCGTGTCATGTCACGTGGTTCTAAAACCATTACATATTCTCTGTATTTGTAGGTCGTATTGGTAGGCACACTGGTTATCTCCATCGATTCGCTACCGGCGCTGTCAGTGGTAGCGAATCAAAGGAGACAACCAGAGTAATTAGACTGTTTCCTACGGCATTTTTTCGCGTTAGGTGGTGACTGCTTCCGGTTAAATTAAGTTTCTCTAATGTTCTCACAATGATAGTCTCCCTCGCCGATTCGACACCGATGATCCGTGGCAGCCGTAGTCGCGAATCGATGGGCACATCCAGTGTTTTGTTCCTCGTTATAAGTCAGAACATCTTTTGGGTCCTTTTTTTTTAGATACATGCATATGCATCGCACCGGCAGCTGTTTGATCGAGAATTTAAAAAAAAAAAATTAAATTCATTAGCTGATCACTGATGGCATGAAATCTCCTTGAGCCGATGGTAGCCTGCTCGAGATTCCTACTTAGTCTCTGCAGATTCTTCCAAACAACTGCAGATCAACTGACAGATTTTGTCGAAGTAAGTAGACCTACGTCAACATTTTGGCACCAATGTAACAGTAACAAGATGGGATGAACCAAAACCCACAAAGTCCCTTCTATATGGGAGCTGTCCTCGCTGTCAAGGGTCTCTACCTTCAGTCTTTTACCAGAGTCTGATGTTGAATTCGCCGATCTGCCAATGCGTCAGTGAAATCTAAAAGGGCGCAGTGTATACGCGTCATTGGTTTGTCACACGTCATTTGTCATGACGTATTGTATTAAAAAAAAATTTTTTTACGTGATATGCATTTCACCTTTGCTTCAAGACTTGAGAAATGGTGACAAAACTAGAATTTCACGGTACGATTTCAGTGAAATCAGTCAGGTTGAATTTACCTAGCTACATGATATACTAAGTACACCTGCATGCTCTTCTGAAAGCGTGTCGACGTGCTTGTCTGTGTGCGTGTGCTTGCTCCAAACATCTCCAAGAGGAACAGATCCTCATGCGCCTCTTGGAGACTAGAGAGAGAGAGAGAGAGAGAGAGAGAGAGAGAGAGAAGAAATTACGTCATATTTAGAGTAGTGCGTCAATGTCTGCGTGGTGACGGAGTTGCTTATTTTACGTCACCGCCACTGTCTGACTTTCTTCAGAAGTCAAGGTTTTTTACTGTTTTAATTTTTTTAGGAAAAGAATTAATTTTTACTGAAGAAGTTGAAACAAAACTGGCTAACGAACTGATCCAATGTCTTTATCCAAACTAGCTATATCCAAAATTTTAAGTAAATATGACAAAAATTTACGGACTCTGATCTGGGTCAACCGACTTTCTACAAACAGTCTTTTATGTCTTCAACTCAGTTCAAGGAGACATCCCGTTACAATATGATCGGAGGCTCTCTTAGCCACCCCTTGAATAAAGTAGTTCGCCAAGTTTCAAGCTTGTGCGTACAGCAATATCGTAGATTCTCGTGTTTGCACACACACACACACACACACACACACACACACACGCACGCACGCACGCACGCACGCACGCACGCACGCACGCACGCACGCACGCACGCACGCACGCACGCACGCACGCACGCACGCACGCTTCGCGCCAAACTGATGTACGTTCAGCAGCGAGGTTGGCGTAACTGACTAGACATGACGTGATTTTTATCTTGTTACTTCAGTTGTCGGAGGATAAGACCTGCCCGCCTTTGACATCATGGACTTGCTATTAAATTCGCCCCACCGCGACCCATCCTAAAAAGTCCCTTCTATACATAGAGGGGACTTAAAAATGAGTCTATGTGAACCATCCGTCGGCTAACAGCCCGTCGTAAACTTACGCTGACATTCAGTTTTTGTCAGAATGCAAGGCTATTCATGTCACACCCTTCAAGCTTGGTCAATACTTTGTGAAAGAGTGATCGAATCTTTCCCCACAAATCCATTCAAACAACCTCTCTCAAAGGTCAAGGTCATACAAGTTCGGACGAAAATTTGACATTAATGTGAGAAAGCGTCTTTCATTTTTTGGGTATTATTGCAAACGTCTAGCTGGACCTTGGCACAAAGATAACTCATTATTATATCTTTGCGTGTGGACCTATGGTCATGAGATGTCAGCAAAATGGAGAAAAACAAGTATTTTCAGTTTCGACATTTCAGTTTTGAGTGATACTTCTCAATGAAACGTGGCACCATGATATCTGATGATAAGGCCTTTCAATGCACACCTATTTCGGTGACCCCTCCTATAGGTCAAAGGAGGTCATCTGGTTGGTTTGTTGGTTAGTTCGGGTTTAACGTCCACAGCACCCAGGTGATCATGGATGGCCCTGACGGGCGGGTTATGGGGGGCAGGGAAATCTATTGCCTATGGAGTACGATCTGAACACTGATCAACTCAGGCGCACTCCAACTGTGCCACTTTGATTTACCAGGACCTTTCAACGCACATGCTATATGAACAAATCTGTTTTTCCCCCTGGATTGTGAGTCCAGCTACCGGGGCCGGGACGGGATTCGAACCCACGACCCGGCGATTCCCTTCGCTCTCCTGCTCCGACGTTTAACCGCCTGAGCTATTTCGGTCATCTGGTGTCGAACGTACGCATATATATACACCGAATATTGCCTGATTTTGCAGGTACGTTGTCTCAGTGTCTGTGTCCAGGTGCCTAACTTGGCACAACGGTAGATTTTACCGCAAAGACACTCGTGAGGCCAGGGTCATAGTGTCAGAGACTTTATCTGATTTGTACACTGGTCTGTGACTGTGGGCCTTAACTTAACTGATGTAAGGCTCAAAACCACAGACCACGTATTCACAGTTGCCCACATGTGGGTCCTCACATATACTTAGGGAGTTTGTTCAATCCGACTCAAGTTGCGTCCCTCGTTTCCACGGCCATTGGTATTGTCCTAGCACACGCTTTCACTGTCGGTTCATAGTCCTGACGTAGAACTCAATGCTATTTCTCCAAAATAAGAAAAGCGTACCAAGGTCACTTATAGACATTGCACATTAAGTGCTGTTTGCACAGGCTGGTAAGTGTCCCATACCGCGGCCGTTGTGGTCACTTTCCGGCTCGCCGTAGGCATCCGATTTTATCACTTGCTTCAGGACAGCGGAAAACGTAGGACTGCAGGATGGTGTAGCTTAGCAACGATTCTGGTGCTATGGGTCACAGACTGGGTTTGCTGTCTTGTCAGTTGTCGGCAAGGCACCAGGCAACCTACTTGTTTTTGGCCGATATAGCCAAAATATGACGAAGTTGCCTTTTCCCTCACATATTAGAGCGTTTTCACACCGAGAACTTGATCAGCCGCAGACAACTTTCTATGTGTTAAGGCATCGACCACGAGAGTGGACCGTGAAGGATGATGTGCCAGAAGCATCTTAGATTGCCTATTTAAAACTAAAAATAAATAAATTAAACTTTCCTCTTTTTTTTTTAATCATAAGAGGTGCTGTTTCAGCTCGTATAGCAACGTTGCAGCTCATAGCAAATTAAACGTTCTAACTCGTAGGATTTGCGTTCCAACTCCTACATAATGTGAAATGTGAAAATACGGCTTGTGTAGTCTTCCGTTTTGTGTGTGTGTGTGTGTGTGTGTGTGTGTGTGTGTGTGTGTGTGTGTGTGTGTGTGTGTGTGTGTGTGTGTGTGTTTTGCTTACTCTACTAGCGGAACCATGCTCAGAACATTCACTTTAAGCTTAGGAAGAAATATGGCCAATATTACCTGTCACGTTACATCTTATTTTGGTTCCAGCTCGTACTATATATTTCAGTGCCGGTGTGTTCCAGCTCGTATTAAAATCGGTGATTGGTTCCAGTTCGTATGCGTTTATCTCAAATACAGAATCCTTGTAAATGTATACGTGCACTAGTGGACCAGCTTTTTCTGATCACAATGAAAAATATCATAAGATGTGGATACTGCCACTGAAATTGACTGGACTATCGTTGAAGTATACACGCACTGTTAGAGTCACAATGGGAAGGAAACATTTAAGTTTCACAAACAAACTATATTTCAAATGCGCAAAAGGCTATCGGGCCGAACGGTCGTGCGCGGGCCAACGGCGGCCCACGTCGGCCCGATGGTCTTTTGCGTATTGGGTCTTAGTTAAATACCACTGTTTGGGCATTCCAGCAGAAAGTAGTCAGGACTTGGTGTTTGACCCTGACAGTTCAGTTAAAAGACTAAACAAGCCTGAAGAAGAACACAGAAGCCTCCTCGAATAGCTCACAGACCTTTTCCCACATGTACTGTCGACTTTAGAAGAGCACGTAGATTCACGGATGTTTGGATGCTCGACATGGCCAGAATTCAGATGCTTATGTCATACAGCTTGATTGTTTGCTTTGCTAAGCAAAATGTCCTGCAGAAAGTGTGCCATCCTATATAGGTTTAGCGTACATATGGATGCTTGTACTTTTATGTGTGTACACCAATTATATGGGTTAATCTTAAAACAATTGAATCTTTTTTTTTACGAAAAAAAAATCTTCTCATTAATAATCGCATGATTTTTCGTATACGGTATTTACACAAACCTACAGTTAGTCTCGGCTGTCGGGTACGATTAGGTCAATTGTGACCTGTATGTCCTAGATGTGAAAATCAGACAATTTTCTGCACCACTCTTTCGGAGTCATTTGTAAAACAGCAAACATAACTTTAATTTTTCTTTTACGAAAATGCTATCTTCTCATTAATGCCCGCATAATTTTTCATAAACAGTATTTGCATAAGCCTGCTATTTGTCCCTGCCCTGGGTACGCCTCCCGGAGGAAGGCAGCCTCCAAGAACTTGGCGCTGGCTACACCCTCTACTGGTCAGGCAGGCCAGCATCAGAAAGACGGCTCTCAGGCGTGGGCTTCATGGTGAAGACCCACATTGCGACTAAGTTGGAAAACCTACCAACGGGTCACTCCGACCGCATCATGTCCATGCGCCTCCCACTGAGACACCAGCAATACGTCACCCTTCTCAGTGTGTACTCCCCAACCCTCCTGGCAGAGCCTGCAGAAAAAGACAAGTTCTACTCTGACCTGCGCAGCCTCCTGCAGAGCACCCCTGCAGACGACAAAGTCATCATCCTTGGCGACTTCAACGCCAGAGTGGGCCAAGACTCTGAAGCCTGGAAAGGAGTCCTCGGCAAGCATGGCGTTGGGAACTGCAATGACAATGGTCGCTTACTGTTGGAGCTCTGTGCAGAACAGCAACTTGTCATCACCAACACTACTTTCCAGCAAAAGGACAGTCGAAAGACCACCTGGATGCATCCTCGCTCCAAGCACTGGCACCTTATCGACTATGTCCTAGTGCGTCAGAGGGACCGCAGTGACGTCCTTCTCACCAGAGTGATGCCCAGCGCAGAGTGCCACACTGACCACCGCCTTGTTCGCTGCAAACTCAGGCTCCGCCTCAAGCTGAAACCCAAGAAAGGGGGCCCCCCCAAGAAAAAGCTTGATGTTGCCAGCCTTCAGCGTGACGACAAGAAAGCTGCCCTTCAGGCCGATTTACAGCGCATGCTCAAAGACACAGTTGATCCAGCAGACTCCTCCCCTGAAACACTCTGGGAACAACTGAAAACTGCTATTGTAAAATCTTCTGTGGAAGTCTTGGGCTTTGCTAGAAAGAGGAACAAAGACTGGTTTGACGAAAACGACGTAGAGATCCAGGAACTTCTAGCAAAAAAAAGAGCCGCCCACCAGGCCCACCTAGCCCAGCCTTCCTGCCCTGTGAAGAAGTCTGCCTTCCGCCTCATCTGCAGCAGTCTCCAGCTCAAGCTTAGAGAGCTCCAGAACGAGTGGTGGTCCAGACTCGCACAGAGGACCCAGCTCTGCGCTGACAACGGTGACTACAGGGGCTTCTACGAAGCACTGAAAGCAGTGTATGGCCCTAGGCACCTGGTACAAAGTCCCCTGCGAAGCGCTGATGGACAGGCACTCCTCACAGATAATACCTCCATCTTGAACCGCTGGTCGGAATACTTTCAGGACCTCTTCGGCGCTGAGCGCACTGTTCAAGAAACAGTCATCCTTCAAATCCCACACCTTCCACTAAAGGTTGAATTGGACGAACCGCCCACCGCCGAAGAGACCCTCACAGCCATCCACCAGCTCAAGAGTGGCAAAGCAGCAGGCATTGACGGAATCCCGCCAGAGATCTGGAAACATGGAGGCCCAGCACTGCACAACAAGCTCCACGACCTCTTTCTCTGCTGCTGGGTAAAAGGAACACTACCAAAGGATCTCCGTGATGCAGTCATCATCACCCTGTACAAGAACAAAGGAGAGAAGTCTGCCTGCTCTAATTATCGTGGAATTACCCTGCTGTCCATTGCCGGGAAAATTCTCGCAAGGTTGCTCCTGAATCGGCTGGTACCTGCCATCGCTGAAGACCACCTCCCAGAGGGCCAGTGTGGCTTCAGAGCCAACAGGAGTACCACCGACATGGTCTTTGTGCTGAGACAGCTTCAGGAGAAGTGCCGCGAGCAGAACAAAGGGCTGTACGTAACGTTTGTCGACCTAACAAAAGCGTTTGACACTGTGAGCAGGCAAGGTATGTGGCAGATCCTGGAGCGACTTGGCTGTCCCCCAAAGTTCCTCAACATGATCGTCCAGCTCCACGAGGACCAGCAAGGCCAGGTCAGACTAAACAGTGACCTCTCAGAACCATTCCCCATTCGCAACGGCGTGAAGCAAGGCTGCGTGCTGGCACCGACCCTCTTCACCATCTTCTTCAGCATGATGTTGAAGCAGGCCACAGTGGACCTCGACGACGACGACGCAGTGTACATCAGGTATCGTCTCGATGGCAGCCTGTTCAACCTCAGACGACTGCAGGCCCACACGAAAACCCTAGACCAACTGATTCGTGAGCTGCTCTTTGCTGATGACGCTGCCCTCGTTGCACACACAGAGAGAGCCTTGCAGCGCATTACGTCCTGCTTCGCAGATGCCGCCCAGCTCTTTGGACTTGAGGTCAGTCTGAAAAAGACAGAGGTCCTTCATCAGCCGGCACCCAAGGAAGAGCATCGCCCTCCCCACATCACCATCGGCGAGTCCGAACTGAAGTCTGTACACCAGTTTACCTACCTTGGCTGCATCATCACGTCAGACGCCAAGCTGGACAAGGAGCTGGACAACAGGCTGGCAAAAGCGAACAGTGCTTTCGGGCGACTATTCAAGCGGGTGTGGCACAATCAACAGCTGAAAAAAGGCACCAAGATCAGCGTGTACAGAGCTGTCGTCCTCACCACCCTGCTGTACGGTTCCGAGTCCTGGGCCCTCTACCGCAGCCAACTACGACTCCTCGAACGCTTTCACCAGCGCTGCCTGCGTACCATCCTCAGCATTCACTGGAGTGACTATGTCACCAACGTCGAGGTCCTTGAACAGGCGGAAACTGTGAGCATCGAGGCTTTGCTGCTGCGGACACAGCTTCGCTGGGCGGGGCACGTCTCCAGGATGGAGGATCATCGCCTACCCAAGATCACTCTGTTTGGCGAGCTCGCCACTGGACACCGAGACAGAGGGGCACCAAAGAAGAGATACAAAGACGGTCTCAAGAAGTCACTTAGTGCCTGCCAAATCGACCACCGCCAGTGGTCTTCGCTTGCTGCGGACCGTGACACCTGGCGCTCCACCATTCACAAGGCAGCCGTCTCCTTTGAGGACTCTCGCAGAGCTAACCTTAAGGACAAGCGGCTCAGAAGAAAAAACAGAGCTGTCGTAACTCAGAACCCTGAACAGACCTTCCCCTGCAGCCACTGCGGTCGTACCTGCCTGTCCCGGATTGGCCTCCGCAGCCACGAAAATGCCTGCAGACGACGTGGGCAAGCCCTATAGAATCTTCGTTCGCGAAGTCAAGCCAAGAGGGGTAGGATTAGGTCAGAGCCGTAGGCTCTAGGCATGACAATCAGCAAGAAAATTGCAAAGTTGATCTTCTCACTGATACGTAAAATGTTAGTACTGCGATGATGACGTATAACCAAAGACAATACATTATATATTGTCTTTGGTATAACATCAAGTCATCTCTATGAACACGGCGTCATGACGTCACCCCACTGAAGCTTGAAGTGACGTCATTTCGCTGCTTGTGCTATTATTCTTCAGAATAGCTATTAGTCTATATGCTACGACAGACCACAGAGCTTACGAATGGCGGGAATCGCCGTGTGTCCGTCTTTATGTATGCCAGTGTGTGCGGAGGGTGGGTTAGAGTAGAAGGAGATGGATTCCTGTCTCTAAAAGGAGCCAACAGAGCGTACTAATGGCGGGAAGCGCTGTGTGTTCGTCTTTATTTGTGTGCGCCAACGTGCGTGTTGATCAGAGGTTGGCTTAGAAAGGAAATTGATCACCATTATAAGCCTAAAAATATGAACAACTCTGAATGTTCCTAAAAGATAAACGCATCTGAGCTCCAAACAATATGGTAGACTTTGGGATGAAATCGAGTCCTCATCTTATTTAATATGGAAATGCTTCCTGAACACATTCTTAACTGGGGTTTTTTTTTTTATGGCCCTATGCCCTCCATCCTTGTTTGAGACCAAAAATGTTCCGCATATTAAGGACCGGTCGCCTTGCGACTTCTTAGTGTAGGGATTCTTCAGCCAATACTGTGTAATAGGAAAACGATGCGTTGTGCCCTCTAATGCCCATCTTTTTTAAAAAAAAGGAATTCTTCTTGAACACATTCATAACTGTTTTATATGGCCTTATTCCGTCTATCATAGTTTAAGAGACCAAAAATGTTCCGCTTATTAAGGAAAGATTGGCCCCCTTGCGGCTTCTCAGTGTAGGGGTGCTTCAGTCAACGCCCTCTGATGGCAAAACGATGCTTTGTTCCCTCTAATGCCCATAATGAATATGGAAATGCTTACATTCATAACTGTTTTATATGGCCCTATGCCGGCCAGCGTAGGTTATTAGACCAAAAATGTTGTAAAGATGCAGCTTATCACACAATGTAGGGGGTGGGGGGGGGGGGTTGGGCTTCAGCCAATACCGTCTGATGGCAAAACGATGCGTTGTGCCCTCTATTGCTTATCATTTTTAAATATTGAAATGCTTCATGAACACATTTATAACTGTTTTATATGGCCTTATGTCGTCCAGGGTAGGTTAATAGACCCAAAATGTAAGAATTGGCCCGCAAATCGGCTTACCAGGCAGTGTGGGGTTGCTTCAACCAATACCGTTGATGGGAAAACGATGCGTTGTGCCCTCCAATGCCCATCTTTTAAAAAAGAAATATGGAAATGCTTTCTGAACACATTCATAACTGTTTTATATGGTCCTATGCCGTCAATCATAGGTTAAAAGACCGAAAATATCGTAAAACAGGCCTCCAATCGACTTCTCAGTGTAGGGGGGCTTCAGCACTGAAATACCGTCTGATGGCAAAACGATGTTTTGTGCCCTCTAATGCCTATCATTTTTTAAACCATGGAAATGCTTCTTGAACACATTCATAACTGTTTTATATGGCCCTATGCCGTCCATCATAGCTTAAGAGACCAAAAATGTTGTGAGGACTGGCCGCCGCTATGCAGTTTCTCACACAGTGTAAGGGGGCTTCAGCCAATACCGTCTGATGGCAAAACGATGCATTGTTCCCTCTAATGCCCGTCATTTTTTAATATGGAAATGCTTCCTGAACACATTCATAAATGTTTTATATGGCGCTATGCCGTCCAGCGTAGATTAATAGACTAAAAATGTTTTAAGGACTGGCCCGCCAAGCGGCTTCTCAGACAGTGTAGTGGGGGGGGGGGGGGGGCTTCAGCCAATACCGTCTGATAGCAAAACGATATGATGTGCCCTCTAATGCCCATCCTTTTTTAATATGGAAATGCCTCCTGAACACATTCATAACTTTTTTTAAATTTTTATAGCCCTATGCCTCCTCTCCACCGACTCGGGCAACATCTCCCTTCTTACGCTACTCGACCTCTCTGCCGCCTTCGACACTATAGACCACTCTATCCTCCTCCACCGCCTTTACAACTCCTTTGCAATCACTGACTCTGCTCACTCCTGGTTTCTCTCCTACCTCTCCGACAGACAGTAGTCCGTCACCATCGACGGCGTCTCCTCCAACCCAGTCACGCTCTCCTGCGGAGTTCTACAAGGGTCCGTCCTGGGCCCGGTCCTTTTCACACTCTACACCTCTCCCCTGTCCAACATCATCCAGTCTCACCACATACACCACCACCTCTACGCTGACGACTCATAACTACTAGACAAAGACAAACTCGACAACACTCAGTTACTACTG
Source organism: Semisulcospira habei (assembly GCA_036245525.1). Lineage (NCBI taxonomy): Eukaryota > Metazoa > Mollusca > Gastropoda > Semisulcospiridae > Semisulcospira > Semisulcospira habei. The sequence continues at coordinate 163,149,857 of BTPG01000004.1, forward strand.
ATTCGCACGGCTGACTGCTACGAAGACGTGAAAAACTGGATGACAGCAAACAAGCTTAAACTGAATGACGACAAAACGGAAGCCATGCTGGTAGGCACTCGCCAGAAACTTTCCCAGCTCCCTCCCTCCCTCCACCTTCAACTCGACAGCACCCCCATCTCCCTCTCTGACTCGGCCAAAAACCTCGGCGTTATCCTCGATTCCTCTCTCTCCATGACCAGCTTCGTCTCCGCCAGGGCCCAGGCATGCTACTTCCACCTCCGCCGCATCAGTCAGATCAGAAAATACCTCACTACCGAAGCTACCACCAAACTTGCTGTCTCTCTCATCCTATCTCGCATCGACTACTGCAACTCTCTCCTTTCCGGCCTCCCTCACTCCACCACTTTCACTCTCCAGCGCGTCCAGAATAATGCTGCCCGCCTCGTCCTCAGAAAGAAAAAATCCGACCACATCACTCCCCTGCTCAAACTCCTTCACTGGCTTCCCATCCCCCAACGCATCCAATACAAGATTCTGTCTCTCTGCTACAAATCCCTGAACAACTGCGCTCCCGCCTATCTCTCAAACTTACTTCACCCCTACACCCTTCCCCGCTCCCTCCGCTCCGCCTCCGACCCTCTCCGCCTCCACATCTCCCGCACCAAACTCAGCACTTTCGGCCCCCGCTCCTTCTCAGTATACGGCCCGTCCACCTGGAACACTCTCCCACTCTCTCTCCGTCAGAAACAGTTTCTCTCCTCCTTCCAGTCCGCCCTCAAAACTCACCTCTTTCAACAGTTCTAGCACTATACCACCACACTCCCCACCCTAAGCAGACTGTCGTAATGTATTTCACTATTTGTGGTACGTGAGTCGTTGTCTAAAGCGTGCGCATGCGTGCGCGAGTTGTGAGTGCGCGCTTAGAGTTATAATTATTATAAGATAAGCGCATTATAAATACCGTTATTATTATTATTATTATTATTATTATTATTATTATTATTATTATTATTATTATTTTTATAATGTCCCGGCAGCATAGTTTAAGAGACCAAAAATGCCCATCCTTTTTGTATATAGAAATGCTTCCTGAACACTGACATTCGTAAAACATTTTTATATCGCCATATCCCGTCCAGCGTGTGCTAAAAGACCGATAATGTTTCACTTTTTAAGGGCGAATCGCCGCCTTATATATCGTGACGACTGGCCGCCAATCGGCTTCTCAGACAGTGTAGGGGGGCTTCAGCCAGTACCGTCTGACGGCAAAACGATGCCTTGTGCCCTCTAATGCCTGTCGTTTTTTTAATATAGAAATGCTTTCTGAACACATTCATAACTGTTTTATATGGCCCTATGCCGTCCAGCATAGTTTAAGAGACCAAAATGATGTTCCGCTTGTTAAGGAACATATTGTCAGTATTGTCAGTGTAGTTTCAGCCAATACTGTGTTAAACAGATGCATTGTCCCCTCTAATGCCCATCCCTTTCAAATGGAAATGCTTCCTGAACACATTCATAACTGTTTTATATGGCCCAATGCTGTCCATCATAAGTTAATAGACCAACACGTTTGTAAGGACTGTCCGCCAAGCTAAAACTGAGACCGATCAGCCTAATGTTTCACTTTTTAAGCAATGCTATTTTAAATGGATAGGGACTTCCAGCTCTCGCTGATTTCGTCCGGGGGGGGGGGGGGAGGGGGGGGGGGCGGGGATGGTGGGGAGGGGGTCTATATTTTGACTGTTTGTCGCTGATGTCCGCGCATCGCTTTTTCGTTCAACCTCTCATCATGGCTTTTTTTTTTTTTTTTTTTTTTTTTGCCCTGCCAGCTGTTGCCCTTTGTTTGAGGAGGGTTGGTTTTTACTAACCCCCCTATAAGTGTTTCTGTTTATCTCTGGAGGGGGGTGTTGTACCCTCCATTGCCCAGGGAGTGCATGGACGAAGGATGCTAAACCTCCCTGGGTACCCTATTTATTTTGATGGGTGGTGACCGTACGCAGGCGAGCGGGGAGTCACGCGGTGTCGGAGTGCCAACTAGGGTACCTCGCCCCCCCTGGGTTGTCTAACCCCCCTATCCCGCAGAGTGGACCTTCCAGGAGTGTCCTCCTCTACGTCCCAATACGGGGAAGATGGACCCCGGAGCCGGCCGCCGGCCGCCGGCCCCCGGGCGCGTCCCACCGAGGATCTCGATGGGGGGGGGGGGGGGGGCGTCTCAGGTGCCCGCCGCCGGCCCACGGGACCCTCTCACCGCCAGGAGGGGAGCAGTTGGTCAAAAAGCCTCCCGGTAGAGACCTATGGGGCATTCCCTCGAACTCCTGGGGGGGGGGGGGGGGGGGGAGGGGCTATCTTAACGTACCGGGGGCGGAAAAATAAAGGAAAGTAACGTGTACACACAAAAAACCAAAAAAAAAAAAAAAAAAAAGGATGAGTGATGGGTGGTTCTTGGGCACCCTCCCCCCCACGCCCGAGCGGACCCCCCGATCCCGGCGGTGGCCTCCGCCGGACCGGGGGGTCCACCCCCGGCGGGGGTGGGGGGGGGGAGAGGGGGCGTCCACGGACCGGGTGATTGGTGGTGATGAGGATGATGAGATGTCTCTTTATTAACCCTGGGGGGGGGGGGGGGCGGGTGTGGGACCATGAGATGGAGTTGTGATGAGGATGAGGGTGACCTGTATTTAGCTGTTCGGCCCTGTCGGGCCCGGCCACGGCAACACTTCGCGAGTGGATAGTTTGAGAATAATTGGGGAGGGGCCGGTGGGGGACTGGGTCGCGCCACCGCGTGACTCTGGGAGGGTGTTATCCTGCGCGTAGGTCATCACCCATTATCTACGTTTATAAGGAGTGCATTGACGATGGATGCTAAACCTCCTTTATTTGGGCCTATTTTATTTGAGTGGTTGGCCCCCCTTCGTTCAGGCTGGACTCCAGCCGCCCGGATTTGCCTGCTCTCTAGTTACTCCCCCCTGTGTTCCTCCCCGGGTCCTACTGGTCGGTCCCGGGTGGCCCAGCGGGGGGCCGAGATGCCCGAAAGCGCCCCGCGATTCCCGAGCCCGGCCTGCCGTGGCAATGCCGACCATGGTGCGGTCAACGCGGAGCTCTTCTGGAGTGATGGGCCGTAATTCCTCGGTTCTGGGGGACTCCAGTCCGCCGGGAAGGTCTGAGGAACCCCCCAGGCCGCGGCACCTTAAAAGAAAAATTAAAAAAAAGAAAAAAAAAGCTGGGGGGGGGGGTATGTGGATGAGATGACTCTTTATTACCCGTGGGGGTGGGGGGGGGGGGGGGCGTGTGCTCAGAACTTTTTAAGGGCGAATCGCCGCTTTATATATCGTAAGGACTGGCCGCCGCCAATCGGTTTCTCAGACAGTGTACGGGTATTTTAGCCAATAGGCCGTCTGATGGCAAAGCGATCCGTTGTGCGGCCCTCTAATGCCCATCATTTTTTAATATGGAACCGACTGCTTCCCGCTGAACATATTCAGAACTGTTTTATGCCATTCATCATAGTTTAAGAGACCAAAAATGTTCCGCTTATTTGAGGAAGGATTGGCCGCTTTGCGGCTTCTCACTAGTTGGCAGTGTAGGCCGGGGTGTTTCAGCCAATACCGTCTCAGATGGCAAAACGATGCCGCCCATAATTTTTTAAAATATGGAAATGCTTCCTGAACACATTCGTAACATTATAAGTGATATCGCCCTATATGCTAAAAGACCGAAAAATGTTTCACTAAACTGGGCGAATCATCGCCGCTTTGTGGGCTCTCTGAGTGTAAGGGTTCATGTCTTAAACCATGCGTTGTGCCCTCTGTTGCCCATCGCTTTTAAATAATAATAATAATAATAATAATAATAATAATAATAATAATAATAATAATGAATGGTTCTTGTATCGCGCAAACTCTTTGTTGTGACAAAAACTCATTCGGAGTTGCGCCGCTAGCACACACATTCAAACATGACATAGATTAGACGATGTGAAACATTACAAATAAATACAACAGGACAGGTTGATAAGGAAATGCTTCCTGAACACATTCATAACAGTTTTATATGGCCCGATCCCGTCCAGCATAGGTGAGACCAAAACTGATGTTGGGGCCCGCGGTTCGGAATGGCCGCCAAGAGGAATCTCGGACAGTGTAGGAGGGCTTCAGTCAATACCGTCTGATGGCAAAACAATGCGTTCTGCCCTCTAATGCCCATCATTTTTTAATACGAAAATGCTTCCTGAAAACATTCATAAATTTTTTTTTTTTTTTTTTTTAAATTTGGTCCTATCCCGTCCAGCGTAGGTTAAACACCAAAATGATGTTGTAATGACTGGCCGCCACTGAAATGGGTCTTTATAGGTGAAATTGCGGGGGAAAATGTGCATTTATTATTCAATTTTTTTTCGTGGCGGAAGTAGAGTCTCAGCGTAGGGGTGCTTCTGTCAGCCTGTCCGCGCCACTGAACTGATCTGAATGCTGAGAATACATTTGACAAGTGGTTGGCTCGGTTTTGGCATATGTTGGGAACCATACTAATTTGAACGCTTCCGGTTTGAGTGGCTGCTAAGAGGTGGCTGTTCTCTTCAGGGCTATAGAAAAGTGTCTCGGGCTGCTCGGCTCACAATAATCTCCCTTATAGGTACACTTCACAGTGGCTGCTGATCAAGTGTTTGCACACTTCTTGTGCGGCATTGCACCGGCGCTAGACACTTTTTCGGTAAAGTTACTGAACGGTGCATATATAATATTATACAGCAGTGCTGATAAGCGTCAAGGTTAATGTGCTAAGCAGCGTAAAATTAAGTGCTTATTAAATCGTTAGAGTGGCACCAGTTGAGACGACTCATGTGAGTTTTTCTTGTTTTTCTCGATGTGCGCAGGCACTTTTTCATTTTTTTCTGAGGACGGGGTGGCGGTGTTATTTTAACAAGTTTTTGAATAGATAAATTTAGAACTCTATACGTGTGCGTTGTAGACCCATAAGGCGGACCTTATTTACACAGGCGGACCTTATTTGCCATTACATGAAAAGTAATAGGAAGAATTGTTCACTGGAAACATAATTTGCAAAAGCCCTTCTGTTAACTCATTCTACCCCATCACCAAAATCCCCAAACATATTTTGCCATTGTCCTCTGAAGACTGCATTGCAGTGCAGGACACAGATCGACCATAATAGTTCAAGGGTGTTGCCAAAATAGCTTGGCGCCCATAGGCACCAAGCTATTCTGGCATCACCCTTGAACTATCATGGTCGATCCTTATCTTGCTGTGGTGTGTCAGGGGTTGAATGAGTTAATGCAAACACTCAATTTTCACCCACTTACTGAAAATGGGGGTGAAGGGGGGGGGGTGGGGGGGGGGGGAACAAAAGGAAAGGAAAAACTCCACAGCTAGGTCTGTGGGCAGTGTAACATAAACAATATGGCATTATTATTACATTGGCTGCTGTCTTTCCCACCTGGCAGATTCTGTGCAGTTATTCAGATCTTTCTACAGTAGGTTATTGCAGTTTACCAGTACATGCTCTGCATTTACTGCAGACACACATCAGCACCAGATGGATTGACCAAAGAGATACAATATAGGAGAATACAACCCCACCCATTTCAGAAACAATTGATTTATTTAATCCTTTCCGTAAATAAACAAACGCACTTGACCAAATATATTTAACAGCATTATCTGCCCAGTCAGGTCCCCCAACCCCTTGGAAACAAAAGGCTAGTTAAAATATCTTCCCGAGAAATACACACCACCCACCCCCACACCCCACCACTCAATGCTGTCAGAGTTGGCCTTCCTGAGAAATACTTCCTGTTCATACCACCATTGTAAACAATAGTCCTCTATGCCCAAATAGTGTGTGTCTCTCTCTCTCTCTCTCTCTCTCTCTCTCTCTCTCTGCACACACAAAACAAATTAGCATTCCTTTTTGTGTCAACGCTTCAATGTATGTCACTAAACCACTGTGTCATTTTTTTTCTCTGGGGCAAACCAAAAATATAGAACAAATCTCGAATGTAGGTTATTTCGTAAATGAAACGTCCAACGTGAAAAATTGTGTGGAGGAAAATTTATCTGTGAAAAGTTTTCACTTCACACATCGTGACTGCTGCGACGCACACGGACATTGCGCTGTTGAACAATCGGCCTTTGTGCTCAAGACTGTCGCGTGATGAAACCGGATTCCTGTTGGGTGCAGTTATTGCCGTCATAACCTGTAGGTAGAGACAGCTGTTGTGTAGTCATTGTTAGTTTACAAGATTGCATCTCTTCATAACCAGAAAGTTGGGCTTGAAAATTGGTTGTGAAACGGTTTTCTGTTTTCGCTCCAGCGGGTGACAATCAGCCTTTCATACAGTTATTTATTAGTCTGTCGCGTGATGCATTTAAATTGAAACCCACAACTTTACTCCCAGGAGAGACCTCAATTATTCAATTTAGTATACACCCCACCATGTTTTACAAGTGTTTTAGATCACTCGAGGAGAAAATCGGGTGTGATTTGTTACTTTGAACCAGATCACGGACATTGCCTTGTCGTGTTATGCATTTAAATTGAAACCAGATCACGGACATTTGTGTTGCGTGCGTTTTATTACCTTGTTTACCCAACCAACATGATAATGGTGGACCTATCTGTGATTTTGGACCTTGCAGCTTCTGGGCGTAAGGTCTAAAATCACAGACCGCACACCATAAATAAAACCAGACAAGCTTTTTGTAGTCATTATTATAAGGCTTGCGGTGTGAGTGGTTAGTTTGAAACCCCTTTTATAACCAGAAAGGCAAGCATAGTGTTTTTGTACAAACAGATTATATTGTGTTTTTAAAATGGACTTAATGACGCATGACCCACATTGCGGCTTATTTGCCGGTGCCACGGGCTGTGGAAAAACTCAATTTGTTCTTAATCTCTTACAAACAAGATACATCTATCATTTCGAAAACATAGTAATATTTTGTCCTACAATCAAACACAACAAAGCTTATCACAACCGTTTATTCATTTGGACTGACAACAACATATACTTAGTCGACCCCGAGAAAAAACTGAATGATTACCTACAATATTTTACAAAGCAATTTGAAGGACAGCCAACATTGTTCATAGTTGATGACTGTTCTGCAGAAAAAGACATTGTCAAGAAGAGAAACACTCTAGCAGAACTTGCCTTCAGTGGCAGACATGCAAACATAAGTGTATGGATTCTCACTCAGAAATATAATGCTGTACTGAAAGATTTTCGAGAACAGTTAAAGTTTATCTGTTTGTTTTACTGTAAGGATCGTGACAGCTTTGAAGACTGTCTTAGAGAGAACGATGTTATACCAAATAAGCATGAACGAGACTGTGTGAAAAACAAACTAAAATCAACCAAGCATCTAAAGCTCATTTTAAAGACAGATCAGCCCACAGGGTATGGGTTAGTAAATTAATTTATCTTTTTGGTTTGTCTATAAAAATGACAGACAGACAAGAAAATCAAAATTGGCCTATTAGTAAATTCATAGATATTACATCGAGTTTCAGGGGTTTTATGCTTATTAGTGACTTAAAAACACAAGTTAGACACCCTTTTTCATCACTTCCAACACCAATGAAAATATATATGACATATAGTTTTTATCTTGGATAGTCTAATACTTTTCCATGTTATAATAATAGGACAAATGATTTTTTAGTTTATGATGCTAAATCTGACTGGTTTAAGATTATGTGTTTACAAATATACCATCAAATAAAAAAAGAAAATGTTAAATTTATTACTGTTAATAAAACAATATTACACATGCAAAAGATTGAACATGATACAACAGAAGACATATCTATGAAGTGGCTTATTAGTTGGTAATTAATTTTGTCTATTATATAGATTTTAGTCAATAAAGTGCCATTTTTCATTATATAATTTTCTATTTATTTTTTTGTCGGACAAATAAAAAAGATGGACAACCGTCAAAGATTAAGAAACGTGTTTCACACAACTGACTTACCTATATATAATATTTACAATGTCTATGAATCAATAGAAAGATCTTTTTTAGTCATACAAAATAACCTTCTTTCTGATAGTGTAAAGATTCAGATTGTTGCAAAAATAGAATTTGTCAGAGATGTTGGTGAAGTTATTGTAACGTATATCTCGACAAGGCAGCACACAGTTAATTCGAGAAGAGAACTAGAGAAAGTGTTTAGAGAAAGATTGTTACCAGACTTCCATGAAGCAATTGACAGAGCAGAAATGCAAGGGTCTGGCTGGCATGAAGGCCTTGTACACGAACTACAACTAAAGCAGTCAAGATATCATCCTATTTTAGGCAAATCATGGATACCACTACCAAAAGAGGTTGTAGACAAAAAGGGTGTGGTCAATATTCAGAACAATGATAATTTCTGTTTTATGTGGTGTGTACTTGCCAAACTGCATTTTGTAAAAACAAAACCTGAACGTGTATCTAACTATACCAATTTTATAAATGAACTCAACTTCAGTGGCATTGAGTTCCCTGTTAAAATAGAGGACATAGACTTGTTTGAAAAACTAAATCCTGGTATATCTGTGAATGTGTTTGTGTGGGAAAATGAATCTGAGAATAAGTTACAGCCAATTAGAGTATCTCCAATTGCCCCAACCTATGGGCAGCCAGAAGATAAACATGTTGATATGTTACTAATAAGCTCTGGTGATAACTTTCACTACACAATTATTAGGAGTATGTCACGACTAATTCATAATCATGTATCAAAACACAATGGCAAACAGGAAATATGTAAAAGATGCTTACAAAGGTTCTCCTGTATAAAAGTGGCACATAAGCATACCCAGCACTGTAGGTCGGCTGATGACATTCAAACAATACTTAGGTATCCAGATCCTGGCAGCAAGGTTTATTTCAAGAACTATGTTAATCAACAAAAGCTGCCATTTGTAGTATACGCAGATTTTGAATCACTCGTCGTTCCATATGAAGGTCCAATTCCAGAGTCATTACCAAAGACTATAAAATTGAGTGACCAAGTGGTGTGTTCTTTTGGATACATTTTTGTTAGGTCAGACGGTCTTCATTCAGAGCCTGTTATCTACAGAGGTGAAAATGCAGCATGCCTGTTTTTAATAGAAATGAGACAACTGTATAGTCAGGTAGTACAATATCTCACAACATGTCAGATGCCTTTGGTGATGACAGAAGAAGACAAACTGAAATTTGATACAGCTGAGACGTGTTGGATTTGTGAACAGCCTCTGGGGGGTGATAAAGTTCGTGACCACGATCACATAACAGGGAGTTACAGAGGTGCTGCACATAGCAATTGTAACTTGTTATTAAAAATAGATCCTAAGACATACAAGTTACCAATCTTTTTCCACAATCTCAAAGGATATGATTCACACATTATCATGCAGGCTGTGGATGAGTCTTACAGAAACATAAGTTGTATTGCTCAGACAACTGAGAAATACTTGACTTTTAGGTTAGACAAATTATCATTTTATGACTCTATGCAACATCTGTCTTTAGGGTTGGCTAGTCTAGCAGAAGGACTGACTGAGTATCCAATAACAAGTAAATATTTTGAGCCAGACTTGATTAAAAAAGGTGTTTATCCATATGAGTACATCAGTGACTGGGTAGTGTTTGAAGAAAGGAGACTGCCTCCAAAAGAGAAATTTTATTCTACACTAACTGGCAAAGGTATTTCTGACTCTGATTACCAGCACGCACTTGATGCATGGGGTAAACTAGGATGTCAGACAATTGGTGACTACCATGACCAGTACTTAAAGGCAGATGTTTGCTTGCTAGCAGATGTATTTGAAAGTTACCGTGAAAAGGGTTTGTTGCACTACAGACTTGACCCTGCTTGTTACATCACTAGTCCTGGCATGACATGGGATGCATTTTTGAAATCCAGTAAGATATTTATAGACCTGTTGTCTGATCGTACGATGGGTGAAATGGTGGAACGTGGATTGAGGGGAGGGATTAGTTTAGCAGCAAATAATTATGGCAAGGCCAACAACAAATATCTTGATGACTTTGACCCCTCAATGTCAAGGTCATTTATTACGTACTTGGATGCTAATAATTTGTATGGATTTGCAATGTGTGAATTGTTGCCATTAAAAAACTTTTGTTTGTATGATTTGTCACAGTATGGCATAAAAAAATTAACAAAATATATTATGGATCGAGGTCAAAATGATGAAAAGGGTTGGATCTTTGAAGTAGACCTGGAGTATCCACACCATTTACATGATTACCATAATGATTATCCATTAGCAGTTGAGAAACTGAGTTTGACAGGGAAAAAAGAAGACACCAAACTTGTACCAAATTTAAATGACAAATTCAATTACGTTTGCCACTACCGCTTGTTGCAGTTTTACATCAGACACGGGTTAGTACTAAAGAAAGTTCACAGAGGAATTCAATTTGATCAGAGTGCTTTCATGAAAGATTACATAATGAAGAACACAACCCTTCGTGCCAGAGACGGCAACACTGCATTTGACAAAGACTTCTTTAAGCTTATGAACAATGCCTGTTTTGGCAAGACAATGGAAAATCCTCATCACCGCAAAGATGTGAGACTGGTCACAACTGAATCGGGTGCAATTAAACTTACAGGCAAGCCACAGTACACAGGGTATAAAGAATTTCATTCATCATTGTATGCTGTGTCACTCAAAAAAAAGATTGTTAAACTGGACAAGCCAGTATTCATTGGTATGGCAATTCTTGAGTTGTCAAAACTGTTGATGCTTGAATTTTATTATGATTACTTCAAACCAAAGTATCCTGAGTGTCGTCTGCTATACACTGACACTGACTCTATGATCATAGACGTGCCTACTGAAGACTTTTATGAAGACATGAAAACAGAGTTACACATGTATGACACATCTGATTACCCTAAAGACCATCCACTGTTCAACACACAAAACAAGAAAGTGCCTGGTAAGTTTAAAGATGAACTAAATGGTGTGCCTATAGTTGAGTACGTTGGACTGAGATCAAAAATGTATTCTATACTGCATCAAAAGGGAAGTCAATCCAAAGCCAAAGGTATCAAAAAAACAGCGATAAAAAATAAAGACATTCGACATGAACATTATAAGCAAGTATTAGATGGAGAACTGATGCCTGATTATCCAAACAAAACACTGAGGTCAAATAGACACAATATTGAAATGATTCAAACACAAAAGAAGTCTCTAGCAGTAGGGGACACGAAACGAGTGTTTTTCAGTAAGGAGAAAGCTTATGCACCTGGTCATTACAGGCTCAAGTTATCTGAAGAAATAGCTGATGAACTGGTTGATGAACTAATCAATGAGTTAGTTGATGAAATGATTAAAAATGCGTAACGGTGTCTGGGGGAATAATCTGTAATTCTTCTCTGACAAATGCCCTCTGAGGCGCAGGCTCATACAGATAATATATTGTTGCGTCTGGACCAGGGATTATTTTTTTTATATTATGAACAGATGTTGACCAGATGGGGTCTGTCGCCCTGCGTCTTATGTCATTTTCAGCTTCCCCTGGTTGATATAAATATCTCACCTGTTTGGTAAATAAACTTGTGTCTGGAGGTGGGGTTGGCCCTTTTTTTGGCTCTGCAATTGTTTTCAATTTAATAGCATCAGCAGGCTTAGGGTGTCCTTCATTGGGTTTCGCCAGAAAGAAGAACAAAGACTGGTTTGACGAAAACGATGTAGAGATCCAGGAACACCTAGCAAAAAAAAAGAGCCGCCCATCAGGCTCACCTAGCCCAGCCTTCCTGCCCTGTGAAGAAGTCTGCCTTCCGCCTCGTCTGCAGCAGTCTCCAGCGCAAGCTCAGAGATCTCCAGAATGAGTGGTGGACCAGACTTGCACAGAGGACCCAGCTTTGCGCTGACAATGGTGACTACAGGTGTTTCTACGAAGCACTGAAAGCAGTGTATGGCCCCAGGCACCTGGTACAAAGTCCCCTGCGAAGCGCGAACGGCCAGGCACTCCTCACAGATAATACCTCCATCTTGAACCGCTGGTCGGAATACTTTCAGAGCCTCTTCAGCGCTGAGCGCACTGTTCAAGAAGCAGTCGTCCTACAAATCCCACACCTCCCAGTAAAGGTTGAATTGGACGAACCGCCCACCGCTGAAGAGACCCTCAAAGCCATCCATCAGCTCAAGAGTGGCAAAGCAGCAGGCATTGATGGAATACCGCCAGAGATCTGGAAACATGGAGGCACAGCACTGCACAACAAGCTCCATGACCTCTTTCTCTGCTGCTGGGAGGAAGGAACACTACCAAAAGATCTCCGTGATGCAGTCGTTATCACCCTGTACAAGAACAAAGGCGAGAAGTCTGACTGTTCCAACTACCGGGGAATTACCCTGCTGTCCATTGCTGGGAAAATCCTTGCAAGGCTGCTCCTGAATCGGCTGGTACCTGCCATCGCTGAAGACCAACTCCCAGAGGGCCAGTGTGGCTTCAGAGCAAACAGGAGCACCACCGATATGGTCTTCGTGCTGAGACAGCTACAGGAGAAGTGCCGCGAGCAGAACAAAGGGCTGTACGTAACGTTTGTCGACCTAACAAAAGCGTTCGACACTGTGAGCAGGCAAGGCATGTGGCAGATCCTGGAGCGACTTGGCTGTCCCCCAAAGTTCCTCAACATGATTGTCCAGCTACACGAGGACCAGCAAGGCCAGGTCAGACTCAACAATGACCTCTCAGAACCATTCCCTATTCTCAACGGTGTAAAGCAGGGCTGCGTGCTGGCACCGACCCTCTTCACCATCTTTTTTAGCATGATGTTGAAGCAGGCCACAGTGGACCTCGATGATGACGATGCAGTGTACATCAGGTATCGTCTCGATGGCAGCCTGTTTAACCTCAGACGACTGCAGGCCCACACGAAAACCCTAGACCAACTGATTCGCGAGCTGCTTTTTGCTGATGATGCTGCCCTTGTTGCACACACAGAGAGAGCCCTGCAGCGCATCACGTCTTGCTTCGCAGATGCTGCCCAGCTCTTTGGACTCGAGGTCAGTCTTAAAAAGACAGAGGTCCTCCATCAGCCGGCACCCAAGACAGTGTACCGCCCTCCTCACATCACCATCGGCGAGTCTGAACTAAAGTCAGTGCACCAGTTTACTTACCTTGGCTGCATTATCACGTCGGACGCCAAGCTGGACAAGGAGCTTGACAGCAGGCTGGCAAAAGCGAACAGCGCTTTCGGGCGACTTTTCAAGCGGGTGTGGCACAATCAGCAGCTGAAAACAGGCACCAAGATCAGCGTGTACAGAGCTGTGGTCCTCACCACCCTGCTGTATGGTTCCGAGTCCTGGGCCCTCTACCGCAGCCAACTACGACTCCTCGAACGCTTCCACCAGCGCTGCCTGCGTACCATCCTGGGCATTCACTGGAGTGACTATGTCACCAACGTCGAGGTCCTTGAACGGGCTGAAACTGTGAGCATCGAGGCTTTGCTGCTGCGGACACAGCTCCGCTGGGCGGGGCATGTCTCCAGGATGGAGGATCATCGCCTACCAAAGATCACCCTGTTCGGCGAGCTTGCTACTGGACACCGTGACAGAGGGGCACCAAAGAAGAGATACAAAGACTGTCTCAAGAAGTCACTTAGTGCCTGCCAAATCGACCACCACCAGTGGTCTTCGCTTGCTGCGGACCGTGACACCTGGCGCTCCACCATTTACAAGGCAGCTGTCTCCTTTGAGGACTCTCACAGAGCTAGCCTTAAGGACAAGCGGCTCAGGAGAAAAAACAGAGATGCCGCAGCTCAGAACCCTGGCCATACCTTCCCCTGCAGCCACTGCGGTCGAACCTGCCTGTCTCGGATTGGCCTCCGCAGCCACGAACAAGCCTGCAGACGTCGTGGGCAACTCCTATAAAATCTTCGTTCGCGAAGTCAAGCCAAGAGGTTGATATAAATATCTCACCTGTTTGGTAAATAAACTTGTGTCTGGAGGTGGGGTTGGCCCTTTTTTTGGCTCTGCAATTGTTTTCAATTTAATAGCATCAGCAGGCTTAGGGTGTCCTTCATTATTCATTGCTTTTATCACATGTGGTAATCTCTTTACCCACTCAGTGTTACGGGTGTCATGCATGAGTTCCTTAGAATACTGGTAACTGAAAAGTCTCTCTGACAACTGTTTATTGAAATTTTCTACAATTGCCTGTGATCTGTGTACACCTGGAATACCGCGTCTGACCAGTACGCCATGCTTAGCAAATAACTGATTAACAGCACCTTTGAATTCTGATCCATCATCAACCTGCACTAGTCTGGGGTATCTTAAAGGGCCTCGACCATATATTTTTGTTAAAGAAGTAGCAACTGTACTGGCAGTTTTGTCAGATATGGGTTCAGCGTCTTTGTACCTTGAAGCAATGTCTACAACAGTCAGTGCATACTTGTATCGTTTCTTTCTTATTGTATCATGTGGTAAGAACAAAAGGTCCATTTGGTGTGTGTCATTTGGGGTTGTGTTTTCAAAATGAGGCCTTGTTATTTTTCTTGGAGCAGGTAAATATATCTGCCAAATTGCCTGTCTCTGTAACCATTGCTTGACTTGATTGAGTGTTATATCTCCGCCCACAGCGGCATGTAATTTTTCAATAGCTGTTGCTCCTTTCCAATAGCCTGATGGAGAGTAATATATTTTTGATAGTTTATTTTCGGCTGCCATTTTTTCTAGCAATGAAAACTCCTGTAAAATAAACAAATGTCATTCCCACTAGAACAAAGATTATCTCCCCGTTTCTTTGTTGTGTGCTTGGTTTGTAATAGTCACTTAGTTTTGGTTTTGGGATAGACATGTCTTCACCCGTGACAAGAAAATATTCCCTGATTGCTTCGTCTGTATTTGAAAACGTATGCTGTGCGTGACCTTCAAGCCTGAGTTTTTCATTGATGAAATCAAGTTTCTCAATTCTATTCTTTTCATAATCTTGCTGGGCTTGAGCAAGTTTTTCAGATGCTTCATTATGACGTTTTAATTCTTCTGCAGATTCTTCTCTACCCATTTTTGAAAAGAGATAATTAGAGCCACTGAAAGCCAATGCATTAACCATAGCACCTCCAATCATAATAGCTATCGTCGCCATATTATTTTTATTTACATAGAAACATTTTCAGGAATAATTCCCTGCTTGACAAGAAAGTCTTTTGTCGCAATCGACGCTGTAACAACTACAATTAGCTTAGCACTGTCTTCGAAATCGAGTCTACTGAGGTCTGCTGATTTCATTTTGAGTAGACTTTTTCCCAGCATAGAATAAGCTACTGCTAATCCGCTGATTACGGCAGAGTGATACACAAGGTTCATTAAATTTTTTGAGTCGTTCATTTCTTAGGCAAGAAAAATTAAAATAATATTTTTATTTACTGCATAAAAAATGGGTCAACGGCTTTGGGTGTTACTGGTAATGTGGCGACTTCTGGTTTTGTTTTTGGAGTGTCTGATTTTTTGGTCACTGTACGAGTCTGTGGTTTGTATTTTTTGTATAATTGATAACCTACGTAACCAAATCCGACAACAAATCCGGCAACTACATATTTTGTTGTTTGAGGTTCGGGGTCAGGGTCAGACTTAGTTGTTTGTCTCTCACTTTCATGAAGGTGTGACGGTACTGACACAGGTCCTGACGGTGGATCAGTTACATGAGTCTTTTCTGTTTGTGCCTTAAGCTGTAATTTTTTTTGCCTATTATATTCAGCTAATCTTTTTCCAGCCTCAACCCTGCCTGGACTTTTAGTCTTCGTCACAGTTTGAACCTGTGTCAAAACAGGGTTCAGTTGTGGAGTCGCCTGGGTTTCGTCCATTTTTTTCTGCAGTAAAATTTATTTTTGAAAAATCAATATGGCTACCAGTAACTAGTAATGTTACCACAGGTGCAAGGTAATTTCCAAACTTGTAAAACATGACACAAACTCCACCAGGGAGGCCCCTTTGGGGGCTTAACTGCCTGTCCCAAGTCAGGATAAAGGAGGAGGGTTAGGCGTGGGGCTAGCGACTCCACCCTGTAAAAAGAAACTTGCTACGGAAACGACAACAAGGGAAAAAGCGACAACCGACGCTGGGAGCGAAGCAGACCAGGAAACTGGACTTATGACGGATGGGGACCAAAGCCGCAAGGACGTCTCCACCCCGATAGCGGAACTCCTGATGCCAAAACGATGGATCAGAATTGGATGCTGGAACGTGCGAACGCTCTACCAGACTGGAAAGCTGGCGCAAGCAGTAAGTGAACTGAACCGCCACAAACTAACCCTCATGGGAGTAACAGAAGCAAGATGGACTGGTGCTGGCAGACAGAGGTTGAGCTCCGGAGAAGTCATCATCTGGTCTGGAAGAACAGACAACGAACACCGAGAAGGAGTTGCTGTCATCATCAATAAGAGCAAGGCCAACACCGTTCTACAGTGGAAACCTGTGAACGAGCGCCTGCTGTACGTCAGGATGAATTCCAAATACGCAAAGCTGTCTATTGTTGTGGGCTACGCACCGATAGACGACGCGGAAGAAGAGGATAAGGATGCATTCTACGACGCCCTCCAAGCTGTTTTGGAAGACATCCCTCGACATGACGTGCTGATGCTGATCGGTGACTTCAACGCTAAGGTCGGCTGCAACAATGAAGACAGAAAGAGGACCATGGGACGACATGGAGCGGGTGTGATCAACGACAACGGGGAGAGGCTGGTCAATTTCTGCGAGGAGAATGACTTGGTCATAGGAGGGACCCTGTTTGCGCATAGGGAGATCCACAAACTCACATGGAAATCACCAGACGGCAAGACCCAGAACCAGATCGACCACATCATCATTAATGGTCGCTGGAGGCACTCTCTGCAGGATGTGCGAGTGATGCGACATGCTGACATTGGCAGCGACCATAGTCTTCTGGTGGGGAAGGTGACATTGAAGCTTAGGAAAGTAAAGATAGGAGACACCAGAAATCGGCGCTACGACGTGGCCAAGTTGAAAGACCCAAAAGTGAAAGAAGAGTTTAGGTTGGCCCTCAGGAATAGATTTAGTGTTTTGGAAGATGAGACAGCGCTGACTATTGAAGATTTCAACAGAGCCATGAAGGAAACAGGAGGGGAAGTTTTAGGATACAGAAAGAGCAGGAAGACAGAGTGGATCTCGGAAGACACGTGGGCTCGCATAGAAGAGAGAAGACAGACCAAGAAGAAACTTTTGGATACCAAATCACCAAGACTGAAGGAAAGAATATCAAGAGAATACAGAGAGAAAGATCAAGCGGTGAAGACATCAGCGAGAAGAGACAAGAGAATGTACACAGAAAGGCTGGCAGAAGAAGCGGAGGCAGCTGCAAAACAGAGAGACATGAAGACAGTGTACCAGAACACCAAGAAGCTGAAGGGCGATTACGGGCAACACCACGACCTTCCAGTGAGAGCTGAAGATGGAACTCATGTCACAGTAGAGGAAGAGAAGCTGAAGAGATGGAAGCAACACTTCGAGTCCATCCTGAACCGCTCAGACCCACCAACCCTCACTGACATTCCTGAAGCGGAGGAGGACCTGGACATTAACCTCGGCAACATTACTATTGCGGAAGTCAAGCAGGCCATTCAAAAGCTGAAGAACGGGAAGGCACCTGGCGATGACGGAGTGTGCCCCGAGATGCTGAAAGTAGAAGATACGGTAACGCCGCAGCTTCTTTGTCAGATTTTTCAAAAGATCTGGGACACTGAGGAAGCGCCGAGCGATTGGAAGACCGGCACCATCGTCAAACTTCCGAAGAAAGGAGACCTGGGGAACTGTAACAACTGGCGAGGCATCACCTTACTATCCCTCACCAGCAAGATCTTCAGCCGCATTCTCCTTGAACGCATTACGACAGCAGTGAATGGCATCCTTCGCAGGGAGCAGGCAGGTTTTAGGAAAGGCAAGTCCTGCATTGACCATATTTTCGTACTGAGACAGATCCTTGAGCAGTCTAACGAATGGAATGGATCCCTCTATGTGGTCTTTGTAGACTTTGAGAAGGCCTTCGACAGTCTGCATCGAGACTCCCTTTGGAAAATCCTGCGATACTATGGAATCCCCCAGAAACTTGTCAACGTCATCAGGTCCCTGTACAAGAATTTTGAGTGCAGAGTCGTCCACAACAACCAGCTCACCGAACCGTTTAAGGTGGAAACCGGAGTGAAACAAGGATGTATTCTTTCGCCAATCCTATTCTCAATGGCAATTGATTGGATCATGCGCCGCACCACAGAGGGAAGGAGGCAGGGAATTCAGTGGACGCTGACCTCAATGCTGGATGACCTCGACTACGCCGATGATATCGGGCTGCTGGCAAGCAGAAACCAGGACATGCAACAGAAGACACAACAGTTGACACAGTCAGCAAGCTCCATAGGTCTCGGGGTCAACATTAGGAAGACTCAAGTCATGAGGAAGAACACCATAGTGGGCGACCCAATCACCATCAATGACCAACCTCTGCAAGAGGTGGACGAGTTCACGTACCTGGGCAGCAAGGTTACCACAGATGGAGACTGCACAAGGGAGATCACCACAAGAATCAGCAAAGCCAACCAAGCCTTCGCAATGCTGAAACCCATCTGGAGGACCACAAGCCTGAGCATCCACACCAAGCTCCGTATTTTTAAGAGCAACGTGCTGAGTGTCCTTCTATATGGGTCAGAATGCTGGAAATCCACTACCGCTACGGAACGCAAGCTGGATGTCTTCCAGAACAAGTGCCTGCGACGGATCATGAAGGTCTTCTGGCCAAACATGATTACAAACGAGGAACTACGGAAGAGAGCAGGCGCAGACAGCATCGCTGAAACCATCGCCACACGGAGATGGAGATGGCTAGGCCACGTTTGCAGAATGTCACCTGACTCATTACCAAGGGTGGCACTGAGATGGACACCACAGGGGAAGAGAAACCGTGGGCGACCAAAGGAGACGTGGCGCCGAACCGTGGAGCGAGAGCTCAAGAACAGAGGCCTTACTCTGCAAACAGCACCCAAAATAGCAGCTGACAGACAAAAGTGGCGCTCCCTTGCCGTCGCCTCAAGCACCAGACGGCGCAGAGAGGACTGAATGAATGAATGAAAACATGACACATGCTAATTTGCCAATTGAACTTGAAACAATAGGATTGCTTTCAAGGTCGTGTGATAGACTATCAGTGTCTACAGGTAGGAAATGACTTACAGCTTTTGTATATAGGAATATTATAGACCTGCTTAAATCACGTGTCATTAGTGAGGCAATGTGGTTTTCATATTTAGAATGAAGCTTGATTAGCTCGTCAGCGGTGAGAGATTCAATATCCTCTGTCATGTATTGTTTTCCGAGATAAGTCTTTGATTTGCCTGAGACAATCACAGACAAAAGACGCTGTTTTTTCGAGTCTAAGTCTTTGTTCTCTACAGCATTAATATCGTTTAGAAGAAGTAATTCGTCTTGATTCATTTTATAATAAAATAAAAAAAAACTTTGCCTGTGAATAACTTATGATCTTACTTGATAACTAATTTCAAAGTTACCTACAACTTACAAGAAACTTTGACGTTAGTTATCATAAGTTCTTAACCCAAGTCATAAGACACTCGGACAGATTTCTCAAGTTACAAGGACAATAAGAAAACTTTTTTTTAGTAATAATCTGGTGGTGGAGCTGATGGCGTCAAATGAGCAGGCATGACATCTCTTTGCGAAGTGTATGACAAAAATAATGAATTACCAAAACCTATCGTTACTTGCTTGTAAGTTCTCGAACTTTTTTCATAGTTTCTTCTATGCCTATCTTTTTTCCTTGTTCTAAAAAAGATTTCTTTAGCTCTTCAACATTTACAGCCTGACTACGCATCTTATTCTGTATTTCAGACTTTTGTTGTTTATAGTTGGCCAAATCATCCTGGACTCTCTTAAATTCGTTCCCCCCACCCGGGTCCGCCCTGGGGGACTTGGGTGGGGTTAGGTATTTTTTAGTTCCCAGGGTCACCCTGGTCAGCCCCACAGGGTGGGTTTTTCTCTCTATTCTGGGGCATGTGTTTCTGTCTACCCTTTGTCCATTCACCTGTATTTGCCTTTTTAAAACTCTCCCTACTGTCTGCACTGCCTGTAGCTCTTGATATTGGATGTGTGTTGCTAAATGGTCTTAGCTTTATTTATGCCCCATGTTGTAGGTTTATTTAATGTATTTGACCGGCTGGCGACATACATGCAATTTTCTGTTTAGTTTTTTTTCACAAGCAGTGCAGGCACGTCCTGAGAAAGCCTTGTTGCTGTCGGGACGTTAAGCAATGTACAATCAATCAATCAATCTTAAATTCGTTATCGTCAATTTCATTATTTTCCAAAGATTTACTAATAATAAGTTTCATACTCGTCAGCTTAGCTGCTGCGAGCGTACTCAAGGCTTCATGCTTCTGCAACTTAGTATAAAATTTTTTGTTAATAGCTTCCATACCAAAGCATGCTAGACTTGTGACAAGACCAATACCTTCAACAGCAATTCCTATAACACTTCCCACCCCCGTTGCAAAAAGAGTTATACCTCCTACAGATAATCCGGCCGAAACCACCCCCATGGCCATTGATGTGTTGTGTACAGAATTGAAAACCGTATTGTAACGGCGTTTACACCTCGAGTATTTTGCTTGTTCTTCTTCCAAATACTTCAACGCTTCTGTAATATTCATTAAACGGAATGAATCTGCCTTTAATGTTTTATCACGCTCAATAGGCTCAGGTGGTATTTGTGGATACAAGTTCACCATTTTTTATTTACAAATATTTTTTTAATCAGCAATTACATTTTGCAACTCTTCAAAAGTATACAATTTGCTGGCATAATAAAATGCAACAAGATCAATGTGTTCAAGGTTTATGTAAGTTAGACGAACAAAAGTTGTTTTGTCAACCACCACCTTGACAGTGGGAATACTGCTTGAAACATTAATAACATCATTATTTTTTGTAATGGCAATAAAGACCTTTGATGATTCTGTTACTGTTTCATTCCATGTAAGTTTAATTCCTTGTGCAATTTGAGCCTCTTTAGCAGTAGCAACAGATTTCATGATAATTTCAAATACTATTGTCGCTTCTCTAGCCACGACTAAGCTTGCTGGCATAAACACAACAGAAGTATCTGATCTACCCTTTCTAGTTGTAAGAAGATATCTCCGTCTCTCATAATTTTCAACTTTCAGTTTTTCTCTGCTATTGTTGTCTGGGGCAAAACTTGGAACAAGGCTTACAATAAGCGGCCCAGAATTAACAACCTTCCTAAACACTAAGGCGCCTTCATCATCAGTGTATACATAAGGACTAATAAATTCAATCTTTATGTCCCAGTCAATTGTGGGTGGTGGTGCCGGTACAGGTGAAACAACCCACTTACTACCCACATGTATTAAGTTGTAAGGCGCATTATTTACAGGTGGAGTAGGTACAGTAACATCACGAAGCTGACCAAGTTTAGGAATCTGTCTTTCACCATCTTTCATGTCAACAATTACTTTCCTCTTGTACATGCCATTTGAATCAAGTTCAAAACCATATATTTCTCCAATTTCCCCTTCCTTCTCAAAATCCTGTACGTCTGCCAAATCTTTCAACTCTGTTACTGGACATGCAACTGGTATGATTCTAGGCTTTGGACCAAGACCACTCATTTTTATACCCCACCCGGGTCTGCCCTGGGGGACTTGGGTGGGGTTAGGTACTTTTTAGTTCCCAGGGTCACCCTGGTCAGCCCCACAGGGTGAGTTTTCCTCTCTATTCTGGGGCATGTGTTTCTGTCTACCCGAGGTCCATTCACCTGTATTTGCCTTTTTAAAACTCTCCCTACTGTCTGCACTGCCTGTAGCTCTTGATATTGGATGTGTGTTGCTAAATGGTCTTAGCTTTATTTAGGCCCCATGTGTTAGGTTTATTTAACGTATTTGACCGGCTGGCGACATACATTCAATGTTCTGTTTAGTTGTTTGTTTTTTTTTCACAAGCAGTGCAGGCACGTCCTGAGAAAGCCTTGTTGCTGTCGGGACGTTAAGCAATGTACAATCAATACAATCAATCATTTTTATAAACAAAAATAAAATTTATTTAACTTCCAAAACAACATAAAAATCATGCATTACAACTGGTTTACCATTCTGATTAGTTACAGATAAGCACAATGATTCAAAGAAACTAGAACCTAATTTTTTAAACTGAGAATTAGGAAATCTAGCAACCACACTTTCACAATATGGGGCAGTTCCAGTCGGCAAGCATCTTAACAAAGTTGAAGGCTTTCCATTGTGTACATTTTCAGTAGTGTTCAGTTCTTTCAAATGAACATTTAGCACTGTGTGTACTGACAAATGAACAGGATATCTGCCAGTTATTCTTGGTTTTTTTGGTGATAGTAGACTACCAACTGATTGTGACCAATCTTCATCTAGATGTGTTATTGTTTTAAAAAATCCAAGTAATAATAAAAGACTAATTGATAAAGAAAACTGACCACTTTTCGGAAAATCAATTGTAACAAGTAAATTAGCTGGGTTTAAAGTTGCTTTAATTTTAAATTCATTTTGAAGCCATTCAGCTAAAGTACAAAAGTCATAATACCCAGCTCGTAAAGTATCACCCTTCTCAATACCATCAAGAGTTCCACTTACAGAATAATTTTCATCATCCGTTACATTAAACCACTTTACTGTGTAGAACATTTCATGGATAGCTACAGCCTTGCTACCATCACGATTATCAATCCCATTAGTTAACCACACTGGTTTGCTCGTGTCAAGATTTGTTAAGGTAATAAACATTTTTATTATCACATAAAAAAAAGGATGGAATTTAAATCACCAACCATTACCACTACAAACGCATTTCAATTCAATGTGAATGCCAAATATAATGTTGCACCTACTTATGAACAGAAAATAATTCAACTAAACCAGCTTGATATTGCTGTAAGCGAACAAGATTTATTTCAAGTCAAAGTACCCAACCCTTTTGATCATTACCTAAACCCTCCAATAACAGACGATGCTACAGCAAGAAAGTGGTCCTCAAGTCCACTACAGATGTTTCAAAACCAACTTAACTTTGCCATACTGTGTTCAACTACAGGCTGTGGTGTTTCATTCACAGACCATTTGAATCACTCAAACAATTGATTGATTGATTGATTGTACATTGCTTAACGTCCCGACAGCAACAAGGCTTTCTCAGGACGTGCCTGCACTGCTTGTAAAAAAAAAAAAAACTAAACAGAACATTGAATGTATGTCGCCAACCGGTCAAATACGTTAAATAAACCTAACACATGGGGCCTAAATAAAGCTAAGACCATCTAGCAACACACATCCAATATCAAGAGCTACAGGCAGTGCAGACAGTAGGGAGAGTTTTAAAAAGGCAAATACAGGTGAATGGACAAAGGGTAGACAGAAACACATGCCCCAGAATAGAGAGAAAAACCCACCCTGTGGGGCTGACCAGGGTGACCCTGGGAACTAAAAAATACCTAACCCCACCCAAGTCCCCCAGGGCAGACCCGGGTGGGGTGAATCACTCAAACAAACTGATTAGGTCTGTGTATCGTTTTCATGTTTATTACCAGCTTAGACGTATACTGTCAGAACTGCATACACCACTACCCACTGAATCCAGTTTTAACAGGTTTAACAACCCCATGGATATGAAAGCATTTGAACGCATCTGTAATGAATTTAACATAAGCACTAAGTATGACTTCACACAAAAACTTGATGATCACCACGGCATTGGTACATTATATTATGCTTTGAGTCACAGACAATACCCTCAAGATTACTGGCCTCCCTACACTTCATTCTCATCAAAATCTGAAGTGTGGTTAGGCTCAATAGAACAGAAACAGTCTAACGCCTGGACCACATTTGTCTTGGACAGGAGTGACGGATTTACTCAAGCGGGAGTCGAGCGCGTAAATGAGTCTATCAGAACATATGTCTGGTGTATACTAGGTGCACAATCATTAACAAAATCTAATATTCTGAATGGAAGTGGTAAATTTGAAGCACAAAAACAGTTTCTCGCTAATCTTGAAGATTCAGTAAATTCAGTAGTTGATCTCCCATCAAGCATACAACGCTACCAAGACGTTCTCAGATATGCTAGATCAAAAGTTGACTTTGTAGTTGGTATTGGGTTATACATGTTGCCATCAGACCTTCAACTTCAAATGGGGACAATAACAAATTATAATAATGAAATAGTTGTTGCAGGTGTTGGTCAGAAATTAGGACTCAATCAATCTGTAAACTTGGGGGCCACAACCACACATGTACAGTCATTAAAACCATTACAGACGGTAACACCCATGGCACCAGTAACATCATCACCTGTACAGACAGTAACAGCTCCAGCTTTGACACCGGTACCCATAACAATAACACCAACACCAATCCTTGACACACATGAGTCAGAGAGAACTGCATTGGTAATAGGTCTCACTGGATTAGGGGTATTACTTCTTTACCTGTTTCATTAAATAACCCACTATTAACCCTCCTACTGTCACCAAAAAGACCCACACATGTTCTGCCATAAACCCTACTGCCTTTGCCGCTGTACTAATCAACCAACTGACAACCGTGCCTAAAATGCCAGGCAACGAGTCTACTGCTTTCAGAGCCAATTTCTTAAGCAAGTCTGATATGTGTGACAACTGTTTTTTTACCCATGACTGTAAATCTTTTGGATCTGTGGGGACTGGGGTTGGTGGTGCTGGAGGTGGAGAACCACCACCCGTTACAGCCAACACAACTGTACTGATAATAAACCCCAGAGCTGTAATTAAACTGGCAATTGTGATACCCTGTTCTCTGAAAAGTGTTTTAAGTCTCTCAGCCAGAGTAGTGTCTTCGTGAAGTATTTTCTGAATAGTTTCTCTAATCCTGTTGACCTGTGTTTTCAGTTTTTCCCTCCCGATACTAATCGCTTCTAACCTTCCTGATCTTTCTATCTGCAAATCATTTAATCTGTGTTGGATTCTTTCTTTCATTTCTGTGTCAAGATTCCCATTGTCTGCGGTAGCCAGTTTCTCTTTTTCACGTTCTATGTGTTTATCAAGCTCTCCCAGTTTGGCAAGATTATTAACCATCTCACCTCTTATTGTCTGCAGTGATTTATCTAACCCTATAATCTCCCGCATTGACAAAGGTGGATCTTCTATTGTTTTCATAGCATCATTTATTTGTCCTTCAGTAAATGAGGTTTCTTGTATCACTGTGTTTGCTATTTCTGGTAGGCTTGTTACTGGTGCCATTTCAATTTCTTGCCCTGTTGGTAACTTTGTTTGCGTGTCTTGAAGCACACTAACCAGTCTTGGCGTGACAGGAGACCCACCAATACCAAGTTGACGCAAGGCACTAACACCACCTTCATTTTTTATTGTACTTAAAGCCCTAAACCTACTAGGGTCTTTTTTGTTAGTCAATAGTACTTTTCCTTTGTCAACAGTATTTAAATATAAATGACCCTTGCCATCAAGTTCAAACTGGTTAGGGTCTATGTTGTCTGGGCGGCCACCAACATGATCATAAAATGAGTTCACTTTGGTTTCTAAAAGTTCATGACGTAAACTGTAAATATTTCTTGTACCAGTCATATCTGTCATATCTGTTGTATTACCAAAATCATACGTGTCATCCATTTCAAAATCTTCATGATTAAATCCTCCTGCTGCCATTGTTTTATTAATTTAATTTTTTTTATTGTGCATAATAAAAATGACACAGTCCTATGGATCAAAGTTAGACCCACACAGAAAACTACGTGAACCTTTCGGTGTTAAAGCAGTTAGACAATCAATTGTCATCACAAACAATCCTAGTACTATAGACCAAAACCAGACTCTTACTGTCAAGTTTCCAAACCTAGGCCCCAGTGACGTTATTGTTCCTGGTACTGCTCGTCTTGCTTTTAATATTGAACTTTCATCGGACGCAGATGACAAAAGAACACTAGTTAACAATCTAGGTAGAGCAATTATTAAGAATATTAAAGTTAAACTTGAAGGACAGGAAGTGTTTAGTCTTGACGATGCTGATGTGTTCTACTGCTACACGGATTTGTGGCTTACAAGAGAAGAACGAGAAGATCGTATTTATCAAGGCATACAGTCAGATAGCATTATGAAAATTCGAATAAATGCATCAGACAAAACAACCACAGAAGCAAAGGACGTTATTGTGGCCGAAACATATGGAAATAGGTTTTGCATTCCACTCGAATTTGAAATCCTAACAGGACATTCGCCTTATTACCAAGGGGCACTAAATGACCGCCTGAGTTTTGAACTAACCTTCAATGATTACTCCAAAGTTATCAAATCAACGGATCTCAATGCATCATATAAGATCTCTAACATTTCCTTGGAATATGAGATTGTCACGCATACTGAACTAGCCAGACTCATACAAAATCAGTACCAGTCAAGACTTCCAATTTATTATGATCGAGTGATTAGACATAGTTTATTACCCAAAGACAAGAGCGACCAGATTTGGAATATCAACCTAAACACGCCTGCTAGGTCACTGAAAGGCATTCTTATGTTATTTACTGAACCTGAAAGTCCTTACAAAAGAGATTCAGAAAAATTCTATAATCCGAAAATTACACATTTATCCTGCACAATCGAAGGCCGACCTAATCAAATTTTTGCATCTGGAATGATGGGATATCAGCACTATGATGAGATCACAAAGTATTTTGCTGGGGGAAGACTTAGAGAAAAATCAGCAAATATTGCGTGCAAAGATCTGCATCTGTATGACGTAAGAATCGGTGAATACCTGACAGACAAGTACGCACTGTGGCTAGATCTGCGTTCTACGGAGGATAATTTCCTTCATGGTTCTGGCCGTATTATCGAAAACGGTAGTGACGGAATCTCAATTCAAATTCAGAAAAAAACAGAAAAATCTGAAAATATAAATATATATTTGTATCTGATTTATGATGCGCAACTAAACATCTCTGAGATCCGACTAAGCGCTCACATATATTAAAAGTATTCACTTAGCTTTTAAGTTGTTTTGGTTTTAATCCTTCACAGCCCATTTTGAATACCGAAATCACCATAAAATCCGAACGTATTAGTAGGCACGTCGCGCTTGTGCTGAAACACGGACTAAACTGAAAATAAAAGGCGTCGTTTCACTGAGGTAACAGTTTCACTACCGATTTCAACATTCCCAATTTTCACCTCGAGTGATCTAAAAACACTCGTAAAAACAGGGAGGGGTGTACTAGTAACTTGAATCATTTAGGTCTATCACTGGGATTAGAGTTATTGGGTTTTGTCTTTCAATTTAAATGCATCACGCGACAGTGACTACGCAATAGCTTAAGCATAAAGACCTATTGTTCAGAAATGTCACCCGCTGGAGCGAAAACAGGAAACCGTTTCACAACCAATTTTCAAGCCCAACTTTCTGGTTATGAAGAGATGCAATCTTGTAAACTAACAATGACTACACAACAGCTGTCTCTACCTACAGGTTATGACGGCAATAACTGCACCCAACAGGAATCCGGTTTCATCACGCGACAGTCTTGAGCACAAAGGCCGATTGTTCAACAGCGCAATGTCCGTGTGCGTCGCAGCAGTCACGATGTGTGAAGTGAAAACTTTTCACAGATAAATTTTCCTCCACACAATTTTTCACGTTGGACGTTTCATTTACGAAATAACCTACATTCGAGATTTGTTCTATATTTTTGGTTTGCCCCAGAGAAAAAAAATGACACAGTGGTTTAGTGACATACATTGAAGCGTTGACACAAAAAGGAATGCTAATTTGTTTTGTGTGTGCAGAGAGAGAGAGAGAGAGAGAGAGAGAGAGACACACACTATTTGGGCATAGAGGACTATTGTTTACAATGGTGGTATGAACAGGAAGTATTTCTCAGGAAGGCCAACTCTGACAGCATTGAGTGGTGGGGTGTGGGGGTGGGTGGTGTGTATTTCTCGGGAAGATATTTTAACTAGCCTTTTGTTTCCAAGGGGTTGGGGGACCTGACTGGGCAGATAATGCTGTTAAATGTATTTGGTCAAGTGCATTTGTTTATTTACGGAAAGGATTAAATAAATCAATTGTTTCTGAAATGGATGGGGTTGTATTCTCCTATATTGTATCTCTACCAAGGTAATTCAAGGGTTACAATCAATCCACATTAGCCCCAACTGTAGCCCTAAACACACTACAAATACAACAGTCAATGGATCAACCATGATAATTCAAGAGTAATGCCACATTAGCTTGGCGCCATCAGACGACAAACTAATCTGGCACTACCCTTGAAATGTCATGGTCAGTCCATCTGGTCGCTAGGTGACATTTGCAAAATTTGGGACATGTGGCCTTGGGTTTAAATGGGTTAAACTGCTGTCTTTGTCACAGGGATGTGTCGATGCAGCTGGTGGAGCAGCAGTGTGGGCGTTACCTGACTACCTTTGCCACCTGTCTCCAGCAGTTCCCAAACACCTGGCACCTTGACTGTGCCAAACAGAAACACAAGCTGGCCAAGTGTGCTGAGTCTGAGTGAGTCACCATACCACTGTTGTGTGGGTACAATATTAATAGAACTAACTTGTAGGATTGTGCATTTCACTGTTAAATCAGGCATTTCACTGTTAAATCTGGTATTTCATTATAAGTAGAATTTGATATTTTATCTCACAGGCTTTTCGTTTATGGAAAATTCTCCATATTTGACTTACTACAAACAGGGACAGAAAAAATGGGAGGCCATTTGCCCCCAGGACTGACATATCTTGAGAAAAATTGACCTAATCCCTGCTGTGTTTCAAGTATGCAAAGGACTGTAGAGTACCTTGGACGGATTTTTTGTCATGCTGTCCGTCCCCATGACGGACAATTTTAAATCCTAGCGGAAAGCCTGATCTCAAATTTGCTCATGGACACAAACATTAGTTGAAGTGTGCTTCATAAACAATGATGCTGTCATTTAACCCCTTCACTGCAGAGAAAAAGTGAACTCGATCTAACTGCAAAAGACATTGA
This sequence comes from Semisulcospira habei, assembly GCA_036245525.1. Lineage (NCBI taxonomy): Eukaryota > Metazoa > Mollusca > Gastropoda > Semisulcospiridae > Semisulcospira > Semisulcospira habei. The sequence continues at coordinate 163,178,918 of BTPG01000004.1, forward strand.
TCCTCATGAGCCCCAGCAACTGCGGGGGCTCATAAGGATCAGTGCCTTTTGCTGAGACCAATTTGTATCCATGTCCTTTGGATGGTTGTTGCTCTTGGTCATTGAAAGAACAAAGATTTCAGAAACAAAATGTCCACTGGCAGCGAAGGATCTAACTCTAAAGAAGCAAACTTTGACAGCATTTTCAATTAAGCTAGAACAGTTGGATGCAAAAATGTGTTTATGGACATACACTTTATTATATCATTAGATCAGCTTGTGTCTCACTAGAATAATCCAACATGCTTATTTAGTCAGGTATGCACAGTATTGCCACTATTGGTAAGTCACCCTGTTGCTAAGGAAACTAATTTACAGCCGATAATTTTTTTACCACCAATTCTGGTTAAAGCGATCAGCTCCATAGTGGACTTGCATTGCTAAAATTTGCTGATACAACAGGTTAGGTATCAGTGTTATCTTAATTTTTTTTCACAGTCCGTATGAGTGTGTACACTAGTGTACACGTAACACTAGCAGAGGTTTTCCACTGCCCCTGATGTGTAACGGAAGATCTCTTCGATGTACAAGCTACACAAAGCAGAAGAAGAGCAGAAAAGTCTATCATTTTATGACATACAAACTTTATGAGTTAAGTTGGCTCTTTGTCCAGCATCATTTTAAGACATACTAAGAACATTTATGAAGAAGATAGTGCAAAGTATTCACCCACTTTGCCTGGATTACGTCCCTTTAACACTTTTCATCTTGATACACTACTGCTAGAAATTAATTTGACTATGACAGTTTAAGGATGGTGCCAGAATAGCTTGGCGCCTGAGGCGCCAAGCTATTCTGGCACCACCCTTGAACTAAAATGGTTCATCTGTCTACTAATCTGTCAGGTAGCCTCCATAGGACAATGAGCAAATTTTAACAAATCAGCCTCAGGATGTTATGGTTTAAAATATCAACTGATGTTATTATTGCATCTTGTCATCACTGATTCTGAATGTCTTTTCTTGAATTATCACGGTGGATCCATTTCCTGCTGTGGTGCATTGGGGCTAAATGGGTTAATTAATTTCTATCTATAGACCCACCATAGTGAGGATTAAGACGGAGTGCAGGAATGAGTTTCTGCAATACGAGCGCTGCATGAACAGAAATCCAGTCTACACACACTACTGCTTGGAGGATTATGTTGCCTTCAACAAATGTGCAGAGCAGTATACTTCCAACACAGGTGAGATAATAATAATATAATAATAATAACAAGCATGTATTTGCCTAACCTCAAAGACTAGCTCTAGGTGCTCAACTTTTGCCTACAAAGTACATTTTCTGTATTGTGTTCCCTGGTGCTAAGTAATTTAACTCTCTTCATCCTGATACACCCGTTGCTTGAGATAAATTTGACTATGATAGTTCAAGGGTGGTGCCAGAATAGCTTGGCGCCTGCAGCGCCAAGCTATTCTGATGATGATGATGATGATATTGTCCACTTGTAATGCGCATCTACTCCATGCTAGCAGCATGCTCAGGGCGATAATAGAAATGATGATAATAGAAAGCACCGATGTCAACACAGTCAAACGAAATCTCTTCGCTGAGTCATTCGACAGTCCAATACATGGCACACAACAGGTCACCATTTGGACAGACAAACACACGTCGGAAGTATCACACCCAAGTTCATAAACAGACATAGTTATTAATGTCTGTGGTCGCACGTAAGGTAGCTTATCCACCTGTTTCTCCAACATTGGAGGCGTGCAAGAGGAAATTTGTGCGATGAAACATGTTCAGCAGTGTCAGATTTGCTAGGTTCTGTATGTTTGAAGCATACGTTTAGTGTTGGATGGTAAAGTTCCCTTCAGCCTATGTGCATGTAAACTTTACGTCATGTCACCTCCTTTGATACATTTCAGAAAAGTCTGACGTGAACTCCAGACTATGCAGGCCCTAGATTATGACATTAAAGATGTTTGTGGTGACGTGATTTTCTACCGAGTACGTGTAGTACACACAGTACCACTATCGGTGGCGCTGAAGGGACTAGGTTCACTATATTTTAGCGCAAATCTAACAAAAACGTGAAAATATCCAGCCTAAATGACCCTAGGCATAAATCTACCCAGTGTAAATGTGTGCTGTAGCTATTCCATTGAGATATTTTTTATTTGAGTAAATTATTTAAAGCCTTAGTCCATTTATGCTGGGTGGAATCATGTTGTGAAGATTTATGCTGAGTTTGTTTCATTCTAAAAATAAATGGAAAATCAGAGGAACACATTTGCACTGGGTAGATGTACGCCTGGGTGGATTTGAGCTGAGTACATTTCAGTCAGTAGTGTCAAGCTGGGAAGTTTTATGTCCAAATATAGCGAAATTGACCACTTCAGCACCAATGGCGGTAATGGGAAGGACTTGGGTAAAGTTTTGTTTTGGACTGGGTACATACATTATATTGAGCAACATTTTGTTTGGTTCAGTGCCAATAAACAGACAGATGTGATTACTTGACCCGATCAAAATGGCCTCGTCTTACGACTCAAATATTTTTAATCGGGTCCGGTAATCACATCTGCCTGTTATTGGCACTATATCAAGCAAAATGTTGCTATATTCCCAATAAAAACACGCATGCCCGCAAACACACACACACACGCTCACAAACACAAAATCACACACACACACATGCACACACACACACACACACACACACACACACTCACTGACCAGAAGATAACATTCTACACTCGGATTGGGCGTCAGAAACCAAGGAGTCAACCTTTTATTTCTACCAGAAAACATCAGTCGACAATAAACATGTACCTGATGACATATTTACTTCTATCCCTCCCAACACATCGTTACAATTCATCCTAACATAAATCAACAGAACGCAACAGCAACAACAAAATTTAAATTAAAAAGACAAACCAAATCTAAACATATGACTCCCTGGCGGGAAACCAAATGGACACACCTGTTCTGGGTGTGTCTTTAAAGCACATCAAGTTACATAATATTCGATAGTAGTTAATTAAACAAAAAAAACCAGGATCAACATTGCAGCCGGCAACCACCAAAAATCAAGGAAGAAAGAGAGAGGGAGAGAGAGAAAATGCAATTAAAAACCTAGTGTAAATCAAGAAAATGAGGTTGGTGCACGGGGATGGGGGTGGGGTTGTATTTGAGAGGCGGGAATAACGATGCTGCTGCTGCTAGCGATGCAATGGCCCAGTTCTGGTACTGACTCTCTGCCTACCATTCACTCCCACGCATTCTTCCACGTTCACACCCACGCATGCATATCCGGCTGACCGCATTTTTCACTTTCATTCCCACGTATGCCGGCACGTACGCCCACTTATCCCTCCCCCACACCTTCTCCCTCACTCACACCCCCTCACCACCCACCTGCATCGTCGCTTGAGTTTAAACTAATGTTACCTCTGTAACCTCCACTTCAACTCTACATTCCCAATAAAAACACGCATGCCCGCAAACACACACCCACACGCTCACAAACACAAAATCACACATACACACACATGCACACACCCACACACACACACACACACACACACACACACACACAGACCAGAAGATAACATTCTACACTCGGATTGGGCGTCAGAAACCAAGGAGTCAACCTTTTATTTCTACCAGAAAATGTCAGTCGACAACAAACATGTACCTGATGACATATATTTACTTCTATCCCTCCCAATTGTTTTTCTCCCAATCCGAGGTAGAAGAGTATCATTGTTCAGGAGGTAGGCAGAGACTGGGCAAAGTGCACTCTATAGTAGTATAACACCTGTGATGGGAGCTGGTCTAGATAAGCTAAGTAGGCCGAACTCTTCCAATCACCCATGAGTTTTACTACTTCTCCAGGCACTCCGCAGGATAGCGCCCACACTGCCCCTCCCCTCCTGAAACTGTGACCCGAAAAATGTTCCCCTTGTTTCCTCCCCTTCAATAGAGATTGCAATTTCCGGTTAAATTTAGCATCAGTAATGGGAAAAGCCGAGGCCGGGCCTGTCTTGTGGAATGCGGCACACATAGCAGAAACAGGGCACAAGGGGTGGGGGTGTTCAGTTTAAAAGGGCCAATGCCAGTTTGGACCCCACTGCAATTTCGAGCACGTATGCCTTGTGTGTGCGAAGCCCCATCCTCAGTCAGAGCACCAAGCCACTCACCCTGGATCTGCAAAGGCCACGTTCGACACGCCTAGGGCACAATAGGACAGACTGCAGCAGCAACGCAGGTAGGAGGTACTACTTTTGTCCAACTCACTTCCCCCCTTATGCCAGCACGTACGCCCACTTATCCCTCCCCCACACCTTCTCCCTCACTCACACCCCCCTCACCACCCACCTGCATTGTCGCTTGAGTTTAAACTAAGGTTACCTCTGTAACCTCCACACACACATATATATATATGTGTGGAGGTTACAGAGGTAACCTTAGTTTATATATATATATGATAACAGGCAGATGTGATTACGAGATCTGAATCAAAATGTCCGAGTCGTAAGATGACATTTTGATCAGGTCAAGTAATCACATGTCTGTTTATCTGCACTGAATCGAGCAAAATGTTGCTCACTGTTTGACACCCAGTCCAAAACAGAACTTTACCAGAGTTTTTCCAATTACTGCCATTGTTGCTGAATTGGTCAATTTCGCTATATTTGGGCATAAAACTTCCCACCTTGACACTACTGACCGAAATGTATTCAGCTCAAATCCACCCAGGCATACATCTACCCAGTGCAAATATGTAACCCTGATTTTCCATTTATTTTTAGAATGAAACAAACTCAGCGTAAATCTTCACAGCATGATTCCATCCAGCATAAATCGACTAATGCATTAAATAATTTACTCAAATAAAAAATATCTCGATGGAATAGCTACAGCACACATTTACACTGGGTAGATTTATGCCTAGGGTCATTTAGGCTGGATATTTTCTGTTGCTGAATTGGTCAATTTCGCTATATTTGGGCATAAAACTTCCCACCTTAGTCACTACTGACCGAAATGTATTCAGCTCAAAGCCACCCAGGCATACATCTACCCAGTGCAAACGTGCTCCTCGGATTTTCCATTTATTTTTAGAATTAAATAAACTCAGCATGAATCTTCATCACATGATTCCACCCATCATAAATCCACAAAGTTTTGAATTTACTCTTAATCTCAATGCAATAGCAAAAGCACACATTTACACTGGTTAGGTTTACACCCAGGTTCATTCAGGCTGTGTAGACTCGCTGGATATGTTCATGTTTTTTTAGTTTTGCGCTAAAACATAGCGAACTTTACCCCTTCAGTGCCACTGATAGTTGACGTCACAGTCTAGGGCCCGCATAGTCTGGAGTTCACATCAGACAGCTTTTCTGAAACGCTGCAAAGGAGGTGACATGACGTAAAGTTTACATACACATAGGCTGAAGGGAACTTCACTGTTCAACACCAAATGTATGCTTCAAACAAACAGAGCCTAGCAAATCTGACACTGCTGAACACATTTCATTGCGCAAATTCCATCTCGCATGCCTCCGATGTTGGAGAAAACAGGCAGATAAGCTGCCTTAGATGCGACCACAGACATTAAAGTATGTCTATTTATGAACCTGGGTGTGATACTTCCAGTGTGTGTTTGTCTCTGTCCAAATGATGACCTGTTGTGTGCCCCGTATTGGACTGGCGACTCACTTGGCGCAGAGATTTTGTGTGACTGTGTCGACATCAGTGTTTTCTATAATCGTGCATGTTGTAGATTAAAGTCTACTTCTAACTAGAAGTGTAGGCTGGACTTCGCGAACGAAGATTTTATAGGAGTTGCCCACGACGTCTGCAGGCTTGTTCGTGGCTGCGGAGGCCAATCCGGGACAGGCAGGTTCGACCGCAGTGGCTGCAGGGGAAGGTATGGCCAGAGTTCTGAGTTGCGGCATCTCTGTTCTTTCTCCTGAGCCGCTTGTCCTTAAGGCTAGCTCTGCGAGAGTCCTCAAAGGAGACAGCTGCCTTGTAAATAGTGGAGCGCCAGGTGTCACGGTCCACAGCAAGCGAAGACCACTGGTGGTGGTCGATTTGGCAGGCACTAAGTGACTTCTTGAGACAGTCTTTGTATCTCTTCTTTGGTGCCCCTCTGTCACGGTGTCCAGTAGCAAGCTCGCCGAACAGGGTGATCTTTGGTAGGCGATGATCCTCCATCCTGGAGACATGCCCCGCCCAGCGGAGCTGTGTCCGCAGCAGCAAAGCCTCGATGCTCACGGTTTCAGCCTGTTCAAGGACCTCGACATTGGTGACATAGTCACTCCAGTGAATGCCCAGGATGGTACGCAGGCAGCGCTGGTGGAAGCGTTCGAGGAGTCGTAGTTGGCTGCGGTAGAGGGCCCAGGACTCGGAACCATACAGCAGGGTGGTGAGGACCACAGCTCTGTACACGCTGATCTTGGTGCCTGTTTTCAGCTGTTGATTGTGCCACACCCGCTTGAAAAGTCGCCCGAAAGCGCTGTTCGCTTTTGCCAGCCTGCTGTCAAGCTCCTTGTCCAGCTTGGCGTCCGACGTGATAATGCAGCCAAGGTAAGTAAACTGGTGCACTGACTTTAGTTCAGACTCGCCGATGGTGATGTGAGGAGGGCGATACACTGTCTTGGGTGCCGGCTGATGGAGGACCTCTGTCTTTTTCAGACTGACCTCGAGTCCAAAGAGCTGGGCAGCGTCTGCGAAGCAGGACGTGATGCGCTGCAGGGCTCTCTCTGTGTGTGCAACGAGGGCAGCATCATCAGCAAAAAGCAGCTCACAGATCAGTTGGTCTAGGGTTTTCGTGTGGGCCTGCAGTCGTCTGAGGTTGAACAGGCTGCCATCGAGACGATACCTGATGTACACTGCATCGTCATCATCGAGGTCCACTGTGGCCTGCTTCAACATCATGCTAAAAAAGATGGTGAAGAGGGTCGGTGCCAGCACGCAGCCCTGCTTTACGCCGTTGAGAATGGGGAATGGTTCTGAGAGGTCATTGTTGAGTCTGACCTGACCTTGCTGGTCCTCGTGTAGCTGGACAATCATGTTGAGGAACTTTGGGGGACAGCCAAGTCGCTCCAGGATCTGCCACATGCCTTGCCTGCTCACAGTGTCGAACGCTTTTGTTAGGTCGACAAACGTTACGTACAGCCCTTTGTTCTGCTCGCGGCACTTCTCCTGTAGCTGTCTCAGCACAAAGACCATATCGGTGGTGCTCCTGTTTGCTCTGAAGCCACACTGGCCCTCTGGGAGTTGGTCTTCAGCGATGGCAGGTACCAGCCGATTCAGGAGCAGCCTTGCAAGGATTTTTCCAGCAATGGACAGCAGTGTAATTCCCCGATAGTTGGAACAGTCAGACTTCTCACCTTTGTTCTTGTACAGGGTGATAACGACTGCATCACGGAGATCCTTTGGTAGTGTTCCTTCCTCCCAGCAGCAGAGAAAGAGGTCATGGAGCTTGTTGTGCAGTGCTGTGCCTCCATGTTTCCAGATCTCTGGCGGTATTCCATCAATGCCTGCTGCTTTGCCACTCTTGAGCTGGTGGATGGCTGTGAGGGTCTCTTCAGCGGTGGGCGGTTCGTCCAATTCAACTTTTACTGGGAGCTGTGGGATTTGTAGAACACGGATAATGATGGAAAATGCCAGCAGGTTTGTTTATTTAGTCCTTTCGTAAGGTTGTCACTATCACTAGCGGACATCAGTGACATGAATTTCAATAGTATGGTGATTCGATTCATGTGTTCGCTGCTGTCTATTCTCCGTTTATGTGTGTGTATGGGAAATAAATTTTGAGCGTATGTACACACTAAGAAGTAAAACCCAACATATCACGAATTGTTACATCGCAAACCCGGATATTTTACGGGGGTACCTTAGATTCCGAAAAACAAATCGGACGGACAGCGGTGAACCGCGAAATAATAGTTTGCATAGCTAGTTGTCATGTCATTTTTATCTTGTTACTTCTTTGCCAGAATTTGGGGCTCGCCCGCCAAGCACATGTGCATTCTCCGGAATGTGCTTCGACCAGCCCCATTTCAAAGTCTGCCGTATTTTCAATACTGTAGACAAAATGTGGCCATATTTTGAAAGAAAACTTAAAACTTCTGCTTTCTTGAAACCGCGTTTTGTGCACTTGCTGTGTTTTTCTTGCATGCAGCAGACCATCCTTGAACTATCATGGTAGATCTGTGTTCAGAACTGTTATTTAGATTTCAGATGTCAGATCTGTCATCAGGGCTCAATTCCCTGTGGATTGTGACCATGATTGAACAGCAACTCATGTACAATGTTTGTGTGTCATTGCAGATAATACAGCACAATCATCAGACAGCAGTTCCAGCACAACAAAGAGCTGACATGCACAAGTAACGCCACAACAGACTCTTTAGTATTACATTGACATAACAGATTTTAGCCTCATAGAAGTATTTTCACCCAAGAGATTTACAAAATGTTTTATCGGAGGTATTTAAGCCAAGTTCATGAACTCTGATAAAATATCTTGTAATAATTCCCCTGTGCACATTTTTTTCTAAAAAATTTGTTTTTCTATTTTTACCTTTTTATGTGCTGCTTGGTCGTGGGTGGAGGCTTTGTTTTCAGAACTTGTAAAGATGTGTACTGTCCGCAGAACATACCTGTACTTGGAATACAGTATTAGTTGTTTAGATGTTTGATTCTGATGCCACGTTTTATGAAGATCTTCAGATGTGTTACATTGTAGTCGTAGTATGATACAATCACACCAGACGCATGCACATAGGGTTCTTGTAAAGAAACTTCACTCAGTTGCAACTCATCACACGTAGCACAAGGTTGGAAACCACAATGGAGTAGCAGTTCCAACAATATTTTATTGCAGCGATGCGATCTCCACACAATGCATCTAAAAATGCACCAACACTGATACACTTTCTCCTCTACAATGCATCAACACTTTTGACATACTGTGTCTCTCATACAATGTACATACATACTTCCTAACACGGTCTTTTATACTGTTGCAGATTTCCAGAATAATCCAGCAAATTCTCCCAACACAACCAATCAGAAAAGAAAACGTAACCAAAATTCATTAATATTCATTAAATAGGAACTCTGTAGAAGTTACTACAATTTTCCGCTACCCTCTAAGCGCCTTTGATTAAATGTTATGAAATGTTGCCAACAACTTTGACGTCATATCTGAGGTCACTAGAAAGATCGCAACCCTGCTCGAACCTTCCCCTTTAATATGTATTGAAAATACGCGTCGCAACAAAAATTGATCACAAGTCTCCGTGCAAAAGAGAATGACCTCCTAAGATGGAATCATGGGCCAGTTTCATCACCTGCATCCTCGGGGGTTCAGGAACCACCACTTGACGGACACGTTTGTCTCCATTGCTGGTGAATACCCACTACATGGTGTCTTTTCTTGTCTCAGTTACCTCCTTCCCTCTTCGTGTCACAGGCTCGGTCTGACCTCGGAACTTGTCAAGCGTAGGGTCAGCTCTCACTGTCTCAGTAGTTCCACCAGCTTGTCCCTATTCAGCACGGCTGCGTCTGTGTTGTCAGCCACTTTTAGAGGGATGGTCTGGTGACTCTTCTTTGCTTGACTTCTCGTGGTAACAGTACTTATTTCAGATCTCCATTCCAGATCTGGATCCTCGGCATTTCTGGCACTGTCAACGTTTTTGATGATGAGGTCATAGACTGAGGTCTTCAAGCATAATGCCTTCACCTCTCCTGCCAGGTACGGGGTGTTGACACTGACCTTGGCAGGAGGGATACTTCTCACAGTTCCATTGGCCAGGATGAGGGTTGTCCACTCCTGTAGCTTCTGGTCTTCAGCTACTAGGTCTTCTCTCACGATGACGCCGCTACAACCCATGTCTCTTAGCACCCTCACTGATGTATTGCCGATGAATCCTGACACCACTGGCATGTTGGGCACTTCACTCTCAGGCAGCACGATGTTGAAATGGTAAGAATGTAGCCAAATCGCCAACTGGAATGCGTCCACTCCTATTGAAAGACTTGATTTGCTCAGGTGTCGTCCGCCTTTCTCCAAGTCACTAGATGACGTCACATCATTGGCCAGTACAGCGGCGGCTCTGTGTTGAGACGTACCAATTCTGCCTGCTGTCCTGAGGTCTTGGTTGAGCCTTTTGGGGTTGTCGCCTCGGGGAATACTCTTGGAAGGACAGCGTATCGCCTTGTGTCCCTTCGTTCCACAGGAAAACATGTCAGGTTCTCCACCGACATCTGTTTCGGGGTGTCTCTGACGTATTTTTCTTCTGCTCCAGTAGACACGCGCTGCGGCTTTCCAGGCCCGCACTTCATGTTGTGGGCGTCCAGGTATCTTTGAGCAAAATCTGCAAGGACCTTCAGGGACTGGTCCTTTTGCTCCCTGAGCTGGGCGGCCAGGTCCTTAGAACAACTTGTTCTTTGATGATGAGGTCACACAAGTCCAGGTACTCCTTCTTCAAGCCAGCCAGCTCTATCCATTTCTACAGGTAGGTCCTGATTCTCTTGTTGAATAGACCAAGTCTTTCTCCTTCCTCAGGCTTGCAATTTCGGAATCGTCGTCTGTAACCCTCTTCAGTGAAGTTGTACTGTCTCATCGGCGTTAAACCCAAATAACTAACTATCTTGTACTGTCTCAGCAGGGCGGCTCTCAACTGCACATAATCCTTGGCTTTTTCTCTTGGCAGGCGGGTGTAGAGCTCAAGCGCTTTGCTGGTGTGCTCAGTTTGATGGCCCAAGTCTCTTGTTTCCAGTTTTGCTGCTTGCGAAGCGCTCGAACCGCTCCAGATAATCGTCCATTTTATCTGAATTTTCTGCAAAAGGCGGTAGTTTTGGCGCACTTAGTCTGCTGGCTAAGGCTGCTGCTTCAGTTGTCCTCTGGCTCTATGCCTCTAATTCTATTCTCTTGAGTTGAATTTCATGTTGTCGCTGCCTCTCTGCCTCTTCTCACTGAATTTTGAGTTTCTTGATTTCATGCTTTTTGGCTCTTTCTTCTCTCTCCAGTTTCTCCTTTTCTCTCTCCAGTCTCTCTTCTTCTTTCTCCTTTTCTCTCTCCAGTCTCTTTTCTTCTTTCTCCTTCTTTCTCTCCAGTCTCTTTTCTTCTCTCTCCTTTACAAACTCAAGGAGTTCAGCTCCCTGGAGCCCACATTCCTTTCCAATTCTCAGGAATGTCTCCATTTCCGATGTTGCCATCCCTGCATTTGTTTCCTCAAAAACATTACCGATGACATGACTAATAGGAAGTGTCTACTACTTGCTCAATTTTAGCCTAAGAACCCTGTTGTGTTACAACACAACCCGGGAGGCACTCGGGGGAACCTCCAGAGGGGCCGAGAGTTGTCTCCCATCCCTGCCCTACTGGTTCCAGGTCACGTGGTAGACCAACCAGTCGTCCTACTTAGCTCGCGCTGTAAAGACGTGTTCAGCGTTAGCCTTGGACTCTACCTGTGTATGCTGCGACCAGTGCCCGGTCTTCTTGCTTACGCTCGACTTTGGACTTCATGTTCTCCACTGCCTGTGCGGCAGAGCTTCTCCCCTGCGGGTTTCCTGCTGAGAGGGCTTTGTTTGCTTGGGCTTCCGTTGCCTCTTCTGCGCCGGCCCTGTGTGGCCCGTTTTTCCTGCCTTGCGCTGTGCTGGTGTTATGGAGGTTCCCCCCCCCCCCCCCCCGACCCCGCTTCATCTGAGAGGTAAGGTAGCGGTAACAGCCCTCGGCTGGCCCCCGAGCCGGGTGCCAGCTGCGCCTGGGGCGCCTCGTTTTCTCACTCGTACGTCGTATATCTTGACACCCGACGCTCGGCTTAGCTTGGCGCCCTCGCCGTTAGGGGGTGGCTAGCGCCAGTTGTTCAGCGGCACTACGTTCCGTTTGTACTTTGTTGTACCATTTTTAGCTTGGTGGGGGCCCCTTGTGAGAGATATAAATACTGAGCGGATTAAAGCATCATTAACACAATGACTGAGTTAACCCCCTTGATTATATCTTTTTTGGCCCTCCATATCTATGTCTCCCGCACAGAGTAAATACCATTGGAAGTTACCCCTAAATCATCATTATTTAAACAGCCACATTTTTATGAAAATCAAAAATAATACTTAAGGGGTTAACTCAGTCATTGTGTTAATAATACTTCAATCCGCTCAGTATTTATATCTCTCTTAATTAGCTCATATGTCTACTGTCGCAATGTTACTATGTACGTAAACACAGCCCGTCGCCAGCTGACTCTAGGTACGACGCGTCAGAATAAAATATGCACAACAGTTACAAAATATGATCACGTCGCAATGTTTTGACAACGTTGCTCAAAACCTTTTCAAATCCTTTAGCTGCTAGATCGATGTACCACACCTGAGTCGATATTCACACAATTTATTTTTGACCTTAAGAAAATGCACATCGAAAAAATCATGACCCCCCACAAATGTAAATTGGTTTTAAGATTGAATGGGAATAAAACCCCCATTAGCTACCGCACACAGAGAGAGAGAAAGACCCGCTTTGACAACACAGACATAAACTCCACTCATGTGAAACTTACACGTTTTAAATCAGCTTCTTTTCAAGCCAGCTCACCTGTTTACCTTTGTGGTGTCTAATGTCGCCACGCGCCGGCACAGTAGCGCGCCACTGTTCAACTCACTGTGAGACCTAACACTCTATGTGAAGCCGGCTCTACAGCTCTGAAAAGGCTATTTGCTGAGAGGTGTCATACACTCAAGAAGACAGCATGTTTCGAAATTGACTTCATATTTACTCAATGACTGGTTCCCGAGAAATCAAACGGTGGCCTATACTCTGCACTATACAGGGAGCTGGAAAAACAGTTGTATAAGAAACTAACAAGTAATATCTAACACACAGACGTACACACAAACAAACAGACGCGCACACAAACAAACAAACAAACACACAATCAAACAGACGTACACACACACAAACACACAATCAAACAGACGTACACACACAAACACACACACACACACACGCACTTACAGACACTCATGTCAGTACAATTTTATCGTAAGCATGAGCTGCCAGGTGGTGTCACGGTTGATCGCCTTTTGTGTTGCCTCACGCCGCGCTATTAGCGGCCGCATTCCATTCCTTTTCAATTCAGACACGAGCCGCATTTTGAAAAGGCTCTCACCCGTCAATGGCCTTTATAGCTAAACCCTTTCAAATCGCTAAGTAATGACAAAAGTTCAACAAGGGGAACGTTATTATTTGAAAGGAGGGGGATTTGTACTCATGTCAGGTTTCTAAGGAATTAGAAAATCAACTGGTGGTTAAACTCTACACTATACAGACACTGAAAACAGCTGGATAAGAAACTATCAAGTGGTCTCAAGTAAAACAATAAGTCACAACTCACTTAAATGTTAACCTTTAAGTGAGTTACAATAGGAACTTATTTAACTACTTACATTAAGAACTTATTAATTACTTACCCTAATTACTTACAAATACTTAATAACAACTTGGCTCCAGTCACGTATACTAAGTCTTTTTTACTAAGTTACAAGAGCAACGAAAACTTTTTTTTTCTCAATAATATTCTGGTGGTGCAGATGGTGCAGGCCTAAACTGTGTAAGTGGCATGACATCTCTCTGTGAAGTGTATGACATTAATAAACGATTACCAAATCTGATTTTTATTTGTTTAAAAGATTGTGTAGCTTTTCTGTGGTTTCCTGAACACCTATCTTTTTTCCTTCCGCTAAAAAACTAGCCTTCAGTTCTTCAACATTCACGGGAGATTGACTGCGCATTTTATTCTGGATTTCAGACTTCTGTTTTTTGTAATTATTTAAATCATCCTGGACTCGTTTAAATTCCTCGTCATTAATACAATTATCATTCAATGCCTTACTGATAATAAGTTTCATACTGCTCAGCTTTGCACCCGCCAAAGTACTCAATGCTTCATGTTTTTCTAATTTCGTGTGAAACCTCTTGTTCAAGGCTTCCAAACCAAAACAAGCCAGGCATGTAGCAACGCTTAGACCCTCAACTGCTATTCCAGCCAAACTCCCAATTCCTGTGGCGAACAAAACAATGCCCCCTACAGAACATGAAGCTGAAACTGCACCAATAGCCATAGAAGTGTTTTGAACAGAATTAAATACTGACTTATACCTCCTTTTGCACCGTGAGTACTTAGCCTCCTCACTCTCCAAATATTTCAAAGCTTCTGTAATATTATTTAATCTGAATGCATCTGCCTGTAATGTTTTATCTGAAGCAATTGGCATATGTGGATCAGGCGCAAGTGTTGTTTTAGTCATCACATTTGTTTCAGTCGGATCAAGCGTCGGTAGTTGTGGATAGAAGTTTACCATTTTTTTTATTCACAAATATTTTTTTTTATTTAATCAGCAATTACATTTTGCAACTCTTCAAAAGTATACAATTTGCTGGCATAATAAAATGCAACAAGATCAATGTGTTCAAGGTTTATGTAAGTTAGACGAACAAAAGTTGTTTTGTCAACCACCACCTTGACAGCTGGAACACTGCTCGAAACATTAATAACATCATTATTTTTTGTAATAGCAATAAAGACCTTTGATGATTCTGTTACTGTTTCATCCCATGTAAGTTTAATTCCCTGTGCAATTTGAGCCTCTTTAGCAGTAGTTACTGATTTCATGATAATTTCAAATACTATTGCCGCTTCTCTAGCCACGACTAAGCTTGCTGGCATAAACACAACAGAAGTATCTGATCTACCCTTTCTAGTTGTAAGAAGATACCGCCGTCTCTCATAATTTTCAACTTTCAGTTTTTCTCTGCTATTGTTGTCTGGGGCAAAACTTGGAACAAGACTTACAATAAGCGGCCCCGAGTTAACAACCTTCCTAAACACTAAGGCACCTTCGTCATCAGTGTATACATAAGGACTAATAAATTCCAACTTTATGTCCCAGTCAATTGTGGGTGGTGGAACAGGTACAGGTGAAACCACCCACTTACTACCCACATGTATTAAGTTGTAAGGCGCATTATTTACAGGTGGAGTAGGTACAGTAACATCACGTAGCTGACCAAGTTTAGGAATCTGTTTTTCACCGTCTTTCATGTCGACAATTACTTTCCTCTTGTACATGCCATTTGAATCAAGTTCAAAACCATATATTTCTCCAACATCCCCTTCCTTCTCAAAATCCTGGACGTCTGCCAAATCTTTCAACTCTGTTACCGGACACGCAACTGGTATGATTCTCGACTTTGGACCACCACTCATTTTTTATAAACAAAAATAAAATTATTTAATTTCCAACACAACACTAAAATCATGCATAAGAACTGGTTTGTCATCCTGATTAGTTACAGATATACTCAGTGACTCAAAGAAACTAGAACCTAATTTCTTAAACTGCAAATTAGGAAATCTAACAACTACACTTTCACAATACGGAGCAGTTCCAGTAGGTAAGCATCTCAACAAAGTTGAAGGCTTTCCATTGTGTACATTCTCAGTTGTGTTCAGTTCTTTCAAATAAACATTTAGCACTGTGTGTACTGACAAATTGACAGGACGTTTTCCAGTTATTTTAAGTTTTTTAATCTTCATTGTTATAATACCAGACATAGCTTCACCTAAATTATCTGTTCTCCACCAATCTTCGTCAATATAAAATCCAAGTAAATATGCAAATTTATCTGAGATCCTTAACCAATTTTGTGTCAAAAATTCTAATGTAACAAGTAGGTTAGCTGGATTTAAAGTTGCTTTAATTTTAAAATTACTTTGAAACCATTCAGCTATAGTACAAAAGTCATAATACCCAGGTGGTAAAGCTTCAGTCTTACCATCAAAAATTACTTTATTATATATATTATCTTCTACATTAAACCATTTTACTGTATAGAACATTTCATGGATAGCTGCAGCCTTGCAACCATCTCGATTATCAATCCCATTAGTTAACCACACTGGTTTGCTTGTGTCAAGATTTGTTAAGGTAATAAACATTTTTATTATCTCATATAAAAAAGGATGGAATTTAAATCACCAACCATTACCACTACAAACGCATTTCAATTTAATGTGGATGCCAAATACAATGTTGCACCTACTTATGAACAGAAAATAATTCAACTAAATCAGCTTGATATTGCTGTGTCTGAACAAGATTTATTTCAAGTGAAAGTACCGAATCCGTTTGACCATTACCTAAACCCTCCAATAACAGATGACTCTACTGCAAGAAAGTGGTCTTCAAGTCCACTACAGATGTTTCAAAACCAACTCAACTTTGCAATACTATGCTCAACTACAGGCTGTGGTGTTTCATTTACAGACCACTTGAATCACTCAAACAAACTGATTAGATCTGTGTATCGTTTCCATGTTTATTACCAGCTTAGACGTATACTGTCAGAACTGCATACACCATTACCAACTGAATCCAGTTTCAACAGGTATAACAACCCCATGGATATGAAAGCATTTGAACGCATCTGTAATGAATTTAACATTAACCCTGGCACTAAGTATGACTTCACACAAAAACTTGATGATCACAAAGGCATGGGTACACTTTATTACGCTATGAGTCACAGACAATACCCTCAAGATTATTACCCTGGGTACACTTCATTCTCATCAAAATCTGAAGTCTGGTTAGGATCAATAGAGCAGAAACAGTCTAATGCGTGGACCACATTTATTTTAGATAAATCTGACGGGTTTACTCAAGCGGGAGTCGAGCGCGTAAATGAGTCTATCAGAACATATGTCTGGTGCATACTAGGCGCACAATCACTAACAAAATCGAATATTCTGAATGGAAGTGGAATATTTGAATCTCAAAAACAGTTTCTCACTAATCTTGAAGATTCAATTAATTCAACAGTTGATCTCCCATCTAGCATACAGCGCTACCAAAACGTACTCAGATATGCCAGATCGAAAGTTGACTTTGTAGTTGGCACTGGGTTATACATGTTACCATCTGATCTTCAACTCCAAATGGGTACAATAACAAATTATAATAATGAAATCATTGTTGCAGGTGTTGGTCAGAAATTAGGACTCAATAAAAGTGTAAACTTAGGAGCAACAACTGCGCATGTACTGTCATTAAAATTATTACAGGAGGTTACTTCCCCTGCCCCACCACTGGTACCCATACAGTCAGTAACAACCCCTGACACACATGAGTCAGAACGAACTGCATTAGTAATAGGATTAACAGGGCTAGGAGTATTACTTCTTTACCTGTTTTATTAAATAACCCACCATTAACCCTCCTACTGTCACCAAAAATACCCACACATGTTCAGCCATAAACCCAACTACCTTTGCTGTAGTATTAATCAACCAGCTGACAACAGAGCCTAAAATGCCAGGCAATGCGTCTACTGCTTTCAGAGCCAATTTCTTAAGCAAGTCTGATATGTGAGACAACTGTTTCTTTACCCACGACTGTAAATCTTTTGGATCTGTGGGAGCCGGTGGGCCCGGGGGTGGCGGTGCACCCCCACCAACCCCAGCACCGGAGACAGCCAGCACTACAGTACCGATAATAAACCCAAGAGCAGTAATTAAACTAGCAATTGTAATACCCTGCTCTCTGAAAAGTGTTTTAAGTCTCTCAGCCAGAGTAGTGTCTTCGTGAAGTATTTTCTGAATAGTTTCTCTAATTCTGTTGACCTGTGATTTTAGTTTTTGTCTTCCAATACTAATCACTTCTAACCGTCCTGATCTTTCTATCTGCAAATCATTTAATCTGTGCTGTATTCTCTCTTTCATTTCTGTGTCAAGATTCCCATTGTCTGCTGTAGCCAGTTTCTCTTTTTCACGTTCTATGTGTTTATCAAGCTCTCCCAGTTTGGCAAGATTATTAACCATCTCACCTCTTATTGTCTGCAGTGATTTATCCAATCCCATAATCTCCCTCATTGACAAAGGTGGATCATCTATTGTTTTCATAGCATCATTTAATTGACCTTCAGTAAATGAAGTTTCTTGTATCACAGTGTTTGCTATTTCTGGTAGGCTTGTTACTGGTGCCATTTCAATCTCTTGCCCTGTTGGCAACTTTGTTTGCGTGTCGTGAAGCACACTAACCAGTCTTGGGGGAACGGGAGACCCTCCAATTCCAAGGTACCTTGCCAACCCAGAGTTACCACCGACTTCACCTTTAATTGTACTTAAAGCTCTAAACTTAGAAGGATTATTTTTATGTGTTAGATTTATTTTCCCTCTGTCCGTATTTACAAATAAGTGCCCTTTATCATATTCAAACTGGTTAGGATCCAAGACATCTGGGTGGACACCAACACTGTCATAAAATGAGTTTACTTTATCTTTTAACAGTTCGTGATACAAAGGAGAAGTAGTTACCATTCCAGTCATATCTGTGATACTGGTATCTGAGGCATCCATGTCATCCATTTCAAAATCTTCATGATTAAATCCTCCCGCTGCCATTGTTTTATTAATTTATTATTTTTTATTGTGCATAATAAAAATGACACAGTCTTACGGATCAAAGTTAGACCCATACAGAAAACTACGTGAACCCCTGGGTGTTAAGGGCATAAGACAATCGATAGTCATCACGAACAATCCAAGTACCATAGACCAGAACCAAACACTTACAGTCAAGTTTCCAAACCTAGGTCCCAGTGACGTTATTGTTCCTGGCACTGCACGCCTAGCATTTAATATTGAACTATCATCAGACGCAGACGTAAACAGAACACTGGTTGACAATCTTGGCAGAGCAATTGTTAGAACTATTAAAGTAAAACTTGAAGGACAGGAAGTGTTTAGTCTTGACGACTCAGATGTATTTTACTGTTACAAAGATCTTTGGCTCACAAGAGAAGAACGAGATGATCGTATTTACCAAGGTATACAGTCTGATAATGTTGGTAAACTTCGAATCAATGCTGGAGACAAAACAACTACTGGGGTACCAAAGGAAGTTATATTAGCAGAAACATATGGAACCAGATTTTACATTCCACTTGAGTTTGAAATCCTCACAGCTCATCTGCCTTATTATCAAGGGGCACTGAATGACCGTCTGAGCTTTCAACTAACTTTCAATGACTACTCCAAAGTTATAAAATCATCTGCCACAGATGCAACATACAAGATCTCTAACATTTCCTTGGAATATGAAATTGTCACACATATTGAACTAGCCAGACTCATACAAAATCAGTACCAGTCAAGACTTCCAATTTATTATGACAGGGTGATTAGACATAGTTTAATTCCCAAAGACAAGAGTGACCCAATGTGGAACTTAAACTTAAACACACCAGCCAGGTCACTGAAAGGTATTCTTATGTTGTTTGTTGAACCGGTGAGTCCATACAAAAGAGATTCAGAAAAATTCTACAATCCTAAGATTACACATTTGTCCTGTACAATCGAAGGCCGCCCTAATCAAGTGTACGCTTCAGGAATGTTACCTTATCAACACTATGACGAAACCACAAAGTATTTTGCAGGAGGAAGGATTAGAGATAAACCTGCAAACATTGCGTGCAAAGATCTACATCTGTATGATGTTAGGATCGGACAATACCTTACAAACAAGTATGCACTGTGGCTAGACCTTCGTAGTACAGATGACGATTATCTTCATGGGTCAGGACGAACTGTCGAGAATGGTAGTGATGGAATAACAATTCAGATACAAAAGAAGGTTGAAACTGCTGCAGCCATTAACATATATTTGTACCTGATATATGACGCACAACTCAATATTGCAGAAAGCAGACTGAGTGGACACATATATTAAAATTATATTGTGTATTAAAATGAACCGGAGCTTAATGACACTCGATCCACACTGTGGATTATTTGTTGGTGCCACAGGGTGTGGGAAAACTCAATTCGTACTTGACTTATTACAAACAAGATACATACACCATTTTGAAAACATTGTAATATTTTGTCCTACAATCAAACACAACAAAGCTTATCACAACCGTTTATTCATTTGGACTGACAGCAACATATACTTAGTTGACCCTGAGAAAAAACTGAATGACTACCTACAATATTTTTACAAGCAATTTGAAGGGCAGTCAACATTGTTTATTGTTGATGACTGTTCTGCAGAGAAAGACATTGTCAAGAAGAGAAACACTCTAGCAGAACTTGCCTTCAGTGGCAGACACGCAAATGTCAGTGTATGGATTCTCACTCAGAAATATAATGCTGTACTGAAAGATTTTCGAGAACAGTTAAAGTTTATCTGTTTGTTTTACTGTAAGGATCGTGACAGCTTCGAAGACTGTCTCAGAGAGAACGATGTCATCCCAAATAAGCATGAACGAGATGATGTAAAAAATAAACTGAAATCAACTAAGCATCTAAAGCTCATTTTAAAGACAGATCAGCCCACAGGGTATGGGTTAGTAAATTGATGTAAATTAATTTATACATTTGTTTGTCCAATAAAAATGACAGACGGACAAATCATACAAGTGCTTGATCTCACACACCTTTTCAAAGATGTTATGCACTTTACTGATTTAATATCACCCAAACAGACTTACATAAGCCTTTCAGCACCATCAGAAATATATGTTACATATAGTGTGACTTTGGTTTATGTCGATGAGCATCCAAATGTGGAGCACATGACAGTTGATTTAAAGACACCTACTTTTAAAGTTGTTGATACCAACTATGGCTGGTTAGGGGAAGTTTGTTATAGCATATTTAAACAACTACGCAAACTAAATGTTTATATTGACAGTGTTGCAGTTAATAAAGTGGAATTACACAAGGTGAGCCAGCAGAGTTAACGTTAATATTTTTTATTTTATTATTTTGTCGGTCAAATAAAAATGACGGACAATTCACAAAGCCCTGGCCCATCAAACCCTGGCTCATCTGGTTTAAGAAACGTGTTTCACACAACAAACTTACCTATATCAAATACTAATAATGTTTACGAATCAATAGAAAACTATTTTTCTGTCATACAACAAAATCTTCTTACAGGCAGTGTTAAGATTCAAATTGTTGCGAAAATAGAATTCACTAGAGTAGACGGTGAGGTGATTGTATCGTATATATCAACAAGACAACACACTGTTAACACAAGAAGAGAACCGGAGGTAGAGAACGTGTTTAGAGACAGACTATTACCAGACTTTCTCCAGGCGATTGACAGTGCAAAAATGAAGGGGTCTGGCTGGCACGAAGGACATGTACATGAACTACAATTAAAGCAGTCTAGGTATCATCCTATATTAGGTAAATCATGGTTGCCACTGCCAACAGAAGTTTCGAACAAGAAGGCAGTCGTCAACATACAGAACAAAGACAATTTCTGTTTCATGTGGTGTGTACTAGCTAAACTACACTTTGTGAGGTCAAGACCTGATCGCGTATCTAACTACATCAAATTTGTAAATGAACTCAACTTTAGTGGCATTGAGTTCCCTGTTAAAATAGAAGACATAGATTTGTTTGAAAAACTAAATCCTGGTATATCTGTGAATGTGTATGTGTGGGATAATAATGCTGAGAACAAGTTACAGCCAATTAGAGTATCCCCAATTGCCCCAACCTACGGTCAGTCAGAAGATAAGCATGTTGACATGTTGCTAATCGGCGATGACAATAACTTTCACTACACAATTATCAGGAATATGTCACGTCTAATTCACGGACACACAACAAAACACAATGGGAAACAGGAAGTGTGCAAGAGATGTTTACAGAGATTCTCTTCTATTAAAATAGCACATAATCACATTCTGCACTGCAGGTCAGCTGATGACATACAAACAGTACTTAAGTATCCAGATCCTGGTAGTCAAGTGTATTTTAAGAACTATGGGAATCAGCAAAAGCTGCCGTTTGTAGTATACGCAGATTTTGAATCATTGGTTGTTCAATTTGAAGGTCCTGTTCCAGAGTCATTACCAAAGACTATAAAACTAAGTGACCAAGTGGTGTGTTCTTTTGGATACATTATTGTTAGGTCAGACGGTCTTCATTCAGAGCCTGTTATCTACAGAGGTGAAAATGCAGCTTGTCTGTTTTTAACAGAAATGAGACATCTGTATAGTCAGGTAGTACAGTATCTCACAACATGTCAGATGCCTTTGGTGATGACAGAAGAAGACAAACTGAAATTTGATACAGCTGAGACGTGTTGGATTTGTGAACAACCT
Source organism: Semisulcospira habei (assembly GCA_036245525.1). Classification (NCBI taxonomy): domain Eukaryota; kingdom Metazoa; phylum Mollusca; class Gastropoda; family Semisulcospiridae; genus Semisulcospira; species Semisulcospira habei. The sequence continues at coordinate 163,201,113 of BTPG01000004.1, forward strand.
TTAGGTGGTGATAAAGTTCGTGACCACGATCACATAACTGGGCGTTACAGAGGTGCTGCACATAACAATTGTAACTTGTTATTAAAAATAGATCCTAAGACATACAAGTTACCAATCTTTTTCCACAATCTTAAAGGATATGATTCACACATCATCATGCAGGCTGTAGATGAGTCGTACAAAAACATAAGTTGTATTGCCCAGACAACTGAGAAATACTTGACTTTTAGGTTAGATAAATTAGCATTTTATGACTCCATGCAACATTTGTCTTTAGGGTTGGCTAGTCTGGCAGAAGGACTGACTGAGTATCCAATAACAAGTAAATATTTTGAGTCAGACTTGGTTAAGAAAGGTGTCTATCCGTATGAGTACATTGATCACTGGGTTGTGTTTGAAGAAACAAGACTGCCACCAAAAGAGAAATTTTATTCTACACTAACTGGAAAAGGTATTTCTGACTCTGAATATCAGCATGCTCTTGATGCGTGGGGGAAGTTAGGGTGTCAGACAATTGGTGACTATCACGACCAGTACTTGAAAGCTGACGTTTGCTTGCTAGCAGATGTATTTGAAAGTTACCGTGAGAAGGGTTTGTTACACTACAGACTTGACCCTGCTTGTTACATCACTAGTCCTGGCATGACATGGGATGCATTTTTAAAATCTAGTAAGATATTTATAGACCTGTTGTCTGATCGTACGATGGGTGAAATGGTGGAACGCGGATTGAGGGGAGGGATTAGTATTGCATCGAACAATTACGCCAGAGCCAACAACAAATATTTGGACAGTCCGGACCTTGACCGGGGTTTTGACCCCTCAAGCCCGGGGTCAAGGTCATTCATTACGTATTTGGACGCTAACAATTTGTATGGGTTCGCGATGTGTGAATTATTACCCTTGAAAAACTTTTGTCTGTATGATTTGTCACAGTATGATGTAACAGACATAACAAACAATATTATGAATCATGACCGAAACGACGCGAAGGGTTGGATCTTTGAAGTAGACCTGGAGTACCCGCATCATCTACATGATTATCATAATGATTATCCATTAGCAGTTGAGAAAATGAGTATGACGGGGAAAAAAGAAGACACTAAACTTGTACCGAATCTAAATGACAAATTCAATTACGTTTGTCACTACCGCTTGTTGCAGTTTTACATCAGACACGGGTTAGTACTAAAGAAAGTTCACAGAGGAATTCTATTTGATCAGAGTGCTTTCATGAAAGATTACATAATGAAGAACACAACCCTTCGTGCCAGAGACGGCAACACTGCATTTGACAAAGACTTCTTTAAGCTTATGAACAATGCCTGTTTTGGCAAGACGATGGAAAATCCTCATCACAGAAAAGATGTGAGACTTGTTACAACTGAATCGGGTGCAATTAAACTTACAGGTAAGCCTCAGTACACAGGGTACAAAGAGTTTCATTCATCATTGTATGCAGTGTCACTCAAAAAAAAAGATTGTTAAACTGGACAAGCCAGTATTTATTGGTATGGCAATTCTTGAATTGTCAAAACTGGTGATGCTTGAATTTTATTATGATTACTTCAAATTAAAGTATCCTGACTGTCGATTGTTATACACTGACACTGACTCTATGATCATTGATGTGTGTACTGAAGACTTTTATGAAGACATGAAAACAGAGTTACACATGTATGACACGTCTGATTACCCTAAAGACCATCCACTGTACAACACACAAAACAAAAAGGTGCCTGGTAAGTTTAAAGATGAACTAAATGGTGTGCCAATAGTTGAGTACGTTGGACTGAGATCAAAAATGTATTCTATACTGCACCAAAAGGGTAGTCAGTCAAAAGCCAAAGGTATCAAGAAAACAGCAATAAAAAATAAAGACATACGTCATGAACATTACAAGCAAGTGTTAGATGGTGCATTAATGCCTGATTATCCAAACAAGTCACTGAGATCAAACAAACATAATCTTGAAATAATTCAAACACATAAGAAATCACTTGCAGTTGGAGACACGAAAAGAGTGTTTCACACTAAGGAAAAAGCTTATGCACCTGGACATTACAGGCTCAAGTTATCTGAAGATATTTGTGATGAACTGGTTGATGAATTAATTGACGACTTAGTTACTGAAATGAGTAACGGTGTCTGGGGGAATAATCTGTAATTCTTCTCTGACAAATGCCCTCTGGGGTGCAGGGTCATATAGGTAATATATTGTTGCGTCTGCGCCGGGAATTATTTTTTTTATATTATGAACGGATGTTGACCAGATGGGGTCTGTCGCTCTGCGCTTTATGTCATTTTCAGCTTCACCTGGTTGATATAAATATCTCACCTGTTTAGTAAATAAACTTGTGTCGGGTGCTGGGGTTGGGGCTGTTTTTGGCTCTGTAATTGTTTTCAATTTAATAGCATCAGCAGGTTTTGGGTGTCCTTCATTGTTCATTGCTTTTATCACATGTGGTAACCTTTGTACCCATTCAGTGTTACGGGTGTCATGCATGAGTTCCTTTGAATACTGGTAACTGAAAAGTCTTTCTGATAACTGTTTGTTAAAGTTCTCTACAATTGCCTGTGATCTGTGTACACCTGGAATTCCTCGTCTGACCAGTACGCCATGCTTAGCAAATAACTGATTAACTGCACCTTTGAATTCTGATCCGTCATCAACTTGAACAAGTCTGGGGTATCTTAAAGGGCCTCGACTATATATTTTTGATAAAGCAGTCGCAACTGTACTGGCTGTTTTGTCAGATATGGGTTCAGCGTCTTTGTATCTTGAAGCAATGTCTACGACAGTTAATGCGTACTTGTATCGTTTCTTTCTTATTGTGTCATGTGGTAAGAACAAAAGGTCCATTTGGTGTGTGTCATTAGGTGTTGTGTTCTCAAAATGAGGTCTCGTTATCTTTCTTGGAGCAGGTAAATATATCTGCCAAATTGCCTGTCTCTGTAACCATTGCTTGACTTGATTGAGTGTTATATCTCCGCCCACAGCGGCATGTAATTTCTGAATAGCGGTTGCTCCTTTATAATACCCTGATGGTGAGTAATATATTTTCGATAGTTTATTTTCGGCTGACATTTTTTCTAGCAATGAAAACTCCAGTAAAATAAACAAATATCATTCCCACTAGAACAAAGATTATCTCCCCGTTTCTTTGTTCTGGGCTTGGTTGATAGTAGTCACTTAGTTTCGGTTTTGGGATAGACATGTCTTCACCCGTGACTAAAAAATACTCACGGATTGCGTCGTCTGTATTTGAAAACGTATGTTGTGCGTGACCTTCTAGCCTGAGTTTTTCATTGATGAAATCAAGTTTCTCAATTCTATTCTTTTCGTAATCCTGTTCTGCCTGCGCTAATTTTTCTGACGCTTCATTATGACGCTTTATTTCTTCTGCAGATTGTTCTCTACCCATTTTAGAAAAGAGATAATTAGAGCCGCTAAACGCGAGGGCGTTGACCATCGCTCCTCCCACCATAATAGCTATCGTCGCCATATTATTTTTATTTACATAGAAACATTTTCGGGAATAATTCCCTGTTTAACAAGAAGGTCTTTCGTGGCGATTGACGCTGTTACAACTACAATTAGCTTAGCGCTGTCTTCGAAATCGAGTCTACTGAGGTCTGGTGATTTCATTTTGAGTAGATTTTTTCCCAGCATAGAAAACGTTACTGCTAATGCACTGATTACTGCAGAGTGATACACAAGATTCATTAAATTCTTTGAGTCATTCATTTCTTAGGCAAGAAAAAATTAAAATAATAAATTTATTACTGCATATGAAATGGGTCGACAACTTTGGGTATTGTTGGTAATGTGGCGACTTCTGTTTTTGATGATGGAGTGTTTAATTTTTTGGTCACTGTACGAGTCTGTGGCTTGTATTTTTTGTATAATTGGTAAGCTACAAAACCAGATCCGACAACAAATGCGGCAACTACATATTTTGCTGTTTCAGAATTAGACTGGGTTGAAGGTCTTTCACTTTGATGTGGGTGTGACAGGGGTGTTGAAAGTCCTGTCAGTCCTAACGGTCCCAACGGTGTTGACGGCGGGTCACTTACATGAGCCTTTTCTGTTAGCGCCTGTAGCTGTAACTTTTTCTGCTTGTTCCATTCAGCTAAACGTTTACCTGACTGAACCCTCCCTTCATTTTTAATTTTTGTCACTGCGTGAATCGGAGTCTGGACAGGGTCCGAAACAGGGTTCATCTGTGGGGTCGTTTGGGGGGTCGTCTGTTGGTCGTCCATTTTTATCAGCAAAAAAATTTAATTTCGTGAAATCGATATGGCTGCTAGTTACAATTAATGTTACCAGAGGAGCCAGCAAATTACCAAATCTGTAGAATAAAAGGCAAGCTAATTTACCAATTGCACTCGTTACAATGGGGTTACTCTCGAGGTCATTTGTAAGATTTTCAATGTCTACAGGGCGAGCGTAACTCACAGCTTTTGAATATAAGCAGACAATTGATTTGCTCAAATCACGGGTCATTAGTGAAGCCATGTGTTGTTCATATTTAAAATGAAGTTTAAATAAATCAGCAGCCGTGAGGGATAGTATATCTTCAGTTGAATAAAGCTTCCCAAGATAAGATTTCGAATGACCAGAAACCACTACAGATAAAAGTCGTTCCCTTTTCAAATCTAAGTCTATGTTTTCTACAGCGCCAATATCATTTAATAATAATATTTCATCTGTGTTCATTTTATAATGCAATTAAAAAAGATAATTTATAAACACATTTGTTTCTTTGTCAGTAAACCAGACATGAGTACATTAAGCCCTCACATGTAGAACCGTTTTGTAAATGATCCCCCTCCTTTCAAATAATAACGTTCCCCTTGTTGAACTTTTGTCATTACTTAGCGATTTGAAAGGGTTTAGCTATAAAGGCCATTGACGGGTGAGAGCCTTTTCAAAATGCGGCTCGTGTCTGAATTGAAAAGGAATGGAATGCGGCCGCTAATAGCGCGGCGTGAGGCAACACAAAAGGCGATCAACCGTGACACCACCTGGCAGCTCATGCTTACGATAAAATTGTACTGACATGAGTGTCTGTAAGTGCGTGTGTGTGTGTGTGTGTTTGTGTGTGTACGTCTGTTTGATTGTGTGTTTGTGTGTGTGTACGTCTGTTTGATTGTGTGTTTGTTTGTTTGTTTGTGTGCGCGTCTGTTTGTTTGTGTGTACGTCTGTGTGTTAGATATTACTTGTTAGTTTCTTATACAACTGTTTTTCCAGCTCCCTGTATAGTGCAGAGTATAGGCCACCGTTTGATTTCTCGGGAACCAGTCATTGAGTAAATATGAAGTCAATTTCGAAACATGCTGTCTTCTTGAGTGTATGACACCTCTCAGCAAATAGCCTTTTCAGAGCTGTAGAGCCGGCTTCACATAGAGTGTTAGGTCTCACAGTGAGTTGAACAGTGGCGCGCTACTGTGCCGGCGCGTGGCGACATTAGACACCACAAAGGTAAACAGGTGAGCTGGCTTGAAAAGAAGCTGATTTAAAACGTGTAAGTTTCACATGAGTGGAGTTTATGTCTGTGTTGTCAAAGCGGGTCTTTCTCTCTCTCTGTGTGCGGTAGCTAATGGGGGTTTTATTCCCATTCAATCTTAAAACCAATTTACATTTGTGGGGGGTCATGATTTTTTCGATGTGCATTTTCTTAAGGTCAAAAATAAATTGTGTGAATATCGACTCAGGTGTGGTACATCGATCTAGCAGCTAAAGGATTTGAAAAGGTTTTGAGCAACGTTGTCAAAACATTGCGACGTGATCATATTTTGTAACTGTTGTGCATATTTTATTCTGACGCGTCGTACCTAGAGTCAGCTGGCGACGGGCTGTGTTTACGTACATAGTAACATTGCGACAGTAGACATATGAGCTAATTAAGAGAGATATAAATACTGAGCGGATTGAAGTATTATTAACACAATGACTGAGTTAACCCCTTAAGTATTATTTTTGATTTTCATAAAAATGTGGCTGTTTAAATAATGATGATTTAGGGGTAACTTCCAATGGTATTTACTCTGTGCGGGAGACATAGATATGGAGGGCCAAAAAAGATATAATCAAGGGGGTTAACTCAGTCATTGTGTTAATGATGCTTTAATCCGCTCAGTATTTATATCTCTCTTGTGCCCTCGCCTTTTAGCGTGTTGTGTCGGACATGTGTTGCAGTTGATTCGACCAGAGGCACCTCTCTGTTGCTGGTATTATGCTCTCAGGTGCCCACGCTCGGTCGCCTAGCATGCCTGATATGTGTTGCAGCTCCCAGGTGCTTACTTGCTCCCGGTGTGGCGACTTCCAGTGGCCGACAGATGACCATGCGGTCTGCCTCCCCTGTGCTGGCTGCTCCTCGGACCACCTCTGTGATGTCTGCTCGTCCTGGCCCGAGCTACGGTGGTCTCACCTTTGGAGCTTCTACCGGCGCGAGCGCCCCATGCCAGCTAGCGACTGACCGGCGACTTTGCCACCCCCTTCAGCTTCGGGAGAAGTCTTCTTCTTCTTCTTCTCGAATGCCGTCACACTTGGAGTTTGGCTCTCAAAATGAAATCTGTGGTCTTCTGTAGCGCCTCCACAGGCCCGTACAGTTTCTCTTGTAGAGTGGCGGGCTTTGGCCATATCTCCTCCCTCAGCGGCTGGTGGTTCCCACAGTCCTGGAGGATGTGCTCTGCGGTCTGCTCTGCTTCTCCACAAGGGCACAGGGGAGATGGCACGAGGTGGAAGCGTCTGTGCAGGTGGAAATTGAGTCGGTTGTGCCCGGTCCTCAGACGAAAGATGGTCACCTGCTCTTGTCTGGACAGCTGATGGTAACTGTCTAGGGGCCGTTGTGGTGGTCTGTACACAGACTTAATGATGGTCTTCATCTCTGTGAAGCTGACTCCATTTTCATCTTGTTCTTTCTCTGCGCCCACTTTTGCCATTCTGTCAGCTTCTTCATTGCCGTAGATGCCACAGTGTGAAGGGATCCACTGCAGCACCAGTCTGGTGCACTTGATGTTTTGCAGTGCCTCTTGTAGACGTGGCAGTTTGCTTGCTGTTGCTGCCTCAAGGACAGACATGGCATCAGTAAGGAAGACAATCTGGGCATCAGGGCCTGCAGTGCCACTAAGGGTGTTAGCTGCGTGGACCAGGGCTTCCACCTCAGCTCTGTAATTTGTGCAGTGAAGGCCTGTTGGTACTGCCTCTGCCTGCCATTTTCCGTTTGGGTACTGAATGTACACCCCAGCCCCTCCATCCTGAACTGCATCTGTGGCTGATCCATCGGTGTATGCCCGTATCCATGCTTCCTGGGGATAATTTTCTTCGAGCATGGCCAGTGTCAGAGCTTCGGGAGAAGTGACCGTGCCTTCCCGACCTGGCCTTTTGGAACGGACGACACGTCGGACACACGCCAAAGGTGCTTACCACAGGACTGCGTCCACTGCCAAGCCCGCTGACCCTTCCGAGGGGTCTAATTGCCGGCAGAGTGCCCGCCTCACTGAGCCCGGCCTGCAGCACCGCGCCTTGCGCCGTACCTTAGCAACTGGCAGTCCTTGTATGTCTTTCCTCGGAAAGCCCGCTGACTCCTCCGTGGGGTCTAAATGCCGGCTGAGCGCCCACCTCATTGAGCCCAGCGAACAGAGACTTGCGCCCCGGCGTTCAAAGTCCAGCCATGGACCTGAAACCTCCCATTCTGCCACCAGCTCCAGACACTCTCGCTCGCCCGACGAGCGCCGTCGGAAGGACAGGACCACACATCACGATTGCGGCCGTAGCCCCAGACCCTCCTCGTCCTCATCGCACACTGCCTCGTCGTGCGCTCCCTCCCTATGTTCCGTTCCCTCACCCCGACGCTCTCAACTCCGATCATCTTCTCCCCGGAGGCGCCCCCCCAGGAGTTCGCCTGTGAGGGATCGTCGTCCCCGCATCGCAGTCGCTCCCCCCGTGACAGACGCCCGCCGCGCACCAGCCCCCCTTCGCCTCGCCGCTCCTCGCTGCGTTCGTCGCTCCCTCACCGTCGACACGTCTTGTCCCTGGAGAGCCGTGGGCCGCGGGATAGCCATTTTACGTCTCGTCGGGCCCCTGCTACTGAGGGTCTTCCCACCCACCTTCCTGCCCCATGGACGATGAGGCCCTGAGTCTACTCCCCGAGGACTCCGTCTCGGCCCTGTAAGACTTTGACAGCCGCTCACAACCGCCCCACTGCCGCGACGACCCGGACTCCTCTAGGCTTCCATCGGCTTCTCGGGCAGAGACGCTGCCTTTCCTGCAGACTCCTGCCCCGCGTCCCCCCCCCCCCCCTCAAGAGGAAGGTCTCCGCCTTCGTCGACGTGGGCCGTCAAGTGAAGTTCAAGTCCTTCCCCCAGCCGCCCGGCTTCAAAGACCTGCAGAGATGCCTTCTCAGCCCACCTCCAGCAAGCCTCCGGTCGCGATGCCATTTACTTCTCGGACCGTAGGTGGCCTGCCGGACTTGACATCGCCTTCCGCCGTGACTGGCACGCGGGCCATTTCCAGACGTTCTCGCCACTCTCCTTCCGGTGGATCCTCCAGCCTTGGAGCAAGTGGGCGGACCCACTCAGCTCGGACGTTCCTTCCCCCGCGGGTTGGATAGGACAGCTGCCCTCGTCTGTAACACCGTGGCTTGTTCGGGGTCCCTGGAGCTCCTGACCCAAGCCTTTGTTCGCCGTATTGGGGACGCCGGGCATTTATCGATCACACCCCTACTGGGAGACCTCACTCTCGTGGAAGGGGCCAACCGGGCGGCGTACCATTTTTCGGTCAACGTGATGGCAGCCGCCGTCAATTTACGACTTGATGCGTCGGGATTCCTTACTTCAAGCCTGCCGTGGGATGCCTCCCGATCTGTGTCCTCAGCTGCAGCGCGCCCCCCCTTGGAGGTACTCTGCTCTTCGGCGACTCGTGGCAGTCGGTGAAGGGCGCCAACTCAGACCGCTGGCCCCGCAACGCTGCCCCCTGCACTTTCCAGCTGCCCGCAAGGCCATGGGTCGTGCCCTGTGGACGTCGAGACCCTCCTCCGCTTCCGCCCCAGCGCCCTCTTGGGTCCCCCAGCGGACCCCCGCCTTCGGCCGTGCTAGACCCTTCAAGTCCCGACGACCCCTTGATACGCTCCACCATTGCCGACGGCCTCCAGTTTGTCCTTCGCTCGCCGCCGCTGCTACGACGCTCACCCCTTTGGACCGAGATTCCGAGTGACCAGCTCAAGGCCTCTGCCCTGCACGGAGAGGTCACCTCCCTTCTGCAGAAGGCCGCCACGGAGGTTGTGCGGCGCCCCGACTCTCCAGCCTTCTACAGCCACCTCTTCGTCGTGCCTAAGCCAGGCGGGAAGTGGCAACACGTCATCGATCTCTTGGCTCTGAACAAGCATTTCTCAGCCTCGACCTTTCATATGGAGACCGCCAGGGCCCTGATGGCTGCCATGCAGCCCGGAGACTTCGCGGTCAGCTTGGACTTGTCCGACACATATCTCCACGTCCCGATGCACCAGGCCTGCAGGCGATACCTCCGTTTCGCAGTCAACGGTGTGGTCTACCAGTTTCGGGCCCTCCCGTTCGGTCTCAACCTCAGCCCTTGGGTGTCCACCCGCATCATGGATGCCGCATTGGCCTAGGCCCGACAGTCGTCTTCCAGGCCGACGTCGAAACTACTTAGACGACCTCCTCCTCTGCAACCAGTCAGAGGCTGACCTGACGACGAACAGGGATGCTCTGCTTCGCCTGTTATCGTGCTTGGGCTTCCTAATCAACGCGGACAAGTCGGACCTCACTCCTTCACGCCGTTTTGTCCATCTCGGCATGGAATTTGCAGCCGACCTCAACCGAGTCCATCTACCAGAGCCACGGATACAGAAGATTGCCGCCCTAGCCGGCCGGTTAGCCCAGGAGGATGCGGCCCCTGCCAGAGTGTGGCTTCAGCTTCTCGGCTTAATTAACACTGCCGCGGATCTTCTCCCCCTCGGTCGTCTTTACTCCCGGCCGCTACAGCTGCACCTCCTGCTCCATTGGCGTCAGTCCTCCGGTGACATAGCTGCCTGGGTGCGAGTGACTCAGATGCTGCATCCCCATCTTTGGCGTTGGGCGGAAACTTCTTGGCTCGCCTCGGGAGTCCCCCTGGCCTCTCCGCCCCTGCAGCTCTCCCTCTGTGTCGATGCAAGTCTATCCGGTTGGGGTGCCCACCTTCTGCCACGGTTCCTCACGACGTCCGGCCCTTGGCCACCGGAGCTGGCAGACACACACATCAACTGGTTGGAGATGCAAGCAGTCTGGCAAGCCCTCTTTGTGTGGGAAGCTCACCTGCATCACCAGGAGCTACTCGTCCTCTCAGACAACGCGACGGTGGTGTCCTACATTCAGTAACAGGACGGGACGCGCTCCCCCGACCTGTGCATGCTCCTCTACCGTCTGATGCGCTGGTGCGAGAACCGTGGCATTTCTCTCCGAGCCCAACACATTCCAGGACACCTGAACGTTTTGTCTGACTCTCTCTCCCGGCGCGGACGGAATGCACGCTCCGCAGGGACATCTTTCGGAGGATCTGCACTCATTGGGAGACCCCTATGATCGACCTATTCGCCACGAGGTGGAATCGCCAACTTCCCCTCTTCGTCTCCCCGATCCTGACCCCCTTGCCTGGGTGGTCGATGCGCTCTCCATTCCCTGGGACGGACTCATCGCATACGCTTACCCCCCGACGGTTCTCGTCCCCAAAGTCCTCCTCAAGCTTCCAGGATGCAATGCGGTCGTCTTGTTGGTCGCCCTGTTCTCCTGGAACCGCTCTTGGACCACTGACCTCCTCAGCCTCGCCACGGGTCCCCCCCTGCTGCTGCCTACGCCAAACACCATGCTCAAGCAACCCCACCAGCCGCTGTTCCACCCATGCCCGGAGCAGTTCCTCCTTCACGCTTGGAGATTGTGTGGCAAACCCTCACCTCTAGAGGCTTCTCAAGTGCAGCAATGGAGGCGATCGCTACTGCCCGCAGACCCTCGACCACACGCATCTACGAGGGAAAATGGCGAGTCCTGTGCTCCAGGTGCGACGACCAGCGCCTTTCCCCCACCGAACTGACGATCCCCTAGCTGGCGGACTTCTTCCTCTGGCTCTTTGGAGACCAGGGGTTGGCCCCTATCACCATCAGGGGGTACCTGTCCATTTTGCTGACACATACCTGCACTTCGGCTGCCCGGATCCCGGCGACTGCATAGACCTCGCCGACCTTATGACTCACTTCGGCCTGCAGTGACCAGTTCCCCACTCGCTCATTCCTCGCTGGGACCTACCCTGGGTACTGACGTGGCTTAACTCTCCCTATTTATTTATTTATGTAATGTAATTTAGTATTTATGTAATGTAATTGTTGTATCTGTAGATGTAGCAACGGCAGATTTGAAAAATGGCATTGCCTCTGGCATTGTTAATATCTTTACCGTTGTAAAATAAAGATTCATTCATTGATTCACTGGTTCGAACCGCTGCCCTTGGCCCGCTTGCGGATGTGACTTGTAAGACATGCTTCCTGTTGGCCCTTGCCACCATGGCCCGAGTTAGCGAGCTACACGCACTGTCAGCGCGCCCTGCCTGCCTGCAGTTCAGAGCGGATGGTTCGGTACAGCTCCTCACGGACCCTGCCTTCCTTGCCAAGACTAGGTCTCCTCTGACCACGCCACAGGTGATCACCTTATGGCCACTGAGAAACGTGAACTTTCCCGGGAGACCAGGCAACAACATCCTGTGCGTGCCCTTCGCCTTTACCTGCGACGTTCCAAAGCCATCCGGAGAAGACGCTCATGCCTCTTCCTACCGTTGAAACCTGGTAGATCTGACATAACAGCCCAGACGATATCTTCCTGGCTACGCTGGGTCATACAGTCTGCCTACCAGGACCTCTCCCCGCAGGGAGCAAAGAGGCTTCACATGCGCGCACACCAGGTACGAGCCATGGCCACGAGCGTCACTTTCGACCGGAACTGCGCTGTCAAAGACATCGTGGCGGCCGTGAGCTGGAAGACAGAATCGACCTTTGCCCACTTCTACCTCAGGGATCTGGCGTGGTAGTTTGGGGGGGGGGGGGGTAATGTTTTTGAGGAAACAAATTAATTTTTCTCTAAAATATTTTTTGGAAAAATACTTACCAATGACATGACTCGGAGGACCCTCACAAACATTACCCTCTAAAATATTTTTTCGAAAAATACTTACCAATGACATGACTAGGAGGACCCTCCCACCTGCCCCGCTTGCCACTGGCGAGCTAAGTATTCCAACTGGTTGGTCTACCACGTGACCCGGAACCGGTAGGGCCCGGGACGGGAGACAACTCTCGGCTCCTCTGGGGGTTCCCCGAGTGCCTCCTGGGTTGTGTTGTAACACAACGGGTTCTTAGGCTAAAATTGAGCAAGTAGACTCTTCTTATTAGTCATGTCATCGGTAAGTATTTTTCGAAAAAATACCTTTTACAGAAAAATTAATTTTACTGCTGGCTGTTGTCTCCGGCTACCCTTTCCACCGAGCCAACTGAAGAAGTCCCGTCGGATGTGCCAAATGTTATGTGGTAGTCGTCATAGTATGATACAATCACACTAGACGCATGCACGTAGGGTTCTTGTAAAGAAACTTCACTCAGTTGCAACTCGCCACACGTGGCACAAGGTTGTAGACCACAATGAAGTAACAGTTCCAACAATATTTTATTGCAGCGATGCGTCATGCGATCTCCACACAATGCATCCACAAATGCACCAACACTGATACACTGTCTCCTCTACAATGCATCAACACTTTTGACACACTGCGTCTCATACAATGTACACACATATTTCCTAACACCGTCTTTTATACTGTTACAGATTTCCAGAACAATCCAGCAACTTCTCCCAACACAACCAATCAGAAAAGAAAACATAACCAAAACTCTTTAATATTCATTAAAAAGGAACTCTGTAGAAGTTACTACAAATTTCCACTACCCTCTAAGCGCCTTTGATACAATGTTACAAAATGTTGCTGACAACTTTGATATCTGAGTTCACTAGAAAGATCGCAACCCTTCTCGAACCTTCCACTCTAATGTAACGAAAATACGTGTCACAACAAAAATCGATCACAATTCTCAGTGCAAAAGAGAATGAATCCTACTAAAAAGGTACGTAATTCTTATCCAAAATAACTCCAATGAATATCAGATCTTTTCTATTAACACACACATACTCTCAAAGAATAACACAACCACAAACATAACGGCCTGATAAAAAACGAAATGTGATGGCATCAAATCTTTTTAGCAACCATCAAGACATTTGATAAATCATGGAACCAGACACCAATGATAACGTATATAATGTCTGTTTTGACGAAATTTTGATCTTGTCTTACCAGCACTTGTCTGAATTGTTCATGTTCGCAGCATGGCCGCATGGGGCTTCAATAATTATGCACCCTTTTGTGGATGACGTGATTTTTTCCCTTTGAAGAGATGACACCAGGCCTATATAACTGAGCTGATTTCTTAACCCATTTAGCCTCGAGTCCCTACAGCAGGAGGTGGATTGACCATGATAGTTTAAGGGTAGTGCTAGATTAGCTTGGCATCTGAAGGTGCCAAGCTAATCTTGCACTACCCTTGAATTATCATGGTCAATCCACCTCCTGCAACTGGTGCAGTCGTTGAGTAACACTTCCAAACTTTGGGAAATGCACTTAAAAGGGTTGACACACTTCAGCAAAAGATGAATGGACCATGATCATTCAAGGGTAGTGCCAGATTAGCTTGGCACCTAAAGATGCCAAGCTAATCTGGCACTACCCTTGAATTATCATGGTCCATCCATCTCCTGCAACTGGTACAATGTTGTTAGATGACACCTCCAAAATGTGGCCTTGGAGTTAAATGGGGTAACATGTAAAGTTGACTGGTTGCAAGTTGGCCGAGTTTAGTGCTAGGCTGGACAAGATTGCAGGTGGGCGAGATAGCATATGAACAAGTAGACTAGTAACCTAGCATTGCTGTACAGACTGTAACTGTGTACAACAAACACAGAATATTACATATACATATTACTTTATAGGCTGTAGACGAGAGACCTCAAGCAACTCCTGTCCTGTGTTTCTCCTTCGATTTTACTCCATGTGGTTCCCAGTCTCTTGATGTCTGCTTGGAGGTCTCAATGCCATGTGTTTCTCGGCCTGCCTCTTTTCCTCTTTCCCTGGGGGTTCCATGACAATGCCTGCCTAGTGATACTGGAAGCTGGCTTTCTCAGACTGACCAATCCATCCCCATCTTCTTCGCCCAATTTCATTCTCTGCTGTTATCTGCCGTGTTCTCTCCCAGAGTCTGACGTTGCTGATCTTCTCTGGCCAGTGGATTTTCAAGATTCTTCTAAGAAAGCTGTTTGTAAAGGTCTGTACTCTTTTGACTGTGGTTTTTGTCAACCTCCAAGTCTCTGCTCCATATAGGAGAATGGCTTTTACGTTTGAGTTGAAAATCCACATTTTGTTCAACTGGAGAAAGGCTGCTCTTGCTTTACCGATTCGTGCTCCGACATCTGCATCAGTGCCTCCCTTTTTGTCGATGATGCTCCCGAGATAGGTGAAGGACTCCACCTCCTCCAGCATGGAGCCAGCAAGCAAGATTGGTTCTTCCCTGGTTGCATTCAGTCTCATTGTCTTCGTTTTCTGCTTGTGGATCGTGAGGCCCTCTTGGGACGAGATGTCAGCAAGCCTCGTGGTCTTATCCTGCATTTGTCGACATATACAATATTACTTTGCTTAATTTGCTGCCAGAACCAGCAGGTGATGTTAGGCAAAGCTTTTTGGCTCACGTGTGATAGCAAAAGTGAGTATGTACAGGGCCAGTGGGCCATCGTCTGCAGTTAACTTAAATCTTGAAAGAGATTATTCAGTCTTCAGACTTGGCCCAAGGATACTTGGAGCAAGACCTTTCCAAATATACCAATTTCAGTAACCTTTCGTAAAGGTCAAAGTCAGAAGGGGTCAAGAATTATGTTAAAAAAGCCATAACTTGACAAAATTGTTTATTCTATTTTCAACTTAAAACCCAAACTAATGGTACCGGGTAACTGATTCGTACACTTACTTATGTCCTTGACACCTGGTAAAGGTCAAGGTAGGGTGACAAATGTGTAACAAGATGAGGATTTCATCCCAAATGTCTACCTTATTGTTTAGAGCTCGCATGCGTTTTTATTTGAAGAACATTCAGAGTTGTTCATATTTTTAAGCGTATCTGCTTCCGATCCATTTCCCTTCTCTGCAACCCAACTTCTGATCAGCGCATACAAATAAAGACAGATACACACCGTTTCCCGCCATTAGTACACTCTGTGGGCTGGTGTAGCGACAAGAATTCTGAAGAAGAATATCATGAGCAGCAAAATGACACTATAAGCTTCACGTCATGGCATAGCTAGTCTCACGCCATGTAGACATCGACACATTTGATGTTTCACATCATTCATCCGAAAGGCATTCAAGGGTGTCATCCACACAGCCTCTTCCAGGGCTGACTATTTTCTTTTACACAGCCTCTTCCAGGGCTGATTGTTTGATGGGAGTATATAGTAGCTCCAAAATTTGCACAAATGAATGAATTATTATTCAAAATGTTGAAGAGGTACAACGCTAGATTAAAAACTCATTCAGTATCTCCCTTGCATCTAGCTGTATGCAAAATATCTAGCAAGAATAAGAAAAATTACGGACTTGAATGCAGATCAACCAGTTTTTGTGAAACGGACATTTCTCAGTAATGTGTACTCTAATTAAAAAAAAAACAAAAAAACTGTGAGATAATTCTTTTAAAGACAGAATCCTAAAGTTTCAAGCTTGTCCGTCCACAAACGCAGGCTTTTGTCACAGTCAAATGCACACATTTGGTGCTTGGTCTGCATTCACCAGCAATACTAGCCTAGATAGACGTGACATCATTTTATCTTGTTACTGCACTGTTACAGTGTGACACCTGCCCACCCATGTTATTGTGTACTAGGTGTTGAACACGCTGAGGCCAGACCCATTTAAAAGTCTAGTGTATTTTTAATACGGTAGACAAAAATGCATGAATTTGAGAAAGTATGGATTCACAGGTGCACATATCAACCCTCAGAACACTTGAACACTACTCATTTCAGCGACGTGTTGGAAAGGTCATGGTCGCAAAGGTCAGATTAATTATGTGGATTGATCATGCACATTCTTTGCAATTCTTGTCTTAACTCATTCAGCCCCGACACGCCGCAACAAGACACGGACCGAGCATGATAGTTCAAGGCTGGTGCTAGAATAGCTTGGGCGCCCATAGGCGCCAAGCTATTCTGACACCACCCTTGAACTATCATGCTCGATCTGTCTCTAGAATTGTAATACAGTCCTTCAGAGGGCAACTTCAAAATTTGGGGATTTTGGTCCTGGAGTAGAAACTAGAATGTGTGAACGGTTTTGTTTTCTCTATGGAAAAGTGTGCATTCCAGGACTGTGGCCAGACATTGTACTGTGTGGTGCCAGGAAGCAAGTTGCTTTGTCCATTGACAGTGGACTGTGTGGCCAGACCTTGTACTGCATGGTGCCAGAAAGCCAGTTGAAAAGTGTGCATTCCAGGCCAGTGGACTGTGTGGCCAGACCTTGTACTGCGTGGTGCCAGGAAGCAAGTTGCTTTGTTCATTGACAGTGGGCTGTGTGGCCAGACATTGTACTGCGTGGTGCCAGGAAGCAAGTTGCTTTGTTCATTGACAGTGGGCTGTGTGGCCAGACATTGTACTGCGTGGTGCCAGGAAGCAAGTTGCTTTGTTCATTGACAGTGGGCTGTGTGGCCAGACATTGTACTGCGTGGTGCCAGGAAGCAAGTTGCTTTGTTCATTGACAGTGGGCTGTGTGGCCAGACATTGTACTGCGTGGTGCCAGGAAGCAAGTTGCTTTGTTCATTGACAGTGGGCTGTGTGGCCAGACATTGTACTGCGTGGTGCCAGGAAGCAAGTTGCTTTGTTCATTGACAGTGGGCTGTGTGGCCAGACATTGTACTGCGTGGTGCCAGGAAGCAAGTTGCTTTGTTCATTGACAGTGGGCTGTGTGGCCAGACATTGTACTGCGTGGTGCCAGGAAGCAAGTTGCTTTGTTCATTGACAGTGGGCTGTGTGGCCAGACATTGTACTGCGTGGTGCCAGGAAGCAAGTTGCTTTGTTCATTGACAGTGGGCTGTGTGGCCAGACATTGTACTGCGTGGTGCCAGGAAGCAAGTTGCTTTGTTCATTGACAGTGGGCTGTGTGGCCAGACATTGTACTGCGTGGTGCCAGGAAGCAAGTTGCTTTGTTCATTGACAGTGGGCTGTGTGGCCAGACATTGTACTGCGTGGTGCCAGGAAGCAAGTTGCTTTGTTCATTGACAGTGGGCTGTGTGGCCAGACATTGTACTGCGTGGTGCCAGGAAGCAAGTTGCTTTGTTCATTGACAGTGGGCTGTGTGGCCAGACATTGTACTGCGTGGTGCCAGGAAGCAAGTTGCTTTGTTCATTGACAGTGGGCTGTGTGGCCAGACATTGTACTGCGTGGTGCCAGGAAGCAAGTTGCTTTGTTCATTGACAGTGGGCTGTGTGGCCAGACATTGTACTGCGTGGTGCCAGGAAGCAAGTTGCTTTGTTCATTGACAGTGGGCTGTGTGGCCAGACATTGTACTGCGTGGTGCCAGGAAGCAAGTTGCTTTGTTCATTGACAGTGGGCTGTGTGGCCAGACATTGTACTGCGTGGTGCCAGGAAGCAAGTTGCTTTGTTCATTGACAGTGGGCTGTGTGGCCATACATTGTACTGCGTGGTGCCAGGAAGCAAGTTGCTTTGTTCATTGACAGTTGACCCCATCACAGCCGGTGGATGCAAATTGTTTGTGAAATCGTTGATTGGTGGATCTCAGTATTTTACTCAAAGCTGTTGCTTTGCTGTGGTTCAACCCATTTAGCCCCGAGTCCCTACAGCAGGAGATTGATTGACAATGATAATTCAAGGGTAGTGCAAGGTTAGCTTGGCACCTGAAGTCACCAAGCTAATCTGGCACTACCCTTGAATTATCATGGTCAGTGCACCCCCTGCAGCTGGTACATAGTCAAGTAACACTTCCCAAATTTGGGAAATGCACCTGTGGTCCTAAAAGGGTTATTGTTTGTACTTAAATGTTGCTTGACAAATGGGTACGTATGTGTTGTATGTTCATGCATTTTTTGCTCAAATGCAATAGCAAAAGTGAGTCATTTTCTGGGCCATCCATTGTGCGTCACCGGTGGTTAACGTCAGCATTTTCTCAAACTATTCAAGCCACAGGCTTCAAGCTTGGCCTGGTGCGCTTGGCCTAAGGGTACTTGGTGGCAAAGTGATTTTAGGGAGCTCACAAAGATCAGTGAAGCGGGTTAAAGAAAATGGCCCATTTTGACCAAAGTTGTATTCTCAAATACTATTTTAACTTAAAAATCACCGTTATACTATTTTAACTTAAAAATCACCGTTATACTATTTTAACTTAAAAATCACCGTTATACTATTTTAACTTAAAAATCACCGTTATACTATTTTAACTTAAAAATCACCGTTATACTATTTTAGCTTAAAAATCACCGTTATACTATTTTAACTTAAAAATCACTGTTATACTATTTTAGCTTAAAAATCACCGTTATACTATTTTAACTTAAAAATCACTGTTATACTATTTTAACTTAAAAATCACCGTTATACTATTTTAACTTAAAAATCACCGTTATACTATTTTAACTTAAAAATCACGGTTATACTATTTTAACTTAAAAATCACTTTTAACAGATAGCAAGACATTCCATACATTATAATTGGGGTGATCCCTCTCAAAGGGCCAGAGTCATGAGAGGTCAGCATATGCCTAATTTTGCTTAAGTCAGTTATAGCACAAGAGAGCTGATGATAAGACTAGCATTAAGGCCCCCCCCCCCCCCCCCCCCCCCACCCCTCAACTGCAGATGGACTTCCATTGTCTGCCTGCCCCCCAAAAACAAAAACTGAATACTAGTAGGTGTATGTGTGCAAATTAGGCAAGGTACTTTCTCAGTTAGGTTGAGAATACAATATGTTGAGTCTGTATTGTAGTGTGGTGCTTTGCGAAATGTATTCACATGGGCGACGGTGCAAAAAATTGAAATGACCTAAAACGATCCTCGGACTATGACCTACGATACATGGCCAGCAAGAGACAAAGTGTCATGAGCTCCTGCAGATGCTTATGAGAATATGCCTCTTGCAGATGTCTGAAGAACTGTGTTCTGTTTGAACAAAAAGCTGCAATTAAGCTTTCTGAAATTTTGACAAGGCTGAATCGGTCTCCAGGACTGAAAACTGTCGCCCATGCATTCGGGATAACACTTCACGAGCCAACTAACAAAAACACTCAAGTATGTGTGCTATATGCAACAGTTTATTTTTATGTTATACATAATTCTGCAAATACAACTGTTGTCACTTTTTCTCCACTGTTGATCTAGACACCACAAGCTATACATGTCATGTTTGTTAGAGAAAGGAGGTGAAACATTCACCACAGAACAGTTGTCAGGTCTACAAAAGCTGCTTGGAAAAAGACAAAGTCGTTTCGCTCTCCAACAAAACATCCAACAAATGGCGGTCATCTGAAATTGGAACATATGGCTTCCCACTGAAGAAAGAGGTAACACACAAACACCAGCTTGACTCGGAACGATGTTCACAACAAGGTTACATTATGCCACAAGAACAGAAACTAATACACATTGACAGTAAGCATGGAAACCTGAAACGTGGACACCGCATCAATATACAAGACATAATACCGCTAAAATACATCCTTACATTCATATATTTGTGGGTATGAGAAACGCAGTATGAAAATAATGACAATCTGCGCAGTCTAAAAGAAACCGTCGCAAATAATACATGGCTGCATGAGTTTCTAACAGAAGAATGAAACTAGTTAACAGTAACCTCAAGTAATCAAGATTTAATATGCATTTAGCACCAGCACACCAAATTGTTAAAACGATTGACCGATATCTTTCAAAATACAAACTTTTAGAAATGTTCTACGGAATGGCATTAGATCTGTTCAAGGGATCCTGCATTGTTTCCCCTACCACTTCATCCACACTCGTAATCAAAGAATGCTGTACATATCCCGTTAAGTTTAGCAACCAAATATAAGCCAAACACATTGTGCCAAAATCGGGTGTATGTCACTACACAGTACGCAAAGACTATTGGGTCGAAGTCTGCTGCAGTGGCCCTGCACGGGCCCGCTGTGGCCAATGGCCTCTGCATACTGGGTAGGAGTAGGCACAGCTCGTGACACCCAAGCCATCAATAAGTCCACACCAGAGAGGTGGCTGCCAAGCCAGTAAAATGCACAAGAAAATCCTAACAAAGAAAGGACAATTTACAAGTTATTGACACAGAAAAATAATTTACCACTTATAATTTAGTTATACGCCAGATTATGATTTTAACCAGAATATTAATGTTTTAATCGTCCATTCTAAGTGCGCTTCTTTCTTTCTTGCGATTTTTTTCACCAAAAGAGCAGGATTAGAATCGACAAGTTTCTAAATCCTCTTCATGATAATGGCCAGCCAGCACTGTAGTATAAACATCTCCGACAAAGCGTTCATGATGCACCACCCTTCTGTAAATCATAATCCATACCAATATCCAATATCACAAGTGCTGTATCGTACATTTGGTACTCTGTTACTAATGTGTCAAATTATGAGTATTTATTTTGTTCATGCACACAAGCTGCAAAACTGAAGATGGCGTTTTTGTTTGTGTCTGGCATTTAACCTCAAACTACCAGCCTGCCTGTTTAAATGCAAGCAGTCCCCGAGTCTTTTGAATCCTAGCCGTTGGCACAAAAACATAGCGCTTCCTCTGCTCTACGGCTAAACAAAGTTGCATCTTTGGGTCAGATGGTATAAAGACCTGCACCCAAAGTGCTATACACTAAAGTACGCCTTGCCCTCAAAGTATATCAGGATGCCACATCAACCCATTTCGCCCCAACACACTACAGCAGTAGATGGAGCAACCATGGTAATTCCACGGCAGTGCCAGATTAGATGGGCACCATCAGGCGCCAAGCCAGTCTGGCACTACCCTTGAATTATTGGAACTGGTAATATAGTTGTGAAGTTGCACATCTAAAATTTGGGAAATGCGGCTGTGGGGTTAAATGAGATTAGGAAATAAAATGGAATGTGGGTCTGTTTGCTATTCTTTTGACTGCTTCGCTACTTGACTTGAAATAATGGACAGACCACAACTGTGCGAGTTAACCCACACAGCAGCCTTCAATGTCAAGTCTCTGCCATTTCAATCACGGACTCGCACGAACCCATTGGCGAAAGTGGGAAATTTGTGGTTTCAGGAAAGACACGCTGGGAGACCACAGGGCCACAGATTTTGGACAAAAATGTATTCAATTTTCTTTTAGGAAATGAAGCTGAAATAAAATCAGTTAACCCATTTAGCCCTGGGACCCTGCAGCAGGAGATGGATTGATCATAATTCAAGGGTAGTGCCAAGCTTATCTGGCACTACCCTTAAATTATCATGATCAATCCATCTCCTACAATTGGTACATAGTCGTTGGACGACACCTCCAAAAGTTTGGAAATGCGGCAATGAGTTTAAGAGGGTTAAAGGTACCAGGTAAAGCACACACACATGCAGCCACACAGAAACTCAGGTTTTTACAGCCTATTTTCATTTAGATACCTGTGAAAGCTGGGTGGAAAATGTCTGTAGATTGTACCCTAAATCAAAACCCGTGAATATATACCACAATATGGTTGCAAAGCTGCAGACAACGCTAGAAAGACCTTGGTTAGGTTCTTGTGGGACACTTCCTCTCTTTACAGTCTTGGTCTTTAATTTTTTCAGTTACATGCTTCCGGCTTGAAGAAAAAAAGCAACTGTAAAACTCATCAGGGCTATACGATACACTTTTTACCAGAATTTCCAGTGAACAATGTGTAAACACATGCCCATCATTTCATAATCGGTACCAGCAGTGTATAAACCAAACTAGAACAAAATGCATTTTGTGTTAAACATACCTTCATGATTTAGAAAATCTGAAATGAAATACCAGGATACATACAGAGAATCGGCCTGAGCTGGCATGCACAACATCGAACAAACGCAATACAAAAAATCTTTGGTTTGGTACAAATACTTTTGCTGACTTGTACAGTGCGAACAAGCAGCCAAGGCCAAAGCTGTTTCAGCCTAGAAAAACTGGCATCCGTAACCTGCTATCATAAGAATGTCGATAAACAGAGCAACCTATATTGGTACACCAACAAGATAAACACTGCAGGCCTACAAGTGAAATATTTCATCAATATCTTGTAACCATTTCTGCTAGAAAGCAAAAATTGTACATTTAAGAGACTACCCCCAAGGACTTTCAACTTTCTTTAAAGATCTTGTTAGTGGTACAAAGGATCTCCAACTTAACTCTTTCCCTACTTGTCTAAGTAACTTTTCTGTATACTCTGCCACTAAATAAATTTTAGAGTTCATTTCCAGATCAGGAGCTCAAGCAGCGTCTTGTACTAAAAATAGACCAGCACACAAGCAAGTGAACCATGGTGGGGCAGAGCTCACTGCTGACAGCGTACTAGGGGAAGTAATCTCGCGGTGGCGGAAGTCAACATCTGTAACCAAAGGGTTAAAGACACAGCATGTCCAAACAAATATATTTAATTCTTAAACTCCCAGAACAAAATGACTCCATTCTGTAGAATGGAAGTCATTTAGTTCTGGGAGTTTAAGAGTTAATAACAGTTTGTGTCCTTGTGATTCAAAACTATCGCAAATAATCTGCTGGACCATCATTATTAAATTTGTGATAAAGATTGCACACACTTATGTTCAACTGTTTATGAAAAATTGTACATACATGCAGCTCTTACAGAGACACGCACGCAATACTGTTTGTAGAAAGCGTGAAGATCCGTTGAGCCTTGGGATAGTACATAATTCCTTTACTGCTGAGAAAAAGTGAACACTTAACTAGATGAGGCACAGATCCTCCTTAGCTCATTCTACCCCAGACACACCACAGCAAGATAAGGATCGACCATGATAGTTCAAGGGTGATGCCAGAATAGCTTGGCGCCTGTGGGCGCCAAGCTATTCTGGCATCACCCTTGAACTATCATGGTCGATCTGTGTCCTACACTGCTTTGCAGTCTTCGGAGGACAACGGCAAAATTTGGGGATTTCGGTGTTGGGGTAGAATGAGTTAGCCCCCACATTTGCAGGGGGCACAAGAGGATCTGTGCCCCTTGTCTAAACCACTTTGTGGCTATGTCATGGGAAATCTTTTGCGATTCAATTTGCAATCGTTTGAAAAACAGAAACTATGGCCGCCGACAGTGAAGGGGTTAAACCGTAAACGTATTTACTCTGCTCTAATGTAAATAAAGTCCTGTTGCTGGTCACCAGTGGTACTTTGTAGACGCGTTTCAAGAAATCGGACTGTGCACAGCAAGCAGGGAAGTTGGATATATGCAGCAGTGCATTTCATACAATAGTTCTCTTTCATAACCCTCCTGAGCATGCACCGACACCAGCACTGTAAACAGTAGGGGTGCCTACATGCACAAAGTGGTTAACCCTTTTAGCCCCAACATCCTACAGCAGGAGACTGATTGCACATGATAATTCAACGGTAGTGCCAGATTAGCTTGGCACCTTTAGGTGCCAAGCTAATCTGGCACGACCCTTGAATTATCATGGTAAATCAACCTCCTGCAACTGGTATATAGTAGCACTTGCAAAATTTGGAAAATGCACCCGTAGGGCTAAAAGGGTTAAAACAATTATGTCGATCAACATGCGAGCACAAAGAGATGACAACAGCGTTGTGTAAAATGCTGTAAAAGTGTAAACACTGCGCAGTGATGCTGTGTCTGCTGCCAACTACCATGAACTAGCTTTTTGTCTTGTTTTATGGCATCAGATGGAGCACCGACATTTCAATGGCAAACTGGAAGAAAATGCTTCTTTATTTCACTGAAGACGATATTTATGGCATTATAAACTGGTCATACATAACACTAACAGTACATCAGCCTGCACACAGAAAACTGAAAACTGCAACAATGATATCCTAATTAACCCCTTGTTCATGCAGTCATCAGTGTTGTAACAGGCTTTCCGCTAGGATTTAAATTCATCCGTCATCAAGATGGACAGCATGACAAAAAATCTGTCCCAGTTGCATACTTGAAACACAGCTGGGATCACTGGAGTAACTGGACACTCATTTTTTTTTCTCAAGATCGGTCTGTCCCCCTTGCAGACATTCTTCCAGTTTTGCCATCCATCAAAATCTGTCTATGAAAAACGGAGAATTATCCATTAGCAGAAAGCGTGTGTGAACAGTACAAGCAGCTGCATACATAGGGAAGGTAACATGTCGGTGTACACTATTTTTGTTCATTCACAGTATGAGAAACCTTTCCAGCATCACTCTTCTAGCACAGACGTGACTTTAGTTCACACAAAATCTGATCCAAGCTGACCACAAAACAAACCAAGTACAAAGAAAAAAAAAAAACCACAAAGAAAGAGTAACGTTTTACAGCTAGCAGGCGAGTCCAGTCGGTTGTTCCAGCTTCCGATTAAGCTGCACCAGGCCAGACGCGTGGCAGGCAGACACCGTCCATCACTCGCCCCACGATGACGCCTGATCAGAAGTTGGAGTCCCCGGCTGATTCCTGTAGAAGGGTCAGATCAGAAGTATTTGAGCAGAGCTTGGCAAGGGTTGTGCGGTGAAGGTGCCCCAACATTACTCCAGGCATGCTTGTGTCAAGCCAGTTACTGGGAAATAACAAGAAAATACCGCCACAACTTAAGGTTATGAGCCTTGTAAGTCCTACACGTAAATCAGTTAACCCATTCAGCCTTGCAACAGGAGATGGACTGACCATGATAATTTAAGAGTAATGTCAGATTACTGTGGCACCATCAGACACCAAGCTAATGTGGCTGTGGCACTACCCTAAAATTATCATGGTTGATCCATCATCTGCAACTGGTACAGTCATTAAACGACACCTCCCAAATTTGGGAAATGTGGTCGTGGCGATAAATGGGTTAACCTCATTTGCTGCTTGCACAATGCATGGATCTCTCCACCAGCATGACTCATACATTCTCATCTGTTCCTGCAAGCTACAAGGACTGCAATAAGTCTACGGCTAGTCAGTTCCCGCAAGCTGCAAGGACTCTGTAACAAGTCTACAGCTATCAGTTCCCGCAAGCTGCAAGGACTCTTGACTCGATTCTACTCCAGGTGGTTCCCAGTCTCTTGATGTCTGCTTGGAGGTCTCGACGCCAGGAGTTTCTCGGCCTACCTCTTTTCCTCTTTCCCTGGGGGTTCCATGACAATGCCTGCCTAGTGATACTGGAAGCTGGCTTTCTCAGACTGTGACCGATACATCCCCATCTTCTTCGCCCAATTTCATTCTCTGCTGTTATCTGCTCTGTTCTCTCCCAGAGTCTGACGTTGCTGATCTTCTCTGGCCAGTGGATTTTCAAAATTCTTCTAAGGCAACTGTTCATGAAGGTCTGTACTCTGTTGACTGTGGTTTTTGTCAATCTCCAAGTCTCTGCTCCATATAGGAGAACAACTGCTTTTACATTGGAGTTGAAAATCCGGACTTTGGTGTGTTGTGACAGCTCTCTGGAACTCCACACTTTTTTCAACTGGAGAAAGGCTGCTCTGGCTTTACCGATTCGTGCTCTGACATCTGCATCAGTGCCGCCTTTTTTGTCGATGATGCTCCCGAGATAGGTGAAGGACTCCAACGGGGTGCCAGCAAGCAAGACTGGTTCTTCCCTGGTTGCGTTCAGCCTCATTGTCTTTGTTTTCTGTTTGTGAATGGTGAGGCCCACTTGGGAAGAGATGTCAGCAAGCCTCGTGGTCTTGTCCTGCATTTGTTGATGAGTGTGGGACAGTAATGCCAAGTCGTCTGCAAAATCGAGGTCCTCAAGCTGTGTCCACAGTGTCCACTGTATTCCACTTCGTCTGTGCTCTGTGGTCATCTTCATGACCCAGTCTATGGCCAGTAGGAAGAGGAACGGAGACAGCAGACACCCCTGCCTGACACCAGTTCTGACCTGGAGCTCCCTGGTGAACTGCCCTTCGTGGATCACGCGACATGTCATGCCATCGTAGCTACTCTTGATCAGGCGGACGAGCTTTGTGGGTACACCGTAGTGTCGTAGGATCTCGGTCCACACTGTCAAATGCTTTCTCGTAATCCACAAAGTTAACATACAACGGGGAGCTCACTCCAGAGACTGTTCCACGATGATGCGGAGAGTGGCGATCTGGTCTGTACATGATTGGTTCTTCCTGAATCCTGCTTGCTGGTCTCTCAGCTGGGGGTCAACGGAGCTCTTCATTCTCTCCAGGATGATCCTGTTGAAGACCTTTCCTGGTACTGACAGCAAGGTGATTCCTCTGTAGTTGGAACACTTGCTGAGGTCGCCTTTCTTGGGAAGCTTGATTAGGTACCCCTCCTTCCAGTCAGCCGGCATCACCTCCTCTTCCCAGATCTTTCCAAACAGTGGGTACAGCATCTCCACTGTTGTCTCTAGGTCTGCTTTCAGAGACTCCGCTGGGATGCCATCTGGGCCTGCTGCTTTGCCGTTCTTCAAAAATGCCACTGCTCTTCTGATCTCTTCCCGGCTGGGTCTGTAGCTGATGGGTAGGTCGGTCTCTGCCGGCTGGATGTCTGGGGGGTCGGGTGGGCTAGGTCTGTTCAGTAACTCTTCAAAATACTCGGCCCATCTGTCGAGTTGGTCTGCTCTGTCTGCAATAGGCTTGCCTTCTTTGTCTTTTACTGGTCTTTCTGTATGGCCATACTTGCCTGACAATCTTCTGGTAATGTCGTAGAGCTGTTTCATGTTGCCGCTGCCTGCTGCCTTTTCTGCCTCTGCTGCCAGGCTGTCTGTGTAGGCCCTCATCTGCCCTGATACTCCTCTTCACCTCGCGGTTGGCTTCCCAGTATTCCCCCTGTGCCCTTACTTTGGCTGCTCTCGTGCAACTGTTGTTGACAACTGCTTTCTTCTGCTTCCTCACTTCTATCTTCTTCAAGGTCTGTGCCGACAGCCAGTCCTTGTGATGGTGTTTCCTGAACCCTACAGTGTCTTTGCAGGTTGAGTTCAGCGCCTCTCTAACTGCCTTCCACTGCTGCTCTGTGGTGACCGCCTCCTCTTCATTTACTAGCTCCTGTAGCGCTTGAAACCGGTTGGACAGCACCAGTTTGAACTCTTCTCTAACTCCAGTTTCTCTCAGGAGGCCTACATTATAGCGCGGTCTTCTTCTTGTCTCTGTGCGGCTTTTCTTTAGCTTGAGCTTCATTCTTAAGGTAAGCAGATGGTGGTCGGAGGCGACATCTGCTCCCCTCCTCACTCGAACATCTTGAAGGGATCTTCTAAATTTCTTGCTAATGCAGATATGGTCTATTTGGTTCTCTGTTGTATGGTCAGGTGAGACCCAAGTTGCTTTGTGTATTCTTCTGTGTGGGAAGATGCTGCCTCCAATGACAAGTCAGTTTAGAGCACAAAAGTCTACAAACCTCTCCCCGTTCTCACTCATCTCCGAGCCTAGTCCCTGTCTTCCCATCACCTCTTCGTATCCGGTGTTGTCCTCCCCTATTTTGGCATTAAAATCGCCCATGACGATGGTGATGTCTCGCTCCGCACATTTGTCCAAGGCACTCTGGAGTCGGTTGTAGAACTCTTGTTTCTCTTCCTCGTCACTGTCATTAGTGGACGCATAAACACTGGATGACGTTCAGCTTGAGCTTTTTCTTGGTTCTAAAGGCTGCTGTGATAATTCTTGGCCCAAGAGGTTCCCAGCCCATCAGTGCTCTCTGTGCCACTGGTGACAGCATGAATGCGACACCTTCTGTATGGGGGGCATTCTCCTCTTCATGACCTGAATACAGAATCATCTCCCCACTTAACAGCCTTTTCTGGCCAGACTGCGTCCATCTGGCTTCACTTATACCTAGCAGAGAAAGGTTGTACTTTTGCATTTCCGCTGCTATCTGGGCGGCCTTGCCGCTCTGGTACATGGTCTTGACGTTCCATGTCCCCATGGTTGTATCCCTGGATAGAGAGAGGCGGCTCGGTCCTGTGGCTTCCGAAGACTTCCGGCTTTCACCACAGGACGTCATAAGTCTTCTGTTAGAAGAACCTTCCTTCTCCAGGAAAGGAATTACTGTTAGTCTTTTCGTCGGCGTTTTCGTAGCCATTTCCTTTTTTGCAGGGTGGGGAAGCTACCCCCACGCCCAACCCCCTTACTAGGAGGACCAGGGGTTTTCTGTCGGGGTCACCTTCCCTTAGACCATGTTGGTTCACGGCACCTTATTTCATTCGGTGCACCCCTCTCACGAGGGACCCCCTATCCACCACCCAGGGGACGCACCTCAACGCCATATGGTCCCAGCGCGAGGGGACATAAACACATCAACAACTAATACCTCTGGAT
Organism: Semisulcospira habei; assembly: GCA_036245525.1. NCBI lineage: Eukaryota > Metazoa > Mollusca > Gastropoda > Semisulcospiridae > Semisulcospira > Semisulcospira habei. The sequence goes on from BTPG01000004.1 coordinate 163,229,702, forward strand.
CATGAGGACTAATACACAAGTCTGACCTGGAACATTCCAAGGGTTGTGCTACACAAGTGCACCCATGCATGCACACATTTTTTAAACTGTAAATAAAATAGGCATAACAAATTCTATTAAAATTGACCGTTTTGTTGTTGGGTCAAAATGCTAGTTCCCGATCGCCCCGGTGCCAGTGGGACATAAAATTGAAACCAAGTCAATCTTTTATCATGCTCTAGCACTTTTAACTTAAATTTTACTCATAATTCACTAATATATACCGATTCTAATATTTGGTTGTATATATTTAGTATTATTTCATACTCTTAATTTGTACACATGGTCCTCTTAACCAACCTTTAACCATAATATAATGCAATAAAATATTTTATTTTTAGTTAATGCAAGGACCGTTGTTGATTGTGCTCCAAGATCCTTACATTGCTGGAGGTCCAAATGGCCTGTAGAGATATATGAGTGGTTTTGGACAATTTATATACACCTCCTAATTTTATGTTATTTGCCCACAAAACACACACTTCGTCACACCTTGCATTTTCCCCATATTTTCTTTATTTTTTTTTGAAAATAGAGAATAAGAAATCCCACAAACTTCCACATGATAACACCGCCCATATTTTAAAAAAATGTTCGTATTGAAACAGCGCCCCAGGTTCGCCCGCCGCCCCGCTGCTATTGAACAGCTGCAGACCGCTGACACGCTACTGCGCACACGCGCCCCCGGCTGTTGCCAACACCCGTGACAACAGACATGTGACTTCTGTCAAACAATCAACCGGCGTTTATCAGTTACGCTGTGTGTGTGTGTTAGACGGGTGTGTTTTTACTGATGGACTATCCCAGACTTGTTATTCAGTGTGTTATTGCTAAATCTTGCGGAATATTTACTATGGTAAGATTGATAGTTTTTCGGTTAAATTTATGATATTTAGAAACAAGAAAAGGTCTTGCGGTTGCCGCAGTGCGCCGAGATTGAAAGAAAAAAAACTTCAGTACTGACAAATCGTAGCTAGCCGAGTGAGTACGACCGGCTTTAGTATTGCGTTTTACTTTAAACACGGCTGTGAGTAAAAAGACCGATGTTTTACAGTTTCTTGGTGGTACCGTACGAAAAGGCATGGTGGTCTCTATTCAATATGACAGCCTCCAGTTATTTTTGCCAGTTGTTTAATTTAGCTAGGCAATGTAGCGTTAGATCTTTTAAAAACAACTGCGTAGAAACCCGGTCCTGAAAAGCCTTCAATTTTGTAGAGTCACTCACTGTCAGCGTGTTATTACGAAGTTAGCGAAGCCTAATGTAAATTGTTTACACCACCATTGAGCTATCTTAAACCAGTGGCCAACCACACGCTATTACAGGTGACTATGCTGTGTCGCGGAAAATAGGCATATCGATTTCGCTTCACCGTTACGTGAAGGCTGTAGACTAAGCTATGTAACAACAACGCTGGACCATGCAGTGTTAACAGAATATTGAGCTTTCTCAATCAGAGTCATTTGCTATCATTCTGTGCCGTGGACAACTAAGAAATGATAGGTGAAACACAGAGTTAAATGATTCTGTTTAGGGTCTTAGCATGTCTGTGAACTATTTCATGCGATCTTGGTATCCAGTGTAAACACCGTATGTCCTTAGCGAATTGTCCGACACCGTCGGACGATTCGCTAAGGTAAACAACAGAGACTGTTTGTAGCAACCACGCTGACTGAGCACCAGGGTGTAATCTTAACCGCTGGCGGTAAACAGCGCGGCGCAGGCAGTGTCATTTGAGTACAGCGAGGAGACTAATACATCACTAGCTGCAATGCGGAAGTTGCCAGTCTACTCTTATTTTATATTTAGCGCAGTATCGATTTGAGTACGCAACCTGTGTATCGCGTGTCATACAACAGCGTGGCTAAGCCTGACGGTGTTTTGCGGGCGAGTCTACAATATTCATGCTGAATAAAGATTTTGTGTCTGTCTGTTTGTCTATGCGTGTGTGTGTTTGTAGGTATGTGTGAGTGCGTGTGTGTGTGTGAGTGCATGCGTGTATGGGTTTGTGTGTGAGTGCATGTGTGTGTTTGTAGGTATGTGTGTGTGTGTGTGAGTGCATGTATGTATGTATGCGTGTGTGTGTGTGTGTGTGAGTGCATGTGTTTGTGCGAGTGCGTACGTGTATGTGTATGTACGTGTGTGTATATGCCTGTATGCGTGTGCGTGATTATGCGTGTCGGAATGCGCCTGCCTGTAATGTGTGTGTGCCGTGTGTGTGTGAGTATGTACGTCCTGTAAACCGGGGACACACACGGATTATACACCCACAACAGGGGACTTCCAGTAAACGGGGGACGTCGCCGGTTCCAGACGATTTGAGTTATCATTTGCGACGTATATCATGAATGAAAACAATGTTACTGGTGAAATATGAGCAAAATCTGACGTATTTGGTTCGTATGGTTACACACACACACACACAAAACAAAAAATGACATACACACTTGATAACATTTTTTTTTTATACCTACAGATACTTGATAACAAATTTCCAAAGTCACCTATAACTGACAAATTACTTTTCAGTAACTTCTTTAAGTTCCTATAAGTTAGTTGACACAAGAAGTTATAAGTGGAACTTAAACATAAGAAATTGTAAGTTCTTGACTCAAGTCACAACTTAAGTCACAACTTACTCAGCAGATTTGTTAAGATACAAGGACAATGAAAAAACGTTTTTTTAGTAATAGTCTGGTGGTGGTGGTGGAGCTGATGGGGCTAAATAGTTAGGCGGCATGACATTTTTCTGTGAAGTGTATGACATTAATAAACGATTACCAAATCTGATTTTTATTTGTTTAAAAGATTGTGTAGTTTTTCTGTGGTTTCCTGAACACCGATCTTTTTTCCTTCCGCTAAAAAACTAGCCTTCAGTTCTTCAACATTCACAGGAGATTGACTACGCATTTTATTCTGTATTTCAGACTTTTGTTGTTTGTAGTTATTTAAATCATCCTGGACTCGCTTAAATTCATCGTCATCAATACAATTATCATTTAATGCCTTACTGATAATAAGTTTCATACTGCTCAGCTTTGCACCAGCCAGCGTACTCAATGCTTCATGTTTCTGTAAATCTTTTGTTTATGGCCTCCAAACCAAAACAAGCCAGGCATGTAGCAACGCTAATACCCTCAACTGCAATTCCTATTAAACTTCCAATTCCTGTGGCAAACAGAACAATACCCCCCACAGAACAACCAGCTGAAACTGCACCAACAGCCATTGAAGTGTTTTTGAACAGAATTGAAAACGGTCTTATACCGTCTCTTACATCTGGAGTACCTCGCCTCTTCACTTTCCAAATATTTAATTGCTTCTGTAATATTCATTAAACGAAATGCGTCTGCCTGTAATGTTTTATCTGATGCAATTGGTACAGCTGTCGCATGTGGATCAGGCGCAAGCGTTGATTCAGTCGGCTCAAGCGTCGGTAGTATTGGATAGAATTTTACCATTTTTTTTATTGACAAATATTTTTTATTTAATCAGCAATTACATTTTGCAACTCGTCAAAAGTATACAATTTGCTGGCATAATAAAATGAAACAAGATCAATGTGTTCAAGGTTTATGTAACTTAGAAAAACAAAAGTTGTTTTGTCGACTAATATCTTGACAGCTGGAACACTGCTCGAAACTTCAAAAACATCTACATTTTTTTTAATAGCAATAAAGACCTTTGTTGATTCTGATACTGTTTCATCCCATGTAAGTTTTATTCCCTGTGCAATATTTGCCTCTTTCGCGGAAGTTACAGATCTCATGATAATTTCAAATACTATTGTCGCTTCTCTTGCAATTCTAAAGTTTGCTGGTGCAAACACAACAGAAGTATCAGATCTGCCCTTCCTATTTGTAAGAAGATACCTCCGTTTCTCATAATTTTCAACTTTCAGTTTATCTCTGCTATTGTTGTCTGGGGCAAAGCTTGGAACAAGGCTTACAATCAGCGGCCCAGAGTTAACAACTTTCCTAAACACTAAGACACCTTCATCAGTGTATACATAAGGACTAATAAATTCAAACTTTATGTCCCAGTCAATTGTGGGTGCTGGCGTAGGCGCAGGTGAAACTACCCACTTATTACCTACATGTATTAAGTTGTAAGGCATGTTATTTACTGGAACTGGTACAGTAACATCACGCAGCTGACCAAGTTTAGGAATCTGTCTTTCTCCGTCTTTCATGTCAACAATTACTGTCCGCTTGTACACGCCAGTTGAATCAAGTTCAAATCCATATATTTCTCCAATTTCCCCTTCCTTCTCAAAATCCTGTACGTCTGCCAAATCTTTCAACTCTGTTACTGGACATGCAAATGGTATGATTTTCGGCTTTGGACCAGCACTCATTTTTATAAACAAAAATAAAATTATTTAACTTCTAACACTACACTAAAATCATGCATTACAACTGGTTTGTCATCCTGATTAGTTACAGATATACACAGTGACTCAAAGAAACTAGAACCTAATTTCTTAAACTGTAAATTAGGAAATCTAGCAACCACACTTTCACAATAGGGTGCAGTTCCAGTTGGTAAGCATCTCAACAAAGTTGAAGGCTTTCCATTGTGAACATTTTCAGTCGTGTTTAGTTCTTTCAAATGAACATTTAATACTGTGTGTACTGACAAATGAACAGTACGTCTTCCTGTTATTTTTAATTTTTTTGGCCTTAAAAGTTTTTCGTTTATTTTATTATTCTTAATTGTTTCTTCTTTATCTTTATCTAATGACCAATCTTCGTCATCGTCTTTAAAAAAAACTAACTTCTATATGCGATATGTCTTTTTTGTTCATAAAACCAAGTAGTAATAAAAGACTGTCTGATAATAAATACTTATTTTCTTTTGGAAATTCTAATGTAACAAGTAAGTTAGCTGGATTTAAAGTTGCTTTAATTTTAAAATTATTTAGTAACCATTCAGCTATAGTACAAAAGTCATAATACCCAGGCATTAATTTAGAAATAGAAATAGCCTCTATACTCCCCCATCTTCCGTGTACATAATATTCATCAGTTACATTAAACCACTTTACTGTGTAAAACATTTCATGGATAGCTACAGCCTTGCTATCATCACGATTATCAATCCCATTAGTTAACCACACTGGTTTGCTTGTGTCAAGATTTGTTAAGGTAATAAACATTTTTATTATCTCATAAAAAAGAAGGATGGAATTTAAATCACCGACAAGCGTTACTACAAACGCATTTCAATTTAATGTGAATGCCAAATATAATGTTGCACCTACTTATGAACAGAAAATAATTCAGTTTAATCAGCTTGATATAGCTGTGTCAGACGCAAGCGTACAAGATCTATTCCAAGTAAAAGTACCGAATCCGTTTGATCATTACCTAAACCCTCCAATAACAGACCATGTAACTGCAAGAAAGTGGTCTTCAAGTCCACTACAGATGTTTCAAAACAATAATAATAATAAAATAATAAAGAGCATTTATATCGCGCTGAATCCCCAGGAGCAGTGGGCTCTAAGCGTGTTACAAAAAATGTATATGCAGAATCTCACTACCTTTAAAACAGTCTAATCTATGCACTTCTAATCTACGCACGCACATACAACTAAAACACACATAACAAAACCATATGTATGCAGACCAAACCATCATCACACACACGCACAAACAATCTGTGGATTAATGGTACGCAAGCTGAAAGAAGTACGTTTTAAGTTTGGTCTTAACTCAACTTTGCTATACTGTGTTCAACTACAGGCTGTGGTGTTTCATTCACAGACCACTTAAATCACTCAAACAAACTTATTAGGTCAGTATATCGTTTTCATGTTTATTACCAGCTTAGACGTATACTGTCAGAACTTCATATACCACTGCCCACTGAATCCAGTTTTAACAGGTTTAACAACCCCATGGATATGAAAGCGTTTGAACGGATTTGTAATGAATTTAACATCAGTCCCAGGTATGACTTTACACAAAAACTTGATGATCACAACGGCATGGGTACATTGTATTATGCTACGAGTCACAGACAATATCCACAAGATTACTACCCTGGTTACACTTCATTCTCATCAAAATCACAAGTCTGGTTAGGATCAATAGAACAAAAACAGTCTAATGCCTGGACCACATTTGTTTTAGACAAGAGTGACGGGTTTACTCAAGCAGGAGTCGAGCGCGTAAATGAGTCTATCAGAACATATGTCTGGTGTATACTAGGAGCACAATCACTAACAAAATCAAACATTTTGAATGGAAGTGGCAAATTTGAAGCACAAAAACAATTTCTTGCTAATCTTGAAGATTCAATTAATTCAGTGGTTGATCTCCCATCAAGCATACAGCGCTACCAAGACGTTCTCAGATATGCCAGATCAAAAGTTGACTTTGTAGTTGGCATCGGGTTATACATGTTGCCATCTGACCTTCAACTCCAAATGGGTACAATAACAAATTATAATAATGAAATCATTGTTGCAGGTGTTGGTCAAAAACTCGGTCTTAATCAATCTGTAAACTTAGGAGCAACAACCACACATGTTCAGACGTTAAAATCATTACAGACGGTAACACCCCCGGCCCCGGCCTTAGCCCCAACACCGGCGCCCATACAACCAGTACAGTCAACACCAACACCAACCCCTGACACACATGAGTCAGAGAGAACTGCATTGGTAATAGGTCTAACGGGATTAGGGGTTTTACTTCTTTATCTGTTTCATTAAATAACCCACCATCAACCCTCCTACTGTAACCAAAAATACCCACACATGCTCTGCCATAAATCCTACTACCTTTGCTGCTGTAGTAATCATCCAACTGACAACTGTGCCTATTATGCCAGGCAAAGCGTCCATTGCTTTCACAGCCAATTTCTTAAGCAAGTCTGATATGTGAGACATTTGTTTGTTTACCCATGACTGTAAATCTTTTGGGTCTGTTGGAGGTGCTGGTGGTGCTGGACCCCCACCACCGCTTGCGCCACCAACCCCGGAGACAGCTAACACAACAGTACTGATAATAAACCCAAGAGCTGTAATTAAACTAGCAATTGTGATACCCTGTTCTCTGAAAAGTGTTTTCAATCTCTCAGCCAGAGTAGTGTCTTCGTGAAGTATTTTCTGAATAGTTTCCCTAATCCTGTTGACCTGTTTTCAGTTTTTCCCTCCCAATACTAATTGTTTCTAACCTTCCTGATCTTTCTATCTGCAAATCATTTAATCTGTGTTGGATTCTTTCTTTCATTTCTATGTCAAGATTCCCATTGTCTGCTGTAGCCAGTTTCTCTTTTTCACGTTCTATGTGTTTATCAAGCTCACCTAGTTTGGCTACATTATTTACCATCTCACCTCTTATTGTCTGTAATGATTTATCCAAGCCAATTATCTCTCTCATTGACAAAGGTGGGTCTTCTATTGTTTTCATAGCATCATTTATTTGTCCTTCAGTAAATGAGGTTTCTTGTATCACTGTGTTTGCTATTTCTGGCAGGCTTGTTACTGGTGACATTTCAATTTCTTGCCCTGTTGGTAACTTTGTTTGTGTGTCGTGAAGAACACTAACCAGTCTTGGCGTGACAGGAGAGCCTCCAATTCCAAGGTACCTTGCCAACCCAGAGTTACCACCGACTTCACCTTTAATTGTACTTAAAGCTCTAAACTTAGAAGGATTGTTTTTATGTGTTAGATATATTTTCCCTCTGTCCGTATATTTACAAATAAATGTCCTTTTTCATATTCAAACTTGTTAGGATCTATTACATCTGGGCGAGCACCAACACTGTCATAAAATGAGTTTACTTTGTCTTTTAACAGATCATGATACATACTACTACTAGTTACCATTCCAGTCATATCTGTGATACTGGTATCTGAGACATTCATGTCATCCATTTCAAAATCTTCATGACCAAATCCTCCCGCTGCCATTGTTTTATTAATTTGATATTTTTTATTGTGCATAATAAAAATGACACAGTCTTACGGATCAAAGTTAGACCCATACAGAAAACTACGTGAGCCTCTTGGTGTTAAGGGCATTAGACAATCGATCGTCATTACAAACAATCCAAGTACTGTAGACCAGAATCAAACACTTCCAGTCAAGTTTCCAAACCTAGGCCCCAGTGACGTTATTGTTCCTGGCACTGCACGCCTAGCATTTAATATTGAACTTTCATCAGACACAGACGTAAACAGAACACTAGTTAACAATCTTGGTAGAGCAATTGTTAGAACTATTAAAGTAAAACTTGAAGGACAGGAAGTGTTTAGTCTTGATGATGCTGATGTGTTTTACTGTTACAAAGACCATTGGCTCACAAGAGAAGAACGAGAAGACCGTATTTACCAAGGCATACAGTCAGATAATGTTGGTAAACTTCGAATCGATGCCGGAGATAAAACTACAGTAGCCAAAGACGTTACAATGGCCGAAACATATGGAACCAGATTTTACATTCCACTTGAGTTTGAAATCCTGACAGCACATTTGCCTTATTACCAAGGAGCATTGAATGATTGTCTGAGTTTTGAACTAACTTTCAATGACTACTCCAAAATTATTAAATCATCTGATTAGATGCAACATATAAGATCTCTAACATTTCTTTGGAATATGAAATTGTTACACATGATTATTTAGCTACTCTCATTCAAAATCAGTACAAGACAAAACTGCCGATTTATTATGACAGGGTGATTAGACATAGTTTAATACCCAAAGACAAGAGCGACCCAATGTGGAACATAAACTTGAACACACCTGCCAGGTCACTGAAAGGTATTCTTATGTTGTTTGTTGAACCCGCGGCTCCATACAAAAGAGATTCAGAAAAATTCTATAATCCAAAGATTACACATTTGTCTTGTACAATCAAAGGCCGTCCTAATCAAGTGTACGCTTCAGGTTTGTTACCTTATCAACACTATGATGAGATCACAAAGTATTTTGCGGGTGGAAGGATTAGAGATAAACATGCAAACATTGCGTGCAAAGATTTACATCTGTATGACGTAAGGATTGGTCAATACCTTACAAATAAGTATGGTCTTTGGCTAGACCTTCGTAGTACAGATGATGATTATCTTCATGGGTCAGGTCGAAAGGTTGAAAATGGCAGTGACGGGATTACAATTCAGATACAAAAAAAGGTTGAATCCGCTGCAGCCATAAATATATATTTGTACCCGATATATGACGCACAACTAAGCATAGAAGAGAGCAGACTAAAGGGTGTCATGTATTATGTAAGTGTATGGATTCTCACTCAGAAATATAATGCTGTACTGAAAGATTTTCGAGAACAGTTAAATTTAATCTGTTTGTTTTACTGTAAGGATCGTGACAGCTTTGAAGACTGCCTCAGAGAGAACAATGTCATCCCAAATAAGCATGTCCGCCGTGAGATGGCCTTAGTCGCCTGCTCGGCGTTAAACCCAAATAACCAAACCAAATAAGCATGAACGGGATGATGTAAAAAATAAACTGAAATCAACTAAGCATCTAAAGCTCATTTTAAAGACAGATCAGCCCACAGGGTATGGGTTGGTGAATTAATTTATACATTTGTTTGTCCAATAAAAAATGACAGACGGACAAACCCAAGTGTTTGATGTTACAGAATGCTTCAAAGATGTTGAGCGCTTTACTGACTTGAAATCACGTGTGTTTGAACCCAGCTTTAAACTCACAACACCGACAATAAGGATATACATGTCATATAATGTTACTTTGGAATATTCAGATGGATTACCATGTTATGATTATGAGACTGTTGATCTTAAGACAAATGCTTTTAAAGTTTATAATGCTAACAGTGGCCACTTGCGTTGGTTTGAGGTACTGTGTGAAGACATATTTGATCAATTAAGAAAACTACATTGTTATATTGAAAGTTTTACATTCAATAAAGTGATATTACATCTGCAGGACAAGACTTCAAGACAAACACCAGGGAAGTGGTTGACTTGTTTACCATAACTATAGTTAATACAGTATTACATATGGTGTGCCAGCGGTAATTTTTTTCCATTTATTATTTTGTCGGTCAAATAAAAATGACGGACAATGCACAAAGCTCATCAGGTTTAAGAAACGTGTTTCACACAACAGACTTGCCTATATCTAATACTAATAATGTCTATGAATCAATAGAAAACTCTTTTTCTATCATACAAGATAATCTTCTTACAGGCAGTGTAAAGATTCAGATTGTTGCTAAAATAGAATTTACTAGAGTAGACGGTGAAGTGTAGTATCATATATATCAACAAGACAACACACAGTTAACACAAGAAGAGAACTGGAGAATGTGTTTAGAGACAGACTATTACCTGACTTCCTCCAAGCAATTGACAGTGCAAAAATGAAGGGGTCTGGTTGGCACGAAGGTCATGTACATGAACTACAACTAAAACAGTCAAGGTATCATCCTATATTAGGTAAATCATGATTACCACTGCCAACAGAGGTTGCAAACAAAAAGGCTGTTGTTAATATTCAGAACAATGACAACTATTGTTTCATGTGGTGTGTGCTTGCTAAACTTCACTTTATAAAATCAAAACCTGAACGTGTATCTAACTACACTAAATTTGTAAATGAACTCAACTGCAGTGGCATTGAGTTCCCTGTTAAAATAGAAGACATAGACTTGTTTGAAAAACTAAATCCTGGTATATCTGTAAATGTGTTTGTGTGGGATAATGAATCTGTTGATTGATTGTACATTGCTTAACGTCCCGACAGCAACAAGGCTTTCTCAGGACGTGCCTGCACTGCTTGTGAAAAAAAAAAAAAAAAAAAAAAAAAAAAAAAAAAAAACCACCAACCTAAACAGAACATTGAATGTATGTCGCCAGCCGGTCAAATACATTAAATAAACCTAACACATGGGGCCTAAATAAAGCTAAGACCATTTAGCAACACACATCCAATATCAAGAGCTACAGGCAGTGCAGACAGTAGGGAGAGTTTTAAAAAGGCAAATACAGGTGAATGGACCTCGGGTAGACAGAAACACATGCCCCAGAATAGAGAGAAAAACTCACCCTGTGGGGCTGACCAGGGTGACCCTGGGAACTAAAAAGTACCTAACCCCACCCAAGTCCTCCAGGGCAGACCCGGGTGGGGGTAATGAATCTGTTGACAAGTTACAACCCATTAGAGTATCACCACTTGCTCCAACATATGGACAGTCAGAAGATAGACATGTTGACATGTTATTAATTGGCCCTGCCGGTGATGACAATAACTTCCACTACACAATTATCAGAAATATGTCACGTCTAATTCATGGGCATACAACAAAACACAATGGCAAACAGGAAGTGTGTAAAAAGTGTTTACAGAGGTTTTCCTCTATTGAAGTAGCACACAAACATGTCCAGCACTGCAGGTCAGCTGATGACATTCAAACAGTACTTAGGTATCCAGATCCTGGTAGTAAGGTTTATTTTAAAAACTATGGGAATCAGCAAAAGCTGCCGTTTGTAGTGTATGCTGATTTTGAATCACTGGTTGTTCCATATGAGGGTCATGTTCCAGAATCATTACCAAAGACAATAAAGTTGAGTGACCAAGTGGTGTGTTCTTTTGGATACATTATTGTTAGGTCAGACGGTTTGCATTCAGAACCTGTTATCTACAGAGGGGAAAATGCAGCATGTCTGTTTTTAACAGAAATGAGACATCTGTATAGTCAGGTAGTACAGTATCTCACAACATGTCAGATGCCTTTAGTGATGACAGAAGAAGACAAACTGAAATTTGATACAGCTGTGACGTGTTGGATTTGTGAACAACCCCTCCAGGGTGATAAAGTTCGTGACCATGATCACATAACTGGATGCTATACATAACAATTGTAACTTATTATTAAAAACAGATCCTAAGACATATAAGTTGCCAATCTTTTTTCACAATCTAAAAGGATATGATTCACACATTATCATGCAGGCTGTGGACGAGTCTCACAAAAACATAAATTGTACTGCACAGACAACTGAAAAGTACTTGACTTTTAGGTTAGATAAATTAGCATTTTATGACTCCATGCAACATTTGTCTTTAGGGTTGGCTAGTCTGGCAGATGGACTGACTGAGTATCCAATAACAAGTAAATATTTTGAGCCAGACTTGATTAAGAAAGGTGTGTATCCCTATGAGTACATTGATCACTGGGTTGTGTTTGAAGAAAGGAGACTACCACCAAAAGAGAAATTTTATTCTACACTTAATGGTAAAGGTATTTCTGACTCTGAATACCAACATGCACTTGATGCATGGGATAAATTAGGGTGTCAAACGATTGGTGACTACCATGACCAGTACTTGAAAGCTGACGTTTGTTTGCTAGCAGACGTATTTGAAAGTTACCGTGAGAAGGGTTTGTTACACTACAGTCTTGACCCTGCTTGTTACATAACTAGTCCTGGCATGACATGGGATGCATTTTTGAAATACAGTAAGATATTTATAGACCTGTTGTCTGACCGTACGATGGGTGAAATGGTGGAACGTGGATTGAGGGGTGGGATAAGTATTGCAGTGAACAATTATGCCAGAGCAAATAATAAATATCTGGACGGCTTTGACCCCTCAAGCCCTTGGTCATGGTCATTCATTACGTACTTGGACGCTAATAACCTTTATGGATTTGCAATGTGTGAGTTATTGCCCTTGAAAAACTTTTGTCTGTATGATTTGTCACAGTATGACATAACACAGTTAACAAACTATATTATGAATCTTGACCGAAACGACGCGAAGGGTTGGATCTTTGAAGTAGATCTAGAGTACCCACACCATCTACACGATTACCATAATGATTATCCATTAGCTGTTGAGAAAATGTCTTTGACGGGGAAAAAATTGATTGATTGATTGATTGTACATTGCTTAACGTCCCGACAGCAACAAGGCTTTCTCAGGACGTGCCTGCACTGCTTGTGAAAAAAAAAAACTAAACAGAAAATTGAATGTATGTCGCCAGCCGGTCAAATACGTTAAATAAACCTACAACATGGGGCCTAAATAAAGCTAAGACCATTTAGCAACACACATCCAATATCAAGAGCTACAGGCAGTGCAGACAGTAGGGAGAGTTTTAAAAAGGCAAATACAGGTGAATGGACAAAGGGTAGACAGAAACACATGCCCCAGAATAGAGAGAAAAACCCACCCTGTGGGGCTGACCAGGGTGACCCTGGGAACTAAAAAATACCTAACCCCACCCAAGTCCCCCAAGGCAGACCCGGGTGGGGTGACGGGGAAAAAAGAAGACACTAAACTTGTACCAAATCTGAATGATAAATTCAATTACGTGTGTCACTATCGATTGCTGCAGTTTTACATCAGACACGGGTTAGTACTAAAGAAAGTTCATAGAGGAATTCAATTTGATCAGAGTGCTTTCATGAAAGATTACATAATGAAAAACACAACATTGCGTGCAAGGGACGGCAACACTGCATTTGACAAAGACTTCTTTAAGCTAATGAACAATGCCTGTTTTGGCAAGACTATGGAAAATCCTCATCACCGCAAAGATGTGAGACTTGTCACAACTGAATCGGGTGCAATTAAACTTACAGGTAAGCCACAGTACATGGGGTACAAAGAGTTTCATTTATCATTGTATGCAGTGTCACTCAAAAAAAAGATTGTTAAACTGGACAAGCCAGTATTCATTGGTATGGCAATACTCGAGTTATCAAAACTGTTGATGCTTGAATTTTATTATGATTACTTTAAACCAAAGTATCCTGAGTGTCGTCTGCTATACACTGACACTGACTCTATGATCATTGATGTGTGTACTGAAGACTTTTATGAAGACATGAAAACAGAACTACACATGTACGACACGTCTGATTACCCTAAGGATCATCCAGTGTTTAGCACACAAAACAAGAAAGTGCCTGGAAAGTTTAAGGATGAACTGAATGGTGTGCCAATAGTTGAGTACGTTGGACTGAGATCAAAAATGTATTCTATACTGCATCAGAAAGGTAGTCAGTCGAAAGCCAAAGGAATAAAAAAAATCAGCAATAAAAAATAAAGACATATGTCATGAACATTACAAGCAAGTGTTAGATGGGGCATTAATGCCTGATTATCCAAACAAGTCACTGAGATCAAATAAACATAATCTTGAAATGATCCAAACAAATAAGAAGTCACTTGCAGTTGGGGACACAAAGCGTGTGTTTCACACTAAGGAAAAAGCTTATGCACCTGGACATTATGCGCTTAGGTTATCTGAAGAAATAGTTGATGAACTGGTTGATGAATTAATTGATGAGTTAGTTACTGAAATGAGTAACGGTGTCTGGGGGAATAATCTGTAATTCTTCTCTGACAAATGCCCTTTGGGGTGCAGGGTCGTACAGGTAATATATTGTTGCGTCAGGACCGGGGACTATTTTTTTTATATTGTGTACAGACGTTGACCAGATGGGGTCTGTCGCTCTGCGCTTTACGTCGTTCTCGGCCTCCCCTGGTTGATATAGATATCTCACCTGTTTAGTAAATAAACTTGTGTCGGGTGCTGGGGTTGGTCCTGTTTTTGGCTCTGTAATTGATTTCAATTTAATAGCATCAACAGGCTATACATGGCCTTCATTGTTCATTGCTTTTATCACATGTGGTAATCTCTTTACCCACTCAGTGTTCCGGGTGTCATGCATGAGTTCCTTAGAATACTGGTAACTGAAAAGTCTCTCTGATAACTGTTTGTTAAAGTTCTCTACAATTGCCTGTGATCTGTGCACACCTGGAATACCGCGTCTAACCAGTACACCATGCTTCGCAAATAACTGGCTAACAGCACCTTTGAATTCTGATCCATCATCAACTTGAACAAGTCTAGGGAATTTTAAAGGACCTCGACTATATATTTTTGTTAATGCTGTAGCAACTGTGGTAGCTGTTTTGTCAGATATGGGTTCAGCATCCTTGTATCTTGACGCAATGTCAACAACAGTTAATGCGTACTTGTATCGTTTCTTTCTTATTGTCATGGGGTAAAAACAGGAGGTCCATTTGATGTGTGTCATTTGGGGTAGTGTTTTCAAAATGGGGTCTTGTTATCTTTCTTGGAGCAGGAAGATATATCTGCCAAATTGCTTGTATCTGTAACCATTGTTTGACTTGATTGAGTGTTATATCTCCGCCCACAGTGGCATGTAATTTCTGAATAGCGGTTGCTCCTTTCCAATACCCTGATGGAGAGTAATATATTTTCGATAGTTTATTTTCTACGTTCATTTTTTTCTAGCAATATAAAGACCAGTAAAAAATACAAATGTCATTCCTTACTAGAACAAAAGATTATCTCCCCGTTTCTTTGTTGTGTGCTTGGTTTGTAGTAATCACTAAGTTTTGGTTTTGGGATAGACATGTCATTACCAGTGACTAAAAAATACTCACGAATTGCGTCGTCTGTATTTGAAAACGTATGTTGTGCGTGACCTTCAAGTCTGAGTTTTTCATTGATAAAATCAGGTTTTTCTATTCTTTGCTTCTCATAATCTTGTTGAGCTTGTGCCAGTTTTTCAGACGCCTCATTGTGACGCTTCATTTCTTCAGCTGATTCTTCTCTACCTACTTTTGAAAAGAGATAGTTTGACCCACTGAATGCCAGGGCGTTGAGCATTGCGCCTCCAATTATTACTGCTAAAGTCGCCATATTATTTTTATTTACATAGATATATTTTCGGGAATAATTCCTTGCTTAACGAGAAAGTCTTTTGTCGCAATTGAAGCTGTGACGACTACAATTAGCTTAGCGCTGTCTTCGAAATCTAATCTACTGAGGTCTGCTGATTTCATTTTGAGTAGATTTTTTCCCAGCATAGAATAAGCAACTGCTAGTCCACTTATCACGGTAGAGTGATATACATTGATTGATTGTACATTGCTTAACGTCCCGACAGCAACAAGGCTTTCTCAGGACGTGCCTGCACTGCTTCCGAAAAAAATAAAAAATAAACAGAACATTGAATGTATGTCGCCAGCCGGTCAAATACGTTAAATAAACCTAACACATGGGGCCTAAATAAAGCTAAGACCATTTAGCAACACACATCCAATATCAAGAGCTACAGGCAGTGCAGACAGTAGGGAGAGTTTTAAAAAGGCAAATACAGGTGAATGGACAAAGGGTAGACAGAAACACATGCCCCAGAATAGAGAGAAAAACCCACCCTGTGGGGCTGACCAGGGTGACCCTGGGAACTAAAAAATACCTAACCCCACCCAAGTCCCCCAGGGCAGACCCGGGTGGGGTAGAGTGATATACAAGGTTCATTATATTCTTTGTAGGGACGTTAAGCAATGTACAATCAATCAATCAATCATTTTCTAAGGCAATAAAAATTAAAATAATGTTTTTATTTACTCCATATAAAATGGGTCAACGGCTTTGGATGTTACTGGTAATGTGGAGACTTCTGGTTTTGTTTTTGGAGTGTCTGATTTTTTGGTCACTGTACGAGTTTGTGGTTTGTATTTTTTGTATAATTGGTAACCTACGTAACCAAATCCGACAACAAATCCGGCAATTATATATTTTGTTGTTTGAGGTTTGGGGTCAGGGTTAGACTTAGTTGTTTGTCTCTCACTTTGATGAGGGAGTGACGGTATTGACACAGGTCCTGATGGTGCTGACGGTCCTGACGGTGGATCAGTTACATGAGTCTTTTCTGTTTGTGCTTGAAGCTGTAATTTTTTTTGCCTGTTCCATTCAGCCACTCTTTTTCCAGCCTCAACCCTGCCTGGACTTTTAGCCTTAGTCACAGTTTGAACCTGCATCAAGACCGGACTGGGGTTCGGTTGTGGAGTCGTCTGGGTTTCGTCCATTTTCTTCTGCAGTAAAATTTATTTTGGAGAAATCAATATGGCTACCAGTAACAAGCAATGTTACAACAGGTGCAAGGTAATTTCCAAACTTGTAAAACATGACGCATGCTAATTTACCAATTGAACTTGAAACAATAGGATTGCTTTCAAGGTCGTGTGATAGGCTGTCACTATCTACAGGTAGAAAGTGACTCACTGCTTTTGTGTATAGGCATACAAGAGATTGACTCAAATCACAAGTCATTAGTGAAGCGATGTGTTTTCATATTTCGCATGTAGTTTAAATAGTTCGTCAGAGGTTAGAGATGCAATATCTTCTGTCATGTATTCTTTTCCTTGATAAGCCTTTGATTTGCCTGACACAACTACAGAAAGAAGGCGCTGTTTTTTCAAGTCTAAGTCTTTGTTTTCTACAGCATTGATATCATTTAGAAGAAATAATTCGTCTTGATTCATTTTATAATAAAAAATATTAATTTTAATGGCATTGGTTTTAGAAATCTTTATTTTACCGGAAAAAAATAAGGGGAAACCAAGAAAAATGGGCGGAGTGAAGGTGTGGTAGTTTGTGGGTCAAAAATCGTGGAAATTTGGGGTCTATAGAAATTGTCCCAATTTCATATTCTCTATTTTCAAATAAAAATAAAGAAAATATGGGAAAAAATGCATGGTGTGACGAAGTGTGTGTTTTGTGGGCAAATATAAAATTAGGAGGTGTATATAAATTGTCCAAAACCACTCATATTATATAT
Source organism: Semisulcospira habei (assembly GCA_036245525.1). NCBI lineage: Eukaryota > Metazoa > Mollusca > Gastropoda > Semisulcospiridae > Semisulcospira > Semisulcospira habei. The sequence goes on from BTPG01000004.1 coordinate 163,247,350, forward strand.
CTCTCCTGTCTGTAGGCTGTAGGATCAGCAGACACACTGAATGCTATCCGCGCAGCTGATCTAAAACAGTGATGCAGCAGGCCAGACCAAGGCCCCAGCCAAATAGTAAAGAGATTGATGAAAATTAAAAAAACATTTTTTTTAATAAAGAAATTAAGCCAAAATACTAGTCCCCCCTATCACTAGAGTGCCAGTGGGACAAAAAACTTTAATTAGTAAGTATGCACAAAACCACCTGGAAAACAATACAGTCATTTCCTTTACACCAATAAACAAATGAAACACATGTATGCATGCAGCCACCAGGACATAAGCAAAACCAAGCTAGACAAAGCACAACAGAATGTTCACTATCATTAGTGTGGACTACTGTCAAGCATGAAGCGCAGGACCAGTTTCAACAGAATGTATCAGCTACCACTGCCAGGGACAAACGACAAGGCGCCAAGCTCATCTGGCACTACCCTTGAATTATCATGATCCATCTCCTGCTGCAGGGTCCTGGGGCTAAAGGGGTTAACCTATGTACCAGCTGTAGAAATGGATCAACCATGATAATTTGAGGGCAATATCAGATTAGCTTGGCACCATCAGTGCCAAGGTAATCTGGTATGACCCTTTACCCTTAAATTATATGGCCAATCTATCTCCTGCTTGCTGTAGTGTGCTGGGGAACCCACCCCACCCCTCTCCTGCTTGCTGTAGTGTGCTGGGGAACCCACCCCACTCCTGCTTGCTGTAGTGTGCTGGGGGACCCCCCCCCCCCCCCCCCCCCCCCCCACGCCATGCGTTGGCTTACGTCAGCACCATGTCCTTTTCAATCCGTACCACGGGATGTGTGCACAAGGCTGTGAAGCTGAAGTGTACCCCTAGCTGGATCTGAGCAAGCAGTACCAGTCATGTCTAGAATGCCAGCAAGCAGTACCAGTCATGTCTAAAATCCCAGCAAGCAGTACCAGTCATGTCTAGAATCCCAGCAAGCAGTACCAGTCATGTCTAGAATCCCAGCAAGCAGTACCAGTCATGTCTAGAATCCCAGCAAGCAGTAACCAGTCATGTCTAGAATCCCAGCAAGCAGTACCAGTCATGTCTAGAATCCCAGCAAGCAGTACCAGTCATGTCTAGAATCCCAGCAGCAGTACCAGTCATGTCTAGGATCCCAGCAAGCAGTACCAGTCATGTCTAGAATCCCAGCAAGCAGTAACCAGTCATGTCTAGGATCCCAGCAAGCAGTACCAGTCATGTCTAGAATCCAAGCAAGCAGTACCAGTCATGTCTAGAATCCCAGCAAGCAGTACCAGTCATGTCTAGGATCCCAGCAAGCAGTACCAGTCATGTCTAGAATCCCAACAAGCAGTACACTGCTTTACCAGCCAGTGCTGGCGCCTAGCACTTAGTTCACTTCCAGCTGCCAGAGAGATAAGGCGCCGCGAGGTCACATTCGTGACCTCATTCCACTCTCGCCTGCTCATTCTATTTATATCACACTTGGTACTGTGGGGTACACACGGCTCTACAGTGTGACCGGCGCTCTGCCACTATAACAACTACCTACTGGTTTGTATTCATAACACATCTCTGCCTAAAGTGACTGTTGTGGAAGCAACATCGTTCAAAAGTTGAAATTCTCACCTACACACAGATACCAAACATGACAACATTATGACTTACACTTGTGTAGCAGGTTATGATGAAAATAAAGGGAACGCGAATTTGTTGATGTATGATGTCGGTGTTTGTTGTGAAATTGACAAAGTTCCCACAGCCATAACACGAAGACGTAACTTTTCCCAACGAAACACACTTGCATGCATAAGGGTCAGCATGCCTACAGTAAGTATCACTTACCGGATTTTCGTTCCATGGTGGGGGACGGAAGCAGGAGGGTGGTTAATGAGGTCACCGACAGGTCGCGTGTTCTGGCATTTCTAGCCCGCAGCCGTTTCGGTACTCCACAGACTGCTATTGCCATCCCGAAATACGATCAGTCCATAACAGGTCACAATATTCAACAGTGTTTTTAAACATACCTTGAGGTTTAACACATTTTCTGACGCACTAGACATAAGAACCGAATACCGAGTTTCTGTTCACAGATACACAACTCCGGCGCCGTCTATGCGAGAATTTTTTTCTGTTTGACTACTGGAGGAATGACGAAGTGGAGGACGGGTGACACGAGTGTCATGTGCTCGGTCATGAGCAGTCTTGAGTTTTTCCTCCTCTGTCTGCAAGCCATATGTCCTGCTCTTTAGAATGTTAATGGTAGCGTGACTCTCTTCACCTCCCTGCTCACCATGAAGCGCCAAACCAAATCCCCACTTGGTCATAAATTCAATGCACTGACATTCCAGGATGTGTTGTTTCGGAATGATGCTACTGGCTGGAAAAGTACTTCGAAAAAAACGCATGTAGTTTGCAATCTTGTCATTGATGTCTTGCATCGATTCATTTCTGCTCTTCACCGGCAGTTTGTGAGAAACATTAGTGTGGACTTGTGAGTACAGGTCGTTCAGAATTCGGAACTTTAAGGATATGTCATGCGCTGCTGCATGAAGTTTAGGATCATCTGTCAGCTTCATGGTATGCACTATATTCGAGCAATATGCACATAGCTAATGAGGTGAAGGTCGTTTGACGAAAGCGAGGCTGGGCAGGATTGTCATCATGGCGGTGCTACTACCAGTAGTAAAGTGTCGACCAAAGGCCAACTTGAGACGATCGTCCTGTGCCTAGGTGTTTTGATGTTGAAGTATTTCTAGGTCAATATTTACATTTTGTAGTTGACCAACAAAGACGATACACGTTTTTATTACAATGACAATTGTTGTTGCAACTTTACAAGCCTATCAATCACGGCAGTGCGTTCAAGTTGAGTTATATTTGTTAATGCAAGCCGGCATGTATTGCGTTTGTTGGCCAACTACAAAATGTAAACATTTGACTTGTTCTACAAATACTTTAACATTTATAAAAACTCGTGATGATTTTTTTTAAATAGATGTAAATGTTGTTATTATTATTATATATAGCAATGTGGCAACGGAAAACTGTTTGATTTGCATGTTCGAAACAAGGTCATCCAAACTGCTATCAAAATAAAGGCCTTACTTTGCCCTACCATAGCATATATTGTTATAATAACCATTGTTAATAATTTGTGCGAAAATTGGAAATACGTGAAAAATAGTGATTTTTTACTTAGTTTTAGGCAACATTATTTGACCCAGTGACAATGTTTCTTTTTTTTTTTTTTTTTTTTTTGAGGTCTTGTGACCATACACCAACATGCCCCATTTGGTGTTAAGACATGATAGTGTCCAAAAAAAATCCAATGTTAAACTTTTTATGGGCAGAAAACTAGGGTCAGCTATATTTTGTGTGATGTAATGGTTCATGTCAATTTAAACAGTGAATTTATTTACTGCATACATTTTTTCCTGATTGTGCTCAATGCGACTGGTAAACATTACCTAAAAGCTGCTTAACATGAAAATAAAAAGATTGATGAAAGTTGTGGTTTTGAGTTGCATTACATACATGTGAGGAAATAGACGCACAAACCTGAAAGAAGAGACACGCCAACTTCAGTTTAGTTTCCATAAAATGTTATTTCCACCATACTATCAATACCACAAAATAATAATAAACAAACAAAATCTTTATTTACAATAAAACCATTTACAAATAAGAGAAATATATTAACTGACAAATAAATATTTACACATTCAATGATTCATGCATAAATAAATTATACAAAGTTTTCAGACTTGCGCAGTGAGCATGCATCTCTAGTGAACCCGGGCAACGAACAGATAAATAACACTAATTGTTTGTGTTTGAATGATCACACAGATAGGTGCAAGATCTTTCGTATAATTATGGTATTATGTACAGCACCCCCCACCACCTAAAAAAAAAAAAAAGCTTTTAAAAGATTTAGTACACAACCCAATGTCAATAACTTATGCCCCTTTGCAGCTTCTTCTATCAAGGTATCATAAAGGGAACCTTTGAACCATGTATGATGTAGTCTTTCACTTTCTGATGCTCAAAATAAGGCACAAATCGAAGGTCCCGACACTCACAACCATCAGCAGTCGCCATTGTGTATCCTATTCAGCCTCGTTTTCGTTTGCGTGACCTTTGACCGCTCAGCTCATTAATTATAGTGAATTGCTGATAACACTGTCACCAACATCAGTCAACACATCATACTTCAAGTAACGGTGGCAGTGGTTGCCAACAAACGAACGGCCATGGTATGCTTGCATGAATATCTTATTCCTCTTTAGTGCTTCGTCAAGGCCAGAAGTGACAGGCCCGCACAGAAATGGCAACTTTGTCTCTTCTCTCAGAGCTTCTATTTTGTCCTCGAATTCTGCTACCCGCTGCATCTTCTGCTCACGTCGTTCATCAAAATGCTTTGCACTCTCATTGTGTCTCTTGTCACTCAACACTGCAATACCCTCAGTCAGCTGTTTTCTTTTTTCCAGTTCTTTGATGACTCTTACTTCTGAAATGTACTTTTCAAAAGGTGTGTTTTCATCATGTGCCTCCCTCGGCCAGTCTTTCAGCAATGGCTTTATCAAGTTCGTGGCATTCTTGCTCAAGGAGGGAATGATGTTTTTTTACTATACCTAACAGAAGATGGAGGTATGGTGGTGCCGTTTGCGAAATCTCAACATCAAAGATTGGTTCATGTACAACATTGTTGTAACCCTTGGCATTCTTTTTGTCTCCTCCTGCACGAATGTATCGCCTGTAATCCCTCTTGATGTTGTTCAGAGTTCTTTTTTTCACTTGTACTCGCTCATGTGGAGCTCTTTGTAGCTGACTTTTCGAAGCTGTGCACCAGAGACAAGGGTGGACCCCTTGTGCTCCTGAGAGACCAAAAAGTTTGATTGATTGATTGATTGTACATTGCTTAACGTCCCGACAGCAACAAGGCTTTCTCAGGACGTGCCTGCACTGCTTGTGAAAAAAAACAACCAACTAAACAGAACATTGAATGCATGTCGCCAGCCGGTCAAACACATTAAATAAACCTAACACATGGGGCCTAAATAAAGCTAAGACCATTTAGCAACACACATCCAATATCAAGAGCTACAGGCAGTGCAGACAGTAGGGAGAGTTTAAAAAAGGCAAATACAGGTGAATGGACCTCGGGTAGACAGAAACACATGCCCCAGAATAGAGAGAAAACCCCACCCTGTGGGGCTGACCAGGGTGACCCTGGGAACTAAAAAATACCTAACCCCACCCAAGTCCCCCAGGGCAGACCCGGGTGGGGTACCAAAAAGTTTGAGGAGAAAATCATAATCTCCAAACAGAAATACACGTATCTGTTTTTCTTTCCATTTCATGGTTTGGAGAACTGACACCTGCTCTTTAAACGGCTGCAAAATTGTTTGAAGATTTTCATGACTGTCTTTACAGTTAGCCATACACGCCAAAAACGTATTGTGTTTAGAGTTAGGGTTTAGGAGATTAGCAACTTGAAGCATTGTTTTATAACTGTTACCGCCATGATCTCCTCCTAGTTTTATCCAAATTTCATCTTTTGGTATTTGTTCATGCCATTCAAGAAGATTTGCAGCTTCATACTTGTTAAGCAGTTCAGGAACAAAATGTGTGAGATCTTCTATGTATGCGACAGGCGTTTTCTGGCTTTCCTTCTTGTTCGTGACTTTGTTTTCAAAGGTCAGATTCTTTTGTTCAATGGTCACTCTGCCACAGAGTGCTTCCTTCTGGGCCTGCCTTTCTTTTACTTTCAAGGTTGACACCAATACTTCTCATGAAGCGTTTGTATGTTCTGTACTTGGACCAGCTTAATCCTAGATAGGTTCTCAGCGCAATACCCTGTTTTCTACAGACATACACGGATCGCCTATGGCCTGCTCTGTCTAATATTGCAGTCATTTTTTCATTTCTTTCTCGTCTTAACTCGTCAGCTATTTGTTCAGCTTCGTCCACCTCTGATCCACCAGATATATTCGCTCTAACATGGGCTAGCACCTTTGACCTTCTTTGTATTACGGCCGATGATGCCACTGTTGTTGGTTTTCTTGGTTTGGGTATGTGCATAAAATACAAAGGCTGTCCTCCAGTCTTGCAACGAATTGTGGCATCAGCTGATTCATTAAGCATTGTGCGGTTTAGTGCCGTCTGATATTTTTCTTCCTCCTTTGTCAGTGGCATCTGCAGTTCCTGGATAGGTCGAAGGCTGGGTCGTTTGATATGTGGAGATGTGGCTATATCGACACCCGTTTTTTCAATGGGTGAAATGGCTATTTCATGTGTCCGCTTTGCTGGTGGAGATGGGGTCCACACTCTTTGTAACGGCGACGTTTGAGCATCGACTGTGCATGGCGTTTTACGGGGAGTAGACGTCGGCGGAATGAAAACTTGTATACCACTATCACCTTCATTAGTGCTGTTATTAGTGTCAGTGTTATGAGTGTCACATTCCGCGGATTGAAACGATCGTTTCACACCCATGCCGCGAACCCCGCTTTGCTGGTCGTCCTCCTTTACCTAGCTGCATGAAGTGAACACACGCGACACATTCTTCAACACTCGTATTTGGATCGAACATGGTCCAAATGTGTTGTGATGAGGCAATATCAGACGCCGCATTTCGCGTTGTCTCCTCGGACACGCGTGTTTCAGTCGAGTCTATCCGTTTCATCCGACTATAGCAACTCCTGCACATTGTTTTTGAGTGCATCATGTCTTTGTCTTCCTGGATATTAATTCCATAACACTTGTGGAGTAAGTGTTCATAATTGATACAAAGAAATGACTTTTTATCACTGTGTTTCTTTTGTGATCTCTCGCCACATATTCTGCACAATGCATTTACTCTCATTGCATGGAACACACCTGTGTGTACACAGACTGTACGCGTTTCATCAGACTCCATCATGATCAAAAGTTAAATCAAAAGTACATTTACAAGGTTGACTGTTAGTGTTACACTATTTCCCAAGAAAGAAACTGGCTATCTCCTCCAATAGTATCCGTGTAACTAAGCCCTCTCTTTCCCCAATTCCGGGAGTGTACACTAAGGTGGATGTCTGGAAATTGTCTGTCGACACCTGTCAGTGACCTCATTAATTACCCTCCTGCTTCCATCCCCCACCATGGAACGAAAATCCGGTAAGTGATACTTACTGTAGGCATGCTGACCCTTATGCATGCAAGTGTGTATCCTTGGGAAAAGTTACGTCTTTGTGTTATGGCTGTGGGAACTTTGTCAATTTTACAACAAACACCGACATCATAAATCAACAAATTTGCGTTCCCTTTATTTTCATCATAACCTGCTACACAAGTGCAAGTCGTAATGTTGTCATGTTTGGTATCAGTGTGTAGGTGAGAATTTCAACTTTTGAACGATGTTGCTTCCACAACAGTCACTTTAGGCAGAGATGTGTTATGAATAGAAACCAGTAGGTAGCGGCAGAGCGCCGGTCACACCGTGTACCGCACAACACGCGACCTGTCAGTGACCTCATTAACCACCCTCCTGCTTCCGTCCCCCACCATGGAACGAAAATCCGGTAAGTGATACTTACTGTAGGCATGCTGACCCTTATGCATGCAAGTGTGTTTCGTTGGGAAAAGTTACGTCTTCGTGTTATGGCTGTGGGAACTTTGTCAATTTCACAACAAACACCGACATCATACATCAACAAATTCGCGTTCCCTTTATTTTCATCATAACCTGCTACACAAGTGTAAGTCGTAATGTTGTCATGTTTGGTATCTGTGTGTAGGTGAACCGAACCATGCTCGACAAAGCAGACAGCGGACGCCCTGAACGTCGCTCCGCCCTCATTGCCCATGAATTGCGGAGGTTAAACATCGACATCGCCGCGCTCAGCGAAGTACGCCTTCCGGACGAAGGCAGCCTCCAAGAACTTGGTGCTGGGTACACCCTCTACTGGTCAGGCAGGCCTGCATCAGAAAGACGGCTTTCAGGCGTGGGTTTCATGGTCAAGACATCCATTGCGACTAAGCTGGAAAACCTACCAACGGGCCACTCAGACCGCATCATGTCCATGCGCCTCCCACTGAGACACCAGCAGCACGTCACCCTTCTCAGTGTGTACTCCCCAACCCTCCTGGCAGAGCCTGCTGAAAAGGACAAGTTTTACACTGACCTGCGCAGCCTCCTACAGAGTACCCCTGCAGACGACAAAGTCATCATCCTTGGCGACTTCAACGCCAGAGTGGGCCAGGACTCTGAAGCCTGGAAAGGAGTCCTCGGCAAGCATGGCGTTGGGAACTGCAATGACAATGGCCGCCTACTGTTGGAGTTCTGTGCGGAGCAGCAACTGGTCATCACCAATACTACTTTTCAGCAAAAGGACAGTCGAAAGACCACCTGGATGCATCCTCGCTCCAAACACTGGCACCTTATCGACTATGTCCTAGTGCGTCAGAGGGACCGCAGTGACGTCCTCCTCACCAGAGTGATGCCCAGCGCAGAGTGCCACACTGACCACCGCCTTGTCCGCTGCAAACTCAGGCTCCACTTCAAGCCAAAACCCAAGAAATGGGGGCCCCCCAAGAAAAAGCTTGATGTTGCCAGCCTTCAGCGTGACGATGTGAAAGCTGCCTTTCAGACAGATTTACAGCGCAGGCTCAAAGACACAGCGGACCCAGTAGACTCCTCCCCTGAAACACTTTGGGAACAACTGAAAACTGCTATTGCAAAATCCTCTGCAGAAGTCTTGGGTTTCGCCAGAAAGAAGAACAAAGATTGGTTTGACGAAAACGATGTAGAGATCCAGGAACACCTAGCAAAAAAAAGAGCCGCCCATCAGGCCCACCTAGCCCAGCCTTCCTGCCCTGTGAAGAAGTCTGCCTTCCGCCTCGTCTGCAGCAGTCTCCAGCGCAAGCTCAGAGATCTCCAGAATGAGTGGTGGACCAGACTTGCACAGAGGACCCAGCTTTGTGCTGACAATGGTGACTACAGGGGCTTCTACGAAGCACTGAAAGCAGTGTATGGCCCCAGGCACCTGGTACAAAGTCCCCTGCGAAGCGCGAATGGCCAGGCACTCCTCACAGATAATACCTCCATCTTGAACCGCTGGTCGGAATACTTTCAGAGCCTCTTCAGCGCTGAGCGCACTGTTCAAGAAGCAGTCGTCCTACAAATCCCACACCTCCCAGTAAAGGTTGAATTGGACGAACCGCCCACCGCTGAAGAGACCCTCACAGCCATCCACCAGCTCAAGAGTGGCAAAGCAGCAGGCATTGATGGAATACTGCCAGAGGTCTGGAAACATGGAGGCACAGCACTGCACAACAAGCTCCATGACCTCTTTCTCTGCTGCTGGGAGGAAGGAACACTACCAAAAGATCTCCGTGATGCAGTCGTTATCACCCTGTACAAGAACAAAGGCGAGAAGTCTGACTGTTCCAACTATCGGGGAATTACCCTGCTGTCCATTGCTGGGAAAATCCTTGCAAGGCTGCTCCTGAATCGGCTGGTACCTGCCATCGCTGAAGACCAACTCCCAGAGGGCCAGTGTGGCTTCAGAGCAAACAGGAGCACCACCGATATGGTCTTTGTGCTGAGACAGCTACAGGAGAAGTGCCGCGAGCAGAACAAAGGGCTGTACGTAACATTTGTCGACCTAACAAAAGCGTTCGACACTGTGAGCAGGCAAGGCATGTGGCAGATCCTGGAGCGACTTGGCTGTCCCCCAAAGTTCCTCAACATGATTGTCCAGCTACACGAGGACCAGCAAGGCCAGGTCAGACTCAACAATGACCTCTCAGAACCATTCCCTATTCTCAACGGCATAAAGCAGGGCTGCGTGCTGGCACCAACCCTCTTCACCATCTTTTTTAGCATGATGTTGAAGCAGGCCACAGTGGACCTCGATGATGACGATGCAGTGTACATCAGGTATCGTCTCGATGGCAGCCTGTTCAACCTCAGACGACTGCAGGCCCACACGAAAACCCTAGACCAACTGATTCGTGAGCTGCTTTTTGCTGATGATGCTGCCCTCGTTGCACACACAGAGAGAGCCCTGCAGCGCATCACGTCTTGCTTCGCAGATGCTGCCCAGCTCTTTGGACTCGAGGTCAGTCTGAAAAAGACAGAGGTCCTCCATCAGCCGGCACCCAAGACAGTGTATCGCCCTCCTCACATCACCATTGGCGAGTCTGAACTAAAGTCAGTGCACCAGTTTACTTACCTTGGCTGCATTATCACGTCGGACGCCAAGCTGGACAAGGAGCTTGACAGCAGGCTGGCAAAAGCGAACAGCGCTTTCGGGCGACTTTTCAAGCGGGTGTGGCACAATCAACAGCTGAAAACAGGCTCCAAGATCAGCGTGTACAGAGCTGTGGTCCTCACCACCCTGCTGTATGGTTCCGAGTCCTGGGCCCTCTACCGCAGCCAACTACGACTCCTCGAACGCTTCCACCAGCGCTGCCTGCGTACCATCCTGGGCATTCACTGGAGTGACTATGTCACCAACGTCGAGGTCCTTGAACAGGCTGAAACTGTGAGCATCGAGGCTTTGCTGCTGCGGACACAGCTCCGCTGGGCGGGGCATGTCTCCAGGATGGAGGATCATCGCCTACCAAAGATCACCCTGTTCGGCGAGCTTGCTACTGGACACCGTGACAGAGGGGCACCAAAGAAGAGATACAAAGACTGTCTCAAGAAGTCACTTAGTGCCTGCCAAATCGACCACCACCAGTGGTCTTCGCTTGCTGCGGACCGTGACACCTGGCGCTCCACCATTTACAAGGCAGCTGTCTCCTTTGAGGACTCTCACAGAGCTAGCCTTAAGGACAAGCGGCTCAGGAGAAAAAACAGAGATGCCGCAGCTCAGAACCCTGGCCATACCTTCCCCTGCAGCCACTGCGGTCGAACCTGCCTGTCTCGGATTGGCCTCCGCAGCCACGAACAAGCCTGCAGACGTCGTGGGCAACTCCTATAAAATCTTCGTTCGCGAAGTCAAGCCAAGAGTAGGTGAGAATTTCAACTTTTGAACGATGTTGCTTCCACAACAGTCACTTTAGGCAGAGATGTGTTATGAATACAAACCAGTAGGTAGTTGTTATAGCGGCAGAGCGCCGGTCACACTGTAGAGCCGTGTGTACCCCACAGTACCAAGTGTGATATAAATAGAATGAGTGGGCGAGAGTGGAATGTGACCTCGCGGCGCCTTATCTCTCTGGCAGCTGGAAGTGAACTAAGTGTCAGCTATGGTAAAGGCGTGCTAGTACCAGCCATGTCTAGAATCCCAGCAAGCAGTACCAGTCATGTCTAGGATCCCAGCAAGCAGTACCAGTCATGTCTAGGATCCCAGCAAGCAGTAACCAGTCATGTCTAGGATCCCAGCAAGCAGTACTAGTCATGTCTAGAATCCCAGCAAGCAGTACCAGTCATGTCTAGAATCCCAGCAAGCAGTACCAGTCATGTCTAGAATGCCAGCAAGCAGTACCAGTCATGTCTAGAATGCCAGCAAGCAGTACCAGTCATGTCTAGAATGCCAGCAAACAGTACCAGTCATGTCTAGGATCCCAGCAAGCAGTACCAGTCATATCTAGGATCCCAGCAAGCAGTACCAGTCATGTCTAGGATCCCAGCAAGCAGTACCAGTCATGTCTAGAATCCCTCCAAAGAAGAGAGTAGATAGATTACGTTTGCTATGACTGCTGGTGTCGGTCTTACGTCAACAGAACTGTCTTCCCACTCTCACTGACATTGTGAGTACATGCACATCAAGCTACTCAACTAGAAGATGTTGATTGATTGTACATAGCTTAACATCCCGACAGCAACAAGACTTTCTCAGGATGTGCCTGCACTGCTTGTGAAAAAAACCTAAACAGAATATTGAATGTATGTCGCCAGCCGGTCCAATACGTTAAATAAACCTACGACATGGGGCCTAAATAAAGCTAAGACCATTTAGCAACACACATCCAATATCAACAGCTACAGGCAGCGCAGACAGTAGGGGGAGTTTACAAAAGAAAAATACAGGTGAATGGACCAAGGGTTGACAGAAACACATGCCCCAGAATAGAGGGGAAAACCCACCCTGTGGGGCTGACCAGGGTGACCCTGGGAATAAACTAGAAGATGTGAAGAATTCACCAGTCCCAGGAATATCATCACAAGACCAGCATGAACTTTCCCTCTGGTTGTTGAGCGGACTTACCAGTATCATCAAGAAATGTACGGACTTCATCACTGGTTGTCAGCATGTATTTGTTTAAATTACAAATCAATCATAGCATTTGTGATTTTCCTCTACAACAAACAATTTCAATCATAAAATTAACCCTATGCATCATTTTTTTTTAAAAATTAGCTTTTCATTTTCGAGCTTTTGTCCAACATTCATCAATTTCATGCTTTTCTTCCGCATCCTAATGACTGGTACTGGCAGGGACGTGGCGAGTCAGCATATTCTCAACATGGCTGCTACACTTAAAATCATCTGTGTACTTTTCATACTTTTCTGTGACAAAGCAGATCAAGTCTAAACTGGCAGATTCTCTTTCATATTTACCATGTCTCGTCTGCAGATATTTACATTCCAGTGTCTGAGTGCCATGTTTGTGCGGCCACTGATAATGTTATTAGATAATCATGCAGGATTTGAAAGGCTCTACACAGTCTTCATAACATCTTCTCCCATGTGATCCCATAATAACCCAAAACCAGACACACACCACGGGATCTGAAAATTGTTTGTTAGTCTAAAGTATTGAAAACATAATAGACTATTCAGGTGGAGTGTTTTCAATAACATGTAACTTCTTGCCCATGACATGCTGGGTCAAGCTGTGCTAACCTCACTGCAGAACCAAATGCTGTGTGTGTGTGTGTGTGTGTGTGTGATCATAAACGTCTCCTATGTTTATGCACTTACATGTACAAACTTGATACTTTAGGATCTTTTTCCAAGAAAGCCTTTATGGACATTGATATTGGACTGCTGTGAGAAAGTCAGTTGACCCCATTACAGCCCGCAATTTCTGTTAGTACATGTATATTCACTTGAAATGTTAGATCTAGCTTCCTTAGGCATAGATAGTAGATGATTTCATCAGCCAGCTTTGTAACTTGTCAAATTTGTACAAGATGAACATGAAAAATCTATTCTAGATCAAACACAGTAACGAAAGTGATGTAAAACAACAATTATACACACATCCACAAAAAGATAAACTCTCTTTCACTCATGCTGGTGGCGTGGGGGTGGAGGGAGGAGGGGGGATAAAAAAAAAAGAAAAAAGCATGTTGTGCTAAATTGTTTGAAATGCATGGGAGCTGATATACAACAGACTTTGAGTTTGAGATTAAATCCTCATCTTGTTTTATGCGAAGATTGTTATACACCTCTTTGCACAGCCCTGATTGCCTCACCTGAGAAGGGAGTACACACACTGAAGTGTACAGAGTCTGCCCCATTCACAGCAGGCCAGTGCTAGAGCTAAATAACCCATTACATCTTGAGGCTGATTCTGTCAAATTTGCTTATTGTCATATGAAGGCTACATTACACTATAGCAGTTAGAGCAACTGTTTTAGTTCAAGGGTGGTGCCAGAGTAGCTTGGCGCCTCAGGCGCCAAGCTATTCTGGCGCCACCCTTGAACTATCAGTTAAATTTATTTCAAGCAATGGGTGTTGGGACCTCTGAGAAAGCCGTTATTATATCTGACTTTTATTATATCAGACCTTGAGAATACAAAAATAATGAGAAAAGTTTACTGAAATTACATTAAATATATCAATCACATACCATTAGTTTCTTCATGCAAGCAAAACAATTTATGCACCAAATGTACACAGAGGTGGGAGTATATATGGAGAAAATAAATATATATAGAATGACGGACATAAGCAGCGCTTGATTTATCAACTGATTTGATTAAGTTTTGCTGTTCCCTCACCCCTTGCATGCCCACTTGTAAACAGTGAACTTTTGACTATGCCTGTTTGTACAACTGATCATCATACACGTACAGTGGTTCTCAGTTCATCATGGACCATCATCAACTGACGTTTGCGTCAGACTGCTTCCAGAGATATTGACTAAACAAGAAACAAACATAGCAGTCAAATTTAAAACAAGAATGACAAAGCCCTTCAGACTCACGTGCATGGCTGATCATCATTAATCTAACCTTTGTAATCTTGACCTTTCTGACAGGTCACTAAAGTGTTCCAACATATTAAGGAAAGTATTGGCTTTTGTATCTGCAAAATCAACGTTTTCTCAAAATTTACGCATTTTTCACTTTGAACCTCCCATGACCCTTGACAGTTGTGAGTACTGAACCAAATTAGTATGCACAGAAACTTGAGAAAGGTCTTACTGTCGGTAGGTTTAAAAGTTTCGCAAAAAAATCCTGGAAAAACTAACATTCTAAACTAAAAAAAAACCATTTCTTGATCTCGTGACCCTTGACCTTTTCGAGGGGCTATATAAATAAATCGTGCTGTTGTTGAAGAGCATTGAGATACATACTGAGCGCAAGTTTTACTGTCTGTTGAGAAATTTTATATTTTCGCTTGTAGCTGTACTAAAACCAATGTTCACTCTAGAAAAAGACCATTACCAAAATTAGTAGTTCCTATCTGCAAATTTACTATGAGGTATTGGTGGCATGAAGGTTAAGCGCAAACATCTTGCCTTTGAACAATACTGTGTAAAACATGATTCTCATCAAAAACAAGCAAACCTGTTAAATGTGTTGATCTACAGAAGATTACAAACCGGGTAAGTTTGTGGTAAAGTGGTTAATACTTTGGGGCAACCTGCCTGGAGATCATACCTGATTTTGCATTTGGGGGGCGTACATGGCAGCAGAGGAGGAAGAGCCCTCTGCACTATAGCTCCCTGTCTGAGCAATCACATGCCGCAAGGCACTAACCTATAAGAAAACAGAACCACCGTCACATCCATGTCTCAAGTCCTTGCGGTGAGGGCATGTATGTGTGTGTGTCTTGGGCATCTGTTAATTAATTCCTGGAAGTTTTATAGGTAATATGTGGGTGATCTGAGGGGGGTGGGGGTTAACATAATTTCTCACTGACCGCCTATTTCTCACTGTGAGCCTGTCATCAACTTGCGCACCTGAGCAGAATCACAATGCTGCAACAAGTCTGTGGCGTTTGATTAAACCACAGTCAACCACAGTATGATCAGCAAAGAAGTTTACCTAAAAGTGTACGTGTACACAGAAGGTTCAGTTCAGTGATTGGGTGGTACTTGAGGAAAGAGCAAGTAAAACCACAAGAGGTCACTTCAGTGGTCTCATGTACGGGTGACTTGTGCTTGGTGCTGCAGGCAAACATGATCTATGGATTTAACTCATATAACCCCACATTCATATTATCCAAATTGTGAAGATTTCACATATAACGGATATGTACCAATTGCAGGAGATGGATTGACCATAATTCAAGAGTAGTGTCGCTGTCAGATGAGCTCGGTGCCATCAGGTACCATGCTCATCTGGCACTACACTTAAAATATTATGGTTGCACGTTTCATTTCCTGCTGTAGGGCGCCAAGGCTAAATGGGTTAACCCATTTCTGTAAAAATGATTCATTCCAGCAGTTTGTGTTTTTTGTAGAGATAATGGGTGGGTGCACAGACACCAATACTGGCAAACCTGATGCCTTGATAAGCTTGAATAAAAAGAGGGAACACAGCAAGCAACTGAAACGTCAGCGCAGGCAAGACAAAGTCACCATGACAGGTGTGTGACACTGCTTGTGATTTCAGTCTCAAGTCTCTCCCCCAACATGCATGAAAGCTTTCTAGATCAATTCTTCCCAGCTTTCTAGAGAAGTTCTTCTCAGAGACTGCATGCCAATAAAGGTCATGCAAAGTGCCATAGTTGTGCACCTTGTTTGCATGCACAGGGGTGGAAATTACTGGGCGACAATAACAAGTTGAAGCAGCATCAGGAGTGTTTAGATGCCATGGTCACAGGCCCAAAGGCGACAATGCCATAACTCACTTTTAAGCACCAGCCTGTCTTCTGTGCACGATCTGCCTGCTGAGCATGTGTGTTCAGAAATGTGTGTAGTAGACTTGACTCTTTTGTTTACCGATTATTTTTGAAGCCTCGTTTTCAACTTCAGATTTTTCTGTTTCTCTCCATGTGCCTAGGCTCCGGACCAGCTGGATTCTTTTTTCAGGCTGGTTCAAAAGACTTAAGTTGCAGGCCCAGCTAGCCTGTAAGAAAAAAAAGTTAATTTCCACCCCTGCATGCAGTCACTGGTATGTGCTAGTGAAGAGCACACAGCAAAAATATGATCATGCCCTCAAAAAGTGCTGAACATGCTTAGTACAAACTGATCTGGATGAATGACTGTAGGCTAGGTTATGCAACCACAGGTGACAATGCAAACAATTGAATTGACTGAAATGGTCCATGGACTATGTCCCATACTCTAAAGCCAGCAACTGAGGAAGAAGCATAAATTCTCATGGGTCCCTGCAGATGCAGGGGACAATGAGAATTCATGGCTCTTGCAGATGGAAGGCTGAAGGGTTGTTCAGTCTGAACTACTAAGCTGGAAATGGAATTGAAATTCAGCTTTTCTTTTTTTAATTTTCAAAAAGCTGAATCAGTCTCTAAGACTGAATATTGTCACCCACGTGCAACGTAACATGCACACACTGACAATACTTGTAACCACACTGAGCGTGCACACACAGTGGCAGGGAATAGGACATGACGGCACACAGAGATTAGTTACAGGCAGGTCACAGCACAAACCATAACCTGTTAATTAACACCTACAGAGTTGTCTCCGCCCTGGTAGTTGTCTCCGTTGAGGTTCATGTACATACCCCCCTGCTGGGAGCCCATGCCTTGAGGCAGGCCAAAGTTACTGCCTGCAACACAAACACAGTCCATAATCAAGCCACAAGCTCAATGTGCTATACACAACATATCCCCGTATCAGTCTAATCACCATTGCCGAAATAATGCTGCCAGTGTGAGGAACAGCTAAAGCAGTCTAATCACCATTGCCGGAATAACGCTGCCAGTGTGAGGAACAGCTTCAGCAGTCTAATCAGCGTTGCCGGAATAACGCTGCCAGAGTGAGGAACAGCTAAAGCAGTCTAATCAGCATTCCCAGAATAACGCTGCCAGAGTGAGAAACAGCTAAAGCCCATCTTCATCAGCAAAAGGCATAGATGCTCATCAGCTCCTGTGGCTGCAGGGACCAACTGCATGAGCGAGCTTAATCCTGGGCCAGCCACAAAGCAAGGTGCTCCGCTGTAATATAGTGGATGGCGCAGGACTAAGCTCACTCAAGTAACTGACTCCAGGTGCTGAGTAAAATATATTAGGAAGGTGCTAGATGAAGGACTAAAAAAAGATGATGGGGGGGGGGGGGGGGGGGGGGACGACAGAGATTGAAACCATTGATTGATTGATTGTACATTGCTTAGCGTCCCGACAGCAACAAGGCTTTCTCAGGACGTGCCTGCACTGCTTGTGAAAAAAAAAACTAAACAGAAAATTGAATGTATGTCGCCAGCCGGTCAAATACGTTAAATAAACCTACAACATGGGGCCTAAATAAAGCTAAGACCATTTAGCAACACACATCCAATATCAAGAGCTACAGGCAGTGCAGACAGTAGGGAGAGTTTTAAAAAGGCAAATACAGGTGAATGGACAAAGGGTAGACAGAAACACATGCCCCAGAATAGAGAGGGGGGATATGGGAGTTTTAGAGAATCTTCTTTGGCCCTCATTTTTCTATGTTATTCGCTCACAAAAACGCACACGACCTTGCCTTTCCTTTTTCTCAAATTCCTTTTATTTT
The DNA here is from genome assembly GCA_036245525.1 of Semisulcospira habei. Taxonomy (NCBI): domain Eukaryota; kingdom Metazoa; phylum Mollusca; class Gastropoda; family Semisulcospiridae; genus Semisulcospira; species Semisulcospira habei. The sequence goes on from BTPG01000004.1 coordinate 163,265,206, forward strand.
TCTCTGTAATTAGATATATAAAGAAAGAACTGAATCTTCATTAACACTATGACTGAGAATTTAAGGGGTTAACTCAGTCATAGTGTTAATAATACTTCAAATCCCCTCCCCCCCCCCCCCCCCCCCCCCCCCCATAGACAAAACGCCCGATCAAACCAGTGCTTGTAACCCAAAGCAATTATATATAATACATAAACACCTCATGCCTACGCTTGACTGGTTTTGAAAGACCCCCACTTCAATTCAGGTAAGATATGAATAGACCTGTTCTGAAAATAGCAATTATTCGCATTTTCTTGTCGGGACGAGATTGCCTTTTGAAACCGGGATCGAAATTTTTTGAATCAGATCGGTATGCACCGCACCTGAGTCGCTATTCATACGGGAATTTATAATTTTTTCAATTATGTGTTCACCCGTTCGATTTGCCATTAAATGCAAATGGCTAACACTCACCCCTTTTTTTCACAGAGAGAGGCCCGTTATAAAGTCAGTAATCATACACCTTTACCCCACTCTGTTTTATGTCTGTGCTTATAACAACATTACAAGCACTGACGAAAGATTTTGGACCGGCTGACTGGAATTTTTCAAAAACCCACCCCGAGGAGGGGATTTCTGTTGACTGAATGAAACAGACATGATCAAGCCAGTTCGAACATGACTAGTAACGCAGGCACTGACAAAGGGTGTAGGTTGATTTTGCTGGTCATTTCAAAAGGCTTTGAACTTGATGTTGACACAGTAATTGATTTGCCGCTCCGTGAATACACACAGTGAGCGTCATGAGTGGCGTTTTATATCTCTGTTTGTTAGACTGCCTGGTTTTGTTTGCTGATTTTATTCTGCACGTTTTGCACATTTCGAAATCAGGCACGATCAAGCCAGTTTGAACTTGACTGTTGGCGTGCCTTGGAACTAATGCGTGTTAAGATATTTTCTAGTATAAAACCAAACCCCAGAGCTAAGTAGAGTCAACCATGACACAATATTCTGGTAAAAGTGCGATTGTGCAAAACTGTCTTCTTCGTAAGCGGCTGTGTGCTCGTAAGGAAAAAGTGGCTCGTTTTAAAGAAGAATTGGAGAAACTAAATGCTAATGTACAGGATTTAAACACAAGCTTAAATAATCTTCAAGAAGAGATGAAACCTATTGCTGATAAAATAATCGCGGATAATGATGAAAACAACTTTCAGTCATTGCCAGCCATGATAAAAGAATATGGCAACCTTGAGGGAAAGGCAGAAAAAATTAAAAGAGCTATTTTTCAAGGAGAGCAAAAAATAAGATTAAAACAAAAGGATGTAGAAATGAATGAAATGGCTGCAAATAAGATCAATGCCAAAATAACTCAATTAGAAAATAATAGCCCCTTATTCCAAAGATTGAAAGCAATTATTACACAGAGGAGACAAGAAAAAGCAGCAGCAAGTGGAAGCAATGCATAAATAACGGAGTAGTTCCACAGCCGCTTACGAAGAATAAGCGGCTTACATTTGCTCTCGGCTTTTGTACATACCATCAAATTTTACACACCACAGAATATTTTTATCTTAGTGTGGTGTGTTGGAAAAACACTTTCACGTGATATGCGTTTTTACGCAGCCCGGGAGTATCATGTTCGAGTGTTTTTTCTAGGGATGTACCACAGCTCAGCACACAAACACACACAAATCTACATCCGAGAGCAATTACATGTTTGGCTTGACATGTGGTCTTTGGTACAAAATAGGTGACCACTAAAAATTTTTCATTTTCTTTGAGCTGTCAAAGGTTTCTGACCTTTCTGATGAGACTAATTAAGTCGAAACAGCTCCTCGTTTCAAAGGTAAGTGCTTTTTTATTTCACTTATTATTAAAAATATATTTTATTATAAAATGAACACAGATGAAATATTATTATTAAATGATATTGGCGCTGTAGAAAACATAGACTTAGATTCAAAAAGGGAAAGACTTTTATCTGTAGTGGTTTCTGGTCATTCGAAATCTTATCTTGGGAAGCTTTATTCAACTGAAGATATACTATCCCTCACGGCTGCTGATTTATTTAAACTTCATTTTAAATATGAACAGCACATGGCTTCACTAATGACCCGTGATTTGAGCAAATCAATTGTCTGCTTATATTCAAAAGCTGTGAGTTACGCTCTCCCTGTAGACATTGAAAATCTCACAAATGACCTCGAGAGTAACCCCATTGTAACGAGTGCAATTGGTAAATTAGCTTGCCTTTTATTCTACAGATTTGGTAATTTGCTGGCTCCTCTGGTAACATTAATTGTAACTAGCAGCCATGTAGATTTTACGAAATTAAATTTTTTTGTTGATAAAAATGGGACGACCAACAGACGACCCCCCAAACGACCCCACAGATGAACCCTGTTTCGGACCCTGTCCAGACTCCGATTCACGCAGTGACAAAAATTAAAAATGAAGGGAGGGTTCAGTCTGGTAAACGTTTAGCTGAATGGAACAAGCAGAAAAAGTTACAGCTACAGGCGCTAACAGAAAAGGCTCATGTAAGTGATCCGCCGTCAACACCGCCGGTAGGACCGGTAGGACCGGTAGGACCGTCAGGACTGGCACCCCTGTCACACCCACATCAAAGTGAAAGACCTTCAACCCAGTCTAATTCTGAAACAGCAAGATATGCAGTTGCCGCATTTGTTGTCGGATCTGGTTTTGTAGCTTACCGATTATACAAAAAATACAAGCCACAGACTCGAACAGTGTCCAAAAAATTAAACACTCCATCATCAAAAACAGAAGTCGCCACATTACCAACAATACCCAAAGTTGTCGACCCATTTCATATGCAGTAATAAATTTATTATTTTAATTTTTTCTTGCCTAAGAAATGAATGACTCAAAGAATTTAATGAATCTTGTGTATCACTCTGCAGTAATCAGTGCATTAGCAGTAACGTTTTCTATGCTGGGAAAAAATCTACTCAAAATGAAATCACCAGACCTCAGTAGACTCGATTTCGAAGACAGCGCTAAGCTAATTGTAGTTGTAACAGCGTCAATCGCCACGAAAGACCTTCTTGTTAAACAGGGAATTATTCCCGAAAATGTTTCTATGTAAATAAAAATAATATGGCGACGATAGCTATTATGGTGGGAGGAGCGATGGTCAACGCTCTGGCGTTTAGCGGCTCTAATTATCTCTTTTCTAAAATGGGTAGAGAACAATCTGCAGAAGAAATAAAGCGTCATAATGAAGCGTCAGAAAAATTAGCACAGGCAGAACAGGATTACGAAAAGAATAGAATTGAGAAACTTGATTTCATCAATGAAAAACTCAGGCTTGAAGGCCACGCACAACATACGTTTTCAAATACAGACGACGCAATCCGTGAGTATTTTTTAGTCACGGGTGAAGACATGTCTATACCGAAACCGAAACTAAGTGACTACTATCAACCAAGCCCAGAACAAAGAAACGGGGAGATAATCTTTGTTCTAGTGGGAATGATATTTGTTTATTTTACTGGAGTTTTCATTGCTAGAAAAAATGGCAGCCAAAAATAAACTATCGAAAATATATTACTCACCATCAGGGTATTATAAAGGAGCAACCGCTATTCAGAAATTACATGCCGCTGTGGGCGGAGATATAACACTCAATCAAGTCAAGCAATGGTTACAGAGACAGGCAATTTGGCAAATTTATCTCCCTGCTCCAAGAAAGATAACGAGACCTCATTTTGAGAACACAACACCTAATGACACGCACCAAATGGACCTCCTGTTTCTTCCGCATGACACAATAAGAAAGAAACGATACAAGTACGCTTTGACTGTTGTAGACATTGCTTCAAGGTATAAAGACGCTGAACCCATATCTGACAAAACAGCCAGTACAGTTGCTACTGCTTTATCAAAAATATATAGTCGTGGCCCTTTAAGATACCCCAGACTAGTGCAGGTCGATGACGGATCTGAATTTAAGGGCGCAGTTAATCAGTTATTTGCTAAGCATGGCGTACTGGTCAGACGCGGCATTCCAGGTGTGCACAGATCACAGGCAATTGTAGAGAACTTTAACAAACAGTTATCAGAAAGACTTTTCAGTTACCAGTATTCTAAGGAACTCATGCATGACACCCGTAACACGGAGTGGGTACAAAGGTTACCACATGTGATAAAAGCAATGAACAATGAAGGACACCCAAAACCTGCTGATGCTATTAAATTGAAAACAATTACAGAGCCAAAAACAATGACAACCCCAGCACAGGCACCAGACACAAGTTTATTTACTAAACAGGTAAGATATTTATATCAACCAGGTGAAGCTGAGAATGACATCAGGCGCAGGACGACAGACCCCATATGGTCAACATCCGTTCATAATATAAAAAAAATAATTCCCAGCGCAGACGCAACAATATATTACCTGTATGACCCTGCACCCCAGAGGGCATTTGTCAGAGAAGAATTACAGATTATTCCCCCAGACACCGTTACTCATTTCAGTAACTAAGTCGTCAATTAATTCATCAACCAGTTCATCACAAATGTCTTCAGATAACTTGAGCCTGTAATGACCTGGTGCATAAGCTTTTTCCTTAGTGTGAAACACTCTTTTCGTGTCTCCAACTGCAAGTGATTTCTTATGTGTTTGAATTATTTCAAGATTATGTTTGTTTGATCTCAGTGACTTGTTTGGATAATCAGGCATTAATGCACCATCTAACACTTGCTTGTAATGTTCATGACGTATTTCTTTATTTTTTATTGCTGTTTTCTTGATACCTTTGGCTTTTGACTGACTACCTTTCTGGTGCAGTATAGAATACATTTTTGATCTCAGTCCAACGTACTCAACTATTGGCACACCATTTAGTTCATCTTTAAACTTACCAGGCACTTTCTTGTTTTGTGTGCTGAACAGTGGATGGTCTTTAGGGTAATCAGACGTGTCATACATGTGTAGTTCTGTTTTCATGTCTTCATAAAAGTCTTCAGTAGGCACATCAATGATCATAGAGTCAGTGTCAGTGTATAGCAGACGACAGTCAGGATACTTTAATTTGAAGTAATCATAATAAAATTCAAGCATCACCAGTTTTGACAATTCAAGAATTGCCATACCAATGAATACTGGCTTGTCCAGTTTAACAATCTTTTTTTTGAGTGACACTGCATACAATGATGAATGAAACTCTTTGTACCCTGTGTATTGTGGCTTGCCTGTAAGTTTAATTGCACCCAATTCAGTTGTAACAAGTCTCACATCTTTTCTGTGATGAGGATTTTCCATCGTCTTGCCAAAACAGGCATTGTTCATAAGCTTAAAGAAGTCTTTGTCAAATGCAGTGTTGCCGTCTCTGGCACGAAGGGTTGTGTTCTTCATTATGTAATCTTTCATGAAAGCACTTTGATCAAATTGAATTCCTCTGTGAACTTTCTTTAGTACTAACCCGTGTCTGATGTAAAACTGCAACAAGCGGTAGTGACAAACGTAATTGAATTTGTCATTTAGATTCGGTACAAGTTTAGTGTCTTCTTTTTTCCCCGTCATACTCATTTTCTCAACAGCCAACGGATAATCATTATGGTAATCGTGTAGATGATGCGGGTACTCCAGGTCGACTTCAAAGATCCAACCCTTCGCGTCGTTTCGTTCAAGATTAATAATATTGTTTGTTAACCCTGTTATGTCATACTGTGACAAATCATACAGACAAAAGTTTTTCAAGGGTAATAATTCACACATTGCGAACCCATAAAGGTTATTAGCGTCAAGGTACGTAATGAATGACCTTGACCTCGAGGGGTCAAACCCCCGGCCAAGGTCACCATGACTGTCCAAATATTTGTTGTTGGCTATGGCGTAATTGTTCGATGCAATACTAATGCCTCCCCTTAATCCACGTTCCACCATTTCACCCATCGTACGATCGGACAACAGGTCTATAAATATCTTACTAGATTTTAAAAATGCATCCCACGTCATGCCAGGACTAGTTATGTAGCAGGCTGGGTCAAGTCTGTAGTGCAACAAACCCTTCTCACGGTAACTTTCAAATACGTCTGCTAGCAAGCAAACGTCAGCTTTCAAGTACTGATCGTGGTAGTCACCAATTGTCTGACACCCCAACTTCCCCCACGCATCAAGTGCATGTTGATATTCAGAGTCAGAAATACCTTTTCCAGTTAGTGTAGAATAAAATTTCTCTTTTGGTGGCAGTCTTGTTTCTTCAAACACAACCCACTCACTGATGTACTCATACGGATACACACCTTTCTTAATCAAGTCTGGTTCAAAATATTTACTTGTTATTGGATACTCAGTCAGCCCTTCTGCCAGACTAGCCAACCCTAAAGACAAATGTTGCATGGAGTCATAAAATGCTAATTTATCTAACCTAAAAGTCAAGTATTTCTCAGTTGTCTGTGCAATACAACTAATGTTTTTGTACGACTCATCTACAGCCTGCATGATGATGTGTGAATCATATCCTTTAAGATTGTGGAAAAAGATTGGTAACTTGTATGTCTTAGGATCTATTTTTAATAACAAGTTACAATTGTTATGTGCAGCTCCTCTGTAACGCCCAGTTATGTGATCGTGGTCACGAACTTTATCACCCCCTAAAGGCTGTTCACAAATCCAACACGACTCAGCTGTATCAAATTTCAGTTTGTCTTCTTCTGTCATCACCAAAGGCATCTGACATGTTGTGAGATATTGTACTACCTGACTATACAGATGTCTCATTTCTGTTAAAAACAGACATGCTGCATTTTCACCTCTGTAGATAACAGGCTCTGAATGAAGACCGTCTGACCTAACAATAATGTATCCAAAAGAACACACCACTTGGTCACTTAGTTTTATAGTCTTTGGTAATGACTCTGGAACAGGACCTTCAAATTGAACAACCAGGGATTCAAAATCAGCGTATACTACAAACGGCAATTTTTGCTGATTCCCATAGTTCTTAAAATACACTTGACTACCAGGATCTGGGTACTTAAGTACAGTTTGTATGTCATCAGCTGACCTGCAGTTTAAAACATGTTTGTGCGCTACGTTTATGGAGGAGAATCTCTGTAAACATCTCTTACAAACTTCCTGTTTGCCATTGTGTTTTGTTGTATGTGAATGAATTAGACGTGACATATTCCTGATAATTGTGTAGTGGAAGTTATTGTCATCGCCGATTAGCAACATGTCAACATGTTTATCTTCTGACTGACCATAGGTTGGGGCAATTGGGGATACTCTAATTGGCTGTAACTTGTTCTCAGCATTATTATCCCACACAAACACATTCACAGATATACCAGGATTTAGTTTTTCAAACAAATCTATGTCCTCTATTTTAACAGGGGACTCAATGCCACTAAAGTTGAGTTCATTTACAAATTTGATGTAGTTAGATACGCGATCAGGTCTTGACCTCACAAAGTGTAGTTTAGCAAGTACGCACCACATGAAACAGAAATTGTCATTGTTCTGTATGTTGACGACTGCCTTCTTGTTCGAAACTTCTGTTGGCAGTGGCAACCATGCTTTACCTAATATGGGATGATACCTAGACTGCTTTAATTGTAGTTCATGTACATGTCCTTCGTGCCAGCCAGACCCCTTCATTTTTGCACTGTCAATCGCCTGGAGAAAGTCTGGTAATAGTCTGTCTCTAAACACGTTCTCCACCTCCGGTTCTCTTCTTGTGTTAACAGTGTGTTGTCTTGTTGATATGTACGATACAATCACCTCGCCGTCCACCCTAGTGAATTCGATTTTCGCAACAATCTGAATCTTCACACTGCCTGTAAGAAGATTTTGTTGTATGACAGAAAAAGAGTTTTCTATTGATTCGTAAACATTATTAGTATTGGATATAGGCAAGTCTGTTGTGTGAAACACGTTTCTTAAACCAGATGGGCCAGGGCTTTGAGCATTGTCCGTCATTTTTATTTGACCGACAAAATAATAAATAAAAAATATTAACGTTAACTCTGCTGGCTCACCTTGTGTAATACCACTTTATTAACTGTAACACTGTCAATATAAACATTTAGTTTGCGCAGTTGTTTAAATATGCTATAACAAACTTCCCCTAACCAGTTATAGTTGGTATCAACAACTTTAAAAGTAGGTGTCTTTAAATCAACTGACATGTGCTCCACATTTGGATGCTCATCGACATAAACCAAAGTCACACTATATGAAACATATATTTCTGATGGTGCTGAAAGGCTTATGTAAGTCTGTTTGGGTGTTATTAAGTCAGTAAAGTGCATAACATCTTTGAAAAGGTGTGTGAGATCAAGCACCTGTATGATTTGTCCGTCTGTCATTTTTATTGGACAAACAAAAGAATAAATTAATTTACATCAATTTACTAACCCATACCCTGTGGGCTGATCTGTCTTTAAAATGAGCTTTAGATGCTTAGTTGATTTCAGTTTATTTTTTACATTATCTCGTTCATGCTTATTTGGGATGACATCATTCTCTCTGAGACAGTCTTCGAAGCTGTCACGATCTTTACAGTAAAACAAACAGATAAACTTTAACTGTTCTCGAAAATCTTTCAGTACAGCATTATATTTTTGAGTGAGAATCCATACACTGACATTTGCGTGTCTGCCACTGAAGGCAAGTTCTGCTAGAGTGTTTCTCTTCTTGACAATGTCTTTCTCTGCAGAACAGTCATCAACAATAAACAATGTTGACTGTCCTTCAAATTGCTTGTAAAAATATTGTAGGTAGTCATTCAGTTTTTTCTCAGGGTCAACTAAGTATATGTTGCTGTCAGTCCAAATGAATAAACGGTTGTGATAAGCTTTGTTGTGTTTGATTGTAGGACAAAATATTACAATGTTTTCAAAATGGTGTATGTATCTTGTTTGTAATAAGTCAAGTACGAATTGAGTTTTCCCACACCCTGTGGCACCAACAAATAAGCCACAGTGTGGATCGAGTGTCATTAAGCTACGGTTCATTTTAATACACAATATAATTTTAATATATGTGTCCACTCAGTCTGCTTTCTGCAATATTGAGTTGTGCGTCGTATATCAGGTACAAATATATGTTAATGGCTGCAGCAGTTTCAACCTTCTTTTGTATCTGAATTGTTATTCCGTCACTACCGTTCTCGACAGTTCGTCCTGACCCATGAAGATAATCGTCATCTGTACTACGAAGGTCTAGCCACAGTGCGTATTTGTTTGTAAGGTATTGTCCGATCCTAACATCATACAGATGTAGATCTTTGCACGCAATGTTTGCTGGTTTATCTCTAATCCTTCCACCCGCAAAATACTTTGTGGTTTCGTCATAGTGTTGATAAGGCAGCATTCCTGAAGCGTACACTTGATTAGGGCGGCCTTCAATTGTGCAGGACAAATGTGTAATCTTAGGATTGTAGAATTTTTCTGAATCTCTTTTGTATGGACTCACCGGTTCAACAAACAACATAAGAATACCTTTCAGTGACCTGGCAGGTGTGTTTAAGTTTAAGTTCCACATTGGGTCACTCTTGTCTTTGGGAATTAAACTATGTCTAATCACCCTGTCATAATAAATTGGAAGTCTTGACTGGTACTGATTTTGTATGAGTCTGGCTAGTTCAATATGTGTGACAATTTCATATTCCAAGGAAATGTTAGAGATCTTGTATGTTGCATCTGTGGCAGATGATTTTATAACTTTGGAGTAGTCATTGAAAGTTAGTTCAAAGCTCAGACGGTCATTCAGTGCCCCTTGGTAATAAGGCAAATGAGCTGTGAGGATTTCAAACTCAAGTGGAATGTAAAATCTGGTTCCATATGTTTCTGCTAATATAACTTCCTTTGGTACCCCAGTAGTTACCTTATCTCCAGCATTGATTCGAAGTTTACCAACATTATCAGACTGTATACCTTGGTAAACACGGTCTTCTCGTTCTTCTCTTGTGAGCCAAAGATCTTTGTAACAGTAAAATACATCTGAGTCGTCAAGACTAAACACTTCCTGCCCTTCAAGTTTTACTTTAATAGTTCTAACAATTGCTCTGCCAAGATTGTCAACCAGTGTTCTGTTCACATCTGCGTCTGATGATAGTTCAATATTAAATGCAAGGCGTGCAGTGCCAGGAACAATAACGTCACTGGGACCTAGGTTTGGAAACTTGACTGTAAGTGTTTGGTTCTGGTCTATGGTACTTGGATTGTTCGTGATGACTATCGATTGTCTTATGCCCTTAACACCCAGAGGCTCACGTAGTTTTCTGTATGGGTCTAACTTTGATCCGTAAGACTGTGTCATTTTTATTATGCACAATAAAAAATAATAAATTAATAAAACAATGGCAGCAGGAGGATTTAATCATGAAGATTTTGAAATGGATGACATGCATGTCTCAGATACCAGTATCACAGATATGACTGGAATGGTAACTAGTTCTAGTATGTATCACGAACTGTTAAAAGATAAAGTAAACTCATTTTATGAAAGTGTTGGAGCGCGCCCAGATGTAATAGATCCTAATCAATTTGAATATGATAAAGGACACTTATTTGTAAATACAGACAGAGGGAAAATATATCTAACATATAAAAATAATCCTTCTAAGTTTAGAGCTTTAAGTACAATTAAAGGTGAAGTCGGTGGTAACTCTGGGTTGGCAAGGTATCTTGGAATTGGAGGGTCTCCTGTCACGCCAAGACTGGTTAGTGTTCTTCACGACACGCAAACAAAGTTGCCAACAGGGCAAGAGATTGAAATGGCACCAGTAACAAGCCTACCAGAAATAGCAAACACTGTGATACAAGAAACCTCATTTACTGAAGGGCAAATAAATGACGCTTTGAAAACAATAGATGATCCACCTTTGTCAATGAGGGAGATTATGGGATTGGATAAATCACTGCAGACAATAAGAGGTGAGATGGTCAATAATCTTGCCAAACTGGGAGAACTTGATAAACACATTGAACGTGAAAAAGAGAAACTGGCTACAGCAGACAATGGGAATCTTGACACAGAAATGAAAGAAAGAATACAACACAGATTAAATGATTTGCAGATAGAAAGATCAGGACGGTTAGAAACAATTAGTATTGGAAGACAAAAACTGAAAACCCAAGTTAACAGAATTAGAGAAACTATTCAGAAAATACTTCACGAAGACACTACTCTGGCTGAGAGACTTAAAACACTTTTCAGAGAGCAGGGTATTACAATTGCTAGTTTAATTACTGCTCTTGGGTTTATTATCAGCACTGTAGTGCTGGCTGTCTCCGGTGCTGGGGTTGGTGGGGGTGCACCGCCACCCCCGGGCCCACCGGCTCCCACAGATCCAAAAGATTTACAGTCGTGGGTAAAGAAACAGTTGTCTCACATATCAGACTTGCTTAAGAAATTGGCTCTGAAAGCAGTAGACACGTTGCCTGGCATTTTAGGCTCTGTTGTCAGCTGGTTGATTAGTACAGCGGCAAAGGCAGTTGGGTTTATGGCAGAGCATGTGTGGGTATTTTTGGTGACAGTAGGAGGGTTAATGGCGGGTTATTTAATGAAACAGATAAAGAAGTAATACTCCTAGCCCTGTTAATCCTATTACTAATGCAGTTCGTTCTGACTCATGTGTGTCAGGGGTTGTTACTGACTGTATGGTTACCAGTGGTGGGGCAGGGGAAGTAACCTCCTGTAATGATTTTAATGTAAGTACATGCGCAGTTGTTGCTCCTAAGTTTACACTTTTATTGAGTCCTAATTTCTGACCAACACCTGCAACAATGATTTCATTATTATAATTTGTTATTGTACCCATTTGGAGTTGAAGGTCAGATGGTAACATGTATAGCCCAGTGCCAACTACAAAGTCAACTTTCGATCTGGCATATCTGAGTACGTTTTGGTAGCGTTGTATGCTAGATGGGAGATCGACTGTTGAGTTAATTGAATCTTCAAGATTAGCGAGAAACTGTTTTTGAGATTCAAATATACCACTTCCATTAAGAATATTCGATTTTGTTAGTGATTGGGCACCTAGTATGCACCAGACATATGTTCTGATAGACTCATTGACGCGCTCGACTCCCGCTTGAGTAAACCCGTCAGATTTATCTAAAATAAATGTGGTCCACGCATTAGACTGTTTCTGCTCTATTGATCCTAACCAGACTTGTGATTTTGATGAGAATGAAGTGTAACCAGGGTAATAATCTTGAGGGTATTGTCTGTGACTCATAGCGTAATAAAGTGTACCCATGCCTTTGTGATCATCAAGTTTTTGTGTGAAGTCATACTTAGTGCCAGGGTTAATGTTAAATTCATTACAGATGCGTTCAAATGCTTTCATATCCATGGGGTTGTTAAACCTGTTGAAACTAGATTCAGTGGGCAGTGGTGTATGCAGTTCTGACAGTATACGTCTAAGCTGGTAGTAAGTGTGGAAACGATACACAGATCTAATCAGTTTGTTTAAGTGATTCAAATGATCTGTGAATGAAACACCACAGCCTGTAGTTGAACATAGTATTGCAAAGTTGAGTTGGTTTTGAAACATCTGTAGTGGACTTGAAGACCACTTTCTTACAGTAGAGTCGTCTGTTATTGGAGGGTTTAGGTAATGGTCAAATGGATTCGGTACTTTCACTTGAAATAAATCTTGTTCTGATACAGCTATGTCAAGCTGATTTAGTTGAATTATTTTCTGTTCATAAGTAGGTGCAACATTATATTTGGCATCCACATTAAATTGAAATGCGTTTGTAGTGGTAATGGTTGGTGATTTAAATTCCATCCTTTTTATATGAGATAATAAAAATGTTTATTTCCTTAACAAATCTTGACACAAGCAAACCAGTGTGGTTAACTAATGGGATTGATAATCGTGATGGTAGCAAGGCTGTAGCTATCCATGAATTGTTCTACACAGTAAAATGGTTTAATGTAGAAGATAATATATATAATAAAGTAATTTTTGATGGTAAGACTGAAGCTATACCACCTGGGTATTATGACTTTTGTACTATAGCTGAATGGTTTCAAAGTAAATTTAAAATTAAAGCAACTTTAAATCCAGCTAACCTACTTGTTACATTAGAATTTTTGACACAAAATTGGTTAAGGATCTCAGATAGATTTGCATATTTACTTGGATTTTATATTGATGAAGATTGGTGGAGAACAGATGATTTAGATGAAGCTATGTCTGGTATTATAACAATGAAGACAAAAAGACTTAAAATAACTGGAAAACGCCCTGTCAATTTGTCAGTACACACAGTGCTAAATGTTTATTTGAAAGAACTAAACACATCTGAGAATGTTCACAATGGAAAGCCTTCAACTTTGTTGAGATGTTTACCAACTGGAACTGCTCCGTATTGTGAAAGTGTAGTTGTTAGATTTCCTAATTTGCAGTTTAAGAAATTAGGTTCTAGTTTCTTTGAGTCACTGAGTATATCTGTAACTAATCAGGATGACAAACCAGTTCTTATGCATGATTTTAGTGTTGTGTTGGAAATTAAATAATTTTATTTTTGTTTATAAAAAATGAGTGGTGGTCCAAAGTTGAGAATCATACCAGTTGCGTGTCCAGTAACAGAGTTGAAAGATTTGGCAGACGTACAGGATTTTGAGAAGGAAGGGGATGTTGGAGAAATATATGGTTTTGAACTTGATTCAAATGGCATGTACAAGAGGAAAGTAATTGTTGACATGAAAGACGGTGAAAAACAGATTCCTAAACTTGGTCAGCTACGTGATGTTACTGTACCTACTCCACCTGTAAATAATTCGCCCTACAACTTAATACATGTGGGAAATAAGTGGGTGGTTTCACCTGTGCCTGTTCCACCACCCACAATTGACTGGGACATAAAGTTGGAATTTATTAGTCCTTATGTATACACTGATGACGAAGGCGCCTTAGTGTTTAGAAAGGTTGTTAACTCGGGGCCGCTTATTGTAAGCCTTGTTCCAAGTTTTGCCCCAGACAACAATAGCAGAGAAAAACTGAAAGTTGAAAATTATGAGAGACGGCGGTATCTTCTTACAGCTAGAAAGGGTAGATCAGATACTTCTGTTGTGTTTATGCCAGCAAGCTTAGTCATGGCTAGAGAAGTGACAATAGTATTTGAAATTATCATGAAATCTGTTGCTACTGCTAAAGAGGCTCAAATTGCACAAGGAATTAAACTTACATGGGACGAAACAGTAACAGAATCATCAAAGGTCTTTATTGCTATTACAAAAAATAATGATGTTATTAATGTTTCGAGCAGTGTTCCAGCTGTCAAGGTGGTGGTCGACAAAACAACTTTTGTTCGTCTAACTTACATAAACCTTGAACACATTGATCTTGTTGCATTTTATTATGCCAGCAAATTGTATACTTTTGAAGAGTTGCAAAATGTAATTGCTGATTAAATAAAAAAAAAATATTTGTGAATAAAAAAAATGGTAAACTTCTATCCACAACTGCCAACGCTTGAGCCGACTGAAACAAATGTGATGACTAAAACAACACTTGCGCCTGATCCACATATGCCAATTGCTTCAGATAAAACATTACAGGCAGATGCATTCAGATTAAATAATATTACAGAAGCTTTGAAATATTTGGAGAGTGAGGAGGCGAAATATTCACGGTGCAAAAGACGGTATAAGACCGTTTTTAATTCTGTTCAAAACACTTCTATGGCTATTGGTGCAGTTTCAGCTTCATGTTCTGTAGGGGGCATTGTTTTGTTCGCCACAGGAATTGGGAGTTTGGCTGGAATAGCAATTGAGGGTCTAAGCGTCGCTACATGCCTAGCATGCTTTGGTTTGGAGGCCTTGAACAAGAGGTTTCACACGAAATTAGAAAAACATGAAGCATTGAGTACTTTGGCGGGTGCAAAGCTGAGCAGTCTTAAACTTATTATCAGTAAGGCATTGAACGATAATTTTATTGATGACGAGGAATTTAAACGAGTCCAGGATGATTTAAATAATTACAAAAAACAGAAGTCTGAAATCCAGAATAAAATGCGCAGTCAATCTCCCGTAAATGTTGAAGAACTGAAGGCTAGTTTTTTAGCGGAAGGAAAAAAGATAGGTGTTCAGGAAACCACAGAAAAGCTACACAATCTTTTAAACAAATAAAAATCAGATTTGGTAATCGTTTATTAATGTCATACACTTCACAGAGAGATGTCATGCCACTTACACAGTTTAGGCCTGCACCATCTGCACCACCAGAATATTATTGAGAAAAAAAAGTTTTCCGGTGCCCTTGTGTCTTGGTAAAAAAGACTTAGTATACGTGACTAGAGTCAAGTTGTTATTAAGTACTTGCAAGTAATTAGGGTAAGTAATTAATAAGTTCTTAATGTAAGTAGTTAATAAGTTCCTATTGTAACTCACTTTAAGGTAACCTTTAAGTGAGTTGTGACTTATTGTTTTTACTTGGTATTTTCTTATCCAGCTGTTTTTTCAGTGCCTGTATAGTGTAATAACCACCAGTTGATTTTCTAATTCCTCAGAAACCACATGAGTACATTAAGCCCACTTGTACAAATCCCCCTCTTTTGAAAAGTAATATGTCCCCCTGTTGATCTTTGACACAACTTAGCGATTTGAAAGGGTGTAGCTATAAAAGCCATTGACGGGTGAGAGTCTTTTCAAAATGCGGCTCGTGTCTGAATTGAAAAGGAATGGAATGCGGCCGCGGCGTGAGGCAACACAAAAGGCGATCAACCGTGACACCACCTGGCAGCTCATGCTTACGATAAAATTGTACTGACATGAGTGTCTGTAAGTGTGTGTGTGTGTGTTTGTGTGTGTGTGTGTGTGTTTGTGTGTGTGTGTTTGTGTGTGTGTACGTCTGTTTGTTTGTGTGTGTGTACGGCTGTTTGATTGTGTGTTTGTTTGTTTGTTTGTTTGTTTGTTTGTTTGTTTGTGTGTGTGTTTTGTCTGTGCGTCTGTGTGTGTGTGTTAAATATTACTTGTTAGTTTCTTATCAAAACAGTATAACCACCGTCTGATTTTTCGGGAACCAGCCATTGAGTAAATATGAAGTCAATTTCGAAACTCTTCTTGTCACCTCTCAGCAAATAGCCTTTTCAAAGCTGTAGAGCCGGTTTATTCATAGAGTGTTCCCTTACTAAGTTGAATAGCGGCGCCCTACTGTGTCGGCGCGTTGGCTGTTAGCCATTTGCATTTAATGGCAAATCGAACGGGTGAACACATAATTGAAAAAATTATAAATTCCCGTATGAATAGCGACTCAGGTGCGGTGCATACCGATCTGATTCAAAAAATTTCGATCCCGGTTTCAAAAGGCAATCTCGTCCCGACAAGAAAATGCGAATAATTGCTATTTTCAGAACAGGTCTATTCATATCTTACCTGAATTGAAGTGGGGGTCTTTCAAAACCAGTCAAGCGTAGGCATGAGGTGTTTATGTATTATATATAATTGCTTTGGGTTACAAGCACTGGTTTGATCGGGCGTTTTGTCTATGGGGGGGGGGGGGGGGGGGGGGGGGAGGGGATTTGAAGTATTATTAACACTATGACTGAGTTAACCCCTTAAATTCTCAGTCATAGTGTTAATGAAGATTCAGTTCTTTCTTTATATATCTAATTACAGAGAAAAATAAAAGGAATTTGAGAAAAAGGAAAGGCAAGGTCGTGTGCGTTTTTGTGAGCGAATAACATAGAAAAATGAGGGCCAAAGAAGATTCTCTAAAACTCCCATATCCCCCCTCTCTAGAATAGAAAGAAAAACCCACCCTGTGGGGCTGACCAGGGTGACCCTGGGAACTAAAAAATACCTAACCCCACCCAAGTCCCCCAAGGCAGACCCGGGTGGGGTGAGATTGAAACCAACCTCAAGCAGGTACAGTAGAAATGGACAAGATATCCCTCTGCGCATACACACACATGCATAACAATGACATCAAGCAGAGCATGGAATTGGCCCAGAAAAAAAGAAATAGGCAGGGGTCCAGGGACCGCCTAGGCCCCAGTGGGGTGTTGGGGTAAAGCCCTGCTAGAGGGTTAAAGGAGGCAAAGTCCCCCAGCCAAAAACGAAAAATGAACATTTTAAAGACATTTCCTTAGGGCTCTCCTTGTAGATAACATTAGAATCAAGAAAAAAATGTGAAGGGTTTGTTTTTTTTTTTTTTTTTTTTTTTGGGGGGGGGGGGGGGGGGGGGGGGGTGGGGTTGAGAAAACTAGTGGTGTATGCTACTTCATGTTCTAACCAATTCTATTTCCATGCATTTTTCACTCCAGAATCATCGTTAAGTTTCACCATGATCAACAAACTTCCTTGTGGCCATTGTGAAAAAGACCCATAATGCAACGCTCAGGCTAGTGGTAGTACTTTTCCTGTTTGCAATTCTGCGCAATTTGGGAATGGCGACTTGCTCAAAGTACAATGGCAGATTCTATTTCTTTTTTTCTTTTTTTTATGGGGGGGGGGGGGGGGGAGGATGGCGGGGGGGGGGGGGGAGGGGGAGGTGGAGATTTGTTTTCTCTTGCTGGGACCGCGACATCTGTTCAGCGGAAATCCGCTAAAAGGCAGAAAATTCCATGCTCTGATCAAAGAAAATGTGTCACAGCAGGTGATAACAATGCATATCCTCTGATGCATGTCTATTTTTCACTTGGCGTACCAAAGCAAATCACTCGATGCTGGGCAAACAGTTACATCCCATGACCCCTTACTGTGCCTAATTGCCAGCCCACAAAAAAAACGTTTAGCATAAAGTACAAGTCGGTCATACACATCCCATTTTAGAGACGTGTATCACCACCATATGTTTTATGCTAAGTGTTTTTCATGGACCACAAAGAAGGGATCAGGGGATCTAACTGTTTATTTGTCCAGCACTGAGTAATGGTATCTGTACTGTAAAATCTAACTATTTGGTTTGTGCACATTTTTCACTTGAAGCAACATTCTGACTACAAATCAAAATCCGTACTCACGCTTACAGATACAACAAGATTTAGACTGTATCCCACAGTCAACTCTAGAGTAGTCTGAAGAAGGCTGCCGAATACAGCCAAAATATACCTGCAGTTAATAATTCTAATTTCAGGTCAGAATGTCCCTTTCAATCATGCACCAACCAGAATCAGAAAGCTAAGTCACATATTTTTCACTTGATCATTAGAATGTGTCTGTATGCATCAGTTAATCAGCTGTGTCTAGCATTCCATCTCAACCCACAGAAGAACACAATTTCAGACAATGGATCTCACCAGGTGAGGAAGGATCGGAGACAGACTGCACCAACTGCTGGGCTGATGCTGCGGAGGCTGCCTTGGCCGCATACAGATTGGCCTCCTCCTGTGCTTTGCCAATGTTCTTCTTGTAGCGGATGCGCTTATTGCCAAACCAGTTGGACACCTACACAGGCAACAGTGGATCAGCTAACACACCCTAATTCATGGGTGACAGTGACAGTGCACAAAATTGATATAACTGAAAATGGTTCATGGACTAACTATGTCCCATGATCTATGCCCTGCAGATGCAGGGGCTCATGAGAAAGAATGTATGCCTCTTGCAGATGGAACAGGCTGGCTGAAGGGCTGTTCTGTCTGATCCAAAAAGCTGAAATTCATCTTTCTAGACTGTCACCCATGATAGCGTCATTATCACAGTTAATATGCTATTTATAACACATCTATAGCAGTCTTGGTATCATCTTATTTTTCTAAACAATTTATGGGTGTAAAAGTGACTGAGTTACTGTGTTAGTTTTTTTTTTTTAGACAAAGAAAAGATGACAAAGTACAGAAATGACCATAAACGCCTGCACAGGTGAACACCCCAGGTGAAAAACTTTGATGCTTTCAAGGAACCTGCTACAGGCAAGACTGGCTTAATATCTCCTATATAAATGTTTTTAGATGGTTTTACAAAAATGCAAGGCAAAAGGGTTAAGTTAACTTATGAAGTTTGAATGTTGTTAAATGGCGGACTTTTCTGCTCTTCTTGTCTTTTGTATGTAGGAGAATTGCACTGACGTGCACAAGAAACAGTAGAAAACCTTGTTACATGTGTCTGTAAAAAGGAAGGGAAGAATAGAAAAGTCTTAGTTTGAACAAAACACCATTGTGAACTAGTTGTATCTGCAAACTTAAGCAATCAAAGCCTGCCCTGCAGCAGATCTCTTTAGTATATATACATATATGTACACAGTTTGTGTAATTTGGTGTTCAGGACCAACCACAGTACCAAAAAAGTGCAGCATATATGACAAGCAACTCTCTCTTTTTTTGTAACCGCCTGCATCAATTGCCACAGGCTTTTCTGCTAACAGAAACCAAGCATACCAAGGGAGAGTATTACACCACAGCCGATGAAACCATTCTGCCCGCAAATGTTCCCTCCCTTACAACAGTCAAAAGCTTAACTGTGTCTGCTTTTTGGGTTTGTTTGACGTAGGTGCCACAATCCATGGTGTTTTAAAATGGCAGTACATCATGGCGAGAGAGCTATTTGAATTTATGTCACAAGAAGGCTGTAATCTGAATACTTTCTGATGATTCATCAAACGGATGTGTACTTGGAACATAAATTCAGACCGAGTGGCAAGTGGAGCTGACGACAGCCACAGCCGTGATAAGGTGAGAGATATTTTAGATGATTAGTGATCTTGCCATTTTGTCATCTACAGATGATGACAGCATCCGGGTGTGTGCATGTTTATCATTTAATGAACTTTGCAATAATTGTTTTGAATCTTGTATGTGTTAAGTATGTGTTGTATTCAGTTTGTATTGTATCAGAGCAGACTTGCAGTTTCCCCTTGCAGGATCAATAAAGTATTCTTATTGTATCCATCTTATTTCATGGATCATTCTCTCATACGACCTGAAGAAGTTTCAAGTGCACCATAGACGAAGGAAAAGTTATTTTCATCTCATTAGTGAGGTTACTAACATGCTGTTTTCACAAATAAGGTATGGTTTTCAATAAAAAACTTGAAACTGAATGAACGTGTCAAAAGGATATACAATTTTTAAAAAAGCTCAAGTGTCTTACTACCAAGTCATGATATGCATGTATCTTCAAGAAAAACAAAATATATTTTACAACAGTATCCTCTGACAAAACTTGGACTGACTGACCTGAAATCATTTGTGAGTTTCAGTCAACAAATTCTTTAATTTGCATGTAACAATGACTCTAAACAGCCAATGTGAGGGATTTTAAACATGTGCAGAAAAATACTATCCTGCAAACACCCTGAAGTAAAGCAAATTCACAAATGCTGGTGTGCTTGGTATGATCCTGTTGTGTCAGATAAATTAGATGAGTTAAACCACACTGGACACAACAAAATGTGTGCTTGTTGGAAAATGACTGAAGGAATTCGATCAGTAAAGCCAACACTTTTGGGGTTCCAGTGGGTCACAGTGTTACAATCCTTCAGGCTGAATGGACTGAGTGTGACAGGCTTGGAATAAGTGGCCAGCTTTTCCAAATGAGAAAGCAACTCTGGATTTTTTTAAAATCAAATACATCTACAGAGATGACCACATTGCATTATACATGTCAGGATTTTGTTGTTGTTGTTGGTATCATCAGGCACTTTTCCAGTTGCATGGTTATCCACTGTGACAAGGATTATTCTGAACACTATACACTTTGCTTGAATTTGAAAGTAAGAGGTCATCAGCCAGCTTGTACACACAAGTTTGTTTTCAAGTGTAATCAGAGGCATTTAGATATGACATTCACCTAGTCCTACTGCTTTCTGGAATCACCACTAAATATAGAGCACTTGCAAGTCAGAGCATAGGCATATCAAACACAGCCATTCAACAAAACAGCATCCAGTTGTATTCAGCTTTCTGATCACTTTCACTCGCCCACACAGCAAACAGTATTTTAAAAAGAAAGGTCAAAAGTGGCTTTCTATTGGTTTTTGAACACCTCATCATACCACATTGTCCAAATAAAGCCCCTAGATTAACTGCATGTACCTATGATTGGAGCTGAACACTTTCATTTGATACATTTACATGAATTGTATACATAGCAATCGCTGAATCTGCACATTTGTACGTTAACATTCTTGACCATTCTTGTGGGCAGAACAGAGATTTTCAATAAAAAAAATATCAGTGGATACTAATACTATTAAAGCAGACGGAAATTCAGCCAAAGATCACTTGACAACTGTTCATTTCAGACTGATGGTGAATGATCAATGGTGAATCCAGTAAGAAACATTAAATTGTGATAGTACAAGTTGATGTATAGTTTTCTCTTTTTTCTTTTTCTCTTTTTTTTTTTTTTTTTTTTTTTTGGGGGGGGGGGGGGGGTGGGGGGGCCTGAATTTGTTCAAAAGGTGCAGAAGTTGTATAGCACTAAGAGCAAGATAAAACCATTCTGAATTGAAACAAACCAACAAGGTAACTCAAGGGTGACAAACTGACAAGAAATGAACAGTGTAGCATCCGTAATGAAGCCCGGGTGCATTCTATTGGGGATATACAAAATCGCAATGAAAAGAGTTGTTTCTCAGGTCATAAGATAAATTAGATGACAGATCTGCAAGTCATCTTTCACTGACAGGTGACATTCTTTCATTGAGGAGGTAAAAAATCAGGAGTGTTCTGATAGTGATTGTCATGAGACTCAATGCTTGCTGCATTTAGCATTTACAAATAGCCATCTGGTACACTAAGTAAATCTGACTGAAGGATGTGATCACCCCCTGAGACTTTAGCCCACTTTGCTCCGATACACTTCAGCAAGAGATGGATCAACCATGGCAATTCAAAGGGTTTGCCAGATTAGATTGTCGCCATGAGATAACCTGAAACTACCTTTGAATTATCATGGCTGATCCATCTTCTGCAACCGGCACATAGTCGTTAGGTGACACCTCCGAAATTTGATTGATTGTACTTCTTCTTTTTTGCTTAACGTCCCGACAGCAACAAGGCTTTCTCAGGATGTGCCTGCACTGCTTGTGAAAAAAAAAATAAACAGAATATTGAATGTATGTCGCCAGCCGGTCCAATACATTATTATAAACCTATGACATGGGGCCTAAAGAAAGCTAAGACCATTTAGCAACACACATCCAATATCAAGAGCTACAGGCAGCGCAGACAGTAGGGAGAGTTTTAAAAAGGCAAATACACGTGAATGGACCAAGGGTAGACAGAAACATGCCCCAGAATAGAGGAGAAAACCCACCCTGTGGTGACCCTGTGAACTAAAAAGTAGTTAACCCCACCCCCGAAATTTGAGAAATGTGGCCTTTGGGTTAAATGTTATTTACTCCACTCCTGTCACCCCCATGGTGAGAGAATAATGGCGGAGGGGAGGGGGAGGTTACCGGTAAAGTAAGACAGAGAAAGGCAAAGAGGGAAGAGAGGCAGGCAAGTTGTGGGCTGTGTGCAGGTGGAGTGGACTGAGGGTATGCACTGGACAGAAGCCAACCGTTTGTGTGATTAGGTTGAGAACTAAAGAAGCTGTGGGCCTCTTCACTCTCTAAGTTTAATACAGTGTTTAATTAGAAATCCCCTCTCCATACGGCCATTATAACAAACTGACAGTTCCCGGAACTTGAACTTATTCTTAATCGCTAAACATTTCAAATAAATATGTAGTATGTACATACCCCCCTCCCCAACCACATACACCCTTGGGTGAAAGTTAGAAAACTTGTCCAAGGATCCTAGAGGCCATGGGCAAAGCCTCTACACCATTTGGAAGATTGCCTGTGGCCCCTAGGATCCTTAGCCAATCTGGCCAACTTTCGCCCAAGGGTGCATGTTGGGGGGAGGCGGGGGGTGGGGGGGATTTTTTTTAGATTTTCAGTGTTTCATCCACTTTGTGCGAGAATCTGCATCCTCTAGGATAGCCATCACTGATTATCAAGGCGCTCATGGAACTGGATGTCAACACTGGGGATTTGAAAGGAACTTTCAGCAGCAGCTACATGGAAAACATGGACCAGACACCAGGTTCTACAGAAACAGGGACAGCAAAGCAAAAGAAGCTTTCCTTTTGAAATAAAATTTCAAAAATGTCCAGAAATATGAAGCTTAAAATTCCGGATTCCATCATCTGACTTTTAGCCATGCACATCACCACCACCATTTTACTCACTTAAAAGTTAAAGAAGTAAAAAGTATACTGGCATTATGATTATCTCATTAGCTCACTCAGACTTGTAACATGTAAAACTCCTTCCTCGTATGTCAAGGGTATCAGCTCACCCACACTTTTTACATATGTCCACGTACCATCTGTTGTGGGGTGTGCACAGCCATACTTTATAAAGTCACTTATGAAGGTCCTTTTAATAAACAGAAGTCATGACAGAAACCAAATAATCTGTTTAGAACAGAAATTGCATTATCACAGAGTAAGACAAGGGTTGATGGTCCTGGGTCGGATACTGTCAGCTCATTGAGTTTACGGAAGGTTAAAAGCAAAATTGATTATCCCCCCCTCCCCCCTCTATGGACCAAATGGTACACCACTGGACAAGGCAAAGGAGACAAAGGAAGGAAATGTACTAAATGTTAGTCCTTTTTATACTAAAAACAACAATAGAATTATAGATGGTTCAGGGTTCCAATTGTCATGGAGTCACATGAAACAAATATAAGTCAAAAGTAGCACTGCAAGGATTTCAATCATTTTCTTATTACAAAACAATTATGTTTCCCCACACCACATAAATTCCAAATTCAGTATTTGAATGGCCAACCTAACTGATCAGCTTATCTGCCTTATTCTAACCTTAATCTAGGACACAAAAGACAGGGTTCCCCTAAAGCTCTCAAGCCTGGAAATGGCAACAGCTGCAGAATTATCAAGTGAGATTTTATACTGGCTTCATCCCATTAACAGCACACTTTAACACAAATCTGTAATTCACAGGTTGTCACCATTTCCTGGGGGAACCACTAACACTGATACACACGAATAGTCAACTGACCTGTGCCACGGTTATCCCACATTTTCGGGCTAGTTCCTCCTTAGCTTCTTCGCTAGGGTATGGATTACTCACATGCGAGTAGAAATACTCATTCAGAACCTCGGACGATTGTTTGCTGAAATTCCGTCTTTTCCGTCTACGGACAATGAAAAAAAAAACACATAGCCCATCAAACATACTGACCTGAGAAACGGATATCCCGCATTTTCGGGCTAGTTCCTCCTTAGTTTCTTCGTTAGGGTATGGATTACTCAGATGTGAGTAGAAATACTCGTTCAACACCTCGGATGCTTGTTTGCTGAAATTCCGTCTTTTCCGTCTACGGACAATAAAAAGACAGATAAGACTAAGTCACATACTGACCTGCGAGACCGAAATCCCACATTTACGAGCAAGTTCCTCCTTAGCTTCTTCGCTAGGGTACGGATTACTCAGATGAGAGTAGAAATACTCGTTCAAAACTTCCGTGGCATTCTTGGTGAAATTCCGCCTTTTCCGTCTAGCAGGAGGAAAAAAAAACAGTTTTTGACTATCCTCTCCATATCCACTATGTCATGGCTAACACACTTACAGATCATTTTGTGCCAGTTTTCAAATTGCATGGATCAACAAATAATACCCAAATAATTAAACTTTGTGAAGTAATTATACACACTAACGCATAAAATTATCAGGCAAAATGTTTTCATGCATCATGATGATCCTTTCATTTTTAAACCATAAAAAACATACAATGAAACAAGTCATATATTTGTTTTTCAGTGGTTCCAAACAGTTTTTCTATGTAAATCATTCTGCATAACAACAAACTTTGGACATGAACAGAGAAATTGGGTCCCCTGCAATTTTATTTTATCTGACGCTCACTAAACTATGTACCTAAATATCTGTGTATACTAATCCCCTGTAGTCTGTGTGAGCCCCACTTCTGACCAAGTGAACTCAGGCCTAGGAGTAGGACTCGAGGTACTGCTCAGGTACAGCAATACCCCTACTAGTACTATACCTGCATAATTGCATAGTGATCTTAGTAATGTATAGTGGGGGTATTATTATACTTATAGTCTGGTTATTTACACCATTGCACTGCTTGAAAAGATAGAAGACCATATGGAAGGACAGAAACATCATGATGCGCTCCTTAGTCATCTCAGTGTTCTTATATGTCTGTGAGTCATGGACCTTGAAAGGAGGATACAAGCCACTGAAATGAGATGTTTCCGAAGGCTGCTTGGCATTTCATACAGAGATCATCTCACGAACGAGGAGTGGGAAACAGAATCAGGCAAGCCATCGGGCCCTATGAAGTCCTTTTAGCCATTGCGAAAAAAACGCAAACTGAAGTGGTATGGGCATGTCACGCGTTTAGCAGGGCTTGCCAAAACAAGCCTGCAAGGCAAGGCGGACGAAGGAGAGGAAGACAGAGGAAAAGATGGGAGGACAATATCACAGAGTGGACAGGACTGAAGCTGAGTGATACACTAAGAAGGGCAGAGAACAGAGTGGAATGGAGGGAGCTGGTTGCCAAGTCATCAGTGGTGCCCCAGCAGTCAGCAAGACTACGGGATATAGATAGACTGCTTACAACTAAAGCAAAGACTGCCTACGTCATACGTAACTTCCACAGACTATTCTCTGCCTATGTCATATGTAAAGCATGTTCTTAATTAAACGAACTTCAGGTCGCGAACTCTGACGAACTACAGTTCACGATCTCGGACGAACCAGGTTGGTTCTTAATTGGACGATCTAAAGATACGGCGAACCTAGTTCGAAGTAGTTCACGAACCTTGGCAAACCATAGTTCGCTGTCGGAAAAGGTTCGCTGAACGTGTTGAGCAAACCAGGGCGAACCTTTTCTCTGATTGGTCTAAACTTTTACCCTCTTCTGCGTTGGAGATAAGAAGACAGTCACCGATACAAACAAATATGGCGGACGGCGATATTTCACTCGTGCAAAGAACAAGACCTATTTTTATTGATTTGTGGGAGGTGCGACGCTGTTTGTGGGGTCGCTACTGTAAGGAGTACAAAAACAAACATCGTTCAAATCGCGAAGTGGCATAGCGGCAGCCATTTTGAACCAGTAAGTACGCCGAATCAAGCACTTCAGTTAAGAAAGAGAACCATGGCAAACCTAGTTTGCTGAAGTTCGCCTAGGTTCGTTCAACCTCAATTAACAAACAAAGCAAAAGATCGCCGATCTTCTCCGATCTAGGTTTGCTGATCAGAAGTTCGTCCAATTAAGAACAGCTCTAAGACTATGCTCTGCCTATGTCATACTGATATGAAAAATGTGAATAAAACTGGCTGATTTTCTACTTTGAAAACAAAGGAAGACATTCTTCAATTCAAACAATGCACGCATCAACAACACAATCAGTAAGACTTGGGAGTGTTACTGTGAGACTCAGTGAGAGATTAAAAAAACAGCCAGATTCTGGATTTGAACAGTCCAGTGATTAGGAACAAAATGCTATCATTGTACACTCTGCTTATAATGACGTCATTTTGCAGTTGTCAGTCTTTCTATAGCGCATTGTTCCACGTAGTGGTGGATCTATGTAATGACCAGGGATGAAAATTGGCCATGGCAAAAAAAACTCTGAAAACTTCGGCACCAAGATGCTCCACTAACGTCAACTTTGCGAAAGCGTGTGCCCACGCGTTCTTTCTGAACTTTCTCACCCACTAGTCCACCCGAGTCCCTGAAATTTCAGGGAAATCCGATACCCCCTGACCGCAGGGTGAAGTCACAAAACTCATCACTGAAACTGGTGCCAACAGCCCAATGTTTATCTTATGCAGTTGACTGTCACCCACACAACACTTCACTTTTCATTTCTGTCCCCTCTAGTGTTCATTTTGCCTGGAAACAGTCAGTGTCCAAGTCAGACCAGTACAACTGCAACTGACACAGATCTTCATGAACCTCCCCCCCCCCACCCCACCCCACCCCCAGAGACTGTGGATGCAAACCTAGCTTTTACCAGCCTCGTTTGTATCCTAAAGTTAGGATGTTATTCAGTACTGGTTAAAGTGTGGACTAAAAGATGTAGAATTGCACATACTATTACTGAAACTCAGTGTGTGGGCACATAAATTTGGAGTTCTGATAGGTATGTAGTGTACATATTAAATTCCATGATCTCTCTAAATATTGTTTAACGTTTCAAAATTTAGCCTGAATGTTTCATTAAAAAAAAATATTAGTTCAGATATCTCAACGCACTACCTGCGGTTTGCCAGCTGAGTAATATAACAAAAGAAAAAGACGGAGCTGGCTCTCAGGGACGGACAGTGCCGCAGGACTGCTGGCTGGTGCTAAAGAGGGAAAAAGGAGGGTCCTGAACAAACACGATGCCGTCATCAGGCACTGGGCAGTCAGAAACTAGCAGTTTTTCGGACAGCTTGGCACTCACCCACCCACCACACCACCGCTTGGCGTTGGACCTACGACTGTTTAACTTTACTTCGGCCGATATCCAGTCCCATCTCCACTTCTTAAGACTGCTTGAATCGTCAAATTTGCCACCACGATTCACACTTGACAAGACGAGTCACGCCGCAAGCCATGTTGATCAACACAATGAAAGTACGTACTCTACCGGAAGAATGGCTTCTTTCAGAGCGCGTGTCTGCCCGCCTAGGTTACTGCGCAGCGCGCGGCGCACTGAGTGGGTGACCAGTGGGTGCCGCGAACGCAGCCTGCCACGTCATAGCCTGCCCGCGGAGTAAAACCAGTGCTTTGCTCGTTTTGCTACCCACGATGTTTTTTCGCGGAGACGTCTTTTCAATTTCGCGGAAAAATTTTCTTCCCCCGCGGAATCCCGCATTTTCGCGGACAATTCCCATCCCTGAATGACCTTTCACTCAGTTTGTCATGTCAGACTGTCAACTGATGTTTGAACTGGGGTCAAGTTGGTCACAGCTCTGTGGAAAGCGATAAAATTTATATTGAATACCTCATCACCAGTGAAGTCTTACGTCTACCCACTATTTGGTGGAAAATTTTGACAGAGCTTTGGACTAAATAATAATAATAATAATACATAGTTCTTGTATAGCGCTGTTCTCCAGGAAAATACTGGACTCACTGCGCATGCACAACAGCACACCCTCTCTCACAGACACGCACGATTATACACTACTTTAAACCACCCCATCTCTTCCCAACACCTTACATTCACTTCCTCTAGGATCAGAATAAAAGGCAGTCAACAGTTAGCTAAAGATGAGCGAAGTGTTAAATGCCCGACAGAAAAGAAAAGTCTTTAAGTGAGCTTTGAACTGTGACAATGTGGGCAGATTCCGCATTTCAGTTGGCAGCGAGTTCCACACACTTGGGGTTAAAAAGGTGAAAGAACGCTCCCCGACAGTTTTCATTTTAAGCTTCGGGATTATTAAAAGTTTTACACTAGAGGAACGGAGGGTGCGTGATGGCTGATAAACAGACAGCTTGGCAGAAAGGTACGGCGGGAGAGATCCGTCAAAATGTCGATAGGCGAAAATTGCAATTTTGTACTGGCAGCGTAATTTTACAGGCAGCCAGTGTAGCTGCTTCAGTAGAGGCGTAACGTGGTCTCTCTTTCGTTTCTTCAAGATGAGACGTGCCGTATCTGCAAGCGTGAAATCTGATCTGCCGTAAACCTGCCAGTACAGAATTGCATTAACCGAGCCTGGACGTAATGAATGCATTTACAAGTCTTGACGCCGCACTTTCTGTGAGATACGGTCTGAGGGAAGAAATTCTGCGCAAGAGGCATCAATTTTATCTGCTGCGATATCCTTGCCATGTCCTGACCAAAGCCTTATACCCAAGCAATGCAAATTACCCTGGATCTATGGCACTGAATGTCCAATACTCTCCACTAATCTCATCCCACACTCATTTGTTTTAGGCAAGAGATGAGCCATACACTTCCCCCATCCCACCCACGTTCAATGGAAACATGAATGAATATTACAATTCCTATCCTAAATAATACATATTTTGAAACTGTAAACCCAGAACGGCGATGCCCTATAGGGGAAATGAGCTATCAGAAGCTCTAATCAATAACCCTGCAGTAAACCCAAAATAATTCTCTAAGCCCAAATAGACACTGTGATGAAAATTACCTGTAAACAAAATCTCAAAATTCACTACTCAATCACATATTACAACTACAAGAGTGTTCAAGAGTTAAATCTATATTTTTAAATGAGAACTCATTTTAGTGTGCGAGTGCAGATTGGAATGATGGGGCGACTTAATATCCCAAAATGTTACTTCACAAAGTGTCCAAAGGGCACATCCGAGACTTTGGTGAAGTTACTTTGGTCACTTCGGTGAAGCCATCGCAGTGCCTTCGAACACTGACGAACCTGATCATCAAAGTTGCTTTGGCCTTTGCCGTGTTTGATCGGTCAGTCAAAACAAGGCTATTCAAATGAGATACTCAAACTGGTGAGTAGGTCGGCTGTTTGGCATTGTTCCATGAAATCATGTCTCTGTTACCACCAAGGAATTACCTTTAACGACTCTTTTGTGATCTGTGAGATAACCAGTCATGTAGCGTTCAAGATGGAATACAACTAATGCTAGATCTATACAAAAGTAAAGGGCTATCTACAGTCAGTTTACAAATGCTTTCGACCCACTTAGAGATTGGAATACAGCCTTACACCACTGGATACAAAAAGGCAGATTAATAAAAACTGAGAGGCTTACACAATGACAAAAGTATATGGAGGGGTTATATGATTAGAGGTGCACGGTATTGCCGTATACCGGTATTATATCGGTTCGGAAGCCTCTCGATACAGTATACCGGTACGGTCCGGGAAGGTTTGATTGATTGATTGTACATTGCTTAACGTCCCGACAGCAACAAGGCTTTCTCAGGACGTGCCTGCACTGCTTGTGAAAAAAAACTAAACAGAAAATTGAATGTATGTCGCCAGCCGGTCAATACGTTAATAACCTACAACATGGGCCTAATAAAGCTAGACATTTGCAACCACATCCAATATCAAGCTACAGCAGTGCAGACAGTAGGGAGAGTTTTAAAAGGCAAATACGGTGAATGGACAAGGGTAGACAGAAACACATGCCCAGAATAGAGAGAAAACCCACCTGTGGGCTGACCAGGGTGACCTGGAACTAAAAATACCTAACCCCACCAAGTCCCCAAGGCAGACCGGTGGGGTCGTCGGGAAGGGTCGGTATACCGTGAATTGCAATAGAAAAGGAAACTTCTTTTTTTTTTTTTATAAACTGAAAGTAAACGGGTTTTTTTAGAACAAAGAGGCAGTTCCGTGAAAGTGCGGCAGACAAAGGCACAATGGCTGAAAGCGAGTACACAATTGTGGCAAATGCTAAAGCAAAGGCCCCTATATGGAAGCACTTTGGAGTCAGAAAAAGAAAAAATGACAGTTCGATAGTGGAGAATATGGCGGTGTGCTTGACGTGCAATTACTTACTTACGCCTGTCACCCCTACCCGGGTATAGGCCGTCGACGAGAGACCTCCAGCAACTCCTGTCCTGTGCTTCTCCTTCGATTCTACTCCAGGTGGTTCCCAGTCTCTTGATGTCTGCTTGGAGGTCTCGACGCCAGGAGTTTCTCGGCCTACCTCTTTTCCTCTTTCCCTGGGGGTTCCATGACAATACCTGCCTAGTGATACTGGAAGCTGGCTTTCTCAGACTGTGACCGATCCATCTCCATCTTCTTCGCCCAATTTCATTCTCTGCTGTTATCTGCTCTGTTCTCTCCCAGAGTCTGACGTTGCTGATCTTCTCTGGCCAGTGGATTTCCAAAATTCTTCTAAGGCAACTGTTCATGAAGGTCTGTACTCTGTTGACTGTGGTTTTTGTCAATCTCCAAGTCTCTGCTCCATATAAGAGAACTGCTTTTACACTTGACGTGCAATGGCGATGTAAAAACTGCTGGTGGAACCTCCAACACGAACACCCACATCAGGAGACACCATCCACAGTTATTGATTACCACACAGACACAGAGTGAGCAGCCCCCAAATAAACAACAGCGCCAGCAGACCCTTGTGGGAGCGTTTCAGATCCTGGCGAAAAAGGCAAAGTATCCTACAAATTCTCCTCGTGCAAAGGCCATCACAAACCAAATTGCGCTGTTCCTCATCAAAGATTTGCGACCTTACAAGTTGGTGGAGAGCAAGCACTTCCGAAGCCTGATTGAAGCACTCGACGACCGTTACCAGGTTCCTTCTCGTAACCACTTTTCAGAGCTGGCTATCCCCGAGATGTACAAAAACATGAAAGCCAAGGTGATTGATGACCTTCAGAAAGCCGAACAAGTAAGTTATAGTATGATACTGCATGCGTATAAAGTTGTGCATGTTAAAGATTTTTTCTCAATTAGCGGTTCAATGAAGGTGTGTGTGCGTGTGTGTGTGTGTGTGTGTGTGGGGGGGGGGGGGGGGGGGGGGGGGGGGGGGCTTGCTGTATCTGTCGTCTGCAGAAACAGTCAAATAAGTCTGAAATTTTCACTTTGAAAGTCTTGATTATAATTAAATTGCCAGTCTGTCTATAACAAAGTAAGTCCTGTAAAGAAATTACGAGCGTACTAGCACTGAAATTGAAAGGCGATATACTGATAAATCACGAGGATGCAAAATAATAGACGTGAATTCCGGTGCAGGTAACTGTGACTACAGATGGATGGACCTCCAGAGCAACAGACTCCTACGTCACTGTCACTGCTGTGTTGGTGGTTGATTGGCAGATGGTGAACTATGTGCTACAAACAAGACCAATGCCCGAGAGCCATACAGGCAATACAGGTCTCTCTCTCTCTCTCTCTCTCCGTGTGTGGTGTGTGTGTGTGTGTGTGTTGTGATAAAAGCTGTAAAACAAAAAAATCAACATTTAGGAACGATTGTGAGTTTTTTTCTCCTTTTGTCATTTGTGTACATTTAAAATAACTAGAATTGATTGATTTTTTTATTTCATCTGTTACAGCTGAAAACATCACCAGGGTCATCACGGAAGCAATCAAAGAATGGAAACTGCCGGGTGTGCTGGGTCTCACACTTGTGTCGGACAACGCATCAAACATGGTCAAGGCTGGAAAGCTGCTGCAATGCCATCTGCACTTGGGATGCTTTGCACACACACTCAACCTTGCAGTTCAGAAGGCGCTCAAGGTGGATGGAACCGCAGCCATATTGAGTAGAATCAGGCCGATATCTACCTTCTTTCACAGTTGTCATTTGGCTTCCAACCTTCTCCATGCAAAGACAGAACTGCTTCAACTGAAGGCAAAAAAGCTGAAGGTTGATGTTTGTACCAGGTGGAACTCCGCCTTTGACATGCTGTCACGAGTTCTGTACCTGCAGGATGCTGTCGTGGCTGTTATTCGCTCCAAAAAACTGAGCTATCTCAAAGAGCGTGACATCACGAGTCTGAATGACGAGGAGGCCGCCGCCACACATGAACTTGAAGCTTTTCTGAAACCTCTGAAGGACATGACGACCTTCATGTGCACGGAGGAGATGCCGACTTCGTCTGTGATCATGCCCCTTCTTGAGAGTCTGCTTGGCGAAAAAGGACATCTTCGCCCAAAGCCAGACAACTCCATGTCCGTCCAGCAAATGAAGGCTATCATGGCAGCAGATCTGGAGGGCCGGTATGCAGAACAGAGAGAGATGTTGCAGACGATTTCAGCTTTGGACCCGCACTTCAAGTCTTTCTCCTACATGGCACCAGAACAACGTGATGGCATTTTCCGCAAACTCACTGACGTCACAGTGAGCTTGCACACAAAACCCCAAGACCGTCGAAGCAGTCAAAGCAGATCCTGGAACTTCAGCAGAACCTGGAACTTCAGCCACCCCCAGTCCGCCAGCTCTTGATGAGCATGCCCATGATGTCGAGGTTCTTGAGATCCAAGAAGAGCATTTTGTAAAGACAGAGAGACCCGAGGACGAACAGAAGTATGAGAGCAAAGGAGCGTGCCTGCTTGACTTCCTCCTGGCAGATGTCTTTGTCACACATATCGAGCCAAGCAAGACCACCTACCAGCAGGGAGCTGAAGAAGTTGAGAAGTATCGAGAGGAGAAATTGATTGGCATGGCGGAGAACCCACTCTTGTGGTGGAAACAGAATGAGTACCGCTTCCCTCTGTTGGCTAGGGTGGCGAGGATTTACCTCGCCATCCCGGCTACGAGTGTGCCCTCTGAGAGGGTGTTTTCGACAGCTGGGGACATTCTGACCAGCCAAAGGGCTACCCTGAACCCAGAGCATGTGGACAAGCTCCTCTTTCTGAAAAAGAACTTGTAAAGTCATGCACTGTTCTTTTCAGAAAGTGGAGACTGTCCTACTGATATGGCTGCCATGCCTAATCGTTTTTGTACAGTTCAATAAAAAAAAAAGTATTAAAATGTTTCTCTTAGTAGGAGTGTAATTTTCATTTTCTGTTTTTTTTTGTTTTGTTTTTTTGTTGTTATCCATCCAGAAAGTCTACGTCTGTAGGTTTCATTTAATGATTCAGTGTTTTTTTTTCCCCACATAGTATTTGTTTACCTGATTTTGTATTCAAAGTGAACACTGAATAATTAAAGTTTGTTTATAAAAAAAACGATCACTGGTGTTTTCTCATTTTGTTTCTTTTTCTTCATGCATTCTTGTACGTACAAGTGGCCAGATTGTCATCAAATTACATGGGATCGGGGACGGCGGTATACCGTTGGAAAATATCGGTACTGGCAAAAAATATTGCGGTATATCGCGGTACGACCGTCTTCATGGTACACAGCTCTATATATGATACCTACCTCACCCACCCCACGCCAAAAAAAGACTAACAATGCAATTGGAAGCATCATTGAGAGAAAAATTGTCCATCTGACATGTGAGGGAAGGCGCAGCAATATGTCTACCTTCTGTGGAATGCAGGTGAAGAGAATGCTTTGAAATATTCAGATGTAAGACCAAGAGCTTAGCAATGTCAAATTCGTGAAGCAAACTTTGTCAATATGAACATCGGACACTTCAGGATATTAATACAGCCTCTGAACAGAGGGCCATGGGTTGCGGCAAAGGTTATACGCGGCACACAGGTTGTGCTGCACATATTTTAAGACTGATCTTACGCCAGACCAAATTACGGCCTGAGAATGCTTCATGCTCTGACCGAACCATACTTTTTCCATTTTGAATTTACTTTAATTTCTGTTTTTCGAACTTTGTATTTGTATTTAATGCTCCATTTGTGAATCAACAGAGCAACAGACCTTTTTCGAACCACATATGATTGTGAGTTAACAAGCGTTTCTTCAAATCAGATTCACAGTAAAAACCTTTGAATTATACTCTTCATAAGTTAGTCATTATCACATGAATATTGCAATACTGAAAACAAATCACTATGAAAGTATGAGGGATCTAAAGTAAATCAGGCAATCTACCGGGTGTGCTAAAATTGTGTGCTGCACTATGCTTTGATAGTGGCAGGAAGAAAACCACCATACCACCTCAGACAATAGCACTAGACTGATTAGACAATGGTACCTGTTAACCCTTTGGTGTCAGCAATGCTTATTGTCGAGGTGACTCATGCAGGAATCACCTTGACAATAAGCATTGCTGGCAGCAAATGATTAATAGTGGTTAAACTACACCTATTTTGTAAACTTACATCAAACACAACTTATCCAAGGTTTGAAAAGTGGCACAAATAGCTCTAGTGTTGTCAGCAAAATGTTTTGATCACTAGCCCGGTTTAAAACAAACGCATCCAAGATATAGAGGTGAACAGTTATTTATGCGAGATATTACATGACTACAGTGATTACATAATAAGACATAAGTAACACAGCACAAGTCACTAACAGAAACATCATACCTGTATTACAAGACACCGTCAAACGAAACCTTCCAAGCATTTCTGACTCATGAATGTGCGACAGCAAAAAAGAGTCAAGTATCAATCCATTCACTGACCACCTATCATAAACCTTGTAATTGGCATTTACTAAGACTAAGAGATTTGGCCAAAGGACGGACTGTGAAAAAGAATTCATTCAAGTGACCTCCATCAAAGGTCAAGGCCACTGTCAATAAATAGGGCAACAGTGGCAATATTTCTAAGCTGTCAATCCAAATTTGCTACATGTACAGCAATACCTGATGATAACAACTAGATAATGTCTGCATGTAATCTTGTACAGTCTGATCCAGTTAACCCTGAAAGACTACAATAGGATGTGTATCGACCATGACATTTCAAGGTTGGTGTCAGAATAGTTTGGCACATCTAAGCGCCAAGCTATTCTGACACCAACCTTGAAATATTATGGTCGATCTG
The DNA here is from genome assembly GCA_036245525.1 of Semisulcospira habei. NCBI lineage: Eukaryota > Metazoa > Mollusca > Gastropoda > Semisulcospiridae > Semisulcospira > Semisulcospira habei. The sequence goes on from BTPG01000004.1 coordinate 163,300,461, forward strand.
TCTCCTAAACTGTTATATAGACCTCAGAGGATATCTACAAAAATGTGATAATATCATCCCGAGGGCGTAAGGAGTTGAGGTGAACTCTGATGCCACGCAAATCTTGTTCAGCTGGACAGTGACCCTGTTGCAGTCTCTGATGCATTACCGGTCTCATCTGATCACTGCTGATCACTACTGTCTTACAAGCCACATTAACTCATTCGAGATGTGCCGCCTCCGGATACACAGCTTATGCTGCGTATACGGAGGCGACACGTCTCGAATGAGTTAACGTGCTACAGCCTTGTGCAACCCCAACATTCAAGCAGTCTATTTGGACTATTAAACTTTGTGGCCGAAGTTTTTGCAAGGCCTTTCATCTGATGTCAGTCGTTACTGCTGAAGTACTGGAAATTTGTCTGCCGTTGGTGCTTGACCACCAGACTCCAGCCACATGTTGCAAGATTCCTGCATGAAGATCACCATGGCACAAAGCTGTGGCTAGTAAACTGCGAACATCATAGGTGGAAAGGCACTGGTGCAAATTGGGATTTACAGTGCACAAGCAGTTATTTTCTGCCACCAAGACAGGTGTTACCAGATTAGTGAGCACAGCAAAAACTTCTTCTTAAGCCATCTGACTCTGAGGATTGCTGCATGCAACAGCAGCAAGCAACTGTATTCAGCGACTGATCAGCTACTGATCAGTCAGTTCTTCTCCTCTACCCAGTATACACTCCATTTCAGAACTTCCATCTCATTTCTTTTCTACACACTTCACAGGCAAGGTTCAAGCCATACAAGATGGTCTGGACTCCCAAGTCTCCTCAGTAACACATTTCTTCTTCCAGTGACCTGCATTTTCAGGATCAGACCATGTCTATATGTCTGTGTTCAACCCTGTCTGCGACGACAACGTCCGCAAGGTTTTAATGAAGACAAGCAACAAGTTATGTGAACTTGTTCACTAGGATCTTTCCGAGGGGAGGGGAGGGGGGGGGGGGGGTACAAAAGCGATTTTGGGTTTGAAACTGAGAAAGGTCTTACCTTCAAGAATGAATCTCTTAGTTAGAATTTGTTCGAGTTTAAGTTAGTCTGGGTTAGAAATCTGTATTTGAGAAATAATTTATTTTGTCAAAATAAACTACTTTGGCATATTTCTGGACTACTATGACCACTGACCTTTCCAAGGGGTCCTACAAACACCACGCATAGAAAGGTCTTCACATCAGGTATCCGTACCAAGTTTGGGTTTGAAGTTGAAAATAGTATTTGAGAAAAAAGCAATTTTTAACCCGAACTTTAGCCCATTTCTGGACCCCCTTTGAGAGAGGTCACTAAAATTGCTATGTGTAAAAAGGTCTTATCGCAAAGTCTCCTTGGGCCAAATTTGAAGACTCTGGCCTGAATAGAAAAGGGAAAATCTAAAGTTTACAACAGACGATGGTCAAAGCATGATGGACAGAGACCCAATATAGACTCATTTCTGCTACCACATGTGAGACAAAAAATAAAATTCTACCAAAGTAGGCATTTTCCACACATTTACTGACTTCTTGTGAGCCTGACCTTTCTGGAGCATATCCAAATTAGCATGTATAGAAGGTATGTGTTACCATCAGACATCGCTATACCAAGTTTAGGTTTGAAATGGTGAATAGTACTTAAAACAAAAACAATTTTTCACAAACAAGAAAGGCAAAAGCCATTATGGCTCACCTGTATGACCAACCCATATCATTGGAATGAATTTTTTAATTAGGTTACATGTTGACCAAAAATGTCCGTTTCACAAAAACTGGTTGATCCGCATTTGAGTCCATAATTTTTGTTATTTTTTTTTTTTACTAGATAATTTGCATACAGCTAGATTAAAGGCAGATATTGAATGAGTTCGTAATCCAGTGTTGTACCTCTTCAACTATTTGAATAATAATTAGTTCATGTTTGCAAGTTTTGGAGTCATGTTGTACTCCAATCAAACAGTCAGCCCTGGAAAAGGCTGTGTGGAACAGAACAGTCAGCCCTGGAAAAGGCTGCGTGCCTTTCGGATGAGCGATGTGAAACATCAATTTCGTCACTGTGTACACGGCATCATGGGACTAGTGATGCCATGATGTGAAGCTTATAGTGACGTCATTTTGCAGTGAATGCTATTCCTCTTCTTCAGAATTCCTGTCACTACACCAGCCCACAAACAGTGTATGTTGATCAGAGGTTGGGTTAGAGAGGAGGGAAAAGGATCAGAAGGAAAAGCTTAAAAATATGTACAACTCTGAATGTTTCTAAAAGAAAAACACATGAGCTGCAAAAAATACAGTAGACTTGGGATGAAATCCTTATCTAGTTAAAAAGTTATCTTCATCATCAGTGACAAGGTTGCATGTGAACATCATGTAACTTTGTAGGAATATTAATTTGGCTGACATCTCTGAAACTGAAAGATAGAAGGTCACATGAGGTATACAAATATGTGAAAATAATTGCCAATTTCAAAGCCCTAACAAAATTAACGAATTTGGGAGCTGTCCTCTTAGATTTACCAGTGAACTTTGTGCTTGGAAAGCCCTAACGAAATTAACGAATTTGGGAGCTGTCCTCTTAGATTTACCAGTGAACTTTGTGCTTGGAAAGCCCTAACGAAATTAACGAATTTGGGAGCTGTCCTCTTAGATTTACCAGTGAACTTTGTGCTTGGAAAGCCCTAACGAAATTAACGAATTTGGGAGCTGTCCTCTTAGATTTACCAGTGAACTTTGTGCTTGGAAAGCCCTAACGAAATTAATGAATTTGGGAGCTGTCCTCTTAGATTTACCAGTGAACTTTGTGCTTGGAAAGCCCTAACGAAATTAACGAATTTGGGAGCTGTCCTCTTAGATTTACCAGTGAACTTTGTGCTTGGAAGATTCCCAACTTTTTCGTTACAACTCATTATCAATCAGAATATTTTAAAGACACATCCTGTTGCACACAGTGACACACAAAAAAGCAATATTGTCTTAATTCATTCTGCCCGTTACACACCACAGCAAGATATGGCTTGACCATGATAGTTCAAGGGTGGTAGCAGAATAGCTTGGTGCCTATAGGCGCCAAGCTATTCTGCCACCACCCTTAAACTATCATGGTTGATCTGTCTCCTGAATTGTACTGCAGTCCTCAGAGGATATTTCATACCTCGGGCACAATGAGTTAATGTAAAACAAAATTAACTATATTTGTGTCTTATCGTGTGTGGTAGATCATGGACCACTTCAACCGATACCAGTTTAACAATAAAATAACTATAAAAAAAAAAAAAATAGAGTCCTGTCACTTCCAATTTTGTTTTTACCTAAAGCCGTAAAGGAATATTAGTAAAATGGTGCTTCAGTGAGCTGAAATATAAAAATAAGTAAAAAGTTGTCGCAGTAACTTTGAACGTTTCTGTGTTGTCTTGTAGTCATCTTGGTTCTTGTACATGTATGCCAAACTATGGCTATTTCTGACCTAGTCACACATACAATTACATTTACACACTGGGACGGTCAGTTTCCATGACCTACCAAGTGGGCACAGAACCAAAAACAACATTGATACGGTACCCACCGGGCATCAAGAAATCTGGAACGAAGGATCATTACAGCTTCACATGTGCTCTGTTTCAGCTGCATTTCAATAGCAGAGAACTTTTTGCGGATGATAGCCACCATACGTTCAATCTCTTTGGGTGCAATGGGCCGCGTGCGACTCTGCTCTCTTAAGAGGTTGACAACATGGGTGGTGAACTCATTACACGCCTGAAAAAAAAAAAGGACTGAGAAGATTGCTTACGTCCGCAGCGACAGGCTTCCAGACGTGCTGCGCAAATGAGAAAGACTGAAGAAGCGACAGGAGAGATTTCAAGAAAAACATGATGGCAGAAGACGAATACAACCCCAAGAGTAGACCCACCTTGCAGGGTTAGACAGGTGACCTGAACTAAAGTGACAACGCACCAGTCCCTAGGCAGACCCGGTGGGGCGAAAAAAAAAAAAGACAAAAATGGCACTTGCAAGGCTTCCAATCAGATAATAATACATGCACCACCACCACCCCCCCCCCCCCCCCCCCCCCCCAATTTTAAAGTGGTACAACCGAATGTTAATGAGGGTTCCTTTCACAACGAGTTGAGCACAGGAAAATGACTGCTTACCAATAGCAAGATTAATAAATACTGATGTCAGTGACACGCAACACCTTACCCTCCCCCCCCCCCCCCACCCCCTCCCCACAGGAGACCCATCGTCCAGCAGTTCATACAGCTGAAAATAAATCTGGTGCCAGCAAACAGCTGTTTCTAAATAAATTTGGCGGTGAAAGGGTTAACAAGAAAACAATCTAGGTCCCTTATTATTACTGTGGTGGTGGTAGGGATGGATGCGAGTGTGTAAGGGGGCGACTTATGAGGTGGAGCTATACATACATGTGTATACTGTTTTAGTTTAAGTACTTTAACTATCTTAAACGTATTTATAGTTAACTTATTTACTGCAGATTTAGTCATTGTCTTTATGATACTCATTTGTTAACATGTGCTTTTTTTAATATTGTGAAGCCAGAGAAAAATTTCTAATTTGGTTAGAAAAGGTCTGAATTGACTTTGAAAAAAAAAGCGGAAATTAAAAAGGTGCAAGAAATTATACACGGAAACAGTAGTAGTAGTATAGTAAATAGAGCGGAAAATCGGCGAGATTACCGAGGAAATCCTCGAAACGGCAGAACAATTCAGACCTTTGTAGAATAAATTATTTTGAATTCAATTGAAATTATACTATAATACATCCAATTTTCTTTTGCAGAGATCATAAATCATAAAACATGTCAGTCAGTGTGTGCACCTGTTCATATTTTTCCAGCTCTGTGTGGTAGATTTGTCTGATCTGCGCCAGCTTGGCACGATAATCTGAGTGTTCAATAGCACTCTCAGGCTGGCCCCCTGAGGCAGCAGCAGTGGCACTGGCAGCAGCTGACGACCCACCCCCCTTCTCTGGCCCCGCTACCCCCTCTGCTATCAGCATGTTGTCCAGCCGCATCAGCTGGGGATCTGGGGGCTCCTCCTCCTGTGTGTTACGTATGCTCAACACTGCAAGTCAAACAAGAACAGCAAAGCACACATACATGACTTATACGGTCAAGAGTACAATTGAATGTCCAAATGGTGTCACAAGCACCCTGCATTTTCAAAAGCAAAATAAATTTTATAATTCATTATGAATTAATTTATATGAATTGATGTACCTTTGCAGACATAAACAGTAGCACTACGGGCCTGTGGAGGTGCTACAGAAGACCACAGATTTCATTTTGAGAGCCAAACTCCAAGTGTGATGGCGTTCGAGAAGAAGAAGAAGAACAGTAGCACGAGGTAATTTTTCTATGTTATTTGCAGTTTTCTGGCAAAAAAATCATTTACATTCATGAGATTGAACATAACTTTATGCCTTCACAAAAATATTTTTTGTCTCACAAGGGCAAATCACAAAATCTTGGGAAAAAATGAGTCTGCATATCAATCCCACCAACAAGCTCAGCCATTATGTCCAACTGTGATGTTTATGTGATTTTCCTGCAGGACTGTTGCAACTTTTCAAGTGTTTGTACATAACTTTACAACTTTTAATATAAATTACATGCAGGAAAAATATCTTAAAATTATTCAACAAAAGACTCTAAAGAAGATTTTATCACCAAGCCTGCTTTCACCTATAAGCAGTGTGCATGCTGTTGTGGTAAAATTTCATTTTTTAGTCCATCATAGTAACATTAACAGTAGCAAAAATACAGTAAACAGGAAGATTGACAGTTTCATCATGAAATGGATATGTAAAAAAATAATGAAATTGTGTGTTTAACTCTTTTGAGACCTGCCGCATCTGGATTCGCAGCGTAAAGCATTTCAACAGCAGAGAATAGCAGAGTAAAGCCACGAATCTGGATGCGGCACGCCTCGAAAGAGTTAAACATAAGATGATGTCACTAGACCAGCATTTTTAAACACAAAAGTAAAGGTTGCGAGTTATGAAATGCAGCCTTGACAGCTGTTTGTTATGATACATATTAAGATAGTTACACGTTTAGGGCTTAACGTCTTTTGTCCACCAGGAAGGTGATTTCAGAGACGGGGCACCGAAAAGAGGCCTGTACAAATTTTGACCCCAGCTGGGTTCGAACCCACAACCATTTGGTCAAGAGTCGAACGCTCAACCAACGAACCACCCAGCTCCCCTATTAAGATAGTGCATGTATAAAGGTTACTGCACAAATCTCAGTGATACATGTGCATGTATAAAGGTTAGTGCACAAATCTCAGTGTTTCATATGATACATGTGCATGTATAAAGGTTAGTGCACAAATCTCAGTTTTTCTTATGATACATATTATGATATGCATGCATAAAGGTTACTGCACAAATCTCAGTGTTTCTTACGATACATATTATATATGTGTATAAAGGTTACTTCACAAATCTCAGTGTTTCTTATGATACATATTAAGATAGTGCGTGTATAAAGGTTACTTCACAAATCTCAGTGTTTCTTACGATACATATTAAGATAGTGCGTGTATAAAGGTTACTTCACAAATCTCAGTGTTTCTTATGATACATATTCAGATAGTGCGTGTATAAAGGTTACTTCACAAATCTCAGTGTTTCTTACGATACATATTAAGATAGTGAGTGTATAAAGGTTACTTCACAAATCTCAGTGTTTCTTATGATACATATTAAGAATAAGATAGTGTATGTACAAATCTCAATGCACAATGGGAAATGTAATCATTGTTGCATCAACGTAGCATGACATGATGCAGTATTAATTAACTATTATGTTCATGAGAAATAGCTGCTAAATTATCTTATTTTCCAGTCACTAGCATATTAATTATAGGTCTTCAAATTCATATTTTTATACATTTATCTAGTTTAACTTAGTTATCTTACCTACTTTATTGCAGGAACTGAAATTGGTGTTTGTTCAAACTTTACACAGCACACATTATGTACTTTCAAACTTTACACAGAGCACATGATGTACTTTTCAAACATTACAAAGCACACATGATGTACTTACTGTGTAAAGTTATATTCAAACAAAAAACAAAGAAATACTTATCCTAGCATGTGTCACGTTATTTATAATAATATTAATATTAAAAAAAATTAAACAGCATTTTTTCAGCTATTGGGAGCTTATTTTTACATAAATCATTTCAGCTACTGAGAGCTCTTTTTTATAGTGAAACTTGTGATTTTAGGTGATACATAAATTATTTTGACTTAACACCATTATTTTTTTTTCTATCGTATTGAAAATACGGTAGACTTTGAAATGGGGCTGGCCGTACGCAATAACATAGGCTGGCTGTAAAAGTGTAGTATCAAGATAAAATTACGTCAGATCGAGCTATGCTAGCATTGCTGTTGAACACAGATCTAGCGCCAAGGCACCGTATGTGTGTGTGTGTGTATGACAGGATAAGCTTGAAACTTTAGGATACTGTCTTTAAAAGAATTATCTTAAGGCAGCTTTTGATTTCTTAATTAGTTTACACTTTATAAGATTATTGAGAAAATGACCATTTCACAAAAACCGGTTGATCCGCATTAGAGTCCATAATTTTTCATATTCTTGCGAGATATTTTGCATACTTTAGCTTGATTAAAGGAAGACATTGAATGAGTTCATTAGCCAGCATTGTACCTGTCCTCCTCACCACCCTGCTGTATGGTTCCGAGTCCTGGGCCCTCTACCGCAGCCAACTACGACTCCTCGAACGCTTCCACCAGCGCTGCCTACGTACCATCCTGGGCATTCACTGGAGTGACTATGTCACCAACGTCGAGGTCCTTGAACAGGCTGAAACTGTGAGCATCGAGGCTTTGCTGCTGCGGACACAGCTCCGCTGGGCGGGGCATGTCTCCAGGATGGAGGATCATCGCCTACCAAAGATCACACTGTTCGGCGAGCTTGCTACTGGACACCGTGACAGAGGGGCACCAAAGAAGAGATACAAAGACTGTCTCAAGAAGTCACTTAGTGCCTGCCAAATCGACCACCACCAGTGGTCTTCGCTTGCTGCTGACCGTGACACCTGGCGCTCCACCATTTACAAGGCAGCTGTCTCCTTTGAGGACTCTCACAGAGCTAGCCTTAAGGACAAGCGGCTCAGGAGAAAAAACAGAGATGCCGCAGCTCAGAACCCTGGCCATACCTTCCCCTGCAGCCACTGCGGTCGAACCTGCCTGTCTCGGATTGGCCTCCGCAGCCACGAACAAGCCTGCAGACGTCGTGGTCAACTCCTATAAAATCTTCGTTCGCGAAGTCAAGCCAAGAGAGGGACCTGTTCAACTTTTTGAATGATAATCAATTTATTTTTGAAAATTTTTAACCCTCATTTCACTCACACCAAAGAGTCAAGCCTGGAAGAGGCTGCGTGGAAGTCCCGTCTTGCATGTCTTTCACAACTCAGACAATGAACACTAAAGTGTTACACAATGTTCCTAACTGACACAAAGCATGAAAAGTCAGTGTTATACATGTGTATGGGTTGAAGCAATGCTCTCCCTTTCTGACAATTTGCGTTAAGAAGACAGTCTATCCATATTTGTCATGTCCCCAAATGTATTGCGGAAAAAGTGGGAAAATGCATACAGTATAGAAAAGGCTCTGTGGACATGGGTCTGTTACGTGGTGGAGTTGTAGTCGAAGTAGGATAAACACACCAGACACACACACGTAAGAGTTCTTTAAAGTAAACCTCGTTCAGCTGCAATCCGTCACACGTGGCTTAAGGATATAGACAATACTGGAGTAACAGTTCCAACAATATTTAATTCAGCGATGCGATATCCACACAGTAATGCACTTTCAAATGCACAAACTACTGAATACAAAGTCTCTTCTGCTATGTCCACACTACGACTCAAAGTTTCTCATACACCGCGTCTCTCGCAATAAACTGCTTGTCTCTACAACTGACAAAGCAAGACAATGTACTCACGGGCTTTCCCAGCGCCCTCCTTATATACACTATTAAAATCTAGAATCTTCTACAGAAATCATATAACTCAACCAATCAGAACGAAACGCGCAGCCGAAACTCATTAACATAAACTTTCCAGAAACAAAATATCAGGCTACAAAACACGGCTGCTCACTTCAGCTCTAAATTCTAACATATAATTAAGACACATAAAAGTATGGTATCCCTACCTATGATAGCTCAAAAAGGTACGATGATCATTCACCAAACAAAGTAAAAGCTGCTCACTTCACGCGCACAATGAAAACAAAAAGTAGCAGAAAATGTTGCGATGTCAACCGACGTGACACTTACGAGGCCACTAGACAGTGCGACCCTTCTACATAACAACGCACCGGACTAAACACAACAAAACGAAATCGGCTCTACTCACGAACAAAAGAAAAAGTTACTAAAAAAAAACACGAAATCATAACCGTGATAGCTCAAATAAACAACATATCGTTACCTACGAATAACACATGTACGCTCTCACAGGATAACACAACCACAATCGTAACAGGGTCATCCGATCTTCTTCTTCAGAAATGCCGTATCTACGTCAGCCCACAGAACGTCAGCTCACAGAATGGAATGTATAACCGCACCATCTGTGTCAGTGTTTGTGCGGATCAGGTGGAGGGGGAGGGGGGAGGAAGGGGGGGGGGAAGGGGGAGGGGGGAGGGTTGTTTATGGTGCAGAGAGATGAATCAAAAGGATAAGCTTTAAAAATAGTAACAACTCAGAATGTGCCTAAAGAAAATCGTATGTGAGCTCAAAACAATATGGTAGATTTGGGGATGTTTTAAAATATCAAGGTCTTGTCTAAATATAGTCCTACTATAGTCTTATTGCTTAATAAGTTTATCTATTAAGTTTGTTGGATTGCCATTTACACCAAAAATGTAGATGCCTACTGTAAACCTCATAATGGGTTTCTTCCATATATCACCTATGCATCCTCTTCAAAACCTTAATACACATCACTACACCAGCTGTCCTCAGCAAAAACAGCAGATTAGTAGAGATGCATGAGTGCCTAGACTGTTTGAACATAACACGACATTTACACCATAGAGCCGCTGAGCAGGCATCAGTATGCTTTCACGCTGACCCTTATTCTTGTGTCCCTCAGGCTGCTACCCTTTTCAACAGTAGTATCAGTAGACAGTTTTCTGTCAACATGCTTTAGTTCTTTAGTGCTAGCCCATTCAGTAGTTCACTACAACACTGCCAACACCAGAAGCACATGGGGTATACGCCACAAGTGCAGTGATGTCGTTTTCGTTGGCAAATCGGCCATTCACCGATAAAATTCCAAAATGTCCGAAAGAGTGACGTTCTGATCGGCCCACTGTCCTCAGGTTTTACGCCTCATTCGGCCACCCTTTGTCCGTTTTTTGTTTGCTTGTCTCATATCTGTTTCGTTATTATTGCTTCTGGCCATATTAATTTCCTATTGGATAAATAAAGGTGTTATGAGTTACGAGTTATTGTCGAGCATCGCGTATTGGAAGCGCCAAGCAGACGACAAATGCATCAGCAGAGAGAGAGAGAGAGAGAGAGAGTAATTCCCCTTGTTGCTAACGGCTTGCTTCCAGCATTACCATTTTCGTTTTCAAAATGCCACCGAAAAAGAAACCAAAACTTATCAGTGGCCAGCGCTTCCTCTCATTTGGTGTTGGTGAGAAAGAAAAGGAGAAAGAGAGTGGAACAACCTCTCAGACTCTGTGACAAATCAAAGTGATGCAGCGCCATCGACATTGGACTCGACTTATACTGAAAGTGAAAGTGCCGCTTCCAGTTCCACCACACTACGAGCTAAGGAAACTGGAAAATCTGCTGCCGCCCGTGGGTTTCAAGAGAAATGGAAGGCTCACCACCCTTGGCTCAGCTATGATGGCAAGGCCATGTTTTGCACAGTGTGCAAAAATGCTGGTTGCAAGAATGTCTTCACTCACTCAGGCTGTCGGAACTTCAAATCATCCGCCCTTACAGATCACATTAAAGGAAAGGATCACAAGAATGCTCTGCTGGTGCCAGCCCAACAGCAGAACCAGGAAGTCATGTCTGAAAAGCTGCTGAGTGACACACAAAAACGCATCTTGACAAGGCTTAAAGTTATGAACTGGCTTGTGAAGGAGGGTCTCCCTATCTCAAAATTCTAGTCTCTTCTCACTCGTTTGACAGAACTGAACACACCAGATGTGCTGATGCAGTCTTCTGAGAGCCAGGCCAAACCTTCATCTAGCCTCTACTCCTCTAGGTGGAGTGGCGTGGAGTTCTTCGAAGCTCTCTCTACTGTGGCTGAAGAAGAAGTGAAAGAAAAACTGCAATCTTCTCCTTATGTCACTGTGCTTGCTGACGAGTCAACAGACATAGCAGTGAAGAAGAGGCTAGTCATCTATGCTCAGATAACAGACCCAGTCACCGTACAGCCATCAACTCTGTTCATCACAGATGTCACTCTCACAATGTTTATGTTTTCATTTTTAATTTTTACACTGTCTTAAGAATAATTGATTTGTTTAAATTTGTTTATTGTCTTAATTCTTTTATAAATTTGAGGTAATTTAAATTATAATCATTACTGAAAGAGTGATGTGTGCCCTTTTTATGTGTTAGTGTAGGTCAAGCTATTGCTTCAGAAATCTTTCACCAGTTGAAATCCAGGGGAGTGGAAGCACAGAAGATCATGGGCCTGGGATCCGATGGAGCCAGCGTGATGACAGGGAAAAAGGAAGGTGTGGCAGGTGTGATGAAGAGGGCAAGCCCTCATGTTGTCAATGTGCATTGTGTTGCGCACAGATTCAATTTATGTACAAGCCAAGCCGCTGCTGATGTCAAGATGCTCGATGACTTTCAGAAGATTCTCTGTGACCTGTTCTACTACTTCAAGCAGTCTGCAACTCGGTGTGAAAACCTCAAGTCCATTCAGACGATTCTGGGGTCTCCAATTCTCAAGGTGAAGAAGGTGCATGGAGTCCGGTGGCTCTCCTTCTTCGATGCCTTACAGACCGTCTTCAGGACACTGGAGCCACTGCTGACCTACTTAGATGACCAGTCTAAGCAGAAGGACCCCCAAGGCAGCAGGATTATGGAACAAGGTTTAAATAACTATTTCATAACTGCCATGATATTACTCAGTAAAATTTTATAATATTATAATTTATTCAGCTGATGTTTTTTTTCCCTTCAAATTAATAATAGAAAAAAAATAAACGGGGGTTAAGGGGTTTGGGGATTGTACTATACAAAATATTTTATAGTGGCTTGTATGTGGTTTGCAGATCGCTACAGAGAAGTTCATTTCACTGCTGTACATCTTGATGGACATCATTCCAGCTGTTGGGGAAACTCAACCTCTTCTTCCAAAAGGAGAATGTTGATGTTGCCTTGATCAAGGTATTTTATTTTGGCAAATTTATGGTATCAGCTGAGTCATACACAGATAAAGGGAGAGAAGCAGTTCTGAAACCAGTTACCACACTTTTCTTTTTCTTCTCAGTCTCTGTATTTATATTAATTATTTATTATTATTATTATTATTTACTTAGTCAGGTGAATGTAGACCACTGCACCAGTGATCTCAAGAAGCTCTTGGAAAATGACGGCTGTCATCAAATGATGCTCAGAGATGCCTTGGACTTGGACAGTCATATTTACAAAGGAGCCAAGGGAGAGTATGCTTTGTCTAGTTGTCCTGCTGAGCATGTCGTTAGTGCCAAGACCAAGTTTATTCAGCAACTCATTGAGAATATAAAAAGCAGGTACTACTACTACTACTACTACTAATAATAATAATAATATTTTTAACATAACAAACATATTTCTTTTAATTAAAGGTTTCCAGATGATGACTTGCTGGCAGCCTTTGGAGTGATGGGAATGAGACCCCTGACTGTATTGACAGCTTCAGACCTTGAAACTTGGGGAAACGAAGACATCAAGAGATTGACTGATTATTACGGCCAGGATCAAACCCACAAGTTCACTGTCCTTGACGAAGACGGTAACAAAGTTGAAAAGTCAACAACATCTGCAGCCCTTCTCTGTGCAGAAGCTGCTCAGTCTGAGTGGATGGACCTCAAGAAGACTGTTGTGGCACAGAGGTACCCCAAAGATGACACAGCCAAATTGTGGCAACTCTTTGCCCAGTATCACATGGAGGAGTTCCCAGCATGATGAAACTGGCACATCTGGCCCTCTCCAGCCCTGTCCACACAGCAGAACACCTGACAGCACTGAGAAACAGGCTTACACCTGAAAATCAGGACATGCCCTTGAGAGTCGAGCTGCATCAGGGAAGCATTGACTCCTACAAAGCACTATCTGTATGGGAGAAGGCTAAACTCAGAAAGGTTTAAAGTGTAAACCATGAAGCCCGTCTTCAGAGATTGAGGGACATTACTAGTCATGTCAGATGTCATGCCAGTACAATTTTTTGTTTTATGTGTTAATTGAATGCCATTCTAGTCATTTCATTAAGTTTCATGCTGTTTTGTTGTTAATAAATGTAAATAAACATTTTTCTTCAGTGTTCTGTGTGTGGTATTAGTTGCAACATTTGCAACATTTTTGTAAGTCGAAATGGCCTATGCTGAAAATTTCTAGCAACATCACTGCAAGTGTTATGATGACAGGAGTGTTGTAAAGGTACTTGTACATCTGTTAAAGTTCATTACCTTAAAAAAGAGTTATAGTTTATTTAAAAGTACACAAGACAATCGATTACACAATTAAAAGTACACAAGACAATTGAAAGCAACTACATGTTCTTCTTAAAATAAAAACAGCACGCTGATCCTGGACAGATGCAATCAGTAGTACATTTGTACAATGTAGTTCAAAAGACATTTTGAACAGGTGTGTCTTTAACCCATATCATACTGAGGCTAAAAACTTCAAATTTGCACACTGCCATATAATGCAAGCTACATTATAGTACTTCAGATAAGTATAGACCAATGGCTTTAGTTCAAGGGTGGTGTACAACCCTTGAACTATTATAGTCAAATTTATTTCACACATTGGTGTATTCCAAATGATAAGGATTAAGTTGTGCTTTGAAACAATGAAAGAAGATAGAGACTGACAATGTGACAATGACACAGCTCAAGTGGGCTGTTCCAAACTGTTGGGGCTTGAAAACAAAAAGATCTTTGACCAAAGTCTGCGAGTTTTATTTTTGGGACAGCAAGATGATGATCAGCACTAGATTAGTGGCATTGTTCTGTACTTCCTGCAGTCGACCAAACTGGTCAGCAGCAATGCCAGCCAGTGTTAAATTACACTGAATTACAAAGAACCACAAGTTGTAAAGCGTCCTTATCAGTAATGTGGGGACGGACTGAGGCAATCCTTCTCAGCTCTCGGTAAGTGGAACGGCAGACATGACTGACATGGTCTGTCATGGTGAGGTTAGAGTGAAGTATGACGGCAAGATTCCACACTTTGAATATGATGACCCCATAGCTCCAGTGTTTCACTCTGACACTGGCTGATTTGGAGCGCGTTCATGATAGCGTTGCTGCCCTCAGTCTTTCTTTCGTTTAGTTTAAGCATGTTTTTGCAACCACCCATGATTTGATGGACTCCACACAGCTGTCCACCTCATGAAAAATAGAAAACAATTGGTCAGGAGGTGCCCAGTGTTTGAGTTGTGTGTTGTTAGCGTAATTATGATATGAACACTGGATAATTTCTGACAATGGCTGTGTGCATAAGTTTTTTTTTTTTTTTTAAATGACCAAGTACTGATCCCTGCCAGACACTGAATCACATTTCCCAAGGGTGAGACCTGATGGTGTTAACAATCACAGACTGGTGACAGCTTGTCAGATATGATGAAAACCAATCAAGTACTTGGTCAGATAGTCGAACGAAATGCTCATTCCTTTGATGAGGATCTGGTGATCTGGCCTGTCAAACGCAGCAGAAAGATCGACAAGCAGAAACATGGAGCCGCGACAACAAATGACACCTGACCCACATTAGAGCTGGTATGCAAGCGGTTGGTGACACGCAGCAGTGCAGTCTCAGTGCTGCGTTTCTTAAAGTAAAGGGGCACTCCTGACCTTTTTTAATGCTTCAGTTCGCAAAAAAAGCTTTTACTGGGATTCAGTATACACACCCACTTAGACAATGACCACCCTATTGTCCCATCAAATGCTTTCTTTCGTCCGTTCAAAGCGAAAAGAGGCCACCGTAATCTTGCGACTGGACCCGGTCAAAAGATTGCATCTGATAGGCGATGGTAGCTGACGTCATAACTATTCTATACAACCTTAGGTCATCTGCCAATCAGAGACAAGACGGCGGATGAACCAGCGAAGAAAAGTATCACCGACTCGCACCGACAATGACAGACTGGAAATTGAAGAGAAAAAAGAGGAATAGAGACAAGATACCCCTAAGTAGAACTGAAATCGGACACGGGAATATGGACATGTGGCAACGCGTAAAGCAAGAGCCTGGCCATTGCTGCCCACCTAGAATTTGTCCCTTTCCTGCTGAATCAGTGATTAATAATTATACGGTGTCACGTGTCGAGTCGTAGTATGATATCACACCAGACGCATGCACGTAAGGTTCTTTTAAAGAAACTTCACTCAGCTGCAACCCGTCACACGTGGCTTAAGGTAGGTAGTGGCAGCGCGCCCTAATTACTGCCATCAAGCAGAAGAAAGAGCAGTTTTGTCTCGATTTTAATGAAGATTTGCATGCAATCTGTTGAAAAAAATTAATATATCACTGAAACAGAAGTATAGTTTAATATTTCCCCTTTCAAATGAGCCTATTTTGGTCCGTGTGTTTTCTACAGTGAGCAATATCGCCAAACTTATTGGTCACTTTTTTGTCATCGCGCGCCGTGACCCCAATGGCAGCAGTGCAATCGTGTATAGCGCTTTTCTGGTCCGATTTTCAGCGAGCGATTCTGAGGTCGACACACACAGTACACGGCTATTTTTAGTATCAAAATGTAGGGAATTGTGTCAAGAAATAGTTCTACACATGGCCCGGTCGATTTATCAACAATCATGGAAAATATTGATACAAATATGAAAAACTTGATGGTTTTTTTCATGTTTTCTGCGTAAAGGAAACATTTTAGACACCCAGTTTTAAGGCTTAAATGAAAGAAAAAAACGCACTCGTTTAAATGCGCTATTAGGTTAATGTATGCGTGCTCTGTCGACGTCACAATCACATGATATTCACCACGTGCGTTCGTGAGACCGAGCTTGCGTACAAGTCAAAATGGCCGCCTCCAGTGCTCTCACTTTGCCGTGCTCTATCCAGGATATTGGCGTCAAATTGCGTAAGTAATATTAACTTTCTTGTTCTGAATTTGTTAATATGTTTATTCTGAAGTATACGCCAAAGGATTATGGGTTATTGTTTTACGTTAAGCAATACAATTTGCAGGAAAGAAGACGGGTTACAAGCTAGCTAGGAGTTTCTTTGTTGATGTTCGGGCAGGTCGTCAATCTGTAAAATATGTCATATAAAACAGCTCACAACCACTACAATCCTATTGAGATAGTTTACATAAAAGCGTTCTGCTACAAGCCAATTTTTTTTCTAGTGTTAGATGGTGGTTAACAATTGAGTAATCAACGATTTTTCTCGGGTCGGTCTTTGAAGTTAGTTTATGCAAGGGAGGTAATTTGTGAATAAGACGCTTCCGGTGGTTGTGTGAAACAAAACTCGTTAGGAATTTTAACAAGTTTCAGCCTCTATTGTTCATGTAAAGTACTCTTTGCGTATATCTGTATCACGACTACTAATTATTTGATAGTCTGCTGTCGTTTTCTAACTAGTAGATTTGCATTTTAAGGCATAGCCACAGATTTACCTGCCGCGAGAACATGGAGGGAAATCATACGATGAAGCTGCGGCCTTTGTGCAGCACTTGTTTCCAGACTTGACTTTTAACAAGATTCGTCACAATCATGATTGCACACGTAAGAACGAGATGGGAAAGCTTTAAAGACTGAGTGAGAAGCAAGAGAAGTTCCTCAAGGAAGAGTTCGACACCAGTGGTGTGGGGTTCCATCTGAGAGATTGTGGGCTGACTTGACGGAGGATTCTAGAAGCAGACTGTCAGCTTTCAACTTCAAGAGATTCTACAGTGCAGTTTCTCTCAGCAGGACTGTTCCTTGATTTAGATGATTTCCGGAGGCAGGAAAACAGAACATTTCAAGATATGTGCACATGGTGTTATAATCTTACTGCACAGAGTGTGGGGGTGTCTGAAATGAAGAAAATGGTCAAGGCAGCAAACAGAAAGAGAGATAAAACTGCAGAGGTTGACATGGAAATATTTTTGAGTCGGCCCATGTCTTCTCTTCTTGATAGCAGTGGCAGAGCACTCGTTAACACTGCCAACATTCCAACGCCAAGTCAGGAAAAAGCTGCTCCATCCCCAGTCACAAAAATTCGCAGCCTAAATGTCCAGTTAATGACGAAGGGAAGGGAGCTGGCCTCTGCCAGAAGAACAGTGCAAGTACTGCATGCTGTGAATGAAGCACTAAAGACAAAGATTGAAACTATAGAAGGCCAGCTGACAGCTGGTTTATCTCAACTCAGTCTTCAGCAGCAGGCCTTAGAGAAAACGCAACTGGCATTACAGCAGTCCGTTGTTACCCAAGATAGCCAAAAGGCAAAGCTAGCAGAAGCGAAGCAGCAAGAATGGACCTCAGACGTCGAATTGATTACTACAAGAAACAAGGGCATCTGAAGAAAACAAATAGGCTTTGGACTAAACTGGAAGAACAGGTCTCCAAAAATCTTCATAGAGAGATAATATATGGGGCTCCTGAGAATCCAAATTTATTTATGCTGCATTAAACACAAACATTGCGGCATTTTGACAATGCCCCCCCCCCCCCCCCCCCCCCCCCCCCATTGACTACGCGACCGCTACCCCATCTTTAATTTACCCCAGTGATTTCAAATAAACGCAAGTTTGTCAATGCGGCGTAAATAAATGTGGTTCTTTTGGAAAATAGATTGTTTAATCTCTATAAGCATCCCCCACTGCACCCGAGCTAAACAGTATATCAACGATGTATGCGTGTACATTCAAGAATGCGTAGCAGTTTATTGTCTTTAATTAAAGTCATAAAATTAATATTTTTTATTATAAAATGAATCAAGACGAATTACTTCTTCTAAACGATATTAATGCTGTAGAAAACAAAGACTTAGACTCGAAAAAACAGCGCCTTCTTTCTGTAGTTGTGTCAGGCAAGTCAAAGACTTATCTTGGTAAACAATACATGACAGATGATATTGAATCTCTTACGGCTGATGAACTAATCAAACTTCATGCTAAATATGAAAACCACATTGCTTCACTAATGACTCGTGATTTGAGTCGATCTCTTGTATGTCTATACACAAAAGCAGTGAGTCACTTTCTACCTGTGGATAGTGACAGCCTATCACACGACCTTGAAAGCAATCCTATTGTTTCAAGTTCAATTGGTAAATTAGCATGTGTCATGTTTTACAAGTTTGGAAATTACCTTGCACCTGTCGTAACATTGCTTGTTACCGGGAGTCATATTGATTTTTCAAAAATAATTTTTACTGCAGAAGAAAATGGACGAAACCCAGACGACTCTACAACTGAACCCCGACCCTGTTTTGACACAGGTTCAAACTGTGACGAAGACTAAAAGTCCAGGCAGGGTTGAGGCTGGAAAAAGATTAGCCGAATATAATAGGCAAAAAAAATTACAGCTTAAGGCACAAACAGAAAAGACTCATGTAACTGATCCACCGTCAGGATCGTCAGGACCTGTGTCAGTACCGTCAGGGCCGTCACACCCTCATCAAAGTGAGAGACAAACAATCCAGTCTAACCCCGACCCTGACCCTGACCCCGAACCTCAATCAACAAAATATATAATTGCCGGATTTGTTGTCGGATTTGGTTACGTAGGTTATCAATTATACAAAAAATACAAACCACAGACTCGTACAGTGACCAGAAAATCAGACACTCCAAAAACAAAACCAGAAGTCGCCACATTACCAGTAACACCCAAAGCCGTTGACCCATTTTATATGCAGTAAATAAAAAATATTATTTTAATTTTTCTTGCCTAAGAAATGAATGACACAAAGAACTTGATGAACCTTGTCTATCACTCTGCCGTGATAAGTGGACTAGCAGTAGCTTATTCTATGCTAGGAAAAAGTCTACTCAAAATGAAATCAGCAGACTTGAGTAGACTCGATTTCGAAGACAGCACTAAGCTAATTGTAGTTGTTACAGCGTCGATTGCGACAAAAGACTTTCTTGTCAAGCAGGGAATTATTCCCGAAAATGTTTCTATGTAAATAAAAATAATATGGCGACGATAGCTATTATGATTGGTGGGGCAGTTGTTAACGCATTGGCTTTCAGTGGCTCTAATTATCTCTTTTCAAAAATGGGTAGAGAAGAATCAGCAGAAGAAATGAAACGTCACAATGAGGCAACAGAGAAACTCGCTCAAGCTCAACAAGAATATGAAAAGAATAGAATTGAGAAACTTGATTTCATCAATGAAAAACTCAGGCTTGAAGGCCACGCACAGCATACGTTTTCAAATACAGACGAAGCAATCAGGGAATATTTTCTTGTCACAGGTGAAGACATGTCTATCCCTAAACCGAAACTAAGTGACTATTACAAACCAAGCACACAACAAAGAAACGGGGAGATAATCTTTGTTCTAGTGGGAATGACATTTGTTTATTTTACAGGAGTTTTCATTGCTAGAAAAAATGGCAGCCGAAAATAAACTATCAAAAATATATTACTCTCCATCAGGCTATTGGAAAGGACAAACAGCTATTCAGAAATTACATGCCGCTGTGGGCGGAGATATAACACTCAATCAAGTCAAACAATGGTTACAGAGACAAGCAATTTGGCAGATATATCTTCCTGCTCCAAGAAAGATAACAAGGCCTCATTTTCAGAACACTACCCCAAATGACACACACCAAATGGACCTCCTGTTCCTACCACATGATACAATAAGAAAGAAACGATACAAGTATGCACTGACTGTTGTAGACATTGCTTCAAGGTACAAAGACGCTGAACCCATATCTGACAAAACAGCCAGTACAGTTGCTACTGCTTTATCAAAAATATATAGTCGAGGCCCCTTAAGATACCCCAGACTTGTACAAGTTGATGATGGATCAGAATTCAAAGGTGCAGTTAATCAGTTATTTGCTAAGCATGGTGTACTGGTCAGACGAGGCATTCCAGGTGTGCACAGATCACAGGCAATTGTAGAGAACTTTAACAAACAGTTATCAGAAAGACTTTTCAGTTACCAGTATTCTAAGGAACTCATGCATGACACCCGTAACACGGAGTGGGTAAAGAGATTACCACATGTGATAAAAGCAATGAATAACGAAGGACACCCTAAGCCTGTTGATGCTATTAAATTGAAAACAATTACAGAGCCAAAAACAGGACCAACCCCACCTCCAGACACAAGTTTATTTACTAAACAGGTGAGATATTTATATCAGCCAGGGGAGGCTGAGAACGACGACAGACGCAGGGCAACAGACCCCATCTGGTCAACGTCTGTACACAATATAAAAAAAATAATTCCCGGTCCAGACGCAACAATATATTACCTGTACGACCCTGCACCCCAGAGGGCATTTGTCAGAGAAGAATTACAGATTATTCCCCCAGACACCGTTACTCATTTCAGTAACTAAGTCGTCAATTAATTCATCAACCAGTTCATCACAAATATCTTCAGATAACTTGAGCCTGTAATGTCCAGGTGCATAAGCCTTTTCCTTAGTGTGAAACACTCTTTTCGTGTCCCCAACTGCTAGTGATTTCTTATGTGTTTGGATCATTTCAAGATTATGTTTGTTTGATCTCAGTGACTTGTTTGGATAATCAGACATTAATGCACCATCTAACACTTGCTTGTAATGTTCATGACGAATGTCTTTATTTTTTATCGCTGTTTTTTTTATTCCTTTGGCTTTCGACTGACTACCCTTCTGGTGCAGTATAGAATACATTTTGGATCTCAGTCCAACATACTCAACTATAGGCACACCATTCAGTTCATCCTTAAACTTACCAGGCACTTTCTTGTTTTGTGTGCTAAACAGCGGGTGATCTTTAGGGTAGTCAGACGTGTCATACATGTGTAACTCTGTTTTCATGTCTTCGTAAAAGTCTTCAGTAGGCACGTCTATTATCATAGAGTCAGTGTCAGTGTATAGCAGACGACACTCAGGATATTTTGGTTTGAAGTAATCATAATAAAATTCAAGCATCAACAGTTTTGACAACTCCAGAATTGCCATACCAATGAATACTGGCTTGTCCAGTTTAACAATCTTTTTTTTTGAGTGACACGGCATACAATGATGAATGAAATTCTTTATACCCTGTGTACTGCGGCTTACCTGTAAGTTTAATTGCACCCGATTCAGTTGTGACTAGTCTCACATCTTTTCTGTGATGAGGATTTTCCATCGTCTTGCCAAAACAGGCATTGTTCATAAGCTTAAAGAAGTCTTTGTCAAATGCAGTGTTGCCGTCTCTGGCACGAAGGGTTGTGTTCTTCATTATATAATCTTTCATGAAAGCACTCTGATCAAATTGAATTCCTCTGTGAACTTTCTTTAGTACTAACCCGTGTCTGATGTAAAACTGCAACAAGCGGTAGTGACAAACGTAATTGAATTTGTCATTCAAATTTGGTACAAGTTTAGTGTCTTCTTTTTTTCCTGTCATACTCATTTTCTCAACAGCCAACGGATAATCATTGTGGTAATCGTGTAGATGGTGTGGGTACTCCAGGTCGACTTCAAAGATCCAACCCTTCGCGTCGTTTCGGTCAAGATTCATAATATAGTTTGTTAACCCTGACTCTGTTACATCATACTGTGACAAATCATGCAGACAAAAGTTTTTCAAGGGCAAACTCACACATCGCGAACCCATAAAGGTTATTAGCGTCCAAGTACGTAATGAATGACCTTGACCCCGGGCTTGAGGGGTCAAACCCCCGGCCAAGGTCACCATAACCGTCCAGATATTTATTATTTGCTCTGGCGTAATTATTTGCTGCAATACTAATCCCTCCCCTCAATCCACGTTCCACCATTTCACCCATCGTATGATCAGACAACAGGTCTATAGATATCTTACTGGATTTCAAAAATGCATCCCATGTCATGCCAGGACTAGTTATGTAGCAGGCTGGGTCAAGTTTGTAGTGTAACAAACCCTTCTCACGGTAACTTTCAAATACGTCTGCTAGCAAACAAACGTCAGCGTTCAAGTACTGGTCATGGTAATCACCAATTGTCTGACATCCTAATTTACCCCACGCATCAAGAGCGTGTTGATATTCAGAGTCAGAAATGCCTTTTCCAGTTAGTGTAGAATAAAATTTCTCTTTTGGTGGCAGTCTTGTTTCTTCAAACACAACCCAGTGATCAATGTACTCATACGGATACACACCTTTCTTAATCAAGTCTGGCTCAAAATATTTACTCGTTATTGGATACTCAGTCAGTCCTTCTGCCAGACTAGCAAGACCTAAAGACAAATGTTGCATGGAGTCATAAAATGCTAATTTGTCTAACCTAAAAGTTAAGTATTTCTCAGTTGTCTGGGCAATACAACTTATGTTTTTGTACGACTCGTCTACAGCCTGCATGATAATGTGTGAATCATATCCTTTGAGATTGTGGAAAAAGATTGGCAGTTTATATGTCTTGGGATCTGTTTTTAATAATAAGTTACAATTGTTATGTGCAGCGCCTCTGTAACGTCCAGTTATGTGATCATGGTCACGAACTTTATCACCCCCCAGAGGTTGTTCGCAAATCCAACACGTCTCAGCTGTATCAAATTTCAGTTTGTCTTCTTCTGTCATCACCAAAGGCATCTGACATGTTGTGAGATATTGTACTACCTGACTATACAGTTGTCTCATTTCTGTTAAAAACAAACATGCTGCATTTTCACCCCTGTAGATAACAGGTTCTGAATGCAAACCGTCTGACCTAACAATAATGTATCCAAAAGAACACACCACTTGGTCACTCAACTTTATAGTCTTTGGTAATGATTCTGGAACAGGACCTTCATACGGAACAACCAGTGATTCGAAATCTGCGTACACTACAAACGGCAACTTTTGTTGATTCCCATAGTTTTTAAAATATACTTGACTACCAGGATCTGGATACTTAAGTACAGTTTGTATATCATCAGGTGACCTGCAGTGTAAAACATGTTTGTGTGCCACTTCAATAGAGGAAAACCTCTGTAAACATCTTTTACACACTTCCTGTTTACACTTGTGTTTTGTTGTATGCCCATGAATTAATTGATTGATTGATTGTACATTGCTTAACGTCCCGACAGCAACAAGGCTTTCTCAGGACGTGCCTGCACTGCTTGTGAAAAAAAACAACCAACTAAACAGAACATTGAATGTATGTCGCCAGCCGGTCAAACACATTAAATAAACCTAACACATGGGGCCTAAATAAAGCTAAGACCATTTAGCAACACACATCCAATATCAAGAGCTACAGGCAGTGCAGACAGTAGGGAGAGTTTAAAAAAGGCAAATACAGGTGAATGGACCTCGGGTAGACAGAAACACATGCCCCAGAATAGAGAGAAAACCCCACCCTGTGGGGCTGACCAGGGTGACCCTGGGAACTAAAAAATACCTAACCCCACCCAAGTCCCCCAGGGCAGACCCGGGTGGGGTGCCCATGAATTAGACGTGACATATTTCTGATAATTGTGTAGTGAAAGTTATTGTCATCACCGGTAGGGCCGATTAGCAACATGTCAACATGCTTATCTTCTGACTGCCCATATGTTGGGGCAATTGGAGATACTCTAATTGGCTGTAACTTGTTCTCAGCATTATTATCCCACACAAACACATTCACAGATATACCAGGATTTAGTTTTTCAAACAAGTCTATGTCCTCTATTTTAACAGGGAACTCAATGCCACTAAAATCGAGTTCATTTACAAATTTGGTGTAGTTAGATACACGTTCAGGCTTTGACTTTACAAAGTGTAGTTTAGCAAGCACACACCACATGAAACAATAGTTGTCATTGTTCTGTATGTTGACGACAGCCTTTTTGTTTGCAACCTCTTTTGGTAGTGGTATCCATGATTTACCTAATATAGGATGATACCTTGACTGCTTTAGTTTTAGTTCATGTACATGTCCTTCGTGCCAACCAGACCCCTTCATTTTTGCACTGTCAATCGCCTGGAGAAAGTCTGGTAATAGTCTGTCTCTAAACACGTTTTCTAATTCTCTTCTTGTGTTAACTGTGTGTTGTCTTGTTGATATGTACGATACAATCACTTCACCGTCTACTCTAGTAAATTCTATTTTAGCAACAATCTGAATCTTCACACTGCCTGTGAGAAGATTATCTTGTATGACAGAAAAAGAGTTTTCTATTGATTCATAGACATTATTAGTATTGGATATGGGTAAGTTTGTTGTGTGAAACACGTTTCTTAAACTAGATGAGCCAGGGCTTTGAGCATTGTCCGTCATTTTTATTTGACCGACAAAATAATAAATGAAAAAATATTACCGCTGGCTCACCTTGTGTAATACCACTTTATTAACTGTAACACTGTCAATATAAACATTTAGTTTGCATAGTTGTTTAAATATGCTATAACAAACTTCTCCTAACCAATCATAGTTGGTATCATCAACTTTAAAAGTAGGTGTCTTTAAATCAACTGTCATGCACTCCACATCTGGATGCTCATCGACATAATCCAAAGTCACACTATATGTAACATATATTTCTGATGGTGCTGAAAGGCTTATGTAAGTCTGTTTGGGTGATATTAAGTCAGTAAAGTGCATAACATCTTTGAAAAGGTGTGTGAGATCAAGCACCTGTATGATTTGTCCGTCTGTCATTTTTATTGGACAAACAAAAGAATAAATTAATTTACATCAATTTACTAACCCATACCCTGTGGGCTGATCTGTCTTTAAAATGAGCTTCAGATGCTTAGTTGATTTCAGTTTATTTTTTACATCATCCCGTTCATGCTTATTTGGGATGACATCATTCTCTCTGAGACAGTCTTCAAAGCTGTCACGGTCCTTGCAGTAAAACAAACAGATAAACTTTAACTGCTCTCGAAAATCTTTCAGTACAGCATTATATTTCTGAGTGAGAATCCATACACTTACATTAGCATGTCTGCCACTGAAGGCAAGTTCTGCTAATGTGTTTCTCTTCTTGACAATGTCTTTCTCTGCAGAACAGTCATCAACTATGAACAACGTTGGCTGTCCTTCAAATTGCTTGTAAAAATATTGTAGGTAGTCATTCAGTTTTTTCTCAGGGTCGACTAAGTATATGTTGCTGTCAGTCCAAATGAATAAACAATTGTGATAAGCTTTGTTGTGTTTGATTGTAGGACAAAATATTACAATGTTTTCAAAATGGTGGATGTATCTTGTTTGTAATAGGTTAAGTACAAATTCAGTTTTACCACACCCTGTGGCGCCACAAAACAATCCACAGTGTGGGTCAAGGGTCATTAAGCTCCGGTTCATTTTAATACACAATATAATTTTAATATATGTGTCCACTTAGTCTACACTCTTGTATATTGAGTTGTGCGTCATAAATTAGATACAAATATATGTTAATGGCTGCAGCAGTTTCAACCTTCTTTTGTATCTGAATTGTTATTCCGTCACTACCGTTCTCGACAGTTCGTCCTGACCCATGAAGGTAATCATCATCTGTACTACGAAGGTCTAGCCACAGTGCATACTTGTTTGTAAGGTATTGTCCAATCCTAACGTCATACAGATGTAGATCTTTACACGCAATGTTTGCTGGTTTATCTCTAATCCTTCCACCCGCAAAATACTTTGTGATCTCATCGTAGTGTTGATAAGGTAACATTCCTGAAGCGTACACTTGATTAGGGCGGCCTTCGATTGTGCAGGACAAATGTGTAATCTTAGGATTGTAGAATTTTTCTGAATCTCTTTTGTATGGACTCACCGGTTCAACAAACAACATAAGAATACCTTTCAGTGACCTGGCAGGCGTGTTCAAGTTTATGTTCCACATTGGGTCGCTTTTGTCTTTGGGTATTAAACTATGCCTAATCACACGGTCATAATAAATTGGAAGTCTTGACTGATACTGATTTTGAATGAGTCTGGCTAGTTCAGTATGTGTAACAATTTCATATTCCAAGGAAATGTTAGAGATCTTGTATGTTGCATCTGCGGCAGATGATTTAATGACTTTGGAGTAGTCATTGAAAGTTAGTTCAAAACTTAGACGGTCATTCAGTGCTCCTTGATAATAAGGCAAATGAGCTGTGAGGATTTCAAACTCAAGTGGAATGTAAAATCTGGTTCCATATGTTTCTGCTATAATAACGTCATTGGCTGCTGACGTTGATTTATCTCCGGCATTGATTCGAAGTTTACCAACATTATCTGGCTGTATGCCTTGATAAATACGGTCCTCTCGTTCTTCTCTTGTGAGCCAAAGGTCTTTGTAACAGTAGAACACATCTGAGTCGTCAAGACTAAACACTTCCTGTCCTTCAAGTTTTACTTTAATAGTTCTAACAATTGCTCTGCCAAGATTGTCAACTAGAGTTCTGTTTACATCTGCGTCTGATGAAAGTTCAATATTAAATGCAAGGCGTGCAGTGCCAGGAACAATAACGTCACTGGGTCCTAGGTTTGGAAACTTGACTGTAAGTGTTTGGTTCTGGTCTATGGTACTTGGATTGTTTGTGATGACGATTGATTGTCTTATGCCCTTAACACCCAGGGGCTCACGTAGTTTTCTGTATGGGTCTAACTTTGATCCGTAAGACTGTGTCATTTTTATTATGCACAATAAAAAATAATAAATTAATAAAACAATGGCAGCAGGAGGATTTAATCATGAAGATTTTGAAATGGATGACACGTATGATTTTGGTAATACAACAGATATGGCAGATATGGCAGATATGACTGGTACAAGAAATATTTACAGTTTACGTCATGAACTTTTAGAAACCAAAGTGAACTCATTTTATGATCATGTTGGTGGCCGCCCAGACAACGTAGACCCTAATCAGTTTGAACTTGATGGCAAGGGTCATTTATATTTAAATACTGTTGACAAAGGAAAAGTACTATTGACTAACAAAAAAGACCCTAGTAGGTTTAGGGCTTTAAGTACAATAAAAAATGAAGGTGGTGTTGGTGCCTTGCGTCAACTGGGTATTGGTGGGTCTCCTGTCATGCCAAGACTGGTTAGTGTTCTTCACGACACGCAAACAAAGTTGCCAACAGGGCAAGAGATTGAAATGGCACCTGTAACAAGCCTACCAGAAATAGCAAACACAGTGATACAAGAAACCTCATTTACTGAAGGGCAATTAAATGACGCTATGAAAACAATAGACGACCCACCTTTGTCAATGAGGGAGATTATAGGTTTGGATAAATCACTGCAGACGATAAGAGGTGAGATGGTTAATAATCTTGCCAAACTGGGAGAGCTTGATAAACACATAGAACGTGAAAAAGAGAAACTGGCTACAGCAGACAATGGAAATCTTGACACAGAAATGAAAGAAAGAATACAGCACAGATTAAATGATTTGCAGATAGAAAGATCAGGACGGTTAGAAACCATTAGCATTGGAAGGCAAAAGCTGAAAACGCAAGTTAACAGAATTAGAGAAACTATTCAAAAAATACTTCACGAAGACACTACTCTGGCTGAGAGACTAAAAACACTTTTCAGAGAACAGGGTATTACAATTGCCAGTTTAATTACAGCTCTGGGGTTTATTATCAGTACAGTTGTGTTGGCTGTCTCCGGCAGTGGTGGTGGTGCACCCCCGGCACCGGCACCACCAACCCCGGGCCCCCCGACTCCCACAGACCCAAAAGATTTACAGTCATGGGTAAAGAAACAGTTGTCTCACATATCAGACTTGCTTAAAAAATTGGCTGTGAAAGCAGTGGATGCTTTGCCTGGCATAATTGGCACTGTTGTCAGTTGGCTGATTAGTACAGCGGCAAAGGCAGTAGGGTTTATGGCAGAGCATGTGTGGGTATTTTTGGTGACAGTAGGAGGGTTGATGGTGGGTTATTTAATGAAACAGATAAAGAAGTAAAACCCCTAATCCTGTTAGACCTATTACCAATGCAGTTCTCTCTGACTCATGTGTGTCAGGGGTTGGTGTTGACTGTACTGGTTGTATGAGTGCCGGTGTGGGGGTTGGGGCCGGGGCCAGGGGTGTTACCGTCTGTAATGGTTTTAATGACTGAACATGTGTGGTTGTGGCACCCAAGTTTACAGATTGATTGAGTCCTAATTTTTGATCATGACCTGCAACAACTATTTCATTATTATAATTTGTTATTGTTCCCATTTGGAGTTGAAGGTCAGATGGTAACATGTATAACCCGATGCCAACTACAAAGTCAACTTTTGATCTGGCATATCTGAGAACGTCTTGGTAGCGCTGTATGCTAGATGGGAGATCAACTGATGAATTAATTGAATCTTCAAGATTTGCAAGAAACTGTTTTTGTGCTTCAAATTTTCCACTTCCATTCAAAATGTTTGATTTTGTTAATGATTGTGCTCCTAGTATACACCAGACATATGTTCTGATAGACTCATTGACGCGCTCGACTCCCGCTTGAGTAAACCCGTCAGATTTATCTAAGACAAATGTGGTCCAGGCGTTAGACTGTTTCTGCTCTATTGATCCTATCCAGACTTGTGATTTTGATGAGAATGAAGTGTACCCAGGGTAGTAATCTTGAGGGTATTGTCTGTGGCTCATAGCATAATACAATGTACCCATGCCGTTGTGATCATCAAGTTTTTGTGTAAAGTCATACTTGGGGCTGATGTTAAATTCATTACAGATGCGTTCAAATGCTTTCATATCCATGGGGTTGTTAAACCTGTTGAAACTGGATTCAGTGGGCAGTGGTGTATGCAGTTCTGACAGTATTCTTCTAAGCTGGTAATAAACATGAAAACGATAGACAGACTTAATCAGTTTGTTTGGGTGATTCAAATGGTCTGTAAAAGAAACACCACAGCATGTAGTTGAACATAGTATGGCAAAGTTGAGTTGGTTTTGAAACATCTGTAGTGGACTTGAGGACCACTTTATTGCAGTAGAGTCATCTGTTATTGGAGGGTTTAGGTAATGGTCAAATGGGTTTGGTACTTTCACTTGAAATAAATCTTGTTCAGACACAGCTATGTCAAGCTGATTTAGTTGAATTATTTTCTGTTCATAAGTAGGTGCGACATTGTATTTGGCATCCACATTAAATTGAAATGCGTTTGTAGTGGTAATGGTTGGTGATTTAAATTCCATCCTTTTTATATGAGATAATAAAAATGTTTATTACCTTAACAAATCTTGACACAAGCAAACCAGTGTGGTTAACTAATGGGATTGATAATCGTGATGGTAGCAAGGCTGTAGCTATCCATGAATTGTTCTACACAGTAAAATGGTTTAATATTGAAGATGATATATATAATAAAGTAAATTTAGATGGTAAGACTGAAGCTTTACCACCCGGGTATTATGACTTTTGTACTATAGCTGAATGGTTTCAAAGTAATTTTAAAATTAAAGCAACTTTAAATCCAGCTAACCTACTTGTTACATTAGAATTTTTGACACAAAATTGGTTAAGGATCTCAGATAAATTTGCATATTTACTTGGATTTTATATTGACGAAGATTGGTATAGATCAGATGATTTAGATGAATTTAAGTTTGGTATTATAACAATGAAGACCAAAAAACTAAAAATAACTGGAAAACGTCCTGTCAATTTGTCAGTACACACAGTGCTAAATGTTTATTTGAAAGAACTAAACACATCTGAGAATGTTCACAATGGAAAGCCTTCAACTTTGTTGAGATGCTTACCAACTGGAACTGCTCCGTATTGTGAAAGTGTGGTTGTTAGATTTCCTAATTTGCAGTTTAAGAAATTAGGTTCTAGTTTCTTTGAGTCACTAAGTATATCTGTAACTAATCAGGATGACAAACCAGTTTTTATGCATGATTTTAGTGTTGTGTTGGAAATTAAATAATTTTATTTTTGTTTATAAAAAATGAGTGGTGGTCCAAAGTCGAGAATCATACCAGTTGCATGTCCAGTAACAGAATTGAAAGATTTGGCAGACGTCCAGGATTTTGAGAAGGAGGGGGATGTTGGAGAAATATATGGTTTTGAACTTGATTCAAATGGCATGTACAAGAGGAACGTAATTGTTGACATGAAAGACGGTGAAAAACAGATTCCTAAACTTGGTCAGCTACGTGATGTTACTGTACCTACTCCACCTGTAAATAATTCGCCCTACAACTTAATACATGTGGGAAATAAGTGGGTGGTTTCACCTGTGCCTGTTCCACCACCCACAATTGACTGGGACATAAAGTTGGAATTTATTAGTCCTTATGTATACACTGATGATGAAGGCGCCTTAGTGTTTAGGAAGGTTGTTAACTCGGGGCCGCTTATTGTAAGTCTTGTTCCAAGCTTTGCCCCAGACAACAATAGCAGAGAAAAACTGAAAGTTGAAAATTATGAGAGACGGCGGTATCTTCTTACAACTAGAAAGGGTAGATCAGATACTTATGTTGTGTTTATGCCAGCAAGCTTAGTCGTGGCTAGAGAAGCGACAATAGTATTTGAAATTATCATGAAATCTGTTGCTTCTGCAAAAGAGGCAAATATAGCACAAGGAATTAAACTTACATGGGATGAAACAGTATCAGAATCAACAAAGGTTTTTATTGCTATTACAAAAAATAATGATGTTATTAATGTTTCGAGCAGTGTTCCAGCTGTCAAGGTGGTGGTCGACAAAACAACTTTTGTTCGTCTAACTTACATAAACCTTGAACACATTGATCTTGTTGCATTTTATTATGCCAGCAAATTGTATACTTTTGAAGAGTTGCAAAATGTAATTGATGATTAAATAAAAAAAAATATTTGTGAATAAAAAAAATGGTAAACTTCTATCCGCAACTAGAGATAATAGAAAGTACTTTCCAAAGACTTCGAATTACCCATTGTCTTAATTAACCCCAATAATTAACTAATTACGGTCGTTAACGTCCACACTGTCGTTTCTCTCAAATCAAACCAAAATCCTGTCAGTGCAATCTATAATAGACTAATGACTTTTTACACACCCCCCTGTCAGAGTCGATTTCTGAGAAACACGATTTTCAAAGTAAAACTTTATACGTTACTAGCAAGTTACAACTAACTTTTAAGAACCTGCAGAGGTAACCTTTAAGTTACTTATCATAAGAACTTATTAATTACTTATCATAAGAACTTATTAATTACTTACTGTAAGTTCTTATAAGTTCTTACAACAACTTGACTTAAGTCACAACTTACTCGGTCAGATTTGTCAAGATACAAGGACAATAAAAAAACTTTTTTTTTCTCAGTAATACTCAGGTGGTGGTGCTGATGGGGTTAAATAATCAGGCACAAGTGGTGTAAATGACGTGTCATCTCTCTGCGAAGCATATGACAAAAATATTGATTGATTACCAAATCTGATTTTTATTTGTTTAAAAGATTGTGTAGTTTTTCTGTGGTTTCCTGTACCCCTATCCTTTTTCCCTCTGCTAAAAAACTGGCCTTAAGTTCTTCAACATTCACTGGAGATTGACTACGCATCTTATTCTGTATTTCAGATTTTTGTTTCTTGTAATTATTTAAATCATCCTGAACCCGCTTAAATTCTTCGTCATCAATAAAATTATCGTTTAATGCCTTACTGATAATAAGTTTCATACTGCTCAGCTTTGCACCAGCAAGCGTACTCAATGCTTCATGTTTCTGTAATTTTGTGTGAAACCTCTTGTTCAAGGCTTCCAAACCAAAGCAAGCCAGGCATGTAGCAACGCTAACACCCTCAACTGCTATTCCAGCCAAACTCCCAATTCCTGTGGCGAACAGAACAATACCCCCTACAGAACATGAAGCTGAAACTGCACCAATAGCCATAGAAGTGTTTTGAACAGAATTAAATACTGACTTATACCTCCTTTTGCACCGTGAGTATTTTGCCTCCTCACTCTCCAAATATTTCAAAGCTTCTGTAATATTATTTAATCTGAATGCATCTGCCTGTAATGTTTTATCTGAAGCAATTGGCACAGCTGTCACCTGTGGATCAGGCGCAAGCGTTGTTTTAGTCATCACATTTGTTTCAGTCGGATCAAGCGTTGGTAGTTGCGGATAGAAGTTTACCATTTTTTTTATTCACAAATATTTTTTTTTATTTAATCAGCAATTACATTTTGCAACTCTTCAAAAGTATACAATTTGCTGGCATAATAAAATGCAACAAGATCAATGTGTTCAAGGTTTATGTAAGTTTGACGAACAAAAGTTGTTTTGTCGACCACCACCTTGACAGCTGGAACACTGCTCGAAACATTAATAACATCATTATTTTTTGTAATAGCAATAAAGACCTTTGATGATTCTGTTACTGTTTCGTCCCATGTAAGTTTAATTCCCTGTGCAATTTGAGCCTCTTTAGCAGTAGTTACTGATTTCATGATAATTTCAAATACTATTGTCGCTTCTCTAGCCACGACTAAGCTTGCTGGCATAAACACAACAGAAGTATCTGATCTACCCTTTCTAGCTGTAAGAAGATACCGCCGTCTCTCATAATTTTCAACTTTCAGTTTTTCTCTGCTATTGTTGTCTGGGGCAAAACTTGGAACAAGGCTTACAATAAGCGGCCCAGAATTAACAACCTTCCTAAACACTAAGGCGCCTTCATCATCAGTGTATACATAAGGACTAATAAATTCCAACTTTATGTCCCAGTCAATTGTTGGAGGTGGTGCAGGCACAGGTGAAACAACCCACTTACTACCCACATGTATTAAGTTGTAAGGCGCATTATTTACAGGTGGAGTAGGTACAGTAACATCACGAAGCTGACCAAGTTTAGGAATCTGTTTTTCACCGTCTTTCATGTCGACAATTACTTTCCTCTTGTACATGCCATTTGAATCAAGTTCAAAACCATATATTTCTCCAATTTCTCCCTCCTTCTCAAAATCCTGGACGTCTGCCAAATCTTTCAATTCTGTTACTGGACATGCAACTGGTATGATTCTCGACTTTGGACCACCACTCATTTTTTATAAACAAAAATAAAATTATTTAATTTCCAACACAACACTAAAATCATGCATAAGAACTGGTTTGTCATCCTGATTAGTTACAGATATACTCAGTGACTCAAAGAAACTAGAACCTAATTTCTTAAACTGCAAATTAGGAAATCTAACAACTACACTTTCACAATACGGAGCAGTTCCAGTTGGTAAGCATCTCAACAAAGTTGAAGGCTTTCCATTGTGAACATTCTCAGATGTGTTTAGTTCTTTCAAATAAACATTTAGTACTGTGTGTACTGACAAATTGACAGGGCGTTTTCCAGTTATTTTAAGTCTTTTTGTCTTCATTGTTATAATACCAAACTTAAATTCATCAATATTATCTGATCTCCACCAATCTTCGTCAATATAAAATCCAAGTAAATATGCAAATCTGTCTGAAATCCTTAACCAATTTTGTGTTAGAAATTCTAATGTAACAAGTAGGTTAGCTGGATTTAAAGTTGCTTTAATTTTAAAATTACTTTGAAACCATTCAGCTATAGTACAAAAGTCATAATATCCAGGCGGTAAAGCTTCAGTTTTATTATCAAGATTTACTTTATTATATATATCATCTTCTACATTAAACCATTTTACTGTGTAGAACATTTCATGGATAGCTATAGACTTGCTACCATCACGATTATCAATCCCATTAGTTAACCATTACCCCACCCGGGTCTGCCCTGGGGGACTTGGGTGGGGTTAGGTATTTTTTAGTTCCCAGGGTCACCCTGGTCAGCCTCACAGGGTGGGTTTTTCTCTCTATTCTGGGGCATGTGTTTCTGTCTACCCTTTGTCCATTCACCTGTATTTGCCTTTTTAAAACTCTCCCTACTGTCTGCACTGCCTGTAGCTCTTGATATTGGATGTGTGTTGCTAAATGGTCTTAGCTTTATTTAGGCCCCATGTGTTAGGTTTATTTAATGTATTTGACCGGCTGGCGACATACATTCAATTTTTTTTTTTTTTTTTTTTTTTTTTTTTTTTTCCACAAGCAGTGCAGGCACGTCCTGAGAAAGCCTTGTTGCTGTCGGGACGTTAAGCAATGTACAATCAATCAAACCATTAGTTAACCACACTGGTTTGCTTGTGTCAAGATTTGTTAAGGTAATAAACATTTTTATTATCTCATATAAAAAGAAGGATGGAATTTAAATCACCAACCATTACCACTACAAACGCATTTCAATTTAATATAGATGCCAAATACAATGTCGCACCTACTTATGAACAGAAAATAATTCAACTAAATCAACTCGACATAGCTGTGTTTGACGCAAGCGTACAAGACCTATTTCAAGTCAAAGTACCAAATCCGTTTGACCATTACCTAAACCCTCCAATAACAGATGACTCAACTGCAAGAAAGTGGTCTTCAAGTCCACTACAGATGTTTCAAAACCAACTCAACTTTGCAATACTATGCTCAACTACAGGCTGTGGTGTTTCATTTACAGATCATTTGAATCACTCAAACAAACTGATTAGATCTGTGTATCGTTTCCATGTTTATTACCAGCTTAGACGTATACTGTCAGAACTTCATACACCACTGCCCACTGAATCCAGTTTCAACAGGTATAACAACCCCATGGATATGAAAGCATTTGAACGCATCTGTAATGAATTTAACATTAACCCTGGCACTAAGTATGACTTTACACAAAAACTTGATGATCACAACGGCATGGGTACATTGTATTATGCTATGAGCCACAGACAATACCCTCAAGATTACTACCCTGGGTACACTTCATTCTCATCAAAATCACAAGTCTGGATAGGATCAATAGAGCAGAAGCAGTCTAACGCCTGGACCACATTTGTCTTAGATAAATCTGACGGGTTTACTCAAGCAGGAGTGGAGCGCGTAAATGAGTCAATCAGAACATATGTCTGGTGTTTACTAGGTGCACAATCACTAACAAAATCAAACATTTTGAATGGAAGTGGTAAATTTGAAGCACAAAAACAGTTTCTTGCAAATCTTGAAGATTCAATTAATTCAACAGTCGATCTCCCATCAAGCATACAACGTTACCAAGACGTACTCAGATATGCCAGATCAAAAGTTGACTTTGTAGTTGGCATCGGGTTATACATGTTACCATCTGACCTTCAACTCCAAATGGGTACAATAACAAATTATAATAATGAAATAGTTGTTGCAGGTGTTGGTCAAAAACTCGGTCTCAATCAATCTGTAAACTTGGGGGCCACAACCACACATGTACAGTCATTAAAATCATTACAGATGGTAACACCCCCGGCCCCGGCCCCAGCCCCAACACCGACACTCATACAACCAGTACAGTCAACACCAACCCCTGACACACATAAGTCGGAAAGAACTGCATTGGTAATAGGCCTCACTGGATTAGGAGTATTACTTCTTTATCTGTTTCATTAAATAACCCACCATCAACCCTCCTACTGTAACCAAAAAGACCCACACATGTTCTGCCATAAACCCTACTGCCTTTGCCGCTGTACTAATCAGCCAACTGACAACAGTGCCTATAATGCCAGGCAAAGCGTCCACTGCTTTCAGAGCCAATTTCTTAAGCAGGTCTGATATGTGAGACAGTTGTTTCTTTACCCATGACTGTAAATCTTTTGGGTCTGTTGGTGGCGGGGGACCCGGGGTTGGTGGGCCCGGGGTTGGTGGTCCACCACCACCACTGCCGGAGACAGCCAGCACTACAGTACTGATAATAAATCCCAGAGCTGTAATTAAACTAGCAATTGTGATACCCTGTTCTCTGAAAAGTGTTTTTAGTCTCTCAGCCAGAGTAGTGTCTTCGTGAAGTATTTTCTGAATAGTTTCTCTAATTCTGTTGACCTGTGATTTTAGTTTTTGTCTTCCAATACTAATTGTTTCTAACCGTCCTGATCTTTCTATCTGCAAATCATTTAATCTATGTTGAATTCTTTCTTTCATTTCTGTGTCAAGATTTCCATTGTCTGCGGTAGCCAGTTTTTCTTTTTCACGTTCTATGTGTTTATCAAGCTCTCCCAGTTTGGCAAGATTATTAACCATCTCACCTCTTATTGTCTGCAGTGATTTATCCAATCCCATAATCTCCCTCATTGACAAAGGTGGATCATCTATTGTTTTCATAGCATCATTTAATTGACCTTCAGTAAATGAAGTTTCTTGTATCACTGTGTTTGCTATTTCTGGTAGGCTTGTTACTGGTGCCATTTCAATCTCTTGCCCTGTTGGCAACTTTGTTTGCGTGTCGTGAAGCACACTAACCAGTCTTGGGGGAACGGGAGACCCTCCAATTCCAAGGTACCTTGCCAACCCAGAGTTACCACCGACTTCACCTTTAATTGTACTTAAAGCTCTAAACTTAGAAGAATTGTTTTTATGTGTTAGATATATTTTCCCTCTGTCCGTATTTACAAATAAATGTCCTTTTTCGTATTCAAACTGGTTAGGATCCAAGACATCTGGGCGCGCTCCAACACTGTCATAAAATGAGTTTACTTTATCTTTTAGCAGTTCGTGATGCATACTAGAACTAGTTACCATTCCAGTCATATCTGTGATACTGGTATCTGAGACATGCATGTCATCCATTTTAAAATCTTCATGATTAAATCCTCCTGCTGCCATTGTTTTATTAATTTATTATTTTTTATTGTGCATAATAAAAATGACACAGTCTTACGGATCAAAGTTAGACCCATACAGAAAACTACGTGAGCCTCTGGGTGTTAAGGGCATAAGACAATCAATCGTCATCACGAACAATCCAAGTACCATAGACCAGAATCAAACACTTACAGTCAAGTTTCCAAACCTAGGTCCCAGTGACGTTATTGTTCCTGGCACTGCACGCCTAGCATTTAATATTGAACTATCATCAGACGCAGATGTAAACAGAACACTGGTTGACAATCTTGGCAGAGCAATTGTTAGGACTATTAAAGTAAAACTTGAAGGACAGGAAGTGTTTAGTCTTGATGACTCAGATGTGTTCTACTGTTACAAGGATCTTTGGCTCACAAGAGAAGAACGAGAAGACCGTGTTTACCAAGGCATACAGTCTGATAACGTTGGTAAACTTCGAATCAATGCCGGAGACAAAACAACTACTGGGGTACCAAAGGAAGTTATTATAGCTGAAACATATGGAACCAGATTCTACATTCCACTTGAGTTTGAAATCCTAACAGCTCATTTGCCTTATTATCAAGGGGCACTGAATGACCGTCTGAGCTTTGAACTAACTTTCAATGACTACTCCAAAGTTATAAAATCATCTGCCACAGATGCAACATATAAGATCTCTAACATTTCCTTGGAATATGAAATTGTCACACACACTGAACTAGCCAGACTCATTCAAAATCAATACCAGTCAAGACTTCCAATTTATTATGACCGTGTGATTAGACATAGTTTAATACCCAAAGACAAAAGCGACCCAATGTGGAACATAAACTTGAACACGCCTGCCAGGTCACTGAAAGGTATTCTTATGTTGTTTGTTGAACCGGTGAGTCCATACAAAAGAGATTCAGAAAAATTCTACAATCCTAAGATTACACATTTGTCCTGCACAATTGAAGGCCGCCCTAATCAAGTGTACGCTTCAGGAATGTTACCTTATCAACACTATGACGAAACCACAAAGTATTTTGCAGGAGGAAGGATTAGAGATAAACCTGCAAACATTGCGTGCAAAGATCTACATCTGTATGATGTTAGGATCGGACAATACCTGACAAATAAATATGCACTTTGGTTAGATCTTCGTAGTACAGATGACGATTATCTTCATGGGTCAGGACGTACTGTCGAGAACGGTAGTGATGGAATAACAATTCAGATACAAAAGAAGGTTGAAACTGCTGCAGCCATTAACATATATTTGTACCTGATATATGACGCACAACTCAATATTGCAGACAGTAGACTAAGTGGACACATATATTAAAATTATATTGTGTATTAAATGAACCGGAGCTTAATGACCCTTGACCCACACTGTGGATTATTTTGTGGCGCCACAGGGTGTGGTAAAACTGAATTTGTTCTTAACCTATTACAAACAAGATACATCCACCACTTTGAAAACATTGTCATATTTTGTCCTACAATCAAACACAACAAAGCTTATCACAATCGTTTATTCATTTGGACTGACAGCAACATATACTTAGTCGACCCTGAGAAAAAACTGAATGACTACCTACAATATTTTTACAAGCAATTTGAAGGACAGCCAACATTGTTTATTGTTGATGACTGTTCTGCAGAGAAAGACATTGTCAAGAAGAGAAACACATTAGCAGAACTTGCCTTCAGTGGCAGACACGCAAATGTCAGTGTATGGATTCTCACTCAAAAATATAATGCTGTACTAAAAGATTTTCGAGAACAGTTAAAGTTTATCTGTTTGTTTTACTGTAAGGATCGTGACAGCTTTGAAGACTGTCTCAGAGAAAACGATGTCATACCAAATAAACATGAACGAGATGATGTAAAAAATAAACTGAAATCAACTAAGCATCTAAAGCTCATTTTAAAGACAGATCAGCCCACAGGGTATGGGTTAGTAAATTGATGTAAATTAATTTATTCTTTTGTTTGTCCAATAAAAATGACAGACGGACAAATCATACAGGTGCTTGATCTCACACACCTTTTCAAAGATGTTATGCACTTTACTGACTTAATAACACCCAAACAGACTTACATAAGCCTTTCAGCACCATCAGAAATATATGTTACATATAGTGTGACTTTGGATTATGTCGATGAGCATCCAAATGTGGAGTGCATGACAGTTGATTTAAAGACACCTACTTTTAAAGTTAATGATACCGACTATGGTTGGTTAGGGGAAGTTTGTTATAGCATATTTAAACAACTACGCAAACTAAATGTTTATATTGACAGTGTTACAGTTAATAAAGTGGTATTACACAAGGTGAGCCAGCGGTAATATTTTTTCATTTATTATTTTGTCGGACAAATAAAAATGACGGACAATGTTCAAAACCCTGGCTCATCTAGTTTAAGAAACGTGTTTCACACAACAAACTTACCCATATCCAATACTAATAATGTCTATGAATCAATAGAAAACTCTTTTTCTGTCATACAACAAAATCTTCTTACAGGCAGTGTAAAGATTCAGATTGTTGCAAAAATCGAATTCACTAGGGTGGACGGTGAAGTGATTGTATCGTACATATCAACAAGACAACACACTGTTAACACAAGAAGAGAATTGGAGAACGTGTTTAGAGACAGACTATTACCAGACTTTCTCCAGGCGATTGACAGTGCAAGAATGAAGGGGTCTGGTTGGCACGAAGGACATGTACATGAACTGCAACTAAAGCAGTCTAGGTATCATCCTATATTAGGTAAAGCATGGTTGCCACTGCCAACTGAGGTCGCAAACAAAAAAGCAGTTGTCAACATACAGAACAATGACAACTATTGTTTCATGTGGTGTGTGCTTGCTAAACTACACTTTGTAAAATCAAAACCAGAACGTGTATCTAACTACATCAAATTTGTAAATGAACTTGATTTTAGTGGCATTGAGTTCCCTGTTAAAATAGAGGACATAGACTTGTTTGAAAAACTAAATCCTGGTATATCTGTAAATGTGTATGTGTGGGATAATGAGTCTGTTGATAAGTTACAACCCATTAGAGTATCACCACTTGCTCCAACATATGGGCAGTCAGAAGATAAACATGTTGACATGTTGCTAATCGGCGATGACAATAACTTTCACTACACAATTATCAGGAGTATGTCACGTCTAATTCATAATCATGTATCAAAATATGGTAGGAAACAGGAAGTGTGTAAAAGATGTTTACAAAGATTCTCTTCTATTGCTGTGGCACACAAACATGTTTTACACTGCAGGTCAGCTGATGACATACAAACTGTACTTAAGTATCCAGATCCTGGTAGTCAAGTGTATTTTAAAAACTATGGGAATCAACAAAAGTTGCCGTTTGTAGTGTATGCAGATTTTGAATCATTAGTAGTGCCATATGAAGTAGGTACTGGCATGGCTCGCCGCTGACCGTCCGCAGCGGTGCCGCAACACGCATTTTACTCATCTTTGAAACTGCGATTGTACTAACAAAATGCTCGCGTATTGCAGTCAAATGCATACAACAATAAAGTGGAGCTATTTATCTTTTTAAAAATGTCTTTCTTATTATTGGGAGTGCAGCCGATCATTTTCAGCGATTTTTAAAAAAACGCACCCTCAGGCCTAAACGCGCTGTGTTGGCAACTGTACCGCGCGAACCTACAATCAACCCCCTCGGGAAAACGATTTGCTACTCCTCCCGATGCAAGCTACACATCTAAAAATAGCACAAAGACATTGACCGAGTTCAGACCTACACATTGATATAAAGAAGTGTAATATTTTCTTAAATTTAGCCCAGTAATAGATTTTTTGAAAAAAATAAATGCAATTTTCAATATGATTTTCGAAAAATAACCCCTAGAAGGCTATACTTTTTGGAAAGCCCGTGTTTTTCTCTTTAATTTTGACCAATCAGAAACGCGATAGCTTCAACCGGGAAGAGTAGCTTTGTCGAAAAGCGAGCCCTCTCATTGGCCATTTCGCTTTCCTGTTATTCACAATGGCAGCCATGGCGTACGACGAACACACGACGGTTTTGAGCAATCTGCAGCGTGATCTAGGTAAGAAATGCGTTTTTGTTTGCTTGATAATGGTTCTACAATGTGTTATTGTGACTTAACCTAAGATTTTGGGTAATGTTTGTGCGATAATTTGACGTAATGTGCATATTTCCACACCGGCCATGGTCAGTTTTGTTCGAAGCCACGACCGCGTGCGGTGTGTGAGAGATCGGTCACAACTGCAGGCGTATGTTTACATCAAGAGACAAAACATGAATGTAGGTAATAAAGTGGGGTTTTCTATACATGCTCAATTAATTCCATGGGTATATGGTGGTCTTAAAACAGGTAAAGAAGCGATCAAAAATGATGTGTTGAATGAGAGTCTAGACCGGAAGTGGGACCGTCGTCTGCTTGAAAAGTTGTTTCGCTTTAGCGTTATTCGTTTTTTGTTAGCAGATACTGCTTGAGACAGCCCCCTCAGACATTTGCAAATACCAAATAAGCAAATATGGTGAAATATTACCACACTCTTCGCTCTACTCTCTCAGTGACACACACACATCATTGTTAACTGTCTAGGTGTTCTTGCATCAATTGTTTTTAATCCTGTGTTGTTTCCAAATTGCAGAAAGTTCTCCAGAGTTTTTAGATTTGGAGAGAGTGTTTACCCAGACTGGTAAAGGAAGAAGAAAAAACATTGAGATATCAGTGAACAACAAACTATTGCTCCAGATACACCTCTTGAAGATGCGACATAAGAGATCATGGAGCGAGACAGAGGAGTTCGTTCATCGCATTCTTGGACGAGATGACATCCCTAATGACAGAATAAGAACACTGATGGAGAGAGCTGTCAGGGAGATTGAAAAACAGAGTTTAGATGTGACTAGCTCATTCTTGGCAGGTACTGTAGACATTGACAGCATAGGAGATATTCTCACCAAGGCCGGACTGTCAAAAACTCAGCTGCTGCATTCGAACGTTGTTGTGTTCAATTCTGCGCCGTCAAATGTTCTCCTGGTAGAACTTTCACGCTTCCAAACAAAGCATAAACTGCCACCTGTGAAACTCCTTAGTTGGTATTGCCAGTTGACGGGGCATCAAGTCGCTGAACCTGACACAAGTGACAGAACTGCCATTTCTTTCAAGAAACATGTTGGGGAAGTCGAGAAAGATCTAAAGAGGCTACAGTCAAACAAAGGAAAGCCTGGTGGAGCATATGTCCTTCAGTCTTTCATGAATGCCCCTTTTGTTGCTCCAGGCTTGTTTGGAGGATGCACATCAACAGCCACAGCACAGCCACCACTGTCAAGCGCACCACCGTCAAGCGGTGAGAACTTTGCCCCCTCAGAACATGCACACCAGAAAATTGGAGCCTTGATGTCACAGGTGGCTGCTGTTCGACGACAGTTGGAGGATGCCACAGCAGAAAAGGAAACTCTGAAGACCGCTTTGTCTGTGTTCACAAACACGAGCAAAGAACTGAGGAACAGCCGGGCATACAATGAAGAGCTGAGGCGGCAAATGGAGAAAGAAACAGTTGCAAGACTGCAACTGCAGAAAGCCCTGGATAGAGAGAAGGAAGAGCTGAAGAGCAAAAAGAAAGAACTCCAGTCGCTCCGCAGGGCCAACATCCATCGGCGGAACAAGAGGCTTGAAGCTGCCAACTTGACATTAAAGTTTGCCAATGCCCGACTTCATCTCCTACACCAGAAAGACACTGAAGGAAAGAAAACGATGAGAAACAAAAAAGACAGTGCATTGAAAAAACTTAAGAAGATCAAAGCTGAAGAGAAGGAACTGATCAGGGCAAAACGTGAGCTTGAAAATGAGATCAAGGAGATGAGGTTGCGCCTCGATTACCTGGAGGAGGCAAGAGAATTGAATCTTCTGCGTTTGAAAGATGAACGTGGGTTTTTTACACAGGATGCCATTAAATGTGTCATGAAGCTCATTGGAGAAGCTGAGATCCCTCCTCATCAGTGTGGCCTTGTTATCCAAACTGTGGCAAAGCACCTGTTTTCAGCCACAGTTCCAGACGGTGACTTGCCATCAACGAGGTCAGCTCTCAGATTTGCTGACAGGGGCCAAGTGCTGTCAGTAATGCACGTGGCAGAATCTGTGCTCGAGTGTGATAGTTTTGACATCCACACAGATGGGACCTCACGGGGAGGACAAAAATATGTTGGGCAGCAGCTTAACATTGATGGTGAAGTGCTGACATCTGGCTTTTCTGCTGTCAGCGCCGAGAACACAAACACCCTTGTTGATTTAACATTTAGCATGGTGCAGGAGCTCACAGAGGTGTTTGACGAAAGTGAAGCTCATATTAACTTTGTTCAGATGCTTTCTCGCCTCTCCTGTATGATGACGGACAGAGCAAGTGTGATGAAATCATTTGTACGGCAGTTTGATGCAGAAGTACGAGAAATGCTCCAGCAGGAGTCCACGCTTGGCTTTCTCCATTGCAATGCTCATTTCCTTCTAGGGATGAGCGCTGAATGCGAGAAAGCATTGTCAGCTGCTGAGAAAGCCAATGGAGAAAAACTTGGGCGTGACCGGCTGCCTGCATTCCGAAACTTCCGTGACTGCAAAGAAAGTTCAGCAGCAAGGTAATAATTAACTTTAAAAAAACACC
This sequence comes from Semisulcospira habei, assembly GCA_036245525.1. NCBI lineage: Eukaryota > Metazoa > Mollusca > Gastropoda > Semisulcospiridae > Semisulcospira > Semisulcospira habei. Next base: position 163,344,092 of record BTPG01000004.1, read on the forward strand.
ATACATTACAAAAAGACAAGGCCACATCGCTTATAATGTCATAGCATCTAGTAAACAGATAGAGGTTTCATTGCATTTGCAGTAACTATTAATGGTCTGTGTCAGGTTGTCTTTCATTCACTAAAAATATTGAAAGTGGAAAGTGAGTTGTTGGTACGAGTGTGGTTGTAAGTTCAGAAATAGATTAAACCGTGTGAAACTATTGAAACTAACGGATTCTGATTCCCATTGCAGGTACATCAGGACAGCCTGCGACTGCCTTGGGCCAAGAGGTGATGACAAGAATGGGTGCAAAGACTCGTGGGAGGGCTATTGCGTCATGATTGGACACAAGTCTTTGATCACCAGTTATCGAAGTAACAGGCAAGTTGAAATTGTCCTCAGTTTGGTAGAGAAAGACTTTGGCCTAATGTCTGCTGGTGTCAGTTTTGTTTGCAGTGATAATTCTCAGTCATGTCATGCAACACTGCCACTTTTTTAATACTTTGCCAGGAGTATGATAAAAACATTTATATCTTTGTTCTACAGGTTCAATAACCTTTTTGAGGCTGCGGCTGCCCTGCATTATCATCGGGCCGAAATCATCACATGTCTTGATCTGTACCTGTCCAAGCGGAACAAAAAGCTTGAGAGTGTGCTGGCAGACAGCAAATGTGATGTTATCGACTGCCATCTTGTTGCGCTGGGCATACTGTATTACAGGGTGACTGGTCCATACTGGCAACTTCTTGCCAAGGACCTTCATTACCTGGACTTCTACAGGTATGTCCAGTGCATGATGGTACTGTTTCGGAGGTGGACAGCTGATCCTGCAGATGCCTTCAATCATCAGTTTGAGCCCCTGTTCCCTCCTGAACACTTCATGCCACACCCGGATGTGTTTGAATCGCTTTTGAGCATTGCACAAGAGAGACAGGCAAAAGTGGAGGTCCTTTTGAAAGGAATCTGCCAGGGCCTCATTGAGGTGACCAGGCGACAGATGGCAGATTTTCTGGAAGGTGGGAAGTACTGCGATGTCCAGGATCAGCAAATGTGGGAGAAGATGAGGCATGCCAGGCTGACGAATTTGATCGGAGAGAAGGCGTTTGGTGACCTTGACTTCAGCCTGTTCAAGCGCAGGTTAGTATTCTGACAGATATTATGATTTAAGTAAATGAATTTGAAAAATGAATAATATTGTGTGCAGGTTTGGAAGACGGGAACAGACAAATGTTCTTTAAAGCATATGTTTTAGTAAGAAAAACTACACTTTTGTTTGTTTCAGACATGCTTCTCTCCATCACCACTCAACTGTTCACATGCTGAAGTGGAACCGCTCTATCTCTGCCTGGCTGGACCTGAAGGACCCCAGTGAACAAAAAAGGTTGTTGGACCTTTCTGCAAAAAAAGCTCCTGGGCTGCGGCGCAAGCATGCGATGGAAGAAAAGGTATTTTGTTCTAAAATGTTGAAGCCATCCTCAGGGTTAATTTAAATATGGCTGTACAGTGGTAAATTTAATGTGCACTTGAGCCTTCAGCACCAGCTAGTGAAAAAAAGAAAGGGGGAAAAGACGAAGCATTCTGGCTAAGCACTCTGGTATCAGTTTCGGTGTACTGATGCTGAAGGCACCGTTATGTTCAATTGTAATTTGTACATGATCTTGTTTCAGGATGCTGTGGCACAAAGACAAATCATCCTTGAAGAGAACCATCAAAAGAAGCTTCAGACTGTTGCCAGAAGGAGAAACAAGATAGAGCAGGTGATAAACTCTTTTTGCTTAGTTTAGTTTTTTTGGAAGGTAATATTTTTCTGTACTGTTTAGGTTTAACCCTTTGCTAGCAAAATCACATGTAGCCGAAGGGCCTTAGGTCTTTTGTGAGAAAAAAGGTTTAAACTAACTGAAAGTTTTTGTAATGTTACCTGTTAATTGTTATTTCATTCGGTTAAACTTGAAACAGAAAAAACACATTTTATGATGTGATCAAATGATTTTGTGTATTGACAGGTGATGACACGTCTCCGATATCACAAAGGACCTTGCCTGCTGCCAGAAGATTTGGATATGATGTTAGAACGGTATCCTTTGGCCAAAGATCGTTTGCTGGCTGTTAAAGCGGAGCTGAGTTATCACAAACTGGTCCTCCTTGTGGAGTCCCCTCTGCTTCGTGTGACAGGGCGGTTGCCAGAGCTGATCCGCAACCTCAAGGTGTTCTTGGGTGCTGATCCAGCTGCTGTCACTGTTCCTGCTGCCCCAAGCAGGAAACGCAGCAGATTGTCCCCTATACATGATTCCAGTGATGAAGCCGATCAGGAGGAATCTCATGATGATGGACCCAGTGATGAGGAACATCATGATGAGGAATCTCTTTATCAGGGAGCAGTGGTGCTTGAGCCCTTTGAGTTCACTCGCCTTGGAGAAATCATAGCAGTTCACTATGATTTGGAAGAGGAGTTCTTCATCGGAGAGGTTGAGAAAATAATTTCTCCGATGGAGGGACGAGTGAACTTTTTGGAGCGACTGGCCATAAAGAAAAATGTATTTCATTGGCCCACTCGTCCAGACAAGTGTCTGGTCCACAGAAATTTTGTGGTTGCGGGTAACCTTACTGTTTCTCCTGCATCTTCGTCAGGGAGAAGCGTCGTCCTGGACAGCATGCAGGATGTCACAACAAGGCACACTGCATACAAAGAGCAGTACTGTATGTGAATTGTGATGTGTAGAGATTGGCTTACTGATGAATGGTTTGCAGAAAGTAACTCCAGTCATGAGTTTGCCAGTACATTTTTTTTTTTTTTGGGGGGGGGGGGGGGGGGGGGGGGAGTAAAAATAAGGCATTTTCAATTAATTGCTTTCTTTACTTACTTGAAAGAGCTTGAAAAATGTAGCAAAACACAGTTTGAATTTTTAAAATCGGACAAGAAATGACCGAGATATGCTATTTTGTAGTTTTTACACTCGGAGGGCCAATCGACCGCCTTGGAAAACACACTTTTCAGCTTTTTTAGGGCAGCAGTGTTGCAAAAGTTACAGGCTTATAGACCTGAAAAAAATTGGGCTTCTTCTATATTATATAGAGATACAATTCTGTAATTCTGGGATGTCTGTGTTTAATGTCTTTTGTGTTAGGCTGGCCTGAACTGGGCAAAATCTTTCTTTCGAGCGATTTTGGGTAAAAACTGCGGAATATTTGCCGTAGTTTTTTGCCCATAACTTTTGAACCAATAAACATAGAAAGATAATTTTTGTTGTGTTGTGTTCTGTTTGTTCTCCTCTATAACAATATGTAGATACTTTATTGCTTATGTTATATTGGAATTTTGACCTGCCAGTACCTATATGAAGGTCCTGTTCCAGAATCATTACCAAAGACTATAAAGTTGAGTGACCAAGTGGTGTGTTCTTTTGGATACATTATTGTTAGGTCAGACGGTTTGCATTCAGAGCCTGTTATCTACAGGGGTGAAAATGCAGCATGTCTGTTTTTAACAGAAATGAGACAACTGTACAGTCAGGTAGTACAATATCTCACAACATGTCAGATGCCTTTGGTGATGACAGAAGAAGACAAATTAAAATTTGATACAGCTGAGACGTGTTGGATTTGCGAACAACCTCTGGGGGGTGATAAAGTTCGTGACCATGATCACATAACTGGACGTTACAGAGGCGCTGCACATAACAATTGTAACTTATTATTAAAAACAGATCCCAAGACATATAAGTTACCAATCTTTTTCCACAATCTCAAAGGATATGATTCACACATTATCATGCAGGCTGTAGACGAGTCGTACAAAAACATAAGTTGTATTGCCCAGACAACTGAGAAATACTTGACTTTTAGATTGGACAAATTAGCATTTTATGACTCCATGCAACATTTGTCTTTAGGGTTGGCTAGTCTGGCAGAAGGGCTGACTGAGTATCCAATAACGAGTAAATATTTTGAGCCAGACTTGGTTAAGAAAGGTGTGTATCCGTATGAGTACATCAGTGAGTGGGTTGTGTTTGAAGAAACAAGACTGCCACCAAAAGAGAAATTTTATTCCACACTAACTGGAAAAGGCATTTCTGACTCTGAATATCAACACGCTCTTGATGCGTGGGGTAAATTAGGATGTCAGACAATTGGTGATTACCATGACCAGTACTTGAAAGCTGACGTTTGTTTGCTAGCAGACGTATTTGAAAGTTACCGTGAGAAGGGTTTGTTACACTACAAACTTGACCCAGCCTGCTACATAACTAGTCCTGGCATGACGTGGGATGCATTTTTAAAATCCAGTAAGATATCTATAGACCTGTTGTCTGATCGTACGATGGGTGAAATGGTGGAACGTGGATTGAGGGGAGGGATTAGTATTGCATCGAACAATTACGCCAGGGCCAACAATAAATATCTGGACGGCCTGGGGTTTGACCCCTTGAGGTCAAGGTCATTCATTACGTACTTGGACGCTAATAACCTTTATGGCTGGGCAATGTGTGAATTATTGCCCTTGAAAAACTTTTGTCTGCATGATTTGTCACAGTATGATGTAACAGAGTCAGGGTTAATTAACAATATTATGAATCTTGACCGAAACGACGCGAAGGGTTGGATCTTTGAAGTAGACCTGGAGTACCCGCACCATCTACATGATTACCACAATGATTATCCCTTAGCTGTTGAGAAAATGAGTATGACAGGAAAAAAAGAAGACACTAAACTTGTGCCTAATCTGAATGATAAATTCAATTATGTTTGTCACTACCGCTTGTTGCAGTTTTACATCAGACACGGGTTAGTACTAAAGAAAGTTCACAGAGGAATTCAATTTGACCAAATTGCTTTCATGAAAGATTATATAATGAAGAACACAACCCTTCGTGCCAGAGACGGCAACACTGCATTTGACAAAGACTTCTTTAAGCTTATGAACAATGCCTGTTTTGGCAAGACGATGGAAAATCCTCATCACAGAAAAGATGTGAGACTGGTCACAACTGAATCGGGTGCAATTAAACTTACAGGCAAGCCACAGTACACAGGGTATAAAGAGTTTCATTCATCATTGTATGCAGTGTCACTCAAAAAAAAGATTGTTAAACTGGACAAGCCAGTATTCATTGGTATGGCAATTCTTGAGTTGTCAAAACTGTTGATGCTTGAATTTTATTATGATTACTTCAAACCAAAATATCCTGACTGCCGTCTGTTATACACTGACACTGACTCTATGATCATTGATGTGTGTATTGAAGACTTTTATGAAGACATGAAAACAGAGTTACACATGTATGACACGTCTGATTACCCTAAAGACCACCCGCTGTTTAGCACACAAAACAAGAAAGTGCCTGGTAAGTTTAAAGATGAACTAAATGGTGTGCCTATAGTTGAGTATGTTGGACTGAGATCCAAAATGTATTCTATACTGCACCAGAAAGGTAGTCAGTCAAAAGCCAAAGGAATTAAAAAAACAGCAATAAAAAATAAAGACATACGTCATGAACATTACAAGCAAGTGTTAGATGGTGCATTGATGCCTGACTATCCAAACAAGTCACTGAGATCAAACAAACACAATCTTGAAATAATTCAAACACACAAAAAGTCACTTGCAGTTGGAGACACGAAACGTGTTTTTCACAGTAAGGAAAAAGCTTATGCACCAGGTCATTACAGGCTCAAGTTTTCTGAAGACATTTGTGATGAACTGGTTGATGAATTAATTGACGACTTAGTTACTGAAATGAGTAACGGTGTCTGGGGGAATAATCTGTAATTCTTCTCTGACAAATGCCCTCTGGGGTGCAGGGTCATACAGGTAATATATTGTTGCGTCTGGACCGGGAATTATTTTTTTTATATTGTGTACAGACGTTGACCAGATGGGGTCTGTTGCCCTGCGTCTGTCGTCGTTCTCAGCCTCCCCTGGCTGATATAAATATCTCACCTGTTTAGTAAATAAACTTGTGTCTGGTGGCGGGGTTGGGGTTGGTCCTGTTTTTGGCTCTGTAATTGTTTTCAATTTAATAGCATCAGCAGGCTTAGGGTGTCCTTCGTTGTTCATTGCTTTTATCACATGTGGTAATCTCTTTACCCACTCCGTGTTACGGGTGTCATGCATGAGTTCCTTAGAATACTGGTAACTGAAAAGTCTCTCTGATAACTGTTTGTTAAAGTTTTCTACAATTGCCTGTGATCTGTGCACGCCTGGAATACCACGTCTGACCAGTACGCCATGCTTCGCAAATAACTGATTAACAGCACCTTTGAATTCTGATCCATCATCAACCTGCACTAGTCTGGGGTATCTTAAAGGGCCTCGACCATATATTTTTGTTAATGCTGTAGCAACTGTACTGGCTGTTTTGTCAGATATGGGTTCAGCGTCTTTGTACCTTGAAGCAATGTCTACAACAGTTAATGCATATTTGTATCGTTTCTTTCTTATTGTGTCATGGGGTAAGAACAGGAGGTCCATTTGGTGTGTGTCATTAGGTGTTGTGTTCTCAAAATGGGGCCTCGTTATCTTTCTTGGAGCAGGAAGATATATCTGCCAAATTGCTTGTCTCTGTAACCATTGTTTGACTTGATTGAGTGATATATCTCCGCCCACAGCGGCATGTAATTTCTGAATAGCTGTTGCTCCTTTCCAATAGCCTGATGGAGAGTAATATATTTTTGATAGTTTATTTTCGGCTGCCATTTTTTCTAGCAATGAAAACTCCTGTAAAATAAACAAATGTCATTCCCACTAGAACAAAGATTATCTCCCCGTTTCTTTGTTGTGTGCTTGGTTTGTAATAGTCACTTAGTTTTGGTTTCGGGATAGACATGTCTTCACCTGTGACAAGATAGTATTCCCTGATTGCTTCGTCTGTATTTGAAAACGTATGTTGTGCGTGGCCTTCAAGCCTGAGTTTTTCATTGATGAAATCAAGTTTTTCAATTCTATTCTTCTCATAATCCTGTTGGGCTTGAGCAAGTTTTTCAGATGCTTCATTGTGACGTTTCATTTCTTCCGCTGATTCCTCTCTACCCATTTTAGAAAAGAGATAATTAGAGCCACTAAATGCCAGAGCGTTAACCATAGCACCTCCTATCATAATAGCTATCGTCGCCATATTATTTTTATTTACATAGAAACATTTTCGGGAATAATTCCTTGCTTGACAAGAAAATCTTTTGTCGCAATAGACGCTGTGACAACTACAATTAGCTTAGCACTGTCTTCGAAATCAAGTCTACTCAAGTCTGCTGATTTCATTTTGAGTAGACTTTTCCCCAGCATAGAATAAGCTACTGCTAATCCACTTATCACGGCAGAGTGATACACAAGGTTCATCATGTTCTTTGAGTCATTCATTTTCTAAGGCAAGAAAAATTAAAATAATATTTTTATTTACTGCATATAAAATGGGTCAACGGCTTTGGATGTTACTGGTAATGTGGCGACTTCTGGTTTTGTTTTTGGAGTGTCTGATTTTTTGGTCACTGTACGAGTCTGTGGTTTGTATTTTTTGTATAATTGATAACCTACGTAACCAAATCCGACAACAAATCCGGCAATTATATATTTTGTTGATTGAGGTTCGGGGTCAGGGTCAGGGCGGGGGTCAGACTTAGTTGTTTGTCTCTCACTTTGATGAGGGTGTGTTGATCCTGGCTGTCCTGACGGTAGTGTCACCAATGATGTTATTGACTGTGGGTCAGTTACATGTACCTTTTGCAGTAGTTCTAACTTTCTTTGTTTGTTCAATGCAGCTACTCTCTTTCCAGCCTCAACCCTCCCTGGACTTTTAGCCTTAGTCACAGTTTGAACCTGTGTCAAAACAGGGTCGGGGTTCGGTTGTGGAGTCATCTGGGTTTCGTCCATTTTCTTCTGCAGTAAAATTTATTTTTGAGAAATCAATATGGCTCCCAGTAACTAGTAATGTTACGACAGGAGCAAGGTAATTTCCGAACTTGTAAAACATGACACATGCTAATTTGCCAATTGAACTTGAAACAATAGGATTACTTTCAAGGTCATGTGATAAACTGTCACTATCCACAGGTAGAAAGTGACTCACTGCTTTTGTGTATAGGCATACAAGAGATCGACTCAAATCACGAGTCATTAGTGAGGCAATGTGGTTTTCATATTTAGAATGAAGCTTTAATAGTTCGTCAGAGCTTAGAGATTCAATATCCTCTGTCATGTATTGTCTACCCAGATAAGCCTTTGATTTGCCTGAGACAATCACAGACAAAAGCCGCTGTTTTTTTGAGTCTAAGTCTTTGTTCTCTACAGCATTGATATCATTTAATAGAAGGAGTTTGTCTTGGTTCATTTATAATGTAATTAAAAAATTAAAAACAAAAAACAAAAATTGTTATCAAGCAAAATCATGTTTCCTAGGAAGTACATTAATAGTAACTTTATACGTTTGTACCATTCAGCAAAATGTAGCCAATAGTTTTTGAGTTTACCCCAGACCAATATTGTGTCTCTCTCAGTGGGCTTATAAATGACATGTTTCACAGATTTCAATTGTGGTGTCATGTTCAATAACCCTGTCCTTTTAAGCAAACAAACCTGACACAGTATTGGCGATTATTGGCTTTGCAGTAAATTATAAATCACACCCTGGCCAAGTGTGAGCCAAATGAAACACCTAGACAGTAACATAGACAGTAACTTGATAATTTTACCCATAACTTGAGCACCAGAAAAAGGAAGGAATCACCCATGTTCAATAACAAAAATTTCTGAGTACAAGTTAATACAAGGGAAGTAATTTTGTAAAAATTTCAGCAAGACAAAAAAGTTACTTCCCTTGCTCTATTAAATTATGCTTTAATTCTTGACTAAAGTACATTTTTTGTCAAAATTAAATAACAAATTGTGCAAATAATTACAATAGATAATAGAATAAAAATGTTGTTATTTGATTTTGTTAAAACAATGAGTGATTTGTTTTTTTATAAAACCAAATTAAACATTATTTTGTAATTACTTTTTGTCACTTTAACACCTGCTTAAATGTTTTTTTCAAGTACATGAACACACTCGCTAACAATGTTTCTTATAGCCATGTTTTTAGGGTATTGACTCAGAAATAATGGTATAAATGGCTTTTTTCTTAAAGCCTGAGGCTAACTAGCGTGGATTGTGTACTTGAGTGTTTTGTATGAGGGGTCTCAGCCACAGGTGGGTTTACCCGCATGCGTCACTCCACAAATGTATGACTTGTTGACGACGGGATGTATTAAGCTGACACCTCTCAGCTATAAGCGTGCTGCATTTAAAAAGATATGTCCCTTACCTCAACTGTGACATGTGATGTGTGGCGTTAAGGGCAGAGATTTACTAGTGTTTGTCAGTTGACATAAGCACAGACCTAAACCAGCAAGGGTAAAAGGTATTATGATTACTGTCTTTATGACGGGCCTCTCTCTGTGTGAGGTGGAAAGAGAGAGAGCTATTGTGTGTGTCCGAGGTATTTCCGTGTGTCTGTACATGCGTGTGTGTACATATGTGTGTGTGCGCGTGTGTGCGCGTGCGTGTGCGTGTGTGTGTGTGTGCGCGCGTGTGTGTGTGTGTGCGCCGTACCGGCACTGCAGTACGCAGAAAACCGAGACACCTCACAGAACCTGTTCTACGAGTCTACGTGTCTACGTGTTGGAGCGCTAGAAATTTCACGTTCTGAAAAGTCAGAAAGCTTTTTCATGCTCAGATAAAACCGGATCGATTCTTTTAATCCATACATAGTGCTCTAATCCATTCATGGAATTTCAAAAATATCCGGCTGAGCAATGGCGGCTGCTCTGTCATACCGGTTAGTAGTTGGCTGTATGTGTGCCTATTTTGTTTGTGTCTGTGTTAGTGTATATATATGTGTTTGTGTATATGTATATGTGTGTATATGTATGTGTGTGTGTGAGTGTGTGTGTGTGTGTTTATGTGTTTGTGTGTGTACGTGTATGTTTATTTATGTGTTTGTGTGTGTGTGCGTATGTGTGCGTGCTCTCGTTACCATGTTTATTTAATACCACCCGGTCGATTCCCTCGGCAGAAGTGTCAAAGTTCGTGATTACTTTAAGATATTGAATAAAGTGGTTTCCAAAAACGGACAATTTATCGCTTTCGGCATTCACACTTAACAGTCACTCGTAGCACAGTCTAGCAATTCTAACTATACAAATACATCAAAAACTTGTTTTAACCCATATCATACTGAGGCTAAAAGCTTCAAATTTGTACACTGCCATATGCAAGCTACTTTATAGTACTTACAGATAGGGATATAGACCAATGGCTTTAGTTCAAGGGTGGTGCCAGAATAGCTTGGCACCTAGAACTATTTTAGTCAGTGCATTCAGATTGTGCGTCCTTTTATGCGCAGATAAGTCAATAGCAACAGCAACAGCAACGCGCACGTACATAGAAACGCCGAGGCTTTTGTCCACTCATGGGCTGATTCAAAAAGCACTAGTGTACCTGTTTGCACTTAGATGTCTGCATAGACTTCTAAAGATATGTTATAAACAGAAATTATACATACGAGTACTGTGTGTACACAGTGAGAGTTATGCGTCTGTTAGTTTCCAATCGAAAATGTTGTGAAACGGAGCTCATGTGAATCTATGAATCTAGACCTCAATGAACAGTGGTAGACAAGATTTAAAAGGCCTGTGATAAAAAGTGTTATCTGTATCGTTTTACATCAGTGTCACAGTCAATAAAATAGCTTTTGTCATAACAAGCCATTATGTTCGGGCTGTGCCCGACGCTTTGTGTACACAGTGAGAGTGAGTGAGTGAGTGAGTATAGATTGCTTTACGTCCCGCAAGCGACAAAGGCCTTCTCAGGACGTGCCTGCACTAAATGAAGAAAAGAACTGCAAGAAGCGCAGGCAGGAGGGAGAATTTCAAAAGAAAAATACAGATGAATGGACCAGAAAGACAGAAATACAAACCCCCAAAAGAGTAGAACCCACCTTGCAGGGGTTAGACAAGGTGACCCTAGGAACTAAAAAGTAGACAACCCCACCAAGGTCCCCTAGGGCAGACCCGGTGGGGGTTACACAGTGAGAGGGTAGGCTAACTGGTATAGAAAATCGTGTTCCTCGGAAATCGACTCTGACAGTGTATATCACATGAAATGTTATTTTATGTAGATAGTGTGTGATTGTGTATGTGTGTGTGTATGTATGTGTTACCTACCTCTACAAAATCAGATGAGATTTTCTGGTCCCACTATTTAACATGGTCCCTAATCGATTTTCTGAAAAGTCAGACGAACAACTCTTTTCCAGCACATGTGCAGGCATTGACAAGTTTTGAACACGACCTGAGCAGAGCTGTTTCCAAAGAGGTTTTCAATAAAGCTGCACTGAGCCACCTTTTGTTAATAAGTCGCGGCGACCTGTCCCCACTCTGACTGCACTGAAAAGAGTCAGTTTGTTTTGTCAAGCGTGAACTGGAATGTTATGTGCTTGCGAGCTTGCGAGTTTTTCGGAAATCGACTCTGACAGTATTGAGAGACAATGAGGAGTAATTTTTTAATTATTTGGGGTGTGTAAAAAGTCATTAGTCTATTATAGAGTGCACTGACATGATTTTGGTTTGATTTGAGAGAAACGACAGTGTGGACGTTAACGACCGTAATTAGTTAATTATTGGGGTTAATTAAGACAATGGGTAATTCAAAGTCTTTGGAAAGTACTTTCTATTATCTCTCAACTACCAACGCTTGATCCGACTGAAACAAATGTGACGACTAAAACAACACTTGCGCCTGATCCACAGGTGACAGCTGTGCCAATTGCTTCAGATAAAACATTACAGGCAGATGCATTCAGATTAAATAATATTACAGAAGCTTTGAAATATTTGGAGAGTGAGGAGGCTAAGTACTCACGGTGCAAAAGGAGGTATAAGTCAGTATTTAATTCTGTTCAAAACACTTCTATGGCTATTGGTGCAGTTTCAGCTTCATGTTCTGTAGGGGGTATTGTTCTGTTCGCCACAGGAATTGGGAGTTTGGCTGGAATAGCAGTTGAGGGTGTTAGCGTTGCTACATGCCTGGCTTGCTTTGGTTTGGAAGCCTTGAACAAGAGGTTTCACACGAAATTACAGAAACATGAAGCATTGAGTACGCTGGCTGGTGCAAAGCTGAGCAGTATGAAACTTATTATCAGTAAGGCATTGAACGATAATTTTATTGATGACGAGGAATTTAAGAGAGTCCAGGATGATTTAAATAATTACAAGAAACAGAAGTCTGAAATACAAAATAAAATGCGTAGTCAATCTCCCGTAAATGTTGAAGAACTGAAGGCTAGTTTTTTAGAGATGGGAAAACAGATCGGTGTTCAGGAAACCACAGAAAAACTACACAATCTTTTAAACAAATAAAAATCAGATTTGGTAATCGTTTATTAATGTCATACACTTCACAGAAAAATGACATGCCACCTAACTATTTAACCCCATCAGCACCATCAGCACCACCTGACTATTACTAAAAAAAAGTTTTTTCATTGTCCTTGTATCTTATCAAATCTGTCCGAGTAAGTTGTGACTTAAGTTGTGACTTGAGTCAAGAACTTACATTTTGTTATGTTTAAGTTCTTATAAGTTCTTGACTTAAGTCACTTAATAACTAATTATAGGTTCTTAAAAGGTTACCCCCCACCCGGGTCTGCCCTGGGGGACTTGGGTGGGGTTAGGTACTTTTTAGTTCTCAGGGTCACCCTGGTCAGCCCCACAGGGTGAGTTTTTCTCTCTATTCTGGGGCATGTGTTTCTGTCTACCCTTGGTCCATTCACCTGTATTTGCCTTTTTAAAACTCTCCCTACTGTCTGCACTGCCTGTAGCTCTTGATATTGGATGTGTGTTGCTAAATGGTCTTAGCTTTATTTAGGCCCCATGTGTTAGGTTTATTTAATGTATTTGACCGGCTGGCGACATACATTCAATGTTCTGTTTATTTTTTTTTTCACAAGCAGTGCAGGCACGTCCTGAGAAAGCCTTGTTGCTGTCGGGACGTTAAGCAATGTACAATCAATCAATCAATCTTAAAAGGTTACCTGTAAAGTTATTTGTCAGTTATAAGTGACTTTGGAAAATTTGTTATCAAGTATCTGTAGTTAACTTAAATAATTTGTTATCAAGTGCATATAGCAATGTTTTTTTTTGTTTGTTTGTTTGTTTGTTTGTGTGTGTTTGTGTATATATGAATATGTGGACATTGACTAAAAAAAAAAAATGGTATAAATGGTATTGGAATGTATTTTTTTCTATCTCTAATAACTAATTAATATGCACACGTATAGGCAAACAAAAACACAGGCACACACACACAGACAGATAGACATGCACACATACATACTCAAAAACATGCACTCACACACACACATACACGCCTACATACGCAAAAACATGCACTCACACAGACGCACATATAAACACATGCACACACGCACGCATACACACACACATGCACTCACACACACATACACGTACACACTCACACACGCATGCACAAAAAATACACACACTATGGGTTGCAACCATACAAACCGGGGACGTCCCCCGTTTACTGAAAGTCCCCAGTTGTGGGTGTATAACCTGTGTGTGTCCCCCGATTTACGGGATTTGAATACTCACACACACACACACACACACATACATTACAGGCAGGCGCATTCCGACATGCATAATCACACACGCACGCACGCACGCACACGCACGCACGCATAATCATGCACACGCACTCACGCACACTCACGCACAGACAAACAAATACAATGCACGCACACACACAGAGACAAAGACAAACACACACGCACATGCACGCATATACGCACACAGACATACACAGACAAAGACAGACAAACAAGGCAGACAGACAGACATATCCACAGACACATGCACTCACACTTCACCGGTTGTATGTCACGCGACACGCAACGACTGTATACTCGATTAGCCACCGCGCACTTAGTTTCGTTTTTTAGACGCTACGTCATTGTATACGCTGGATACAACGATCACATGAGAGTACACAGCTTGCTACTGTAAGACCCTTGTAAACATAGACATTTAACTCTGTGTTTTGTCTTGAATTTATTAGTTGTCCACGGTATGGAAGTCAGTGATAGCAAAATCTATGATTGAAAAGATCAACATTCTGTTAACGCCGCGCCGTCCAACACTGTTGATTAAACACAGCTTAGTCAACAGCGTTATGGTCTGGTTACTTACCGCGCGGTTGTTAAGGCCCAACCTGGCGTGTAGTTGGCCGCTGGTGTTAAGATAGCTCAATCACTTTATACTGCGCAGTGAGTGACTCGTCGGAATAGAAGGCTTGTCTTGACTCAGGATTGTACATGATTGATTGTACATTGCTTAACGTCCCGACAGCCACAAGGCTTTCTCAGGACGTGCCTGCACTGCTTGTGAAAAAAAAATAAACAGAAAATTGAATGTATGTCGCCAGCCGGTCAAATACATTAAATAAACCTACAACATGGGGCATAAATAAAGCTAAGACCATTGAGCAACACACATCCAATATGAAGAGCTACAGGCAGTGCAGACAGTAGGGAGAGTTTTAAAAAGGCAAATACAGGTGAATGGACAAAGGGTAGACAGAAACACATGCCCCAGAATAGAGAGAAAAACCCACCCTGTGGGGCTCACCAGGGTGACCCTGGGAACTAAAAAATACCTAACCCCACCCAAGTCCCCCAGGGCAGACCCGGGTGGGGCGTCTTGACTCAGGTACTACACACTGAGTTAATAATGACTAATGCAACATACCACCGTCTCTCACAGTAAATTTTACTTACCTTTCGTTTTGGTTGTTTCAGCTTCGTTATATCCATTGCTTCTGCTTCCACTTACTGTGCCATATTCAACCGCATCTTATAGATTTCTTCAGACTTGAATTTTGGGGGGTAAAAATTATACTTTTTTTTTCATGGAAGTCTTTTACTTTCTGTTCATTCAGTTACCATGATCGCATGAGTTTGATTGATTGATTGTACATTGCTTAACGTCCCGACAGCAACAAGGCTTTCTCAGGACGTGCCTGCACTGCTTGTGAAAAAAAAAATAAACAGAACATTGAATGTATGTCGCCAGCCGGTCAAATACATTAAATAAACCTAACACATGGGGCCTAAATAAAGCTAAGACCATTTAGCAACACACATCCAATATCAAGAGCTACAGGCAGTGCAGACAGTAGGGAGAGTTTTAAAAAGGCAAATACAGGTGAATGGACCAAGGGTAGACAGAAACACATGCCCCAGAATAGAGAGAAAAACTCACCCTGTGGGGCTGACCAGGGTGACCCTGGGAACTAAAAAGTACCTAACCCCACCCAAGTCCCCCAGGGCAGACCCGGGTGGGGGGATGATCGCATGAGATAGTTACCGTCTTTTGCTCAGACATTTTTTAGCAATAATTTTGCCTTGTTTTTCTTAGCGTGCCACAGATTAAAGCTGATATCATATGAGCCGTGGGTTATTAAAATAAACTTTTTTAACAAAAGTCCCCGTCTGTTTTATCCAATCCCCAATGGGCCTTTTCAAGAGAGGGTCACACATGCCTCTCTTGAAGAGGCATTGGGGATTGGATTGGCGATCCGTCGCCCAGACGGGACAAGGGGTAAGGACGGACAGATACACACACACACACCCCACCCCACCCCTTACCCCCCTTTCCCTTCCCCTTCCCCCCACCCCCTTATTCCCCTCTTTCCCCCCCCTTTTTTACCCGTGCGCACAATTTATTTTATTTATTTGCCGGCCTAGTAATTTGTTTACTGTAGGTCCTACAGCTAATTATTTATTTTTGTCCGGACTTATTTTTGGCCTAATTATTAGGGTTTCGTCACTCCCCATCTGGGGCCTCAAAGACGAGTTATTTTACGAAACGAAAGAATTTGAGACCCCGAGGAGATTTGAACCCATATCACACACGTAAGAATAAATTGCACCAAGATTTTCTCTTAGGTGTGTGACATGCGGCCAAACCACCCAGCCACGGCCCGTGGCCGAGAGAGGCAGTTATTCTGAGAACTTATAACTATAATCGATAGTGGTGCAATACCGGAACTAGATCATCGATTTTTTTACAGGTATGTAGCGTGTTTACCGGGCTAATAATACAGTGGATTGAGCCGGGCCGGGGCTAAAAACATTATTATTAGTCAAATTAGTGTTGTTTTAGTGGGTTGATGCAGTGTTTTTAATTAGAAATGATAGTAATTTTGTATCATTTCTCAGTAATGAGCCACGAAAGCGAAAGCAGGCATAAATTATGATTTTAAAGGGAAGTAATTGCTTCATGTTCTTTTGCCTGTGCTGTGTCTGTGTGTAAAATTGACAAAGTGTATGTGTATAAGACTATTTATTAAGCAGATTTGGTTGCCGCGTTATTTTAATTGAGAAAATAGACCTAGTCAGTGTGTATATCATTGATTTTTAACTGGTGTAAGAGCGCGCGTGTGTGTGTGCGATCGCCGTTATCGGGAATTTCCACAACGCATGGCACATCGGGCTTAGGCTAGGCGGCTAGCCGCCGTGATCAATAAACTACGCATTCTTGAATGTACACGCATACATCGTTGATATACTGTTTAGCTCGGGTGCAGTGGGGGATGCTTATAGAGATTAAACAATCTATTTTCCAAAAGAACCACATTTATTTACGCCGCATTGACAAACTTGCGTTTATTTGAAATCACTGGGGTAAATTAAAGATGGGGTAGCGGTCGCGTAGTCAATGGGGGGGGGGGGGGGGGGGGGGGGACATTGTCAAAATGCCGCAATGTTTGTGTTTAATGCAGCATAAATAAATTTGGATTCTCAGGAGCCCCATATATTATCTCTCTCTTCATTAATGATGTGAAAGGTGTTAGAAACAGGCATAATCAGTACAAATTGCTGTATTGTTGAGTCATTTCAGTGACATCCACCCTGCCCTTATTTTGTGGGAAACTTTGGCTGCTGGTAGCATTTTCTGTTGAGACGTTAGCTGCAGTAATCAACTTGACAAAAAATACTGCAGACAACCCAAGAAATGCGTAAAGTGTGATACATATATTCTAAGTAATAGGAATTGTTTCCTGTTACTATTTAAGCATTATGATACATTTTTGCAGTGATATTTAAAGTGGTTTTAAAGTTACACTCATTTTATCTTTATTGGGCGTCACCCCGAGGTCTTCATCTTTGTTTAGAAATACATAGCATATAATGAAAAACACTTAATCTTAACTTTTGTTTAAGTATGAATAGTGTATTTGATTCTGTAGATAACAATGAATATTGTGTCCAAATTGCAAGGCGATATCTCTAATGGTTCAAAAGTTATATCCATTTCAAATTTAGCAGACGCCAACTTGGTCCGTCGCAAGACATTTTGACAACTTTGAGGGCTCATAACATCTAGTTTTGTGATTATTTTTACTTGTACAAAAATAGAGCTACTCTGTGCATACTATAGAATACTTTTGTCATAAGAGAGTTGATGTTGGATAAATATGTTTAAGTCTGGAGACTATCAAAATTGACAAAATAGCCAATTTGCGCACTTTCATATTGGCTTTTTTG
This sequence comes from Semisulcospira habei, assembly GCA_036245525.1. Lineage (NCBI taxonomy): Eukaryota > Metazoa > Mollusca > Gastropoda > Semisulcospiridae > Semisulcospira > Semisulcospira habei. The sequence goes on from BTPG01000004.1 coordinate 163,361,674, forward strand.
CTCATTTTGACAGCTTACTGAAACTTAATTAAAAGAGATTATGGCATTATACCTTGTCTAATTTATTTCTGTGATAGTTGTGTCTGTCATGTGTGAAAATGAAAAGAATATGCTGATTTGGTTTTGTGCTACAGTCTTCCAAAAACGTGTTTGTTTTAACAATTGCACACATCGTAAAAAATGTTAGACTTTAAACGTAAATATTTCAGAAACTAGACAAGCTAGGACATTAATTTTTTTTTTTGTTATGCTCAGGATGATGAGCTTTACAATACTGTAATACTTTTGAAACACTACATTTATTCTCAAATTTTGGCTGCCAGTACCTACTTAAGGATGTAGACTACACTGGAGTAAAGTGAAATGGCTGACCTTTGGCGATCTTAGAATCAGGAAACATTGTCTGAAACATGGCTGTCATTCTGTCTGCTGTGGCAATTGGTAGGTTGCATTCAGCAATAAACTGCACCATGCATACTTCAGCATCTGTGACTTGCCGAGTGAATTCTTTTTTGCTATCCTGAACTGATCTGCTTTTTGAATAAAGCTGTAAATTTTTGTGTCTTTGGAAGATTCTTCCACTGACGTTCGACTGTTTTGTGATTTTGGCCGGCAACATGCCTCTCACAATCACTACGTCCACTGTGATCACAACTAAAATCTCTGACACACGCCAAGCAGTGGACGAACGTCAGCCCCTTCTTAGACTGCACAAGAAATTGCCACTCATCCGTGTATGAAGACAAGAATGTCTGCTGTCGTTTAGGCTTCTTCTCCTTTGAAACCGACGTTGACGCTTCATCCATTTCATCGTCAGTTTCATGGGCTCTTATTTTCTTTCTTTTCTTGGCACCCGTGGAAGACATGGTTGAACTTACTGTAGTAATCTCTGACGGTGAAAAGTTTCAATTGTTTCTTACTTAAGTATGGCGCGCAGTATGGCTCCGTGTGAAACACGAATAGTCTTAAAACCCAAAACGAACGTCTTATTACCAAAAAAAAAAAAAAAAAAAAGTGCCAAAATTCGTATTTTTTAAGACCTTTGCGTATTTTCGTATTCTAGGTCTAAAATCCGTAAAAATACGGGAAAATCCGTAACGGTAGGCAGGTCTGGCTGCGTCTCTCACAATGTACACCCTATATGGGCCATGTACCTACGATAAACTGTGTGTCCCTACAACTGACAATGTATGACAATGTACAAACGTGCTTCCCAACACAATCTTTTATAGTATAAAAACTTTCCAGAATAATCCACCGAATTCACACAACGCAACCAATCAGAACAGAACACGTAACCGAAACTCATAAATATTCAATAAAAAGAACTTTCTAGAATAAACTACAATAGTCTACAAAAATTTGACTGCTAATTTCAGCCCCAAATCCCAGTGTGTAATGACGTCACACAAGAGTATGGCAGACCGTTCATGACCTTTCATAATACACACTGAACGGATGCTAAATTCACGCGTACAGAAAACAACTATGACTATGAATATTAGAGTGGCTTTACTACTGTGTTGCAAAATGTTGCCTACACTTTGATGTCACACATACGAGGTCACCAGATAGAGCGCGATTTTGCTCGAACGTTCTGGTCTATTTTCAACGAACGTACGCATTACAAAAACTCACCGCTCTTCTCCGTGCGACTTTGTTAGAAGCTTCTGGACTAATCTTAGCGTATCATAACAAAGCCAATTCCACTCTACGCATGAACGATAAAGAATCTTACTGAAAAGGTATGTGATTCATAATCGTGATAGCTCATATAAATATCGGATCGTTTCCTACGATCAATACATGCATGCTCTTACAAAACAACACAACCACAATCGTAACATACGGTCTTTGTCGATCTTCCTATAGTTCCGCGAGCGCTAGTGATTTTCAGAATTCACGATCTTCAGTAGAATTTTTCTCTTGCTGATTTCTCAAGATTTTAAACCTGTTTTATCATAAAGTTACGAGCTAGTTATCAGATTTTATATACTGCAAGGATCTGAAAACTACAGTGAGTGTCAAAACTGCGGCACATCGCTGGTCGGGACACGTTTTTGTCTGTGCGGGCTCTCATTCACTCCACGATTCACCAGAGGTAGTGTTTCTGCTGCGATGGTGCATGTCATTTTCAGTGATGTTTTCAGTTACGTAGACTTTGATGTGTGAGATGTGAATTTGCAATGCAGAAATTGGATATAAATACCAATGTTCTGTTTCCTTTTCTCCCGAGGTATAAAGGCGGTTTGGTCAAACTAGGCACCCTGGACACTGGCTCAGCGCGGAGACCGAGTCGAACAAGCCACGCCCCTGGCCGTGCACCGACGATGCCGTGCAGCACGATCGATACTAGTAAATATTAGGTCAAGCGGAACCCGCATTGTGATTTTGACAGCATAGCGAGTATGGAAGGTTTATTGTACATTCTCATGGAAAATTATGTCAAAGGGATGCCGGTGAACATCAGTACTAGACGTGTATACCGACACTTGTGTACCACACCCGATGACCTCGTGACCTGCAGTATCAGTATTGACCGGGTTCTGCCTTGTGACGTAGCTAGTAAATATGCACATATTGAAAATGAGGCCAATGCAGACGATTATCTGCGCTCTCGGGTACAAAAACAACACACCCTCCAAACGATGAATTTGGACATTTGGCATTATATTTACATCATAAAGCTCAAAGTTAGTACGCAAAGAACCCATACATATACTGTCAGCAGTAACTGCTGCAGACAGTTTTCTGACTGTGTTGATATGCTTGATCCTGGGTAACATAACTTTAAAATATGTACACTTTAAAACTTTCCTTCAGATAATTTTTACAGAGATGGTCCTAAAGCTGAGCCAGAACTACCTTCTCAAGAATTTTGGAAAGAAATGGCAAATTTAATACCAGTCTGTAGACTTTCTGAAGAGAGTTTTTGTATTATGCGATATTGCAAAGTTTGTCCGGGCTTTTAATTCACCGATTGTGTCAAAATATGTACAGTTTATGACCTATCGGTACTGCCTCTAGTAGGATACAACTTATTTTGCTGCCCGCACCCTTACATCCATAATGATAGATTTTTTCCTACTGTTGTAGTCTTGAACATTTAAACTGATTACAATGAAATGATACGTCTACAAGAGGCACTGCAAAACATCAAGTGCACCAGACTGGTGCTGCAGTGGATCCCTTCACACTGTGGCATCTACGGCAATGAAGAAGCTGACAGAATGGCAAAAGTGGGCGCAGAGAAAGAACAAGATGAAAATGGAGTCAGCTTCACAGAGATGAAGACCATCATTAAGTCTGTGTACAGACCACCACAACGGCCCCTAGACAGTTACCATCAGCTGTCCAGACAAGAGCAGGTGACCATCTTTCGTCTGAGGACCGGGCACAACCGACTCAATTTCCACCTGCACAGACGCTTCCACCTCGTGCCATCTCCCCTGTGCCCTTGTGGAGAAGCAGAGCAGACCGCAGAGCACATCCTCCAGGACTGTGGGAACCACCAGCCGCTGAGGGAGGAGATATGGCCGAAGCCCGCCACTCTACAAGAGAAACTGTACGGGCCTGTGGAGGCGCTACAAAAGACCACAGATTTCATTTTGAGAGCCAAACTCCAAGAGTGACGGCGTTCGAGAAGAAGAAGATGAAATGATAATACATGTACTTGGTTAGTGAGACCCTCTAGGTCACTTGTTATTCTTGCAGGTCACACCTGTGTATGTAGTCCAAAATTCCAAAACCAGAGTTTGACAATTTCCGCAGTTCTATCTCATCTGAAACTCTATTTCAAGTCACACTTCACATGTGCAAAAAGCACATGCAGCACAATTACATGTGCAATACCATGCAAATGGGTGTTCATGTTTAATGTTACCAACAGAAACGTTACAGGGTGACAGAGACAAAAGGAAAGAAGCTAATACTAAAGAAAACTCATGCAAATTTCATCTGTCCATAAATGTCACTTGGAGGCAAGATAGCCGTATCACAAGAAGGAAGCCCCTGTCTATCTACTCTATCTGTACAGTAAAGCTGTCTAATTGCCAAGCCCCCAGGCTGACCTAAGCGTTGCACCCACAGGAGGGCCGCTACTATGGTAGAAGAATCGTTTTCTGGCAATCCATCCCTAGTAGTCTTCCCTCCCCCCCCCCAACCCCCACCCCAGCAAATGACTAATTTTGCAAACTGGACGTGGTACAATAGTACACTATAAGCACGACGTAGGCTATGGCTAGTTTTGGGCTTTAGAGTCACTTAACCCGTTAACTGCCTGCCGGTGGACGCAGATGATGTTTCTGGATTCACTGTTATTGTGTTAATTCAGTGCAAAAAGAACATGGATACAAAAAGAATAGGTGTCAGCAAGACACATAGAATGATGGATTCTCCTGAGCCTCTGCAATTGTGGGGGTTCATGAGGGTCTATGTCTCTTGCAGCTGAGTGTTGTTAACTTTTTCTAGGCAGTCAAGGGGCTAAGCAGTGTGTTGCAGGGCATATAAGGTGAGTTGTGGGACAATGAAAAGGTTCGTGCCTGCCCTAAGGGCATGGTGACAAGGTGCTCCTGTGACTGATCACCACATTTTACTTGCACTTGTAGAAGTGGCACGGCCTACTATTGTAATGCATAGGACACTCTAAAACCTTGTTATAACTTATCAAGATCATTCACTATTTAGACTTGTGATGAGCTGAAACCATGTCTTCGTTACTGAAAACATCTTTTCAGGAAAATATTTGTGAAAGCCTGAACAGAGTTTATCCCCCTAGTGAGAGATAAAACAATAGAGTCCCGATAGACAATGAATTCAATAGAGCTGCATCAGTCATTAATTTACATCATTTTTTAATATCAAAATGTTGTCCCCAATTTTACCCCCGTTAATTCCGAATCAACCCTTTGATTTTAAAAAAGTGACAAGCATGACTGATGCAGCTCTATTGAATTCATTATCTATCGGGACTCTATTGTTTTATCTTTATAACTATTGTCTCTGTCAACACCTAATCATGAACCTGATCAAGTGATGCCAAGTGAAACTTAATACTTATTAACAAGTTGCAACTAACTTTTAGGAACCTGCAGAGGTAACCTTTAAGTGTGTTGCCATAAGAACTTATTAATTACTTACCATAAGTTCTTACAAGTACTTACCCTAAGTTCTTACAAGTACTTACCCTAAGTTCTTACAACAACTTGACTCAAGTCCCAAGACACTGAGACAGATTTATCAAGATACAAGGACAATAAAAAAACTTTTTTTTCTCAGTAATACTCAGGTGGTGGTGCTGATGGGGTTAAATAATCAGGCACAAGTGGTGTAAATGACGTGTCATCTCTCTGCGAAGCATATGACAAAAATATTGATTGATTACCAAATCTGATTTTTATTTGTTTAAAAGATTGTGTAGTTTTTATGTGGTTTCCTGTACCCCTATCCTTTTTCCCTCTGCTAAAAAACTGGCCTTAAGTTCTTCAACATTCACAGGAGATTGACTACGCATCTTATTCTGTATTTCAGATTTTTGTTTCTTGTAGTTATTTAAATCATCCTGGACTCGCTTAAATTCTTCGTCATCAATAAAATTATCGTTCAATGCCTTACTGATAATAAGTTTCATACTGCTCAGCTTTGCACCAGCCAGCGTACTCAATGCTTCATGTTTCTGTAATTTTGAGTGAAACCTCTTGTTCAAGGCCTCCAAACCAAAGCATGCTAGGCATGTAGCAACGCTTAGACCCTCAATTGCTATTCCAGCCAAACTCCCAATTCCTGTGGCGAACAAAACAATGCCCCCTACAGAACATGAAGCTGAAACTGCACCAATAGCCATAGAAGTGTTTTGAACAGAATTAAATACTGACTTATACCTCCTTTTGCACCGTGAGTACTTAGCCTCCTCACTCTCCAAATATTTCAAAGCTTCTGTAATATTATTTAATCTGAATGCATCTGCCTGTAATGTTTTATCTGAAGCAATTGGCATATGTGGATCAGGCGCAAGTGTTGTTTTAGTCGTCACATTTGTTTCAGTCGGATCAAGCGTTGGTAGTTGTGGATAGAAGTTTACCATTTTTTTATTGACAAATATTTTTTTTATTTAATCAGCAATTACATTTTGCAACTCTTCAAAAGTATACAATTTGCTGGCATAATAAAATGCAACAAGATCAATGTGTTCAAGGTTTATGTAAGTTAGACGAACAAAAGTTGTTTTGTCGACCACCACCTTGACAGCTGGAACACTGCTCGAAACATTAATAACATCATTATTTTTTGTAATAGCAATAAAGACCTTTGATGATTCTGTTACTGTTTCATCCCATGTAAGTTTAATTCCTTGTGCAATTTGAGCCTCTTTAGCAGTAGCAACAGATTTCATGATAATTTCAAATACTATTGTCACTTCTCTAGCCATGACTAAGCTTGCTGGCATAAACACAACAGAAGTATCTGATCTACCCTTTCTAGTTGTAAGAAGATATCTCCGTTTCTCATAATTTTCAACTTTCAGTTTTTCTCTGCTATTGTTGTCTGGGGCAAAACTTGGAACAAGACTTACAATAAGCGGCCCAGAATTAACAACCTTCCTAAACACTAAGGCACCTTCGTCATCAGTGTATACATAAGGACTAATAAATTCCAACTTTATGTCCCAGTCAATTGTGGGTGGTGGAACAGGCACAGGTGAAACCACCCACTTATTTCCCACATGTATTAAGTTGTAGGGCGAATTATTTACAGGTGGAGTAGGTACAGTAACATCACGTAGGAGACCAAGTTTAGGAATCTGTTTTTCACCGTCTTTCATGTCGACAATTACTTTCCTCTTGTACATGCCATTTGAATCAAGTTCAAAACCATATATTTCTCCAACATCCCCCTCCTTCTCAAAATCCTGTACGTCTGCCAAATCTTTCAATTCTGTTACTGGACATGCAACTGGTATGATTCTCAACTTTGGACCACCACTCATTTTTTATAAACAAAAATAAAATTATTTAATTTCCAACACAACACTAAAATCATGCATAAGAACTGGTTTGTCATCCTGATTAGTTACAGATATACTCAGTGACTCAAAGAAACTGGAACCTAATTTCTTAAACTGCAAATTAGGAAATCTAACAACCACACTTTCACAATACGGAGCAGTTCCAGTTGGTAAACATCTCAACAAAGTTGAAGGCTTTCCATTGTGAACATTCTCAGATGTGTTTAGTTCTTTCAAATGAACATTTAATACTGTGTGCACTGACAAATTGACAGGACGTTTTCCAGTTATTTTAAGTTTTTTTGTCTTCATTGTTATAATGCCAGACATAGCTTCATCTAAATCATCTGTTCTCCACCAATCTTCGTCAATATAAAATCCAAGTAAATATGCAAATCTATCTGAGATCCTTAACCAATTTTGTGTCAAAAATTCTAATGTAACAAGTAGGTTAGCTGGATTTAAAGTTGCTTTAATTTTAAATTTACTTTGAAACCATTCAGCTATAGTACAAAAGTCATAATACCCGGGTGGTAAAGCTTCAGTCTTACCATCAAAAATTACTTTATTATATATATTATCTTCTACATTAAACCATTTTACTGTGTAGAACAATTCATGGATAGCTGCAGCCTTGCTACCATCCCGATTATCAATCCCATTAGTTAACCACACTGGTTTGCTTGTGTCAAGATTTGTTAAGGTAATAAACATTTTTATTATCCCATATAAAAAGGATGGAATTTAAATCACCAACCATCACCACTACAAACGCATTTCAATTCAATGTGGATGCCAAATACAATGTCGCACCTACTTATGAACAGAAAATAATTCAACTAAATCAGCTCGACATAGCTGTGTCTGACGCAAGCGTACAAGATTTATTCCAAGTGAAAGTACCAAATCCGTTTGATCATTACCTAAACCCTCCAATAACAGATGACTCAACTGCAAGAAAGTGGTCTTCAAGTCCACTACAGATGTTTCAAAACCAACTCAACTTTGCCATACTGTGTTCTACTACAGGCTGTGGTGTTTCATTTACAGATCATTTGAATCACTCAAACAAACTGATTAGATCTGTGTATCGTTTTCATGTTTATTACCAGCTTAGACGTATACTGTCAGAACTTCATACACCACTGCCCACTGAATCCAGTTTCAACAGGTTTAACAACCCCATGGATATGAAAGCATTTGAACGCATCTGTAATGAATTTAACATTAACCCTGGCACTAAGTATGACTTCACACAAAAACTTGATGATCACAACGGCATGGGTACATTGTATTATGCTATGAGTCACAGACAATACCCTCAAGATTATTACCCTGGTTACACTTCATTCTCATCAAAATCACAAGTCTGGTTAGGATCAATAGAGCAGAAACAGTCTAATGCGTGGACCACATTTATTTTAGATAAATCTGACGGGTTTACTCAAGCGGGAGTCGAGCGCGTCAATGAGTCTATCAGAACATATGTCTGGTGTTTACTAGGAGCACAATCACTAACAAAATCAAACATTTTGAATGGAAGTGGCAAATTTGAAGCACAAAAACAGTTTCTCGCTAATCTAGAAGATTCAATCAATTCAACAGTAGATTTACCATCAAGCATACAACACTATCAAGACGTACTCAGATATGCCAGATCAAAAGTTGACTTTGTAGTAGGCTTCGGGTTATACATGTTACCATCTGACCTTCAACTCCAAATGGGGACAATAACAAATTATAATAATGAAATCATTGTTGCAGGTCGTGATCAAAAATTAGGACTCAATCAATCTGTAAACTTGGGTGCCACAACCACACATGTTCAGTCATTAAAATCATTACAGACGGTAACACCCCCGGCCCCGGCCCCAGCCCCCACACTGACACTCATACAACCAGTACAGTCACCCCTGACACACATGAGTCGGAAAGAACTGCATTGGTAATAGGCCTCACTGGATTAGGAGTATTACTTCTTTATCTGTTTCATTAAATAACCCACCATCAACCCTCCTACTGTAACCAAAAAGACCCACACATGTTCTGCCATAAACCCTACTGCCTTTGCCGCTGTACTAATCAGCCAACTGACAACAGTGCCAATTATGCCAGGCAAAGCATCCACTGCTTTCACAGCCAATTTTTTAAGCAAGTCTGATATGTGAGACAACTGTTTCTTTACCCATGACTGTAAATCTTTTGGATCTGTGGGAGCCGGGGTTGGTGGGCCCGGGGTTGGTGTTGCTGGTGCCGGGGGTGCTTTACCACCACTGCCGGAGACAGCAAATACAACAGTACTGATAATAAATCCAAGAGCTGTAATTAAACTAGCAATTGTGATACCCTGTTCTCTGAAAAGTGTTTTTAGTCTCTCAGCCAGAGTAGTGTCTTCGTGAAGTATTTTCTGAATAGTTTCTCTAATTCTGTTGACCTGTGATTTTAGTTTTTGTCTTCCAATACTAATTGTTTCTAACCGTCCTGATCTTTCTATCTGCAAATCATTTAATCTATGTTGAATTCTTTCTTTCATTTCTGTGTCAAGATTTCCATTGTCTGCGGTAGCCAGTTTTTCTTTTTCACGTTCTATGTGTTTATCAAGCTCTCCCAGTTTGGCAAGATTATTAACCATCTCACCTCTTATCGTCTGCAGTGATTTATCCAAACCTATAATCTCCCTCATTGACAAAGGTGGGTCGTCTATTGTTTTCATAGCGTCATTTAATTGCCCTTCAGTAAATGAAGTTTCTTGTATCACTGTGTTTGCTATTTCTGGTAGGCTTGTTACTGGTGCCATTTCAATCTCTTGCCCTGTTGGCAACTTTGTTTGCGTGTCGTGAAGAACACTAGCCAGTCTTGGCGTGACAGGAGACCCACCAATACCCAGTTGACGCAAGGCACCAACACCACCTTCATTTTTTATTGTACTTAAAGCCCTAAACCTACTAGGGTCTTTTTTGTTAGTCAATAGTACTTTTCCTTTGTCAACAGTATTTAAATATAAATGACCCTTGCCATCAAGTTCAAACTGATTAGGGTCTACGTTGTCTGGGCGGCCACCAACATGATCATAAAATGAGTTCACTTTGGTTTCTAAAAGTTCGTGACGTAAACTGTAAATATTTCTTGTACCAGTCATATCTGTCATATCTGTTGTATTACCAAAATCATACGTGTCATCCATTTCAAAATCTTCATGATTAAATCCTCCTGCTGCCATTGTTTTATTAATTTATTATTTTTTATTGTGCATAATAAAAATGACACAGTCTTACGGATCAAAGTTAGACCCATACAGAAAACTACGTGAGCCCCTGGGTGTTAAGGGCATAAGACAATCAATCGTCATCACAAACAATCCAAGTACCATAGACCAGAACCAAACACTTACAGTCAAGTTTCCAAACCTAGGACCCAGTGACGTTATTGTTCCTGGCACTGCACGCCTTGCATTTAATATTGAACTATCATCAGACGCAGACGTAAACAGAACACTAGTTGACAATCTTGGCAGAGCAATTGTTAGAACTATTAAAGTAAAACTTGAAGCTCACAAACCACCCAAAACTTGAAGGACAGGAAGTGTTTAGTCTTGACGACTCAGATGTATTTTACTGTTACAAAGATCTTTGGCTCACAAGAGAAGAACGAGAAGACCGTGTTTACCAAGGCATACAGTCTGATAACGTTGGTAAACTTCGAATCAATGCCGGAGACAAAACAACTACTGGGGTACCAAAGGAAGTTATTATAGCTGAAACATATGGAACCAGATTTTACATTCCACTTGAGTTTGAAATCCTCACAGCTCATTTGCCTTATTATCAAGGAGCACTGAATGACCGTCTAAGTTTTGAACTAACTTTCAATGACTACTCCAAAGTTATTAAATCATCTGCCACAGATGCAACATATAAGATCTCTAACATTTCCTTGGAATATGAAATTGTTACACATACTGAACTAGCCAGACTCATTCAAAATCAGTATCAGTCAAGACTTCCAATTTATTATGACCGTGTGATTAGGCATAGTTTAATACCCAAAGACAAGAGTGACCCAATGTGGAACATAAACTTGAACACGCCTGCCAGGTCACTGAAAGGTATTCTTATGTTGTTTGTTGAACCGGTGAGTCCATACAAAAGAGATTCAGAAAAATTCTACAATCCTAAGATTACACATTTGTCCTGTACAATCGAAGGCCGCCCTAATCAAGTGTACGCTTCAGGAATGTTACCTTATCAACACTATGACGAAACCATAAAGTATTTTGCAGGAGGAAGGATTAGAGATAAACCTGCAAACATTGCGTGCAAAGATCTACATCTGTATGATGTTAGGATCGGACAATACCTTACAAACAAGTATGCACTGTGGCTAGACCTTCGTAGTACAGATGACGATTACCTTCATGGGTCAGGACGAACTGTCGAGAACGGTAGTGACGGAATAACAATCCAGATACAAAAGAAGGTTGAAACTGCTGCAGCCATTAACATATATTTGTACCTGATATATGACGCACAACTCAATATTGCAGAAAGCAGACTAAGTGGACACATATATTAAAATTATATTGTGTATTAAAATGAACCTGAGCTTAATGACACTCGACCCACACTGTGGATTATTTTGTGGCGCCACAGGGTGTGGGAAAACTGAATTTGTACTTAACCTCTTACAAACAAGATACATCCACCATTTTGAAAACATTGTAATATTTTGTCCTACAATCAAACACAACAAAGCTTATCACAACCGTTTATTCATTTGGACTGACAGCAACATATACTTAGTTGACCCTGAGAAAAAACTGAATGAATACCTACAATATTTTTACAAGCAATTTGAAGGACAGCCAACCTTGTTTATTGTTGATGACTGCTCAGCAGAGAAAGACATTGTCAAGAAGAGAAACACTCTGGCAGAACTTGCTTTCAGTGGCAGACACGCAAACGTCAGTGTATGGATTCTCACTCAGAAATATAATGCTGTACTGAAAGATTTTCGAGAACAGTTAAAGTTTATCTGTTTGTTTTACTGCAAGGACCGTGACAGCTTTGAAGACTGTCTCAGAGAGAATGATGTCATCCCAAATAAGCATGAACGAGATGATGTAAAAAATAAACTGAAATCAACTAAGCATCTGAAGCTCATTTTAAAGGCAGATCAGCCCACAGGGTATGGGTTAGTAAATTGATGTAAATTAATTTATACATTTGTTTGTCTAATAAAAATGACAGACGGACAAATCATACAAGTGCTTGATCTCACACACCTTTTCAAAGATGTTATGCACTTTACTGACTTAATAACACCCAAACAGACTTACATAAGCCTTTCAGCACCATCAGAAATATATGTTACATATAGTGTGACTTTGGATTATGTCGATGAGCATCCAAATGTGGAGTGCATGACAGTTGATTTAAAGACACCTACTTTTAAAGTTGATGATACCAACTATGGTTGGTTAGGAGAAGTTTGTTATAGCATATTTAAACAACTGCGCAAACTAAATGTTTATATTGACAGTGTTACAGTTAATAAAGTGGTATTACACAAGGTGAGCCAGCAGAGTTAACGTTAATATTTTTTATTTATTATTTTGTCGGTCAAATAAAAATGACGGACAATTCACAAAGCCCTGGCCCATCAAACCCTGGCTCATCTGGTTTAAGAAACGTGTTTCACACAACAAACTTACCCATATCCAATACTAATAATGTTTACGAATCAATAGAAAACTCTTTTTCTGTCATACAACAAAATCTTCTTACAGGCAGTGTAAAGATTCAGATTGTTGCAAAAATCGAATTCACTAGGGTCGACGGTGAGGTGATTGTTTCGTACATATCAACAAGACAACACACTGTTAACACAAGAAGAGAATTGGAGAACGTGTTTAGAGACAGACTATTACCAGACTTTCTACAGGCAATTGACAGTGCAAGAATGAAGGGGTCTGGTTGGCACGAAGGACATGTACATGAACTACAACTAAAATTGATTGTAGATTGCTTAACGTCCCGACAGCAACAAGGCTTTCTCAGGACGTGCCTGCACGGCTTGTGAAAAAAACAAAACAGAATATTGAATGTATGTCGCCAGCCGGTTCAATACGTTATAAAATAAACCTACCACATGGGGCTTAAATAAAGTCAAGACCATTTGGCAACACACATCCAATATCAAGAGCTACAGGCAGTGCAGACAGTAGGGAGAGTTTTAAAAAGACAAATACAGGTGAATGGACCAAGGGTAGAAAGAAACACATGCCCCAGAGTAGAGGGGGAAACTCACCCTGTGGGGCTGACCAGGGTGACCCTGGGAACTAAAAAGTACCTAACCCCACCCAAGTCCCCCAGGGCAGACCCGGGTGGGGGAACTACAACTAAAGCAGTCTAGGTATCATCCCATATTAGGTAAAGCATGGTTACCACTGCCAACAGAAGTAGTAAACAAAAAGGCTGTTGTTAACATTCAGAACAATGACAACTATTGTTTCATGTGGTGTGTGCTTGCTAAACTACACTTTGTAAAAATAAAACCTGAACGTGTTTCTGACTGTATGATTAAAATGTTTGCCAAGGCTGAAAATTTCCCTTGCCAGAAAGCAACACCGATCGACCTCGTGTGAGCGATGTGATGGTGTGCAAATAAAAGGTCGACCTACTTGTTCCATATCATCAATTCTGTGAGGCAAGACATGTATAAATATTTACCAGTTAAGAACAGATATGTTTCATGTGCGAAATATTGCGCTATTGCCTAATAAAAAACGGCATGTTGAACGTCAGGCGTGTTGTAATTTTGCGACAGAATATCTCTTCCCTGAACTTCGCACAATGTGAACCTCATAGCAGACGAATTAGACCATCACTTCCTCTCCTGTACATGCATAAAGCACCCACTTCGCATGTTTCAAGATAACAACACAAACAGACTTTTTTTGAAAGGCGAGTTTACTTCTACCCGGTTTTTGTTGTAATAATCGACGTTCGACATAGTTGTCTTTTCTTCCTCAACTGCTGCCGATTTCAATTTGGAAAATTGTACCCATCGTTTCTTCGTATCACGTGATGCATACGCGCTATGCTGATCGATGATTGCGGCAAGCTTCAAACCGACGGAACTCGAGAATGTATGTTGTAATATTCGCCTTTATCTGACGTTCGACATAAAATCTACGTTCAACATACTATTCTGTATAGTTTTTGTATAACAGTTACCTAGAGAAAGGATTGATATGGCATTTGTACCGATAGGATATACAAGCTGTGCAGATTGAAACGAATTGGGCAGTTGTTGTCGCCAGCGATGTGCGTTGAAAATGATTAGCGAGTTGTACATCATTACATTACCACAAATGCGTGTGTGGTAAACATGACGTTCGATCAAAGCGGTGATATTTGGTGCAGCATCTTTGTCTAGACCACTCTCTGGAACGTCGTGTTTGGAGAAAACAGCTAAATTTGTAGAATGTAAAACCGATTCAGACAAAATGCTGTCACACGTGTTTGTAGTTGTTGACAAGCTCCCTTTTCAAGTCGTGTTGCGTCGACCGTCATATTCCAACACGGCCGATGTTGTAAACCTGATGTGCAAGCACCTGTTAAATGTGTGTTTGTTTAGAACGCCTTTCACACTCAGATCGCCATTGATTGACACGTTCCATCTCGTAGAGTCACCCATGGAATCGTATGAAAGGCCTTGAGAGGGAGAGTGTCATGTTTGATAATAGAACATGCAGATGAAGTGTTGAAAGTGTACTTGATAGATGAAAGTGGAAATGGAGATGGCAACTGTTTTTTTCAGTGCGCTGAGCCTTCTTATATTTGGCACAGAAATGTGCCATGAAGAGCTCAGGTGTCGCATTGTTATTTGTATGGCACTGCATCCAGACAGTTTTCTGAATGGTTCTAATTGGTGCGCTCCTCGTGACTCTGTGTCACCAGGTGAAGTTATTCAAATGGCTGTGCTGACCTCAGTTTCACCTGATGTCCCCCACCCGGGTCTGCCCTGGGGGACTTGGGTGGAGTTGACTACTTTTTAGTTCCCAGGGTCACCCTGGTCAGCCGGCCCACAGGTTGGGTTTCCCTTCTACCCTGGGGCATGTGTTTCTGTCTACCTTTGTCCATTCACCTGTATTTGCCTTTTTAAAACTCTCCCAACTGTCTGCACTGCCTGTACTACTTGTTATTGGATGTGTGTTGCTAAATGGTCTTAGCTTTATTTAGGCCCCATGGCGTAGGTTTATTTAACGTATTGGACCGGCTGGCGACATACATTCAATATTCTGTTTATTTTTTATTTTTTCAGAAGCAGTGCAGGCACATCCTGAGAAAGCCTTGTTGCTGTCGGGACGTTAAGCAATGTACAATCAATTCACCTGATGCTTCAGAGCGTTTGTCGTTTGAAGCTGAAGTGATGTCAGTGGATCAAAACTGCAACTTGTCAGGGTTGTGGGAGTTGTGCGCAGCCAGTTTTGTGCTGAAGCATCCAAACCAGTCGGTTTTTCCAGATCTTGGTTGGGAGATGTACAGGCTTCACTGCAGCCGCAATTTTCGCGCTCCGGGTTGTGAGGATGGTCAGAAATTGTTGATCATGTGGTTCTCAATCCGCAGTGACATGGTGCTGATCACTGGGTGCCAAACCACTTGTGCCTATCGTTCCCCGCACACACACTCAAGCTCCAGTGGTTGACATCTTCCATCTTGTTCAGTGGAATGAAACTGAATATGTTGGGCAAGCTAAAGACGTTGACGAACTTCTGCAGGTTGCCTGTGTGAGTTTCATGTCAAAGCGCCGACGCTTGTACTTTTGGCATATCCGCTTTGACTACTACCATTTGATTTTATTTTGAGGAGGGTCTCTCTCAACCTCGATAAAAGCACATCCAGTCAGAGGCGTCAGTTTTTCACAGTTATTTAGGACATATGCTGCATAGAAATTGCAGAAGAAACGGGTATAAATATAACTAAGTGATGTCAAGGTGTTTGTGTTTTCCTACACATTTCAGTATATTTACTGACATGTGTAGCAAAGCAAACGTGAAATCACTGTATTTGTCCGTTTCTCCTGCACTTTCTAGTTGCTTGAAGACCCATACTGACCATCTGTCACTATATTAATAGTTCTCTCAGCGGAGCCCCGAGACACCTACGAAAGGGTTTTGGCCCCAGTGTAAAAAAAAAAAACCAAAATAACATATATTCATATAAATGTATGAATTTTTTTTATACACTGTTTTAACCTTCATTGTGTGAGACAGTTTTGAGAAGAAATAAGTGTAAAGCGAGATGTGATCTGCAGTTTTAGGGATTGATGAGCAGTTCAAATACATGATGAATAGTGCAGAACGATATGTGATTTAGCAGTATTGCGGATTGATCGGCAGTTCATGTCCATAAGGAAATGTGTATATGCAGTGTTTGTAGCGGAAGAAAAGTGACTTGTGGGAGAACTTGTGGTTTTGGATGGATAAATGTTAAACCTCCGTTCAGTTTGTTGTAATTAGGACGTTCGACATAATATCTGTTTTCCTGAATTTGCATTTATTCTTCCTGTACTTGAAATAAAATGATCATAGGAAATGTTGCTGTTGTCTCTCTTAATTCTTTTTACATCCCTGAAATGTGGTTTGAAAGAGAATGTGGCTGCATTTCACATTACAACAAATAGAAAGAAGCACCTGTGTCGGATGTCAGGTATTACAACAATTGATCCTTTTCAGTGACACCCAGAAAACCTTAATGATTTAGTTTTGCAACAGAAATTCACATTTACTAATCCATTTAACTGTTCAAGTAAACATTTTCCAACTTGGATCAATAACAAAACCAAAACTTACACGGTTGTGTTGTAATACCTGACCTCCGACATAATGTCATATAAAAAGTTCTGAATGAGATTTCTCTGAAACTAAGGAACAGACTATATTCCAATTTCACATACTGTTTGCACATGCCATAAACTGTCCAACGCGGATTTTTCATGTAATTCTATCACTTTTCACTTTCAAGCACTCTTGTTGCCTTTTCAGTAACACCTTTTGGCAATGGGTCATATAGAAAGATCAGCGAGGTTAGAAGCGATTAGTATTGGGAGACAAAAACTGAAAACACAGGCCAACAGGATTAGAGAAACTATTCAGAAAATACTTCACGAAGACACTACTTTGGCTGAGAGATTGAAAACACTTTTCAGAGAACAGGGTATTACAATTGCTAGTTTAATTACTGCTCTTGGATTTATTATCAGTACTGTTGTGTTGGCTGTCTCCGGGGACCCGGGGAGGTCCAACACCACCAGCCCCGGCACCCCCAGCACCACCAACAGACCCAAAAGATTTACAGACATGGGTAAAGAAACGATTAACACACATATCAGACTTGCTTAAAAAATTGGCTGTGAAAGCAATGGACGCGTTGCCTGGTATTATAGGCACAGTTGTCAGTTGGCTGATCAATACTGCAGCAAAGGTAGTAGGGTTTATGGCAGAACATGTGTTGATATTTTTGGTGTCAGTAGGAGGATTAATGGTGGGTTATTTAATGAAACAGATAAAGAAGTAATATACCTAGTCCTGTGAGGCCTATTACCAATGCAGTTCTCTCTGACTCATGTGTGTTTGATGACGGTGCTGGTGCTGGTGATGGTGCCAGTACAGGAGTGGGTGCCGGGGCTGGGGCTGTTATTGACATTACTGGTGTTACCAGGGCTGCCTGTACGGGTGGTGATGATACTGGGCTGGCACTATTATTGATTGTAGGTGTGTGTTTACAGATTTATTGAGTCCTAATTTTTGATCACGACCAGCGACAATGATTTCATTATTATAATTTGTTATTGTACCCATTTGTAATTGAAGGTCAGATGGTAGCATGTATAACCCAATGCCAACTACAAAGTCAACTTTTGATCTGGCATATCTGAGTACGTCTTGATAGCGTTGTATGCTTGATGGAGATCTACTGTTGAATTAATAGAGTCTTCTAGATTAGCAAGAAACTGTTTTTGTGCTTCAAATTTGCCACTCCCGTTTAAAATGTTTGATTTTGTTAGTGACTGTGCACCTAGTATACACCAGACATATGTTCTGATAGACTCATTTACGCGCTCGACTCCTGCTTGAGTAAACCCGTCAGTTTTATCTAAAATAAATGTAGTCCAGGCATTAGACTGTTTCTGTTCTATTGATCCTAACCATACTTGTGATTTTTGTGAGAATGACGTGTAACCAGGGTAATAGTCTTGTGGTATTGTCTGTGACTCATAGCGTAATACAATGTACCCATACCGTTGTGAGTCATCAAGTTTTTGTGTAAAGTCATACTTAGTGCTGATGTTAAATTCATTACAGATCCGTTCAAATGCTTTCATATCCATGGGTTGTTAAACCTGTTGAAACTGGATTCAGTGGGTAGTGGTGTATGAAGTTCTGACAGTATAACGTCTTAATTGGTAATATGTGTGGAAACGGTAGACAGACCTAATCAGTTTGTTTGAGTGATTCAAATGGTCTGTAAATGAAACACCACAGCCAGTAGTAGAACACAGTATAGCAAAGTTAAGTTGGTTTTGAAACATCTGTAGTGGTCTTGATGTCCACTTTCTTGCAGTAGTATCGTCTGTTATTGGAGGGTTTAGGTATTGATCAAACGGATTCGGTACTTTGACTTGAAACAAATCTTGTTCTGATACAGCAATATCAAGCTGATTTAGTTGAATTATTTCTGTTCATAAGTAGGTGCGACATTATATTTGGCATCTACATTAAATTGAAATGCATTTGTAGTGGTAATGGTTGGTGATTTAAATTCCATCATGTTCTTTTTTATGAGATAATAAAAATGTTTATCACATTAACAAATCTTGACACAACAAAGCAAACCAGTGTGTGGTTAACTAATGGTTTGATTGATTGATTGTACATTGCTTAACGTCCCGACAGCAACAAGGCTTTCTCAGGACGTGCCTGCACTGCTTGTGAAAAAAAACTAAACAGAAAATTGAATGTATGTCGCCAGCCGGTCAAATACATTAAATAAACCTACAACATGGGGCATAAATAAAGCTAAGACCATTTAGCAACACACATCCAATATCAAGAGCTACAGGCAGTGCAGACAGTAGGGAGAGTTTTAAAAAGGCAAATACAGGTGAATGGACAAAGGGTAGACAGAAACACATGCCCCAGAATAGAGAGAAAAACCCACCCTGTGGGCTGACCAGGTGACCCTGGGAACTAAAAAATACCTAACCCCACCCAAGTCCCCCAGGGCAGACCCCGGGTGGGGCGGTTAACTAATGGATTGATAATCGTGATGGTAGCAAGGCTGTAGCTATCCATGAAATGTTCTATACAGTAAAATGGTTTAATAGAAGACAAAAATTATATGTAATCTTGATGTGTGACTGAGCTATACCACCTGGTATTATGACTTTGTACTATAGCTGAATGGTTTCAAAGTAAATTTAAAATTAAAGCAACTTTAAATCCAGCTAACCTACTTGTTACATTAGAATTTCCGCACAAAATTGGTAAAAATCTCAGTCAGATTGCATATTTACTTGGATTTTATATTGATGAAGATTGGTATAGAACAGATGATATGGATGAAGCTAATTTTGATATTATAACAATGAAGACAAAAAAACTTAAAATAACTGGAAAACGGCCTGTCAATTTGTCAGTACACACAGTATTAAATATTCTCTTAAAAGAACTAAACACAACTGAAAATATACACAATGGTAAGCCTTCAACTTTGTTGAGATGCTTACCGACTGGAACTGCTCCCTATTGTGAAAGTGTGGTTGTTAGATTTCCTTTACAGTTTAAGAAATTGGGTTCCAGTTTCTTTGAGTCACTTTGTATATCTGTAACTAATCAGGATGGCAAACCAGTTCTTATGCATGATTTTAGTGTAGTGTTAGAAGTTAAATAATTTTATTTTTGTTTATAAAAAATGAGTGGTGGTCCAAAGCCGAGAATCATACCAGTTGCATGTCCGGTAACAGAGTTGAAAGATTTGGCTGATGTACAGGATTTTGAGAAGGAGGGGGATGTTGGAGAAATATATGGTTTTGAACTTGATTCAAATGGCATGTACAAGAGGAAAGTAATTGTTGACATGAAAGACGGTGAAAGACAGATTCCTAAACTTGGTCAGCTTCGTGATGTTACTGTACCTACTCCACCTGTAAATAATTCGCCCTACAACTTAATACATGTGGGTAGTAAGTGGGTTGTTTCACCTGTACCTGTTCCACCACCCACAATTGACTGGGACATAAAGATTGAATTTATTAGTTCTTATGTATACACTGATGATGAAGGCGCCTTAGTGTTTAGGAAGGTTGTTAACTCGGGGCCGCTTATTGTAAGTCTTGTTCCAAGTTTTGCTTCAGACGACAATAGCAGAGAAAAACTGAAAGTTGAAAATTATGAGAGAAGGAGATATCTTCTTACACATAGGAAGGGTAGGTCTGATGCGAAGGTCGTGTTTGCACCAATAAACTTTCCCATCGCAAGAGAAGCGACAATAGTATTTGAAATTATCATGAGATCAGTAACTACTGCTAAAGAGGCTCAAATTGCACAAGGAATTAAACTTACATGGAATGACACAGTATCAGAATCAACAAAGGTCTTTATTGCTATTACAAAAAATAATGATGTTATTAATGTTTCGAGCAGTGTTCCAGCTGTCAAGGTGGTGGTAGACAAAGCAACTTTTGTTCGTCTAACTTACATAAACCTTGAACACATTGATCTTGTTTCATTTTATTATGCCAGCAAATTATATACTTTTGAAGAGTTGCAAGATGTAATTGCTGATTAAATAAAAAATATTTGTTAATAAAAAAATGGTAAAATTCTATCCAATACTACCAACGCTTGAGCCGACTGAATCAATTGCGATGACTAAAACAACGCTTGCACCTGATCCGCATGCGACAGCTGTACCAATTGCATCAGATAAAACATTACAGACAGACGCATTTCGTTTAATGAATATTACAGAAGCAATTAAATATTTGGACGGATTGATTGATTGATTGTACATTGCTTAACGTCCCGACAGCAACAAGGCTTTCTCAGGACGTGCCTGCACTGCTTGTGAAAAAAAATAAACAAAACATTGAATGTATGTCGCCAGCCGGTCAAATACATTAAATAAACCTACAACATGGGGCATAAATAAAGCTAAGACCATTTAGCAACACACATCCAATATCAAGAGCTACAGGCAGTGCAGACAGTAGGGAGAGTTTTAAAAAGGCAAATACAGGTGAATGGACAAAGGGTAGACAGAAACAAATGCCCCAGAATAGAGAGAAAAACCCACCCTGTGGGGCTGACCAGGGTGACCCTGGGAACTAAAAAATACCTAACCCCACCCAAGTCCCCCAGGGCAGACCCGGGGTGGGGTTATTTGGACGGAGAAGAAGCAAAATATTCACGGTGCAAAAGACGGTATAAGACCATTTTTAATTCTGTTCAAAACACTTCTATGGCTATTGGTGCAGTTTCAGCTGGATGTTCTGTAGGGGGTATTGTATTGATTTCAACTGGAATTGGAAGTTTAATTGGCGTTGGCCTTGAAGGAGCTAGCATTGCCACAGGTCTGGCATGCTTTGGTTTGGAGGCCATAAACAAGAGATTTCACACTAAATTACAGAAACATGAAGCATTGAGTACGCTGGCTGGTGCAAAACTTAGTAGTCTAAAACTGATTATAAGTAAAGCGTTGCAGGACAATTTTATTGATGACGATGAATTTAAGAGAGTGCAAGACGATTTAAATAATTACAAACAACTGAAATCTGAAATACAAAATAAGATGCGTAGTCAATCTCCCGTGAATGTTGAAGAACTAAAGGCCAGTTTTTTAGCAGAAGGAAAAAGGATAGGGGTACAGGAGACCACAGAAAAACTTCAAGGATTTTTAGGGAAGTAAAAATCAGTTTTGGTAATCAAACAATATTTTTGTCATATACTTCACAGAGAGATGACACGCCACCTGTCTATTTGACGCCCACAGCTCCGCCAGAATATTTTTAAAAAATAACTTTTTTTGTCTTTGTTTCTTGTCAAATTTGACTCAGTATCTTGTCACTGGAGACAAGTTTTTGTAAGTAATTAATAAGTTCTTATTGTAAGTAATTAATAAGTTCTTATGGTAAGTAACTATAAAGAACCTGCAGAGGTAACCTTTAAGTTACCTACAACTTGTAAGTAAGTACAAAGTTCTACTTGACACCAGTCTATTAAATAGTGTTAGGGTATCTGCTAGACAATACAGTTGATGATTCTCAGGAGTAGGTGTGATAGAACTAGTGGGGATGCTAAGGTTTGTTTAACCAAAAGATCGCCGATCTTCTCCTGGGAATGTTAGCGTTGAGAGCGTGATAGGGTGGTTGTGTCCAAAATTAAAGATTTAAATAGTATCTGTTCAGCTTATGAGAATCTGGTGCCCTTTAAATCTCTACTCTTCTATCTCTCTTATAACCCATGTCTTTCTCCAGAACTTAGGAAGTAGGCAGGAGAAACATACATACACACGGTCAGGTAAATACCCTGATTTCCCACAGTAGATGCACAGAACATTACACAACAATGTAACGATACAAATTTGCCTCGAGTTATAGATACTCACAAACCAGATAGGTAAGGCTAGCACTGGCAGAATTGTACACAAATCAAGGGGAATCCCTCAGCGCTAGA
Organism: Semisulcospira habei; assembly: GCA_036245525.1. NCBI lineage: Eukaryota > Metazoa > Mollusca > Gastropoda > Semisulcospiridae > Semisulcospira > Semisulcospira habei. Next base: position 163,384,416 of record BTPG01000004.1, read on the forward strand.
CAGACAAACAGTTAGATCCCCTGCCTATCAGGCACCCATTTACCAGCCCACAGAGAAATACGCAGGTATAGAACAAGACGATCATCTACATCCCTAAAAAGGATGCATCAGGTCTCGCTTATAACCCATGTCTTTCTCTGGAACTTAGGAAGTAGGCAGGAGAAACATACATACACAAACATGAAGGTGCATTACTATATGTGGTCGGGTAAATACCCTGATTTCCCACAGTAGATGCACAGAACATCACACAACAATGTAACGATACAAATTTGCCTCGAGTTATAGATACTCACAAACCAGATAGGTGAGGCTAGCGCTGGCAGAATTGTACACAAACCAAGGGGAATCACTCAGCGCTGGACAGACAAACAGTTAGATCCCCTGCCTCCGCCTATCAGGCACCCATTCGCCAGTCCACAGAAAAATATGCAGGTATAGAACAAGACGATCATCTACATCCCTAAAAAGGATGCATCAGGTCTCGTTTATAACCCATGTCTTTCTCCGGAACTTAGGAAGTAGGCAGGAGAAACATACATACATAAACACGAAGGTGCATTACTATATGTGGTCAGGTAAATACCCTGATTTCCCACAGTAGATGCACAGAACATTACACAACAATTTAACGATACAAATTTGCCTCGAGTTATAAATACTCACAAAAATACTCACAAACCAGATAGGTGAGGCTAGCGCTGGCAGAATTGTACACAAACCAAGGGGAATCACTCAGCGCTGGATAGACAAACAGTTAGATCCCCTGCCCCCGCCTATTGTAGGCGGGGGCAGGGGATCTAACTGTTTGTCTGTCCAGAGCTGAATGATTCCTCTTGGTTTGTGTTACCAATTTCAGCCCAAAAAACCGTTGGAGTATACATCACAACCAGGGGGGCAACTCTAGGGAGCCGTTACCAGGAAACCCTGGGTTGCCTCCTCTGCCTCCCTAGCCGGTCACGTGCCTGACAGTACCGGCCAGTCTTTGCCTTAGCTCAACAGCGGCAAGCGGGGCAGGAGGGAGGGACCTCCGAGTATTGCCATCGGTAAGTATTTTTCGAAAAAATACATTTTAGAGAAAAATACATTTGTTTTCTCAAAACTCTTAGCGATGGCATTACTAATAGGAAGAATTGCAAATAGGAGGTGGGTGCCGCCCCCTATGCATCTCCCAAGTGTTCACTTTGCCAGGGAAAAGATGCACAGCATCGTGCGTTAAACTATTGAGGCCCCCCCCCCCCCCCCTTCACGCGCCCCACTCCGGACAATTCCAGCTAGGCATGACCTAAGGCGCCTGTGGCGCCGGGAAGGAGTGTCGCACTGCTGAGATGTCCCCCACTAGGGCCAGGCTGTCGCGCTGCCGGGGTAGGTCTCAGAAGTAGAGGCAGGCGAAGGTGGATCACACCAAGCCAAGGCCGCCCCTACGTCTCTTCTGCGCAGTTGCGGTCAAAGCGGTGCTCGCAGCCACTCCTCCGCTCTCATGTGCGCGGATGCGCATCATCCTCGCCCGCTCCTCTCTCTCTGGGTGTGAGGACTGCGCTCCTGATGCCTGGACTCGCCTAGGGAGCACGTCCTGTCATGGGTGGACCGGCAATTCCCTTCACCGGATGCACTCGTCTGTGTCGGGAAGTCACGTCCGCCCTGGGCCCAGGACAGGAAAGGCGTGAGCGCCCTTGTCTGAGTGGCTTAGTTCTGCGCAGGTAAATCTCAACGGCCGGATGGGGTCCTGTAGATGGGACTCCTGGGACTGGTACTTCGCCTAGAGCTGGTGGATGGTCAACACCTGAGGTGAGGCCACTGGGGCCAGTTCTTGCCCAGGAACGTCGGGTTGGTGAGAAGCTGTACCGAACCATTGGCCCTGAACTGGAGACAGGAGGGTCGCCCCATGAAGGCGTGGATCTCGCTCACCCTGGATGCCATGGTGAGGGCAAGAAGGAAACAGGTCTTACTGGTTAGGTCTCCGAGCCACGCCGGGGGTGGAGGCTCAAACCGCTCTGAGTTGAGCCAGGTTAGCACCCAGGACAAGTCCCAGCAAGGGATCCGCGAGCAGGAACCAGTCGCTGAAGATCCAGGCACGCCATCAGATCCGAGCGGTCCTTGCAGGCCCCAGGGACAGATAGGCCCCAGTGTCGACACGTGTCTGCAATCATCACCAGGTAACCTCCGAAGGTGAGGGGGCCAGAAGAGCTCGGCCGGCTGGGGGTCAGACAGGTCCATGGGGGAGAGCTGCTCGGCTGCGCACCAGGACAGGGCGACCCGCCGCTTTCCCTCGTAGACGTTACGTGTAGAGACCCTGTGAGCCGCTGCGATCACTTCCACCGCTGCACCCGAAAAGCCTCTTGTGGCGATGGCCTGCCGGACAACCTCCAAGCATGTAGTACTAGTAGCAGCCGTTTTGGGCACGGGTGAAACAGCTGCTGTCGGGGCTGCTTGAGCATCGTACGAGGCATGGGGAGCCTCAGCGGAGGGTCCGTGGCGAGGCTAAGAAGGTCTGTTGTCCAGCCGAACGTGGTCCAGGTTGTTGCCCCCGAGCTTCTGGAGCACCTTAGGTACAGGACGAAGGAAGGGAACGTATATGCTAGCCGCGTGTCCCCCGGGATGGAGAGCGCATGTACGGCCCAGGCTAGTGGATCCGGAATGTGGGAGACGAAGAGCGGAAGCTGCCTGTTCTGAGGCGAAGAGGTCGATCACGGGCATCTCCCAGCACATGCAGAGTAGCTGGAAGATATCTGGGCGGAGAAGCTGACCGTGACACGAGAGGAAGTCCGCGACGACGTGCAGATGGCCCGGGATGTGCTGCGCCTGAAGCATGATGCCCCGCTCGCTGCACCACAGGAGGACTTAGTACACGAGGATGCAGAGGGAGGGAGCATGCGTCCCACCCTGGTTCTGTATGTAGGCCAAGCCCGACGAGTTGCCGGAGAGAACCAGGATCCCTTGCTGAACGAGGAGATCTTCCCAGGCGATGTGCCAACCAACGGCCTTCAGCTCCAGCCAGTTGATGTGTCTGTCTGCATGGTCCCACGGCCAGGCCAGCTACTCGCGGTTGTGATGAACTCCGGCAGCCGCAGTGCTCCACAGCCGGAGAGGATCGCGTCCATGCAGATGGAGAGCTGGGGCGGTGGGGAGAAGAGTGCAACCCCTGACGCTAATCAGGCCCTGTCCGTCCACCGCTGGAGATGAGACTTCACCAAAGCGAAACAGGGACCAGGACTGCCAGTTCGCCGGAGGATGGGCGCCAGTGGCGCAGCAGATGCAGCTGGATCGGGCGAGCCTGTCGAGGGGTAGGCGGCCCGCTGCTGCGCTTAGGAGACCATGGTCGGGAGAGATTCTGAGCGAGACACTTGGAGCACCAACCCCACCATCCTCTAAATCCGGCCTTCGGTAGAGGTCGGTCAGGAACTCCATGCCTATGTGAATAACCTGCATGAGGGCGTGAGATCGGGCTTGCCTCCGTTGACCAGGAATCCGAGCTGGTGGCGCAGGGTCAGCAAGGGGTCCCTGTCCTCCTCTGAGGCTGTCGGCATCTGGTTCCGGAGGAGCAGATTGTCCAGAAGTTGGAAGATGGGCTTGAGGCCATCTGTCTGAACCTGGGGACGACTCCGTCAATAATCCTGGTGAAAACCCACAGGCTGAGGTCGAGTCCGAAGGCCAGAGCCCGAAACAGGTATACTCCTTTGCGGAAGGCAAAGCGAAGATATCGACGAGATGCCATGTGCACGGGTACGTGGAGATATGCATCCGCAAGGTCAAGGCTCATGGCGAAGTCCTGGTGTTGCACCGCTGCCCTCAGGGCTCTGGTTGTCTCCATCTGGAAGTGAGGGGCCGAAATGTCCCTGTTTAGCGCCGAGAGCTCTGTGACTGGACGCCCCTTGTCACAGCGATCCCCCGAGGGGAGCCTGGCAAAGTTGTGCCTTTACCGAAGCCGGGAATGAGGTGCCGAGTCAATAATGGCGTCCCGCTGCATCAGGTCGCAGCCACCATGGCGTTAACCGAGGAGTAAACCGCCGGTCTGTTCGCCGCTACCAGCACCAAGTGTATGCTGCGGAGAGGAGCCAAGACCGAGAGTTCTCAGGTGTCCTCGAGGCACCTTACCACTGACTGCGTCGCCATCTCGAGGAAGACTGCACCCGCCAAGGAATTAGTTAGTTATTTGGGTTTAACGCTGAGCAGGCGGGATGGGTAAAAATCTGGTCAGCCAGACTAAAAGCAGGATGGGTAAAAATCTGGTCAGCCAGACTAAAAGCAGGTCTTAAGACAAGATGTAAATATAGCTTTAAAATGTCAGGTTAAAATGTCGCACGTCTTTAAAAGAAACGTCTACAGACTCTCAAAAAGGGCAAATAAAAAAATTCACATAGTCTATGAATGCTCAGATCTTGTTAAAAATATTGCATTCTCTCAAAGAAATTGAAGATTTTGTCCGGGGGAACATCCCGGAACAAAACCTTCCAGGAGTCTGCTGTGAAGTGTTTATATCTCGTGTCAATTAGATCAGCACAATACAGCAAAAAGTGTCGAACAGAAAACTGCTCATCACAGGTAAAACACCATGGATGCTCATCCTGTTTAAGTAAGTAAGAATGCGTAACATACGTGTGCCCGATGTGGAGCCGAGTAAGGACAGTCTCCTCACAGCGGATGCCACAGCGGAAAGGTAGACTGTCGGACACCGTAGGAAGAGCTTCATGAAGCTTGTTCCCTTCCTCTTTGTCCCACTCGGACTGCCACTCGCGAGCTTTGTACGCACTAATCACAGGTTTAAAATCACTATAAACAGTCTGTGTGTCAGGGACAGTGTCACTGCAGGCACTGTTGGCAGCAGAATCTGCGATTCTGTTGCCTTCGATGCCCACATGGCCCGGGACCCAAATAAAAATGTCATAATATTCCTTCATCAATTCTGCGTAGAGCTCTCTAATCTGCACCAGCAGTGGGTGGTCTGTTCCCACGCCCTGAAGGGCTTGCAGGGCAGAAAGAGAGTCAGACAGAATCAGGAAGTTACTTTCCCGAGACTGATAAGCATGCTTGAGTGCCAGCAGAATTGCCTGCAGTTCTGCACTAAATTACAGAGGAATGGTCAGGGAAGCGGAGCTTAAATGGGCATCTAGGATGGCGAGAGGACACTGCAGCCGCAGCCACTCTCCCATCCTCAGACTTGGACCCATCTGTATAAAGACGACAATAGCCAGGAAAAATTGAAAAGAGTTCATTGAGGCTCTGTTGGTATATGGCTGGTGGAGTACAATCCTTCTTGTGGTCGGTCAAGTCCAGCAAGATGTCAGGAACTGGAAGTAGCCAGGATGGAGTGACGTGTTGCTGAGATTCCGAAACTTTGTCCAGGTCCACTCCGGCCACCTGCAGATGAGTTAAAAACACAGTCATAGGCAGGATTGTCTGGATGGGCCTTCAGCTTCAGAATGTAGCTGAGCATGAGGTGGATGCGGCGGAGCCTGAGAGAAGGCTCCCCTGCCTCGGCATACAGACTAGGAACTGGAGATGTCCTGAAGGCATATGCGCAGACCTTGATGGTGAATTGTGTTCAGACGCTGTAGAACAGAGTTGGAAGCCGAGCCATATACCACAGAGCCGTAATCCAGTTTGGACCGAACAAGGGCCCGGTACAGTCGAAGTAAGATAATGCGGTCTGCACCCCAGTCAGTACGACCAACGACACGAAGAATGTCGAGGGCCTTCTGACAAGAGGTTCTAAGGTAGTTAACATGGTTGCAGAAGGTCAATCTTTTGTCAAAGATGACCCCAAAAACTTTGCCTCTTCTGCCACCTTAATTGGCACTCCAGCAATGCTCAGGCTAGGTTCTGGAAAAAATTTCGTCTGGTTAGTAAAATGCACACAGACTGTCTTGGAGGGCGAGAACTTGAATCCGTTGAGAGACACCCACCCCTGGATGCGATCAATGCACAGCTGCAAGCACCTCTCAAGGGACACAAGTCCTCGACCTCGTGAACACAAAGCAAAGCTTTCCACAAACAAAGAGCATTCAGAATCATCAATGACGGTCTTTACAATGTTATTCTAAATAAAACAGGAGATGGAATGCTGCCCTGTGGGACACCCATCTCCTGTTCAAAGGAGTCGGAGAGGGTGGAACCCACATGGACATGGAACGACCTGTTAGACAAAAAATTGTGAATAAAAACGGGCAGGTGCCCTTTAAAACCCATGCCCGACAAATCAGACATTATACCATACTTCCAGGTAGTGTCATATGCCTTTTCAAGATCAAAGAAAATTGCATAGACATGCTGCTTGTTGACAAAAGCATCTCGGATAAAAGACTCAAAGTGGACTAGTTGGTCAGTTGTACTACGGAAGCGCCGGAAACTGCACTGGAGGTCTGTGATGAGACCCTGTGACTCAAGATGCCACACCAGTCGGGCGTTGACCAAGCGTTCCATAGTTTTACATAAACATGATGTCAAAGCTATTGGCCAGTAGTTGCCCGGGTCAGAAGGATCCTTACCCGGCTTGGGGATTGGCACAACCACAGCCTGGCGCCAAGATGGCAGAAAATGACCGGTTATCCAGATATGGTTAAAGGCCTTGAGAAGTACAAGAAGTAAATCTTCAGGCAGATGTGTTAGGAGCTGATAGTGGATGGTATCTAATCCAGCAGCAGAGTCAGTACATTTCTGCATGGCTTGCTGCAATTCCCAAAACGTGAAAGGGGCATTATAGTCTTCCGAGTTATCCGATATAAAATCACAAGTACAAGACTCTCGCTTCTCCTTCTCTCTCTGGAAGAAAGGTGAATAATGCTCCGTTGAAGAATTATGGGCAATGGTGGAGGCAAGCAAATTGGCCACAGCCTTTTTATCTGTGACCAAACTGGCACCATCTCTAAGATGGCCGATGAAGCCGAGCCACCACTGCCCCTAATTCTTCAAACAGCCTTCCAGACTTTTTGTGATGGAGTCCTAGAAGATAAAGATGAGACGAAGCATCTCCAGGAAGCATGGCGTTCACGTTTAAAAATGTAACGGGCTTTCACCCGCTGTCTTTTAAATGTTAAAATATTCACTTGCGACAGATTATGAAAAGCACGTTGCTGAGCAGATTTGCGCATTTTTTAGCCTTGCGGCACTCTTCATTGAACCATGGTACTCTCGGCTTCCGAGGGAGTGATGTGAAAGTTCTAGGGATGGTTTCACCTGCTACGTCCAACAAAATAGAAGTAAAATAGGAAACAGGTTCTTCAGCTGACATGACCACCTCCTCTGTAAGACGAGACTGACAGAGGGAGGCGAACAGAGGCCAGTTAGCTTTCTTGAGATTCCAGCGCCCCACCGGCGAATCCTCCTCACAGCTGACCGATGACAGGACTACTGGGACTTGGTCACTACCACACAGGTCGTCTTGAACCTTCCAGTCAAAGTCCAGCATGAGAGAAGGATCACAAACAGTGAGGTCTAGAACAAAACTAGATCCTGAACCTGAGTTAGAGTATGTAGGTGAGCCATCGTTAAAGACACATAGGTTAAGTTGAGAAAAAACATCTTCTAACATCTGACCTCTGCCATCATAGTGGTCACTACCCCAAAGGTGAGCGTGACTGTTAAAATCCCCCATGAGAATAAAGGGTGGGGGCAGTTGATCTACTAAGTTAAAAATATCATTACTACAGACCTGCAGGGATGGTGGCAGGTAAATACTGCA
>BTPG01000004.1:163392113-163411121 GCA_036245525.1 Semisulcospira habei
TATGGTTATGGTCTTTTTTAAGGTAACCCGAGCAGCGACAGCCTGAAGACAGGTGTCGATGCTAACGGGGCTACATAAAATTTGGCTACTAATGAGAAGAGCCGCTCCACCCGAGCGCCTCTCCGAATCAGAGCCTTTATGTATAACATTAAAACCATTAAAAGACACAGGGTCAGAAGTCTTCAGGTAAGTCTCCTGAAGAGATATGACTGAGGGGTTATAGAACTTGACTAAAAGACGTAATTCCTCAAAGTTAGCTCGAAAACCACGACAATTCCACTGAAGCAAAGAGTCCATGATTAAGTCTGATCTGGGGGTAAGGAGTTTTTCCCCCCTTTTTCCTTTACCTTGGAAGGAGTTGAAGAAACAGAGGGGGGCCGGCTCCCGGGCCTCCTCTGGTTCTTCGGAGAGGAAGGGGGTGGAGCTGCCGCAGCATCAGCAACAACAACTTCCACTCCCTCCATCCGCTCCTCCAGTGCAGCATATTTGTTTTGAAGGGGCACATCTGTGTTCCCCTTCTGGGCCCGTGCGCACAGCGGTCCCATAGATTTCTTAGACTTCTGGTCCTGGGCAGCGTTCCTGCCGCTAGAGTTAGCGGCCTTAGAAGGCTGACCAGAGCCAGAAGCCTTTGGAGTTGACTGACTAACAGGTTTGGGTGGGGGCTGAGGCTTAGGGGCAACAGAAGGCGGCACAACCGGACCGGCAGTGTCCGCCTTCTGCGTTCCCTGGCTCCTTGTCACCACCGGAGGAGGGTTACTCTCCAGGGGCGAGATGAGCCGAGGCTCCGCCCCCAACCAAGAAGTTGGGGTCTGACATGAAAAGTCTTTGGTGGGGCGCTTGCCTGCCACCGCTGCACTAAAAGTATACACTGAGGTGTTAGAGGTTGGGGCAGCCGCAGCTGCACCAGGGCCTTCAACCAGTTTTTTGGCATCCAGAAAGGACAGCCCCTTCTCCACACGCACCTGCTGAATCTTGCACTCGGATATCCAACGAGGGCATTTCTTATCCGAAGCCATATGCGCCCCCTGGCAATTCACACACAGGGGGGTGGCTGTGCAGGACTCAGCAGAGTGTCCGGGCCTAGTGCAACGGGCGCATGAAGCCTCTGCCTGACGGCATGTCTTCTGCCCATGGCCATACTTTTGGCACTTAAAGCACCGGAGGGGAAGAGGGACGTACTTTTTCACTCGCAGGGAGTAGTAACCTCCCCAGATGGTAGTAGGAGGGGTGGGGGTGCCAAACGTCAGGATGATGGTAGGGAGACGGATCTCCCCACCACCTCGCTTGGAAGCGAAGCGCCTGACGCAAGTCACCCCCTGAGACTTAAGGTTCCTTACAAGTTCATCTTCTGACAGTTCTGCCAAAGCTTGATCTTTGATTACGCCTCTTGACGAATTCATAGTTTTGTGGGGTGCGACTTCCACAGGAGTGTCTCCGATGGAAGAGAGCCCCAGTAGCCCGCTGGAGTGTGCCCGAGTACGGCACTCCACCAGCAAGTCACCAGACCTGAGGCGCTGGGCGTCAGGCCTGCCAACACGGCTCCTGAGGGTCTCCCCCACCAGAAAAGGATGCAGCTTGGTAACTGGTTTCTCCTTCATCTTGCTATGGACAATGAGGAAGCGAGGCCATACGGCCGACGCCTGAGGCGTCGCTTCCTCACAGTCTGAATCACTGTCATGTTCAAATTCGGTGTCTATATGCCGTTTCTGTGCTAGTTTTGGTTTTTTTTGTTTTATCCATATTATATTAGTAGAGATATTCATCCCCCGGGGGTCCCCGCCCGCCACCGAGCCCAACAAGGGAAAGTGCAACTGTCGGCGGGTCTCCAGCCGACGCACAATGGAGACTGCCCGAAAGATATACTCAAGGGGGTAAGCCCGATTGAACCGTTTGAGCCACCGCCCTCTATCACACCGTTGAATGCAGGGGAATACTGGCGTAAAGCACCTAATCAGCAGCAAAGGCTATAGCATGGTGCTCCGTATAGCAACCCGCATGTCAACAGTGGGATAGGGCTCAACGTGACAAGAGCCGATTGACTAGGCCGGTACGACTAGCCTCCCGTTTAGGCAGAAGTCAAGGCCAAAGTGGAGTGTTTCAGCCACCAGGATCCTCTTCTCCCCCGACACGGGTCTCCAAGCACGGCAAACACTTGGGATCCAAAGGACCAAAAAGTCACGAGTATTTTTAAGGACCAATCCAACATGGTACGACCTGGGTTAGCACAGCTCCCTAAAAACCGGACCAGTGAAAAGGCTGAACAACATATCTGTTGACATCAAGTCCTAATCCTGGACAAAGATGGCACCCGTCTGCTAGCCCACTCAGTCAGGGACTGAGCGGACTACCCACCTACACCACGTGGAGGCCGGTGCCGGGTAGGCTCCCGCAAAAGAGATCACTCACTTTTTGCTCACCTTTTGGCACTTATATATTTCACTACTGCATCCATGTCTGCATTAGAAAACGCCAAAATCAAAGTTTCACATAGTCTCCTGTTCAGGAATATAGCCTTTTGAAAATAGTATGCAGCATGTCAGGTCAGTTGGACACCAAATTATGGACAAGGCCATATGCCCTAACCTGCACTCATGCACAGCAAACTGTCTAAAAACAAATGTTACACAAACCATAACAATTAACTCAATTATTTAACATAACACACTGCACTCACCTGTCTTTTCTTTGATTTCACAAAGGACGCTGAATAAAGCTGGTTTCATCCGATGACAATTCAATGTGTGTTTTCTGTGGTGTAAACACAAAAACACACTTCAGCTGAATAGAGGCACATGAGTAAAGATTTAAAATCACTTCATAAGTTGCAAGAAAATTTATACAAAATTCAATAAATCTAGATCAGACAATGACTAAGGCAAAAGTTATTATGTAGACATTAGTGACAAGATTTTCAAATAATAATCTAAATATGGTTCCTGCTATTGCCAGTGAGATCTAAATCTTTCTACTCTCTAGTACTACAATTAGTGTTCCTCATCACAGCCAAAGCTATGATCCAACCATCCAGCATCATAAACGTTTCATCATTTTTATTAAATATTTTTTTTATAAAGTAAAGCCATCAACACTTGTGGTGATGCAAAGTGGAACATGGACACTGGAATCAAACACTGCGAAATGCATGAAACTGAAAACTGTGAGTGTGAAATTTGAATGAAGTGACACTCAAACCCAGTATTCCAACAAAATACTCCAATCATAATTTATTGTATCCGTTTTAGTTTTTTGCACACTGACAAAGGGGAAAGACTGGTTGTGATGAAACTCTATGCTCACACATAGGGTTCACACACTGGGTTTAATACGGTACAGTTTTTGTTAGCGGTTTGTTTTGTGCCGATATTCCGTAAGGCACGTGGCCCATGTGGAATCTTAAAGGAACGTTTGGCACGGGGAGTTTTTAGCGAGTTCGGGAGAACATGATTGATTGATTGTACATTGCTTAACGTCCCGACAGCAACAAGGCTTTCTCAGGACGTGCCTGCACTGCTTGTGAAAAAAAAAAAAAAAAACACAAAAAAACCCCAGAACATTGAATGTATGTCGCCAGCCGGTCAAATACGTTAAATAAACCTAACACATGGGGCCCAAATAAAGCTAAGACCATTTAGCAACACACATCCAATATCAAGAGCTACAGGCAGTGCAGACAGTAGGGAGAGTTTTAAAAAGGCAAATACAGGTGAATGGGCAAAGGGTAGACAGAAACACATGCCCCAGAATAGAGAGAAAAACCCACCCTGTGGGGCTGACCAGGGTGACCCTGGGAACTCGGGAGAACAGAGCTGTAGGAACGTTAGTGGTGTGTGCGATACCTTAGCCCGTATTCCAAGACTCTGAAGTCTAGAATTCAGGTATGTTTCTATATTATATGTATTATTGATGGTTACTGCGTTAGAGATAGTCTGCTTTAGTAGGAGTTAATTCGGTTGTGTAGTGTTGACTGGTTTGGTTCAGTTATGTTGGTTTGGAATTCATTGAGGCAACCGGGGTTTTCTATGTAGTTATTTACCGAGATGGATAACTAAGGAATGTGAGGTGTGTATGCCTGTCGTTATGAAGGTAGTATGTGGTTAGGTATAGTCTTTTCCAATGTATGAAAAAACGTATAGCTAGAGTGTCTGGTTATAGTCTGTTTCAATGTAGTGACAGTTATGGGGTGTTACGAAAGTAGTCGGGTTATGAAGCACGTGTATGTGTGAAGGAACGTGCGAGTTATTTGTATCAGCCAGGTTACGTAATGTATCTCATATCCAATATGTTGTGTCTTTAGCAAGTGTTATGATTTAGGACTTTATTATTGTTCAGAGTGCTGGTCGGAGATTGGAGCGACGGACGCCGAGACGTCAGTCACCAGGGACCTATTGCGAGGTCATCTCTCCATCTCTACACTCAGGGAGTGAGCGACCAGTGCTGAGACACCCGGGTCACAGTAAGGACTGTGATACAGAGCGAGCTACGAGGACGTACACGGTACGAGGGACGGGACGACTCGGGAGCGTACGACAAAGGATTTGCACACCTAGACGTGAAAAGGACTGAACGTAACCAGGCGAAAACACCAAAACAGGTTGGATTGTGAGAGACAGCTACCTAGCCTGGCATTTACATTGTGTGCGTGTATGTGGTGTTGAGGTGCTTGTAGTGGGGAAGGTGTGGTGTACATAGCTGTGATAATCTTTTGAGCGTTCTTTTATTATTTGGTTATAAACGTCTTTGATAGAAAGGAAGCCCGGGTGTTCAGTTTTACCGTGTGAGTGCGCCCGTCTAAGTCAGTGGTGGTGTATGCGTCTGTTGTGCGAGAGTCTGTACGTGCAACTGGGGGAAAGTCTGCGTGCGTTACACTGGTTATGGTATCGAAAGCCTTAATTGTATCGACAGCACCATGACAAAAAGGTGATATTTATATTTAATTAAAGATAAGTGTATCTTCCATGTTGATCTTCCATGAAGGAAAACCCTTCTCCTTTAGTTTTAAACTAATTATAGTTTATATTTATATGAATCATTCTCAAATGGTGAACACCAAAGTATGACAAAAAATCAAGTTATTAAAATGTTTTGAAAATTGACTGTTTAATGTCTGTGGCATGTTTTGTCATTCTTATCTAGTTTTCAAAACAGTGTTTGAAATGATCATCTGAGATTCTTTATTGCTGTTAGAGCCCCTTAAATGTCCAAAATCTGAGAAGAAAGGACGTTACTGATGACAGGAAATATTATCCAGTACAACAACAAAAATAAGCAAATGTGTGCATCTTTTAACTCCAGCACAGACAGAACCAATACTATGATTAAAATAATACCAGAAAATTTTACGCACGTTTACTAAGATGTACTTCGAAAGAAATGTTGTGTCATCAGTAACGCCCAAACGTTCAGCTTCCAATTTCTGGACGTTGTTCCGTCATAAGGAGCATTTTCTGCCAAACGCAACTTTTTCTTTCAATTCCACACAACACCCATGCTCAGAACTGGTTCCTTGCTAAGCAAATATGACCGTCAAATTGTGCAATGCCTTAGAAATATTCTACATCAATATCTTATTAAGGTCAGCAGGAATTTTTTTAAAATATTGGTGAGAATGCGCGCGTAAGTTATGAAAAATGTCTGGACTGACATAAAATGGTGATGACTAAAATAGAAAATTGCTTGCCATGTCTTGTCTTCGTCATTTGCAGTGAACTGAAAGGTGAAGGTTATCCGCATCTGTGTCATCGGTATGTACAAAATTAGAATCAAAACTTCCCGGTTAGTTGCATTTTGTGGTGTTAATTCGAGCATGTTCCTGGACGTTAAAAAAATGACGGAAAATTTTCTCCGAAAAATAAATAGCCTATAAAACTAAATTGGCGCCCTCAAGACGTAAAATGTTCACCTGCACTGATGTCATTTTAAAATATCAGTACAGACATAGGCTTGAAACTCCAAATGTTCACTTGTTTGGCGGGACATGCAATGTCCAGTCGCGTAAATTCGCAGGTGTCTTAACACCAATAAAAACGTTTTTCTGTAACTAACTAAAACTTTCCGAATAAAGTATTACACCTAATCTATCAATGGAAAAGGCTGGTTTGAGGAAATAATAACAGTGAAAGGTTTGTTTTTACTTGTTTTCTCAGAGCGGGTTCTCGTGTCATGTTTTCAAGCTGCTAAACATTATGTTTTTGTCTAATACATCCTCAACAAAGTACACTTTCAGAAGAGTAATCAATTCAATATACAACACATTGGTGTAAAACGGAGTGTGTCAGTGCAATATCATGCTTGAGTGACAAAAGTGGTCACTGTTCAGTGCTTTCACCTTTTGAGAATGGCTCATGTAACACATTTATGACATTATATTTTTCCACTCACTTTTCAAAACCTACTTATGACAAACGCAATGTTACTCTAAAACTGCATATGATGCAGCCTCATTAAAGACTTTACAATATTCTTGCAAGAAAATGCGGGACCAATGATAGCCTGAGACGACATCCTCACAGCAAGTTTCATTTGCAGCTAGTAGTGCTACGTCTGTGTCTGACAGTAACAGTCCTCTCTCTCCCATAATACACAGACACACACACAAACCCGAATTGTGCTGTACAACACCATTAACAGTGCGATCTTGATAATATAAGGGGTTCCTGCTGTTCTGTTGTAGCTGTTAATATGCGGAAAGTGTCTTCACATGGATTTTCATGAGCAAGGTGCATGTATGATCATACCGTTTTATGGTTTTCTCTGCTGGCTTCTGGTTCAAATCGTCCCATTTTTTCAAATTTTTATTTCAAGTGGAGGTGAACATTAATTTATGTTGATCCATGTAAGACCAAGTAGCCACAAAGAGTTACACCTCTGAGTCTGAATAAACCAATGCTGGTGTTTTGGCAAAGTCAGTTGTCACTGAAGATCACTGGACTCCAAGGATGGTCTGAAGATCTGTGCAACTATTATTTATATTATTACTTATTAGCAGTCAGCACACACACAGATCGCTGATTCATGTCTGAATTTTGTCAGTGTCCTAGTTCGGTAAAATTAAAAACATTGTTGGCTATTTCATTTGGACTCAAGCGAAATCAATGCGATCGAGTCAACAGCTGAACAGGTATGTGTTTATGCGTGCTGGAAGAAAAGAGAAAAGACCACAAGGCTAAAAAAAAAAAAAAAAAAAAAAGGTGGGTGGGGGGGGGGGGGGGGAGAGATGTTAACACTAACATCTAAATAAGAAAGGCAAAGCCCTCATGGCTTACGTGTATGACTGAACCACATATGTATGACCTTTATGACAATAAGTATAAAGCACTAGCAAAGCCAAAATACATGTTTTCTCAAAATTTAAGCATTTTTCACACTTCAAAACCCCTTGACCCTTGACCTTTGCTGTGAATCAACTAAATTAGTATGCATAGAAATGTCTTGCAAACTTCACCCCAAATCTGATTGAAAAGTTTTTAAAAAAAAACTTTGATAATATTAATATTAAATAATAACTACAATTCTAACAAAAAAATGACATTTTGTGACCCTTGACCTTTTCAAGAGATCATCCAAATTAGTATGCATAGATATGTCTTACCATCAGGTATCTCTGTAGCAAATTTGGGTCTGAAGTTGAAACTAGTATTTAAGAAAAAAAATTGGGGGTCAAAATATGGCTTTTTTAATTTTTGTTTTTTTAACACCTATTTCTTGATCATCCCATGACCCTTGACCTTTGTGATGGGTCAACTAAATTAGCATGCATATGAACGTCTTATCACCAGCTACCTTTGAGCCAAATTTGAATTTTGATTGAAAACTTTTAAAAAGATGTTCATTAAATACTTTTTAAAAGATGTTCATGTTAAAAGATGTTCATTAAAAACTACAATTCTATCAAAAATTTGCATTTTACACACATCTGTCGACCTCTTGTGACCCCTGACTTTTCCGAGGGGTCATCCAAATTAGTAAATAGTATGCATAGATATATATATATGTCTTACCATCAGGTATCTTTGTACCAAGTTTGAAGTTGTGCGTAGAACTTGAGAAAAAAACATCTTTTGTCAAAATCTGGCTATTTTTTACCAAATTATTATGCATAGGAAGGTCTTACCGTAAGGTATCTTTGTACCAAGTTTGAGTTTGAAGTTGTGAATAGTTAATAGTAATGAGAAATCAATTTTGACAAAATATGGCATTTCCTACCTATTTCTTGATGCCCTTGACCTTTGACTTTGAGAGAGGTCACTAAAATTGGTATGTTTAGAAAGGTCTTGCCACAACATAACAATGTGCCAAGTTTGAAGACTGTGGCTTGAATAGTCTCCAAGATAATGCCAACATTAAAGTTTACCACGGACAACGGCGGACAGACTACCACTGGCCCAGAACACTCACTTCTGTTTCACATGTAAGCCAAGTAGGGTCCGTAGGCAAGATTTTGTGTGTGTATGTGTGCAATGAATGGATGAAACTGTCTATGAACACAGCAGACAAAATAATAATAATAATAATAATGAGTACTTGTATAGCGCCTAACCTCAGATTAGAGCTCTAGGCGCTTAACAAAAACTAATGTACAAAAATAACTAATTACAAATATGCAATTTACAAAAAACAAAATACAACGCACTCTGTAAACAAGCTATAAAGTCACCATTCAAAAGTGCTAGGCTTATGGACTCATACTGGCATTCACACACACACTCACACTACTTCTAACATAGATAGAGATGACATTAACATGACAGGTATGTGACAAAGTCATTTGTAGCTGACAGAGATGTCTGACAAATGTCATGGAGACTAAAATAATGATGGCTAATTACCCTTGTTTTCTCCATTCAGCCCTGAAAATGGCGAGTAATTTACTCGCCATGGCGAGTGAATTTTTTATTTGGCGAGTAAAAAAAAATACCCACTCGCCAAATGCGAGTGCGCTCGTGCGTTTTCCAATCCAACGGCTAACCGCCAGCCGAACATCAGGTACGCCGACGCGTGACCTGACCGCACCGCGAGTTGCCTCTAACATCACTTTGGGGCAGTAGCCGAACACGTCACTCGAACCATAACAGTGGTCAGTGACAGTCGTTCTATTTTTAGTGACGATTTGGTTCGTTTAGCGGCTCGCTCAGTCGCGGCTGCGTTCAGAATCGACCCGTAGCCGGCGTCCGTGCGAGTGTAACAGGGTTTATGTGTGGTGTCAGCATGTTATTACAAAGTGCGCGCTACATGTTGAACGCGTTACTTGCTGTGACGTCACCGTACATACTATTATGGGATACGGCATCGTGCGTTTCGCTTTCGATCTAGAACGAAGTTGTACATGGCGGAGAAAAAGCAAAGGAAAAGCTGGAATGCTTCGGATTCTTCAATCCGGCACCGTCTGATCTTGATAATCGCTAAGCAGAAAGTTGCACTTCGACATCGCCATCAACAAGCGACAGTACCAGAAATCAGAAATGCTACCCTTGGGCCGTGTGTGGCACCGCCGCTACGACACAGTTTTCAGAGTCCATGACTGTGCTGAGTGTATTTCCATGGCTAAAGCATGACGCCACTCGAATGGCATGCGCAATGAGCACTGAGGCAAACTCAAAAAGCAAGTCCAGAAATTTGAACAGAAATAAGTTTGTCAGTTTTTTTTAAATCGTGATCGATCCATCTTCTGGTACACAGTTATTAGGCAAAAATTGGAGAAACACGTCTCAGTTCTGAGTGGTTAAACGGGTAAAACAAACTTTGAAGTACATCAGTTTACACACACACAAACACACAGAGTTTAGACAAGTCACACTTTGGTTGTCAATCTGCCGCGTTCAGCAGAAAACGCTATATTCTCTGTTACAATACATTATCAAACGATCATACAAATAAATAAATAGATTTTTTTTTCTGTGTGAGAGAGCTAGGGAGACGGGCTTTTGCGCGATAGCTCACCAGTTAAAGAATCAGATCATGGAAAGGACACACACACACTGTCACAACACATTTAAAGAGGAGAGAGCGAAATGAGATAATTATTTTAATAATTGATTGTACATTGTTTATCGTCCCGACAGCAACAAGGCTTTCTCAGGATGTGCCTGCACTGCTTGTGAAAAAAAAAGAAACAGAATATTGAATGTATGTCGCCAGCCGGTCCAATACGTTAAATAAACCTACGCCATGGGGCCTAAATAAATCTAAGACCATTTAGCAACACACATCCAATATCAAGAGCTACAGGCAGTGCAGACAGTTGGGAGAGTTTTAAAAAGACAAATACAGGTGAATGGACCAAGGGTAGACAGAAACACATGCCCCAGAAAAAACACACCCTGTCTGTGGGGCTGACCAGGGTGACCCTGGGAACTAAAATGTAGTTAACCCCACCCAAGACCCCCAGGGCAGACCCGGGTGTGGATAATTTATTTTAAGGAACATACAGATGATGCAGTTTTTCTTAAATAAATCTGCGGACCCTCTATAATGCTAGGATGGGGGTCTGTATACCCTCTAAAATGTATACCTGGAGGTCTACAGACCCTTTAACCTGTTGTGCAAACAGAAGCCCAGCTCTACTTACAAAAAATAAATAAATAAAAAATCCCACCAGTTCACATGGGGACTTTGTCAGTTATTTCTCCACTTGATACTATCAAAAGCCTGAAGTCAGGACATAAACATTAACTTGGTTATGATTGTCTGTTCAAATATTTGTTCTCAATGCCTCTGGGCAGAAAACACTCTCTAACATTGGGTGTCAAACACTTGTGGTACATTATATTGTCGAGTTGGGGGGCTATTTTCAGTAGTAAAATTTTCAGTTTTGGCTAGTAACATTTTCAGTTTGGCTAGTAAAACTTGGAAGTCACTAGCCAAAGGCTGGTGGGCAAAATGTTAGAGTTTCAGGGCTGTCCATATTGCCACAGAATGCTAAACTTGGGGCACTGGATGCCATTGTTGTAAAGCCAGGGGAAGCCACTTGCTGCTGAGTACTACATGGATTCCCTCCCTTTGAATAAGGCAGTACAAGTACTGAAGTAGCTTTGATTGTATTGATTGTACATTGCTTAACGTCCGGACAGCAACAAGGCTTTCTCAGGACGTGCCTGCACTGCTTGTGAAGAAAAACTAAACAGAAAATTGAATGTATGTCGCCAGCCGGTCAAATACGTTAAATAAACCTACAACATGGGGCCTAAATAAAGCTAAGACCATTTAGCAACACACATCCAATATCAAGAGCTACAGGCAGTGCAGACAGTAGGGAGAGTTTAAAAAGGCAAAAACAGGTGAATGGACAAAGGGTAGACAGAAACACATGCCCCAGAATAGAGAGAAAAACCCACCCTGTGGGGCTGACCAGGGTGACCCTGGGAACTAAAAAATACCTAACCCCACCCAAGTCCCCCAGGGCAGAGCCGGGTGGGGTAGTACAAGTAGCCATTTCTATCATGTGCATGCCTGATTCGTTTGCTTGTTTTTTGTTCACGCAATAAAAGTTTTAGATTGGAGTGGGGAAAAAGGTCAGTCAGGTTACGGTAAACACAAAAATGTTGACCTAAAAACGGAGCAGTCACTGTGACGGTCTCTGCTTTTGTGGCAGTAGGTTATGTCTTTCTGAAGTTTTACTGCTGTTCACCACCTTCATACAAAATGTTCATGTTGATCGACTTTAATGGATACTATTACTAGTCATCACTGCAGCTAGATATGTTATCAATGCCAAACGTACTGTGTACTAACCACAGATTTCTTCCTGCACACAGCAAACACAGTGGTGTGTATGTACCCTTTAGCACATGGACTGTTTTTGCTTACAGTTACAATACAAAATGCAGTTTTTTAGTTTTTTTGTTTTGCACAAGTACAACCTCTCCAAACTGTCCACTGAAGAAAAAGGTATGTGTTCACTGTGTGTGTTTGTGAGTTGGGGGAGGGGGGAGGACTACTTGAGCAAATGGCATATCAAACTAAAAGCCTGAGGATCAAAAGCTGCACTTAACATATTTTCTTATTTTAAATTCCCATCGTAAACTCCAAAGCATCAAGAAAGATACAAATTATGGACATTGGCTTAACTGCTGGTGTTCTTCTTAACGGGGCCCTTTCGCCTTATGCGGGTACAAACCAATAATACGTCATGCAGGGTCACCATCACCACAAGAGATACCGAAAAAGAGGTTCACCTGTCCACTGACCTTGCCTGGGCCTCATCAAGACTTTGGTCAGTAATAGTCATGATCTGTTGAAGAATGTCTCCAATTTCCTGCTTTCTCTGATCAGGGTCACCTGGCGCCCCTTGCTGCATTCCGTCGTAGCCTGTCTGCTGTGGCATGACACTAGCCATGCTCACTGGGCCTTGCGGGTGCATCAGCCTTTGTTGGTCGTCCATGTTGGATCCGTACGGGGCTTCCAGCGTGAATAGTTGGTTTGCGGCGTAAACACCGACGATCTACTATTTAAAAAAGTGTTAGTAGTACTATTGCTGCATGTGCGTCGAATCCCTGACCAGTGGAGCCGACAACGTGGTTGACCACAGTGTCACATAAACACAGTTTTCGTGAAGCAGGAAAGGGTGGGCACTGCTCTGCCACTCAAATCGCACGTCATAGCAAATGGCGGCTCGCATGCATAAAATGGACCCACTTAGCAGCAACTATCCAATCAGCGTGCAGCCTTCTGGGCTTCCTCTCACGAGCGCACGCGATGGAGGAAATGACACAGTGACCCATTTAGAGTACCTTCTTTGGATACTCATTCTGCGGACCCGCCTTTGACGACTTTGATGTTTGATTGACAGGTTTTGACGGGTAGAGTGTAGGCCCTATTGATGTAGGACTAGACAGCTGAGGCTGTGCTGTCTGCGTGCCGATGTCTTCCAATGTTGGGATGGGAAGGGCGGGTTGCCGGGGTGGGGTGGGGGGGGGGGGGGGGTAGGGGGGGGGGGGGCTGAAACCAAGACCTGCTGGAGCAAAGACGAAAACATGATTCTGTGCCTTTCTCCAATCGATATTTCTTTCCGGCGAAGACAAAAGATCTCTCTCTCTCTCTCTCTCTGGAGCTCGTACGTAAACTACGTAAACATACTCACAGACAAAACATAGATAGCGTTTGCCTCCCCCCCCCCCACCCCCCCCCACCAGCCCAGTACTGAATGATCTTGAAAATGGGTGTCTCATAAAAGAGTTAAATGACCGTTTATAGAAAGTCGGTTGACCCATATTTGAGTCCATAATTTTATTATATTCTCCGGGCTTAAACTTGGATATAGCACGCTTCCAGAAAGACATTGGATGTGTCTGTTAGCCAGCTTTGCACCTTTTAACTTGTTTTTGGTAAAAATTTAAATATTTGCAGAACCAAGAATGGCAAAGCCCTTAAGGCTCAATGCATGAATGACCCAGTTCTAACGTAAGTATAGGGTTTGCTTTTGTACTTGCAAAATCCATATTTTCTCAAAATGTTTGCATTTTTACACTTTTTGTCAATCTCCTGTTACCCTTGACCTTTGCGGTAGTGAAGCAAAATAGCATGCATAGAAAGATCTTTGTCAGCTACCTCTCTGCCAAATTTGGATAAAAAGTTTTGCAAACATGCTGATAAAACTAACATTCTACTTTTTCACACCATTTGCCGATCTCTTGTGACCCTTGACCTTTCTGAGGGGTTATCCAAATTAGCATGCATATGTCCATATCTCTGGACCGAGTTTGGGTTTGAAGCATTAAATAGTATTTAAAAAAACATTTTTTTCAAGAAATAGCTATGTTATCTATTTCCTGATCTCTTGTGACCCTTGACTTTTTCGGAGAGGTCATCCAAATTAGTATGCATAGGATGATATTACCATAAGGTATCTCTGTACCAAGTTTAGGTCTGAAGTTATGAACAGTATTTGAGAAGGAAAAAAAAAACATCTTTTGTCATAATATGGCTTTTTTAAAAACCTATTTCCTGATCTCTTGTGACCCTTGAGTTTTCTGAGGGGTCATCCAAATTAGTATGTATAAAAAGGTCTTACCATCAAGTATCTCTATACCAAGTTTGGGTTTGAAGTTGAAAAAGTGTTTGAGGAGAAACAATTTGTGTGAAAATATGGCTGTTTTTTTTAAACACCACCAGAGAAAGTATATAGGAGAATACAACGACACCCATTTAAGAAACAATTGATTTATTTAATCCTTTCCGTAAATAAACAAACGCACTTGACCAAATTCATTTAACAGATTTATCTGCCCAGTCAGGTCCCCCAACCCCTTGGAAACAAAAGGCTAGTTAAAATATCTTCCCGAGAAATACACACCACCCACCCACCCCCCCACACACACACCCCCACACCCCACCACTCAATGCTGTCAGAGTTGGCCTTCCTGAGAAATAGTGTCTACTTCCTGTTCATACCACCATTGTAAACAATAGTCTTCTATGCCCAAATAGTGTCTCTCTCTCTCTCTCTCTCTCTCTCTCTCTCTCTCTCTCTCTGCACACACAAAACAAATTAGCATTCCTTTTTGTGTCAACGCTTCAATGTATGTCACTAAACCACTATGTCATTTTTCTTACTCTGGGGCAAACCAAAAATATAGAACAAATCTCTAATATAGGTTATTTCCCAAATGTGGAACACCACGTCGTTCGTAAATGAAACGTCCAACGTGAAAATTTATCTGTGAAAAGTTTTCACTTCATGCATCGTGACTGCTGCGACGCACACGGACATTGCGCTGTTGAACAATCGGCCTTTGTGCTCAAGACTGTCGCGTGATGAAACCGGATTCCTGTTGGGTGCAGTTATTGCCGTCATAACCTGTAGGTAGAGACAGCTGTTGTGTAGTCATTGTTAGTTTACAAGATTGCATCTCTTTCATAACCAGAAAGTTGGGCTTGAAAATTGGTTGTGAAACGGTTTCCTGTTTTCGCTCCAGTGGGTGACATTTCTGAACAATAGGTCTTTATGCTTAAGCTATTGCGTAGTCACTGTCGCGTGATGCATTTAAATTGAAAGACAAAACCCAATAACTCTAATCCCAGTGATAGACCTAAATGATTCAAGTTACTAGTACACCCCTCCCTGTTTTTACGAGTGTTTTTAGATCACTCGAGGTGAAAATTGGGAATGTTGAAATCGGTAGTGAAACTGTTACCTCAGTGAAACGACGCCTTTTATTTTCAGTTTAGTCCGTGTTTCAGCACAAGCGTGACGTGCCTACTAATACGTTCGGATTTTATAGTGATTTCGGTATTCAAAATGGGCTGTGAAGGATTAAAACCAAGCTAAGTGAATACTTTTAATATATGTGACTACTTAGCCTGCTCTCAGAGATGTTTAGTTGCGCATCATAAATCAGATACAAATATATATTGATTGCTTCAGATTTTTCTGTTTTTTTCTGTATTTGAATTGAGATTCCGTCACTACCGTTTTCGATAATACGGCCAGAACCATGAAGGAAATTGTCATCCGTAGAACGCAGATCTAGCCACAGTGCGTACTTGTCTGTCAGGTATTCACCGATTCTTACGTCATACAGATGCAGATCTTTGCACGCAATATTTGCTGATTTTTCTCTAAGTCTTCCCCCAGCAAAATACTTTGTGATCTCATCATAGTGCTGATATCCCATCATTCCAGACGCAAAAATTTGATTAGGTCGGCCTTCGATTGTGCAGGATAAATGTGTAATTTTCGGATTATAGAATTTTTCTGAATCTCCTTGGTAAGGACTTTTTGGTTCAACAAATAACATAAGAACGCCTTTTAGTGACCTAGCAGGCGTGTTTAGGTTTATACTCCAAATTTGGTCGCTCTTGTCTTTGGGTAATAAACTGTGTCTAATCACTCGATCATAATAAATTGGAAGTCTTGACTGGTACTGATTTTGAATGAGTCTGGCTAGTTCAGTATGCGTGACAATCTCATATTCCAAGGAAATGTTAGAGATCTTATATGATGCATTGAGATCCGTTGATTTGATAACTTTGGAGTAATCATTGAAGGTTAGTTCGAAGCTCAGGCGGTCATTTAGTGCCCCTTGGTAATAAGGCGAATGTCCTGTTAGGATTTCAAATTCGAGTGGAATGCAAAACCTATTTCCATATGTTTCGGCCACAATAACGTCCTTTCCTTCTGTGGTTGTTTTGTCTGATGCATTTATTCGAATTTTCATAATGCTATCTGACTGTATGCCTTGGTAAATACGATCTTCTCGTTCTTCTCTTGTAAGCCACAAATCCGTGTAGCAGTAGAACACATCAGCATCGTCAAGACTAAACACTTCCTGTCCTTCAAGTTTAACTTTAATATTCTTAATAATTGCTCTACCTAGATTGTTAACTAGTGTTCTTTTGTCATCTGCGTCCGATGAAAGTTCAATATTAAAAGCAAGGCGAGCAGTACCAGGAACAATAACGTCACTGGGGCCTAGGTTTGGAAACTTGACAGTAAGAGTCTGGTTTTGGTCTATAGTACTAGGATTGTTTGTGATGACAATTGATTGTCTAACTGCTTTAACACCGAAAGGTTCACGTAGTTTTCTGTGTGGGTCTAACTTTGATCCGTAGGACTGTGTCATTTTTATTATGCACAATAAAAAAAATTAAATTAATAAAAACAATGGCCGCGGGAGGATTTAATCATGAAGATTTTGAAATGGATGACACGTATGATTTTGGTAATACAACAGATATGGCAGATATGACTGGTACAAGAAATATTTACAGTTTACGTCATGAACTTTTAGAAACCAAAGTGAACTCATTTTATGATCATGTTGGTAATCGCCCAGACAACATAGACCCTAACCAGTTTGAACTTGATGGCAAGGGTCATTTATATTTAAATACTGTTGACAAAGGAAAAGTACTATTGACTAACAAAAAAGACCCTAGTAGGTTTAGGGCTTTAAGTACAATAAAAAATGAAGGTGGTGTTAGTGCCTTGCGTCAACTTGGTATTGGTGGGTCTCCTATCACGCCAAGACTGGTTAGTGTGCTTCAAGACACGCAAACAAAGTTACCAACAGGGCAAGAAATTGAAATGGCACCAGTAACAAGCCTACCAGAAATAGCAAACACAGTGATACAAGAAACCTCATTTACTGAAGGACAAATAAATGACGCTTTGAAAACAATAGATGATCCACCTTTGTCAATGCGGGAGATTATAGGGTTGGATAAATCACTGCAGACAATAAGAGGTGAGATGGTTAATAATCTTGCCAAACTGGGAGAGCTTGATAAACACATAGAACGTGAAAAAGAGAAACTGGCTACCGCAGACAATGGGAATTTTGACACAGAAATGAAAGAAAGAATCCAACACAGATTAAATGATTTGCAGATAGAAAGATCAGCGAGGTTAGAAGCGATTAGTATTGGAAGGGAAAAACTGAAATCACAGGTCAACAGAATAAGAGAAACTATTCAGAAAATACTTCACGAAGACACTACTCTGGCTGAGAGACTTAAAACACTTTTCAGAGAACAGGGTATCACAATTGCCAGTTTAATTACAGCTCTGGGGTTTATTATCAGTACAGTTGTGTTGGCTGTAACGGGTGGTGGTTCTCCACCTCCAGCACCACCAACCCCAGTTCCCACAGATCCAAAAGACTTACAGTCGTGGGTAAAGAAACAGTTGTCACACATATCAGACTTGCTTAAGAAATTGGCTCTGAAAGCAGTAGACTCGTTACCTGGCATTTTAGGCACGGTTGTCAATTGGTTGATTAGTACAGCGGCAAAGGCAGTAGGGTTTATGGCGGAGCATGTTTGGATCTTTTTGGTGACAGTAGGAGGGTTTTACCAATGCCATGCGTTGGTTTACACATCGCTGTGAGGTTAGTTCTTTTTTTTGTTGGTTTGGGGTGGTGGTATTTGTTTTGGTTAGTCTTGTTGGGAGTTTGTGGTTGCATTTGTGTCTTACGTTTATGTGGGGGGATATGAGTGTTGTTGTGATGCGGTGTTAAATAATTAGCGTATTGGTTTTTTATGCATTTTTTTCGTGGGTAGCTCCGTTCTCTCTTTTCAGCTTTTACAAGTCTATTTACTACCTTGCCGCTAAAGTATTTCCGGAGCAGCTTCTCAAACTTTGGTTGTACATCAAAATTTGTTTTACTGTTTTTTAAAGTTCTTGGAATCCTGCTTTCTGGTCCTGCTTAGCAAGGGTTTTCCGGCGTGATACAGTTCCTTCCTGTAACAGCTTTTTTCATTTCTCGGGCCCTGTTCTTATAAGTTCTGTTGATGTTATCTTTGTTGAGTTAATGTAAATAAGTGTCATTTGACTAATAAAGCCTTCCGTATACAAGACAAAGCCTTTCTAATAATTTTAAAACCTCGTTTGCACAATACCCAGCACGCACCACTCCCCGCCGCCAACCCAGCACCAGATCCGACCCAAACACCCTCCAGATCGACCCTCCCCATCGTGCGATTGTTTTGCCCTTCGCCTCTCCCTCCCGCGCGCCCTCTCCCTTCCTTCTCCCTCCTCGTTCGTATCTTTCGTTTTCCTTATCTTGATTTCCTTTTTTTTTTTTCCAAGCCTTCCACTGTTTTAGCGACACAATTGATACTTGATAACTTTTTATTGGATTTATCGTTGTAAGTGGCTTCCTCTTGTTTGAGTTGTTAGCCCCTATTTGGTACTGTGTCGTGGCGGTGATTTTAAAACGGTCAGGATGTGGGGCGGTTGAAGCATGTAAGCTAGCCCGCGGTTTATAATATCGTTTTGTTGTTTTTGTTGTGTGATTTTTGGTGTAGTGCGTTTGGCCTCTGGCTGAACTACAAGGGAGTTGTTTCGCGATCTTGCTTTTGCTAGTTTTGTTTTGCATCTACATATGTTTGGTTTCCTTGGGCATTTATCTTTGTGGGGATTGTTTTTTCTCTGAGTTTCTGAGGCAAAATCGTTATTCTTTCGTTAGTTTAGTGACATCTTTCTTTGACAGGGATTTAAGCTTTGGTTGTTTAGTTACTACGCGATTATTCTCCCCCTATGCTTTCCACCCCCCCTGAGGATGGTTGTGATGT
>BTPG01000004.1:163411141-163450548 GCA_036245525.1 Semisulcospira habei
ATGATAGGTTATTTAATGAAACAGGTAAAGAAGTAATATTCCTACTCCAGTAAGGCCAATTACCAATGCAGTTCTCTCGGATTCATGTGTGTCAGGGGTTGACTGTACTGGTTGTATAGCTGTTGGAGCAAGGGAAGTAATCACTTGTAATGTTTTTTTCAACTGTACGTGCACAGTTGTTCCTCCTAAATTTACAGATTTATTGAGACCTAGTTTTTGATCACTCCCAGCAACAATGATTTCATTATTATAATTTGTTATTGTACCCATTTGGAGTTGAAGGTCAGATGGTAACATGTATAACCCAGTGCCAACTACAAAGTCAACTTTTGATCTGGCATATCTGAGAACGTCTTGGTAGCGTTGTATGCTTGATGGGAGATCAACTACTGAATTTACTGAATCTTCAAGATTAGCGAGAAACTGTTTTTGTGCTTCAAATTTACCACTTCCATTCAGAATATTAGATTTTGTTAATGATTGTGCACCTAGTATACACCAGACATATGTTCTGATAGACTCATTGACGCGCTCGACTCCTGCTTGAGTAAATCCGTCACTCCTGTCCAAGACAAATGTGGTCCACGCATTAGTCTGTTTCTGTTCAATTGAGCCTAACCACACTTCAGATTTTGATGAGAATGAAGTGTAGGGAGGCCAGTAATCTTGAGGGTATTGTCTGTGACTCAAAGCATAATATAATGTACCAATGCCGTGGTGATCATCAAGTTTTTGTGTGAAGTCATACTTAGTGCTTATGTTAAATTCATTACAGATGCGTTCAAATGCTTTCATATCCATGGGGTTGTTATACCTGTTAAAACTGGATTCAGTGGGTAGTGGTGTATGCAGTTCTGACAGTATACGTCTAAGCTGGTAATAAACATGGAAACGATACACAGACCTAATCAGTTTGTTTGAGTGATTCAAATGGTCTGTAAATGAAACACCACAGCCTGTAGTAGAACACAGTATAGCAAAGTTGAGTTGGTTTTGAAACATCTGTAGTGGACTTGAAGACCACTTTCTTGCTGTAGCATCGTCTGTTATTGGAGGGTTTAGGTAATGATCAAAAGGGTTGGGTACTTTGACTTGAAATAAATCTTGTTCAGACACAGCAATATCAAGCTGATTTAACTGAATTATTTTCTGTTCATAAGTAGGTGCAACATTATATTTGGCATTCACATTGAATTGAAATGCGTTTGTAGTGGTAATGGTTGGTGATTTAAATTCCATCCTTTTTTTATGTGATAATAAAAATGTTTATTACCTTAACAAATCTTGACACAAGCAAACCAATGTGGTTAACTAATGGGATTGATAATCGTGATGGTAGCAAGGCTGTAGCTATCCATGAAATGTTCTACACAGTAAAGTGGTTTAATGTAACGGATGATGAAAATTATTCTGTAAGTGGAACTCTTGATGGTATTGAGAAGGGTGATACTTTACGAGCCGGATATTATGACTTTTGTACTTTAGCTGAATGGCTTCAAAATGAATTTAAAATTAAAGCAACTTTAAACCCAGCTAATTTACTTGTTTCAATTGATTTTCCGAAAAGTGGTCAGTTTTCTTTATCAATTAGTCTTTTATTATTACTTGGATTTTTTAAAACAATAACACATCCAGATGAAGATTGGTCACAATCAGTTGGTAGTCTACTATCACCAAAAAAACCAAGAATAACTGGCAGATATCCTGTTCATTTGTCAGTACACACAGTGCTAAATGTTCATTTGAAAGAACTGAACACTACTGAAAATGTACACAATGGAAAGCCTTCAACTTTGTTAAGATGCTTGCCGACTGGAACTGCCCCATATTGTGAAAATGTGGTTGCTAGATTTCCTAATTCTCAGTTTAAAAAATTAGGTTCTAGTTTCTTTGAATCATTGTGCTTATCTGTAACTAATCAGAATGGTAAACCAGTTGTAATGCATGATTTTTATGTTGTTTTGGAAATTAAATAATTTTATTTTTGTTTATAAAAATGAGTGGTCTTGGTCCAAAGCCGAGAATCATACCAGTTGCGTGTCCAGTAACAGAGTTGAAAGATTTGGCAGACGTACAGGATTTTGAGAAAGAGGGAGAAATTGGAGAAATATATGGTTTTGAACTTGATTCCTATGGCATGTACAAGAGAAAAGTAATTGTTGACATGAAAGATGGTGAAAGACAGATTCCTAAACTTGGTCAGCTACGTGATGTTACTGTGCCTGTTGCGCCTAATCTTGTAAATAATGTGCCCTACAACTTAATACATGTGGGTACTAAATGGGTTGTTTCACCTGTACCGGCACCACCACCCACAATTGACTGGGACATAAAGATTGAATTTATTAGTCCTTATGTATACACTGATGATGAAGGCGCCTTAGTGTTTAGGAAGGTTGTTAATTCTGGGCCGCTTATTGTAAGCCTTGTTCCAAGTTTTGCCCTAGACAACAATAGCAGAGAAAAACTGAAAGTTGAAAATTATGAGAAACGAAGATATCTTCTTACAACTAGAAAGGGTAGATCAGATACTTCTGTTGTGTTTATGCCAGCAAGCTTAGTCGTGGCTAGAGAAGCGACAATAGTATTTGAAATTATCATGAAATCTGTTGCTACTGCTAAAGAGGCTCAAATTGCACAAGGAATTAAACTTACATGGGATGAAACAGTATCAGAATCATCAAAGGTCTTTATTGCTATTACAAAAAATAATGATGTTATTAATGTTTCGAGCAGTATTCCAGCTGTCAAGGTGGTGGTTGACAAAACAACTTTTGTTCGTCTAACTTACATAAACCTTGAACACATTGATCTTGTTGCATTTTATTATGCCAGCAAATTGTATAATTTTGAAGAGTTGCAAAATGTAATTGCTGATTAAAAAAATATTTGTAAATAAAAAATGGTGAACTTGTATCCACAAATACCACCTGAGCAGCTTGAGCCTATTGAGCGTGATAAAACATTAAAGGCAGATTCATTTCATTTAATGAATATTACAGAAGCGTTGAAGTATTTGGAAGAAGAACAAGCAAAATACTCGAGGTGTAAACGCCGTTACAATACGGTTTTCAATTCTGTACACAACACATCAATGGCCATGGGGGTGTTTTCAGCCGGATTATCTGTAGGAGGTATAACTCTTTTTGCAACGGGGGTGGGAAGTGTTATAGGAATTGCTGTTGAAGGTATTGGTCTTGTCACAAGTCTAGCATGCTTTGGTATGGAAGCCATTAACAAAAGATTTTATATGAAGTTGCAGAAGCATGAAGCATTAAGTACGCTCGCAGCAGCTAAGCTGACGAGTATAAAACTTATTATTAGTAAGGCTTTGGAAAATAATGAAATTGATGACGAAGAATTTAAGCGAGTCCAGGATGATTTGGCTAACTATAAACAACAAAAATCTGAAATACAGAATAAGATGCGTAGTCAGGCTGTAAATGTTGAAGAGCTAAAGAAATCTTTTTTAGAACAAGGAAAAAAGATAGGCGTAGAAGAAACTATGAAAAAAGTTCGAGAACTTACAAGCAAGTAACGATAGGTTTTGGTAATCCATTATTTTTGTCATACACTTCGCAAAGAGATGTCATGCCTGCTCATTTGACGCCATCAGCTCCACCACCAGATTATTACTAAAAAAAAGTTTTCTTATTGTCCTTGTAACTTGAGAAATCTGTCCGAGTGTCTTATGACTTGGGTTAAGAACTTATGATAACTAACGTCAAAGTTACTTGTAAGTTGTAGGTAACTTTGAAATTAGTTATCAAGTAAGATCATAAGTTATTCACAGGTAAAGTTTTTTTTTTTTTTCATTATAAAAATGAATCAAGACGAATTACTTCTTCTAAACGATATCTGTGCTGTAGAGAACAAAGACGTAGACTCCAAAAAACAGCGGCTTTTGTCTGTAATTGTCTCAGGCAAATCAAAGACTTATCTAGGAAGACAATACATGATAGAGGATATTGAATCTCTAACCTCTGACGAGCTAATCAAGCTTCATTCTAAATATGAAAACCACATTGCCTCACTAATGACACGTGATTTAAGCAGGTCTATAATATTCCTATATACAAAAGCTGTAAGTCATTTCCTACCTGTGGATAGTGACAGTCTATCACACGACCTTGAAAGCAATCCTATTGTTTCAGTTCAATTGGTAAATTAGCATGTGTCATGTTTTACAAGTTTGGAAATTACCTTGCACCTGTCGTAACCCTTCTTGTTACTGGGAGTCATATTGATTTTTCGAAAATAAATTTTACTGCAGAAGAAAATGGACGAAACCCAGGCGACTCCACAACTGAACCCTGTTTTGACACAGGTTCAAACTGTGACGAAGACTAAAAGTCCAGGCCGTGTTGATGCTGGAAAAAGATTAGCTGAATATAATAGGCAAAAAAAATTACAGCTTAAGGCACAAACAGAAAAGACTCATGTAACTGATCCACCGTCAGGATCGTCAGGACCTGTGTCAGTACCGTCACACCTTCATGAAAGTGAGAGACAAACAACTAAGTCTGACCCTGACCCCGAACCTCAAACAACAAAATATGTAGTTGCCGGATTTGTTGTCGGATTTGGTTACGTAGGTTATCAATTATACAAAAAATACAAACCACAGACTCGTACAGTGACCAAAAAATCAGACACTCCAAAAACAAAACCAGAAGTCGCCACATTACCAGTAACATCCAAAGCCGTTGACCCATTTTTTATGCAGTAAATAAAAATATTATTTTAATTTTTCTTGCCTAAGAAATGAACGACTCAAAAAATTTAATGAACCTTGTGTATCACTGCCGTAATCAGCGGATTAGCAGTAGCTTATTCTATGCTGGGAAAAAGTCTACTCAAAATGAAATCAGCAGACCTCAGTAGACTCGATTTCGAAGACAGCACTAAGCTAATTGTAGTTGTTACAGCGTCGATTGCGACAAAAGACTTTCTTGTCAAGCAGGGAATTATTCCTGAAAATGTTTCTATGTAAATAAAAATATTATGGCGACGATAGCTATTATGATAGGAGGTGCTATGGTTAATGCTCTGGCATTTAGTGGCTCTAATTATCTCTTTTCAAAAATGGGTAGAGAAGAATCTGCAGAAGAATTAAAACGTCATAATGAAGCATCTGAAAAACTTGCTCAAGCCCAGCAAGATTATGAAAAGAATAGAATTGAGAAACTTGATTTCATCAATGAAAAACTCAGGCTTGAAGGTCACGCACAGCATACGTTTTCAAATACAGACGAAGCAATCCGTGAGTATTTTTTAGTCACGGGTGAAGATATGTCTATCCCAAAACCAAAACTAAGTGACTATTACAAACCAAGCACACAACAAAGAAACGGGGAGATAATCTTTGTTCTAGTGGGAATGACATTTGTTTATTTTACAGGAGTTTTCATTGCTAGAAAAAATGGCAGCCGAAAATAAACTATCAAAAATATATTACTCTCCATCAGGCTATTGGAAAGGAGCAACAGCTATTCAGAAATTACATGCCGCTGTGGGCGGAGATATAACACTCAATCAAGTCAAGCAATGGTTACAGAGACAGGCAATTTGGCAGATATATTTACCTGCTCCAAGAAAAATAACAAGACCCCATTTTGAAAACACTACCCCAAATGACACACACCAAATGGACCTCCTGTTCTTACCACATGACACAATAAGAAAGAAACGATACAAGTATGCACTGACTGTTGTAGACATTGCTTCAAGGTATAAAGACGCTGAACCCATATCTGACAAAACAGCCAGTACAGTTGCTACAGCATTAACAAAAATATATGGTCGAGGCCCTTTAAGATACCCCAGACTAGTGCAGGTTGATGACGGATCAGAATTCAAAGGTGCAGTTAATCAGTTATTTGCTAAGCATGGCATACTGGTCAGACGCGGTATTCCAGGTGTGCACAGATCACAGGCAATTGTAGAAAATTTCAATAAACAGTTGTCAGAGAGACTTTTCAGTTACCAGTATTCTAAGGAACTCATGCATGACACCCGTAACACGGAGTGGGTTAAGAGATTACCACATGTGATAAAAGCAATGAATAATGAAGGACACCCTAAGCCTGCTGATGCTATTAAATTGAAAACAATTGCAGAGCCAAAAAAAGGGCCAACCCCACCTCCAGACACAAGTTTATTTACCAAACAGGTGAGATATTTATATCAACCAGGGGAAGCTGAAAATGACATAAGACGCAGGGCGACAGACCCCATCTGGTCAACATCTGTTCATAATATAAAAAAAATAATCCCTGGTCCAGACGCAACAATATATTATCTGTATGAGCCTGCGCCTCAGAGGGCATTTGTCAGAGAAGAATTACAGATTATTCCCCCAGACACCGTTACGCATTTTTAATCATTTCATCAACTAACTCATTGATTAGTTCATCAACCAGTTCATCAGCTATTTCTTCAGATAACTTGAGCCTGTAATGACCAGGTGCATAAGCTTTCTCCTTACTGAAAAACACTCGTTTCGTGTCCCCTACTGCTAGAGACTTCTTTTGTGTTTGAATCATTTCAATATTGTGTCTATTTGACCTCAGTGTTTTGTTTGGATAATCAGGCATCAGTTCTCCATCTAACACTTTCTTGTAATGTTCATGACGGATGTCTTTATTTTTTATTGCTGTTTTTTTAATTCCTTTGGCTTTGGATTGACTTCCCTTTTGATGCAGTATAGAATACATTTTTGATCTCAGTCCAACATACTCAACTATAGGCACACCATTTAGTTCATCTTTAAACTTACCAGGCACTTTCTTGTTTTGTGTGTTGAACAGTGGATGGTCTTTAGGGTAATCAGATGTGTCATACATGTGTAACTCTGTTTTCATGTCTTCATAAAAGTCTTCAGTAGGCACGTCTATGATCATAGAGTCAGTGTCAGTGTATAGCAGACGACACTCAGGATACTTCGGTTTAAAGTAATCATAATAAAATTCAAGCATCAACAGTTTTGACAACTCCAGAATTGCCATACCAATGAATACTGGCTTGTCTAGTTTAACAATCTTTTTTTTGAGTGACACTGCATACAATGATGAATGAAATTCTTTGTACCCTGTGTACTGTGGCTTACCTGTAAGTTTAATTGCACCTGATTCAGTTGTAACCAGTCTCACATCTTTGCGGTGATGAGGATTTTCCATCGTCTTACCAAAACAGGCATTGTTCATAAGCTTAAAGAAGTCTTTGTCAAATGCAGTGTTGCCGTCTCTGGCACGCAATGTGGTGTTCTTCATTATGTAATCTTTCATGAAAGCACTCTGATCAAATTGAATTCCTCTGTGAACTTTCTTTAGTACTAACCCATGTCTGATGTAAAACTGCAACAAGCGATAGTGACACACGTAATTGAATTTATCATTTAAATTTGGTACAAGTTTGGTGTCTTCTTTTTTCCCCGTCATACTCATTTTCTCAACAGCCAACGGATAATCATTGTGGTAATCATGTAGGTGGTGTGGGTACTCCAGGTCTACTTCAAAGATCCAACCCTTTTCATCATTTTGACCTCGATCCATAATATATTTTGTTAATTTTTTTATACCATACTGTGACAAATCATACAAACAAAAGTTTTTTAATGGTAATAATTCACACATCGCGAATCCGTACAAATTGTTAGCGTCCACGTACGTAATAAATGACCTTGGCTTTGAGGGGTCAAAGTCATCAAGATATTTATTATTTGCCTTGGCATAATTGTTTGCTGCTAGACTAATCCCTCCCCTCAATCCACGTTCCACCATTTCACCCATCGTACGATCAGACAACAGGTCTATAAATATCTTACTGGATTTCAAAAATGCATCCCATGTCATGCCAGGACTAGTGATGTAACAAGCAGGGTCAAGCTTGTAGTGTAACAAACCCTTTTCACGGTAACTTTCAAATATATCTGCTAGCAAGCAAACGTCAGCTTTCAAGTACTGGTCGTGATAGTCACCAATTGTTTGACATCCTAACTTCCCCCATGCATCAAGTGCGTGTTGATATTCAGAGTCAGAAATACCTTTGCCAGTTAGTGTAGAATAAAATTTCTCTTTTGGTGGCAGTCTTGTTTCTTCAAACACAACCCAGTCACTGATGTACTCATATGGATAAACACCTTTTTTAATCAAGTCCGGCTCAAAATATTTACTTGTTATTGGATACTCAGTCAGTCCTTCTGCTAGACTAGCCAACCCTAAAGACAGATGTTGCATAGAGTCATAAAATGCTAATTTATCTAACCTAAAAGTCAAGTATTTCTCAGTTGTCTGGGCAATACAACTTATGTTTCTGTACGACTCATCCACAGCCTGCATGATAATATGTGAATCATATCCTTTGAGATTGTGGAAAAAGATAGGTAACTTATATGTCTTAGGATCTATTTTTAATAATAAGTTACAATTGCTATGTGCAGCACCTCTGTAACATCCAGTTATGTGATCATGGTCACGAACTTTATCACCCCCCAGAGGCTGTTCACAAATCCAACACATCTCAGCTGTATCAAATTTCAGTTTGTCTTCTTCTGTCATCACTAAAGGCATCTGACATGTTGTGAGATACTGTACTACCTGACTATACAGATGTCTCATTTCTGTTAAAAACAGACATGCTGCATTTTCACCTCTGTAGATAACAGGCTCTGAATGAAGACCGTCTGACCTAACAATAATGTATCCAAAAGAACACACCACTTGGTCACTCAATTTTATAGTCTTTGGTAATGACTCTGGAATTGGACCTTCATATGGAACGACGAGTGATTCAAAATCTGCGTATACTACAAATGGCAGCTTTTGTTGATTAACATAGTTCTTGAAATAAACCTTGCTGCCAGGATCTGGATACCTAAGTATTGTTTGAATGTCATCAGCCGACCTACAGTGCTGGGTATGCTTATGTGCCACTTTTATACAGGAGAATCTTTGTAAACATCTCTTACACACTTCCTGTTTACCATTATGTTTTGATACATGATTATGAATTAGACGTGACATATTTCTGATAATTGTGTAGTGAAAGTTATCACCAGAGCTTATTAGCAACATATCAACATGTTTATCTTCTGACTGTCCATATGTTGGGGCAATTGGTGATACTCTAATTGGCTGTAACTTATTCTCTGACTCATTTTCCCACACATACACATTCACAGATATATCAGGATTTAGTTTTTCAAACAAGTCTATGTCCTCTATTTTAACAGGGAACTCAATGCCACTGAAGTTGAGTTCGTTTATAAATTTGGTATAGTTAGATACACGTTCAGGTTTTGTTTTTACAAAATGAAGTTTAGAAAGCACACACCACATGAAACATAAATTATCATTGTTCTGAATATTGACGACAGCCTTTTTTTTTGCAACCTCAGTTGGAAGTGGTATCCATGATTTGCCTAAAATAGGATGATATCTTGACTGCTTTAGTTGTAGTTCATGTACAAGGCCTTCATGCCAGCCAGACCCTTGCATTTCTGCTCTGTCAATTGCTTCATGGAAGTCTGGTAACAATCTTTCTCTAAACACTTTCTCTAGTTCTCTTCTCGAATTAACTGTGTGCTGCCTTGTCGAGATATACGTTACAATAACTTCACCAACATCTCTGACAAATTCTATTTTTGCAACAATCTGAATCTTTACACTATCAGAAAGAAGGTTATTTTGTATGACTAAAAAAGATCTTTCTATTGATTCATAGACATTGTAAATATTATATATAGGTAAGTCAGTTGTGTGAAACACGTTTCTTAATCTTTGACGGTTGTCCATCTTTTTTATTTGTCCGACAAAAAAATAAATAGAAAATTATATAATGAAAATGGCACTTTATTGACTGTAACTCCTACAAAACAGATTTGTTTACACACTGACTCAATCATCATTATTGTATGTGTAATACCATTTTATTAAATGTAATATCGTTAAAATATAAATTTATTTTATATAGTTCTTTTGCTAAATTACTACACAATTTAGTAAACCAACCATCGTAATATTCGTTAACAGTAAATGATTGTGTCTTAATATCAACAGTTATTTTTTTAATAAATGGATTATCAACACATAAAGTTATATTACCAGACATATACACTGTTGTTGGTAACATAAATAAATTACCAGGTGACTCTCTATTATTAAGCTGGCTTTCATATTTAACATCTTTAAAGCAATGTGTAATATCTATGATTTCACTAATAGGCCAATTTTGTCTGTCTGTCAATGTCATTTTTAAAGACAAACCCAAAAGTATAAATTAATTCACTAACCCATACCCTGTAGGTTGATCTGTCTTTAAAATGAGCTTTAGATGCTTAGTTGATTTCAGTTTATTTTTTACATCATCCCGTTCTTGCTTATTTGGAATGACATCGTTCTCTCTGAGACAGTCTTCAAAGCTGTCACGGTCCTTACAGTAAAACAAACAGATAAACTTTAACTGTTCTCGAAAATCTTTCAGTACAGTATTATATTTCTGAGTGAGAATCCATACACTTATGTTTGCATGTCTGCCACTGAAGGCAAGTTCTGCTAATATGTTTCTCTTTTTGACAATGTCTTTCTCTGCAGAACAGTCATCGACTATGAACAATGTTGGCTGTCCTTCAAATTGCTTGTATAAATATAGCAGGTAATCATTCAGTTTTTTCTCAGGGTCGACTAAGTATATGTTGTTGTCAGTCCAAATGAATAAACGGTTGTGATAAGCTTTGTTGTGTTTGATTGTTGGACAAAATATTACAATGTTTTCGAAATGATGAAGGTATCTTGTTTGTAAGAGGTTAAGAACAAATTGAGTTTTTCCACAGCCCGTGGCACCGGCAAATAAGCCGCAATGTGGGTCATGCGTCATTAAGTCCATTTTAAAAACACAATATAATCTGTTTGTACAAAAACACTATGCTTGCCTTTCTGGTTATAAAAGGGGTTTCAAACTAACCACTCACACCGCAAGCCTTATAATAATGACTACGAAAAGCTTGTCTGGTTTTATTTATGGTGTGCGGTCTGTGATTTTAGACCTTACGCCCAGAAGCTGCAAGGTCCAAAATCACAGATAGGTCCGCCATTATCATGTTGGTTGGGTAAACAAGGTAATAAAACGCACGCAACACAAATGTCCGTGATCTGGTTTCAATTTAAATGCATAACACGACAAGGCAATGTCCGTGATCTGGTTCAAAGTAACAAATCACACCCGATTTTCTCCTCGAGTGATCTAAAACACTTGTAAACATGATGGGGTGTATACTAAATTGAATAATTGAGGTCTCTCCTGGGATTAAAGTTGTGGGTTTCAATTTAAATGCATCACGCGACAGACTAATAAATAACTGTATGAAAGGCTGATTGTCACCCGCTGGAGCGAAAACAGGAAACCGTTTCACAACCAATTTTCAAGCCCAACTTTCTGGTTATGAAAGAGATGCAATCTTGTAAACTAACAATGACTACACAACAGCTGTCTCTACCTACAGGTTATGACGGCAATAACTGCACCCAACAGGAATCCGGTTTCATCACGCGACAGTCTTGAGCACAAAGGCCGATTGTTCAACAGCGCAATGTCCGTGTGCGTCGCAGCAGTCACGATGCATGAAGTGAAAACTTTTCACAGATAAATTTTCACGTTGGACGTTTCATTTACGAACGACGTGGTGTTCCACATTTGGGAAATAACCTATATTAGAGATTTGTTCTATATTTTTGGTTTGCCCCAGAGTAAGAAAAATGACATAGTGGTTTAGTGACATACATTGAAGCGTTGACACAAAAAGGAATGCTAATTTGTTTTGTGTGTGCAGAGAGAGAGAGAGAGAGAGAGAGACACTATTTGGGCATAGAAGACTATTGTTTACAATGGTGGTATGAACAGGAAGTAGACACTATTTCTCAGGAAGGCCAACTCTGACAGCATTGAGTGGTGGGGTGTGGGGGTGTGTGTGTGGGGGGGTGGGTGGGTGGTGTGTATTTCTCGGGAAGATATTTTAACTAGCCTTTTGTTTCCAAGGGGTTGGGGGACCTGACTGGGCAGATAAATCTGTTAAATGAATTTGGTCAAGTGCGTTTGTTTATTTACGGAAAGGATTAAATAAATCAATTGTTTCTTAAATGGGTGGGGTTGTATTCTCCTATATTGTATCTCTCCACCCCCCCCCCTCCCCCTCCTGGACCCCCTGTGACCAAGTTTGGGTTTGAAGTTGTGAATAGTACATGTATTTGAAGAAGAAAATATGTTGGTCAAATATGGCTATTTTTGACTTATTTCCAGGTCCTCTGTGACCTTGACCTTTGAGAGAGGTCAATGAAACTGGTATGATTAGAAAGGTCTTGAGACTCTTTTTTGCTTTGTGCGTCAGCAAAAAGTAAAAATATAATAACAAGCCAGCTTCTTGATACAATCAGACAATATCAGTGACTGATTTAAAAGCAGCATTTGTCACCATGCAGACATTGATGAAACACTTTAGATTTGACTTAATTTTCTCTCTCTCTCCTGCACACACATCATCGCTCTCTAAGAAAAGCATGCATCATCAGCAGTCCACACATGATGTGTGTTAACACATCAAATTGCTTGCCACAGCGTGTCCAGCATTTTGCTTATGGTGAAATACTAATGAAATTCTGTGTCATCCTTGGCAGCCCAAAACAAGGTATGAACTCTTTAAAACATTGTGCAGAGGCATAGACAATACACTTTATCACTAAAGTGAACATCGTGACCAAATTATTTTTCTCATTATGTGGTAATCATGGCTGATTGTTTACAGGTACATGTAGCTACATTTTTCACGTTTCTATTGCCTCTATGTTTAAATGAATCTTTTAGCTTCAAAACAATCTTTTAAAACCATATCATGTTTAGCAGTAGGCGGTTGATTGAACGAAGACAATTGGAATGTATTCATATTCATTCATGTTGGAGAGTTGATTTTTGTGGAAGGTACATGATTCAACCAATCCTCTGTGCGCATGGGCACATCATGTAAGAAGAAATGAAGCATCATTAAAATTACGTAAGTTTTGCACTGCCACGAATTAGTCCGGTCCTGCAAGGGGGACAAGCCAAAGTAATGAGAAGATACAGTCACAGAAAGATGCCAGAGCCATTCTCGTAGAGACAGTCACCCGTGTATGTGTTGTGCTGGCAGCATCAGAGCCATTAATTTTTGTCATGGAGACAAGTCACCATGTACGCGTTGTGCTTGCAGCATCACAGCCATTTTCATGGTGACAGTCACCACTATAATTATGCCTTGTGCTGGCAGCATCACAGCCATTCTCATGGAGACTGTGACCGTGTATGTGTATTTGCTGCCAGCATCAAAGCCATTTTCATGGAGACAGTCACCATGCACACGTGCTTCCAGAGTCAGAGCCATTTACGTGGAGTCACCATGTACGCGTTGTGCTTGCGGCTAGAAAAGCGACCCCCATCCCTTGCGATGCGAAGGTGCGCACAACTGAGTCTTCGGAGCAAATGCCAGAGCGTAAAACGCATACCTAAGGGAGGCAACCATGCCCAATAGGGAGTGATTTTGCTCGCTATGTTTACCTCTCTTGCACCGACAGACCTGGCCACAGGCGGCACACCGTTGACTCGGATCGGCATAACAAAGCCGGATCGCGAAAGATAGGACTATCTGAGCCGGCACGCGCTGAACACGCTCTCGATCGCTCGCAAAACAGCTGTCAGGAACTAGAAAGTTATGGACTCAAATGCATTTCTTCATAACTTTTGCACATAACTTTTGCTGTTCATGCACAAAGCAGTTTACAGAAAACGCGATTGGCACTACGCTAAGGCGGAACACATGTCATCATGTTTTTTTGGCCCGATGCGACTGTCGACAGGCAGTATTTTCTGAACTAAACAAAAACTGATGAAAATAAACAAAATGATTCTAGTTACTTCCATGCAGGTACGCATCCTCGCTTTCGGGCTTTACTGACGGTCTA
The DNA here is from genome assembly GCA_036245525.1 of Semisulcospira habei. NCBI lineage: Eukaryota > Metazoa > Mollusca > Gastropoda > Semisulcospiridae > Semisulcospira > Semisulcospira habei. The sequence continues at coordinate 163,425,127 of BTPG01000004.1, forward strand.
CAATATATCTATCTATATCCCGTAGTCTTGCCGACCGTTGGCAGTGAGGCACCGGCACTGATGGGGACTTGGGGCAACCAGCTCCCTCCATTCCTCTCTGTTCTCTGCCATTCTTAGCGTATCACCCAGCCTCAGTCCTGTCCACTCTGAGATATTGTCCTCCCATCATCTTTTCCTCTGTCTTCCTCTCCTTCGTCCTCCTTGCGGCACAGTGCCTTGCAGGATTGTTTACGGTCTACACTGATACATAATTTGGTGACCTAGGATACTTTGGTATTTCACATTTCGAAATCAGTTATTTCTAACTGGTGCAGATTTTTCGGCGGATATGAACAAGCACACCGGCTCAGTGCCTGTTTTGTGAGTCGCACTGGATAGGTACCGGCTGCCACATTGGATAAGAACCAGCACGAATGATTTTTGTGTAGTGCCGGAGCCAGCGGCAATGCTTTTACGTAACTTGATTAAGATGCCCGCGGTGTAAATACCTGTTTGTCAGTGTGTATGCCTATTAGCACAGAGACATCGCTCTGTTATAATTATGGAAGAATGTTGACACTAAACAACACTGAATAACTGAAATATTATTGCAATACGGACAGTATTAACTTAACTGTACAAAAAGTGTCATTGATATATTCATTAGAATCTGAACTGTTTGCTAGAAACGTGGACTAAAATTGAATGTTTTTGTTATAAAATGTATTAAAGATTTAACTGACGTAAAAAAAAAAAAAAGGGTCTCAGTTGAAAAAACAACTATATCTTCAAATACTATATCTTCAAATGAAAATATGCTTTCTGCATTACGCATCAGTTTGAGATGACTTTGTCGGGGCCGGATTCACTCATCAATTAAATAATTATATGTATGATATTTTTTTAATAGGAGCATTTCACTTTATGTTTTAGGAAGCAATATGAATTTTGAATGTTACCACTGTGGGACGGAATTTAACCAAATTATAAAGCATAGCATAGATGAACATGTTGATCTGAACTTAAAATCGGCTGTTTGACAATTAATGGCTTAATGAGGAGGGACTTCGGAGTTGTCCCCTCCGATCTCATGAAAGAGGGCAAAACTATAATTGAAAATGAATGCGCCGCCCAAGAAATTGTTTTGTCAAGTGAAAGTACATCGCCATCAACTGCTGTTGAGATCAACTTACAAGTAGTTGTATAAACAAAGGGTATCTTGCAAAAGTGCAATATCTGCTACAAACAGCGGGCAATTACAAACTTGGAAATCAGCGAATTCATCATTGATAATGACCTAGATCTGCTTTTCCTGACCGAGACTTGGTTAAGGCCGACTGGTGACGAAGCCAAGTGTAGAGACCTAACTCCGCCCGGTTATGTAGTCAACTCATTCCCTCGTTCTTCTAGAGGAGGCGGAATTGCAGTGGTCTACAGAGACGTTTTCGCACCTTTCATCTCCTGCTCCTCTTTGTTTAATGACTGACTTCGCGCACGAGTCCTTCGAGCTTTGCCATGTCAAACTGACTCTTCCACAACGATCACTCCACCCATTCTGTGTTTACAGACCGCCGCCAAGCCGTAAGAATAAACTCTCTGACTCTATGTTTATGGGGACCAGTTTCCAGATCTTCTTGAGTTTGTTAATTCACTCAGTGGCGATCCTGTGCTCCTGGGCGAGTTTAATTTCCACTATGATAGTCCATCCAATCCTTCAGTGTCAAAACTGTTGGACCTTCTCTACATGTTCAACCTGTCACAGGTTGTTGACAGGCCTACACACATCCACGGACACATTCTTGACTGGGTTGTTGTGAGATCAGACAGTGACTACCTATCCTCTACTGCAGTTACTGATGCATTATCGTCTGACCACTACTGCGTTACAGCCCGCCTTAACGTGCTTCGGCCTTGTGCAGCTCCAGTGTTCAAAAAAAAACTTCAAGTCAGTTCGAAACTTTCGGGCTCTTGATCGACTTGCATTTGAGGCGGATCTTTTGGAGCGACTTCCCACTGTTACCGAGGTTACTGCTGAAGCACTGGATAAATGTCTACGGTCGGCACTGGACCAACTTGCTCCTGCGACACGTCGTAAGATTCCAGCCCGTAGATCAACCTCACATGGCACAATGCTGTAGCGAGTACTCTGCGCACCGCCAAACAGGAACGTCGCAGGGCAGAAAGACAGTGGCGCAAATCTGGGCTTACAGCAATTGTTTTCTGCTGCCAAGAAAGCTGTAACCAGGTTAGTGAGCACAGCAAAAACTTCCTACTACAGTATGAAGATCGCCGCATGCAACACCAGTAAGCAACTGTATTCAGTGGCTGATCAGCTGCTGGGCAAAGTCAAGTCTTCTCCTCTTCCTAGCATACACTCCATGACTGAACTTCCATCTCGTTTTTCCACATATTTCATGGACAAAGTTCAAGCCATTCGCGACGACCTTGTCTCACAGTCTTTTCAGACAAAAACAGTCTCTTCTAATGACTATGTTTCTGTGGTCAGACCATGTCTGTGTTTAGACCTGTCTGCTGTGACGATGTCCACAAGTTGTTAATGAAGATGACCCCTAAGTCATGTGAGCTCGATCCAGTGCCTACCATTTTGTTGTATAACTGTTTGGATAGTTTACTGCCGTACGTAACTCACATTATCAATGCTTCGCTTTCATCTGGTGTTTTCCCTTCAATGTATGAAAGTGCTGTTGTGAAACCCCTACTGAAAAAAACCCTCATTAGATCACAACGACCTTAGGAGTTATAGACCTGTCTCAAACCTACCGTTTCTGTCAAAAGTGATCGAAAAGATTGTGCTTTCGCAACTTTTGGATCACGTGGCATTGAATAATCTTATGGATCCATTTCAGTCAGCCATAGTACTGAAACAGCACTTCTCAGAATCCTGAATGACTTGTTACTTTCTCTGGATGATGGTAAGGTGTCAGTGCTCGCTTTACTCGATCTTTCTAACGCGTTCGACACAATCGACCACACTATCCTGATTAATCGTCTCCACCTTGTTTTTGGCATTGATGGCACTGCCCTGTCTTGGTTCCACTCTTACATTTATAACTGAGCGGTCACAGACTGTTTCTGTCGATGGGCATGTCTCTGCACCTGCCAGCCTCCGTTTTGGGGTCCCACAAGGTTCGTATTAGGCCCAGTGCTTTTCCTACTGTATGTACAGCCTTTGTCCAGTATCATTGCTGGACACTCTGTTGCACATCATGCTTACAGTCATGATACACAGCTCTATAGGTCAGGCAGTGTGAGTCAGGTCAAAGAGATCATCCAGAGCGTGTCACATTGCATTCTTGATGTGAGGCTGTGGATGTCAGAAATCAAGCTCAAACTGAATGAAGGAAAAACGGAAGCCATGCTCATTGCATCACCCAAAGTATCTTCTTCTACCCCTTTGCCTCAGCACATCATGTTTGAGAACACGACCGTCAGCTTCTCTCAGGCGAAGAACCTGGGTGTTGCAATTGAGCATGTGACTTGTCCATGGATAAACAGGTCATGAACATTTGCAGGGCAGCCTATTTGGAGATGCGTCGTATTAGCTCTGTTAGACAGTTTCTTACCTCAGAGTCTACAAAAACACTGGTTTGTTCATTTGTTCTGTCTCGCATTGACTATGCCAACGCACTCTTATCTGGATGCCCGCAGTATCTATTTGATCGGCTCCATAGAGTCCAAAATTCAGCCGCACGACTGGTCATGAAAGCGAAAAAGTCAGACCATGTGTCCCCCACCCTGCACGCTCTCCGCTGGTTGCCAGTGAACTTGAGGAGAGTCAAGCACAAAGTCTTGTCCATTTGTCATGTTTCTCTTTCTGGCACTGGACCCACTTATCTCTCAGAGCTCTTTCACTGTTATATCCCTTCGAGGCAATTGCGCAGTTTGTCTGACAATAAAATGCTTCGGATTCCTACAGTAAGGACTAACAGATTTGGGCAGAGATCTTTTTCTTACCAGGGTCAATCAGCCTGGAATGATCTTCCTAAATCATTGAGACACAGTGAGTCTAGTGCCAGTTTTAAACACAGCCTTAAAGCCCATCTTTTCCCATCTTGATTATCAGTGTTCATGTAATTAGTCGTTTTCTGTTCTTCTGTGTAATTGTAGATGTGGCTTCTTGATTATCAGTGTTCATGTAATTAGTCATTTTCTGTTTTCTGTGTAATTGTACATGTGGCTTTGTCACCTTTTGTGTCATATTTTCCTTGTTCATATGTACGGTTCCTAGAGCATCTTACTTATTATTATTATTATTATTATTCCAGACATAGACAATTAAGTTCTCATAAACTCCTGCGGCGAGGCTGCTGAGTTCCTGCGACCACAAGGGCTCATCTGACACCTAGCATCATGCAGATAGACCTGGCTGGGATAATGCCAGTTTTAATCTCGTTTTCAAACAAGAAAACCGACGACATTAAAGAATGTAAACTTATTTATTCCTGTGTGGATTTGCTTTCAAATTGCCATCATTTTAGAGGGCAACCGAAGTCAACACAACATGGTGACTGATGTGATATGATATTGTAGTGTAACACAACAGTTGGTTATTGGGTTTAACGCCGAGCAGGCGACTAAGGCCATCTCACGGCGGGTAACACAAAAATATCAAATAGCAGAACAAACCGGTTTAACTAGAACAATTGTTCCACCACAATAGCACTGAAAAATTATCTGACGTCACCTTTTCTCTCAACACTTAGATATAGTACCGAAAATTAATACACGAGCAGCAAAATGACGTCACTATAAGCTTGATGTCACGGCATCGCTAGTCTCACGACGCCGTTAGTGTACACAGTGACGAAATTGATAATTCGCGTAACTCGTCCGAAAGGCCGCACGCAGCCCGCTCTTCCAGGGCTGACTGTTTTGTTCCACACAGCCTCTTCCAGGACTGACTGTTTGATTGGAGTATATAGTGGATCCAAAACTTGCAACAATGAATTAATTAATATTCAAAATGTAGCTACATGATATACTCAGTACACCTGCATGCTTTTCTGAAAGCGCGTCGATATTAGTTGTGTGTATGCGTGTCACATGAGTGCACGCGCTCCAAACATCTCCAAGAGGCATAGATCCTCATGTGCCTTCCGGGCGCATGAGAATCTATGCCTTTTGGAGATGCGCGCATGCCTAGTGTGTGTGTGTGAGAGAGAGAGAGAGAATTACGTCATATTTACAGTATTGCGAGTGGTGACGGAGTTGTTTTTTTTTACGTCACCGCCACTGTCTGACTTTCTCAAGAAGTCAAGGTTTTTTACTGTTTAATTTTTTTATGAAAAGAATTCATTTTTACTGGAGAAGTTGAAAGGGTGCAAAACTGGCTAACTCATCCAATGTCTTTATCCAAACTAGCTATATCCGAAATTTCAAGTAAAAATGACAAAAATTCTCTGCGGTCCTCCAGTGAGAAAATTTTGAAGGCTCCGAAACGTAACTTGAAAACTGTTGGTGGGAACGCTCATTCAGCTTCATTGCACCTTCAGTTTGAAACTCGCTGCCTGCCCAGTCTGCGAAATCGCCCTACTCTCTCTCAGTTTAACTGAGGCTCAGTTGAAAACTCACTTCTTCCAGCTTGCTTTTCCTCAGTCGTAGATCCGTGGTCCTGTTGTGTTTATTTGTAATGTTTCACATCGTCTATGTCATGTTTGAATGCGTGTGTTAGCGCAATGAGGTTTTGCCACAAAAAAGACTTTGCGCTATACGAAGAACCATTAATTATTATTTATTATTATTAAAAATTACTGACTCTAGGTCTAATCTGGGTCAACCCACTTTCTATAAACGGTCTTTTACGTCTTAATGAGACATCCAGTTACAAAACGCTCGGAGGCTGTCTTAGCCACCCCTTAACTCATTCTACCCCAGACACACCACAGCAAGATAAGGATCGATCATGATAGTTCAAGGGTGATGCCAGAATAGCTTGGCGCCTATGGGCGCCAAGCTATTCTGGCATCACCCTTGAACTATCATGGTCGATCTGTGTCCTGCACTGCAATGCAGTCTTCAGAGAACAACGGCAACACTTGGGGATTTCGGTGTTGGGGTACAATGACTTAAATAAAGTATTTCGCCGTTTCACGCTTGTACGTACAGCAATGTCTGAGATTCTCGCGTATACATACATACGCACGCGCGCGCGCGCGCGCACACACACACACACACACACACACGCACGCACGCACACACACACGCACCGGCCTTTCGCGCCAAATGTACGTTCAGCAGCGAGGTTAGCGTAACTAGATATGACGTAGTTTGTATCTTGTTACTTCAGTTGTCAGAGGTTTAGCCTGCTCGCCTTTGACGTCATGGACTGACTTGCTATTAAATTCGCCCCACCGCGACCCATCCTAAAAAGTCCCTTCTATAAATAGAAGGGACTTGAAAAGTCACAAGATACTCACAGTTTTAGCAGGTCTTCGTGTGTCCAGTGATAAAGTCCTCTTCCATTTTACTCGAAACGTGTGGATGTCACCACACACGTGTTTACATGGTAAAGAAAAGAAACAGTGAACAAGACAAAAACAAAACAATTTTATTTTAAATTCCCGGCGTGAACCTCTTAAAAAAAAAAAACCACGTCAGCTTCATCACAAGAGCACATTCGCTCACTGAGTTCACCAGTCCTCCTCAGTTTTCATTCGCGAGAAAAAGAACTAACGATGGTATCGATTAAAATGTAAATATTAAGATTTTAGCAAAGTTTTGATTTGAAATATTAAAGGACAAATTATTTGAAACTTCTAGGCGACAGATGTGTGTTTGGCCTGCAGTGAGCGTCAAAAACAAAGGCAGAACTTTTACAGAACCTTCAGCGCAGTTCTATTGTATAAATATCAAACGAGTATAAAGAGGATTAAAAAACAAACAGATCATGTTCCTTCCTGGGACACCTTGACATCATGTGTCGTTTCAAGTTTGAAGCACGCTTGAATTTTGCAAAACATCTTGCACGTGAAAAGTTAGAACAGCATCAGTATGCAGATGCTGTTGAACATGTTTTTTTCCCGTGGAACGTTTTATCACATACTAGACAAAAATGAGAGGGGGTGGGGGTGGATGGGGGGGGGGGGCGGGGGTGGAGGGAGGGGGGCGGGGCGTTTGGACTTGGCATACCTGTCGGCGAGCGTTTCTCTGCAACGGAAGCGGCCTTGCACGTCACTCTTTTGATCCACAAGCGGATAGTGTTCATATGCGAATGCAGTTCTTTTGCATCATCAAAACCTTTATCACAAAATGAACATTTGTGGGCTGGTCCACCCTGGTAACCGCCTATGTTTGAGTCGCCTGTGTTGTGCAAGGGATGAAGAGTCAGCAACGATACATATTTCCGCATTCAGAGAACAAAGAGAACTGCTTCCTTTTAGCAGGTGTTGATGATGTCTGACAGGGCTGGAAGGGCTCATTGGGGCCAGGCTGCGTCTCCACAACCTCTTTATTCACATCAAAGAAACTTACACCACGTTCCCAGAAAGTTTCATCTAAAAAAAGACATATATTCTATATATCAAATCCTCATATTATCACAAATCAAATAAAGAGAACGTCTGTCCTTCTTGTCCAAGCCAAAATGCTGGAGGGGCTGGTTTAAACCCACTGTGTTTGCCGGCTCAGTTCACTATACCACAGAACATGCACTACCTAATTTCTTCTTTCACATTGCCGCGTACTATCTAGGCCAGTTGGAGCGCTGATTGCCGCGTACTATCTAGGCCAGTTGGAGCGCTGATTTCTGGAATGTATGTGCAAAACATAATAAAACTTAGATGTTCCGACAGAAATGTGTTTATCTCGTGTAAATCGAAACACTTGTTAATTAAAGTGGAAATCTTATGGAAAACAGTAACAAAATGCGTCGAGCGTCCGTTAACGTGCAAGCAGCACGACAAAAAATTACGTATGAGCAGAACAGAAGCTATCACACAAACAAAATTCAGGTCAAAACAAGGCTCTACAGAGACAGTCGATACAGTTTAGTTATGGGAACAGTCACGGTTCGTGTGTGGCGATGGTCTTCCCGATCCGGCTATGCACCTATCTGAGTCGGCGGTGTGAAGGGAGGCAGGCAACCACTTCTGTTATACAGTCGACGACGCTTAAGTCGTACCTGCAGTGCAAAGTTTTTTTTCGTTCAGAGTTGTTCGACCTGAGCGTTGTTGTTTTTTTCATTTCTACGGAACAAAACTATGTTCATAACACACAACATTCTTCTAAGATAAGAATAAGACATAAAAAGTCATGTTGAAACAGACAAAAAGAGCCGATGAGAAGGTGTTCTGACAAAAGCACATCAGAATTTACCTAAAATGAATCTCTCGTAATGCCGGGCTGACTAGAGACAGACGGACAGACTTTCCAGGCGACACCTGTAACCACACTCCTGAAAACAGCTATAATTCAGAACGTTATTTTTCCTGTGTCTGAGTTTTCTCAAATCCATGACTGAAGGAATTTACACACAAATGAACAACTTTCAGCACTTAAAGCTCAATAAATTCATTGCATATGGCTGTTTAACCTGTTTTCCATCTTTCCATCCTCATTAGTAAATCCAGACACGCCTCTTTCTTTCCAAACAAACAGATATTAGATGATCAACAAAGAGAGAAGAGAGAATACACGTAACACGGACCGACCGACTCATTTTGTGGTTATTGTCCTCAGTTCCTTACAACAGTTACGTGTTTGGCTGTAAACATATAGTAACAACGGCAATGACAAATCAAAAAGAAAACACAAGAAGCACGACGCAATGGATGCATTAAAGCTGTCTGCCCTAGGATGGGCAAAACGGGTTCAGTCTCAATGTTGTCTTGCCTCAGCGGAGACTTTTCTGCTCTTCTTTCCACAACCCCATGTGAGCATGCACACGTAACAGAGGTCTTTTAGTGGCTCTGGTAAAGGTCGTTGGAACTCACCAGCATACACTAAGGGAAAACCGAGGAGATCAGAGAAGTCTTTCATTTCGTTACATTCAGACTTCAAAAGCTGTTAGCCTTTTTATTATTGTAAGACATACTGAGAACATTTGAATAAAGTAGATATTGGCAACTATTGATTCTCCATTGTCGGGAACAGGTCACTTTCAAAGTCACCCACAGACACACACTTTACTGTTTAATTCTCTCCCCACCCCCACCCCTCTCTCTCTCTCTCTCTTGCATTATTTGCATTGCTTTTTTCCAGTTTATTTCTTCATGTTTCGATTTATTGTGTTATTGTGTTTCTTACTCTTTGCTGTTAATATTTCTTTTCTAACAGGACAGTTTGTAAGAGAGGCGTTTCGCCTAAAACCTTATCCTGTCAATAAAACGTTTCATCATCATCTCTCTCTCTCCCTCCCTCCCTCTCCCTCCCTCCCTCTCCCTCTCTCTCTCTCTCTCTCTCTCTCACTCACACACACACACACACACACACACACACACACACACACACACACACACACACACACACATACACGCAATTTTGATTATGACGACCTCATTCGATGACGGGCCCGAAGGTTCGAGGTGTACAGCAATCGACAACGAGCATGACCAGAAGGGGCCGGTGTGACTTATGTCGCTGTGTGTTCAAAAAGACCCATATATATCTGAGTTCGACTCATCCGAGCTCGGAAACACATTCGACTTACCTGAAGTTTGACTCGACGGAGCCGTTTTCAGTTAAAACGATAGTCATAGAAAGTATAGTTGCACGCTATTAATGGTATACCGAAAGAAAAAAAACAGAACGGTATGGCACCGCACTGGTACGCCATTCCGGACGGGTGCGGCCGTGTACCGGTACACTGGCCAATTAATAACAATAAACTATTAAATTTAAAAAAAACTGATCGAAGGCCGGAGGCAACTAGCGTGTGCTGTTTTCTAAACTGTGCTTTTGTTCAGCTTGGTAAATCACTTTTCTACATTGTCTGATACGTATAAATCGCGGTGAACAGATCAACCAATTAGTTCATTGTTGGCAACTGATTGGCATGGCGTCATACTCGCGCGCACACGTGTGTGCCGGTGTGTGTGTGTTTGTGTGTATGTGTGTGTGCCCGTGTATGTGTGTGTGTGTGTGTGTGTGTGTGTGTGTGTGTGTGTGTGTGTGAGAGAGAGAGAGAGAGAGAGAGAGAGAGAGAGAGAGTCATTGAATCATTGAGATAGAGGTGTTAACACGATCAAAGGCCAGGCAATTCTAAGCACATGCCGTTCAGGACAATTAACGAAAACAATTAATTGTGTATAAGGAAAAATAATGTTAAGGAAAATACAACGTTACAGAAAAATAATCAATAATCATCCCTTTAAAAACTAAACGGATGCTGCTAACTGAACTATTGTTATTTTCGTTGAGAGAGAGAGAGAGAGAGAGAGAGAGAGAGAGAGAGAGAGAGAGAATCAATGAATCAATGAATCTTTATTTTACAACGCTGAAGATATTAACACAGTCAGGGATTATGTCATTTTTTTTCGTACCTGCCGTTGATCCACCGGAGAGAGAGAGAGAGAGAGAGAGAGAGAGAGAGAGAGAGAGAGAGAGAGAGAGAGAGAGAGAGAGAGAGAGAGAGAGAGAATCAATGAATCTTTATTTTACAACGGTGAAGATATTAACACAGTCAGGGATTATGTCATTTTTCGTACCTGCCGTTGGTCCACCGGAGAGAGAGAGAGATGATGATGATGATGAAACGTTTTTATTCAGGATAAAAAGTTTTAGGCATAGCAATGCCTATCTTCCAAACTGTCCTGCTACTCTACACATATAAAAATACATCAGACGATACAGCAAAAGATAAAACATATATAAGTAAAAAGACCAATTCCCCCCCCCCCCCACCATCAGAGAAAAAAAAATAATAAAAAGTAAAATACAAAAGGAATTAAAACAATATATATACTTGTATGAACCTGACATGTTAATGCAGACAGTCAAACTATTACATAATCTGCAGCAATCTGCTGTGCTGGAGCAACATACTAAGCAGAAAGATAGAACATTCACATCGACAGCAGATATTTATGGACGCGAGCTCTGAAGATAGATAACTTTGAAATAGACTTTAAATGAGAGGGCTTAGCACCGGAAAATGATATGCTAGATTTGAAGATGTCGATTCTGGGTTTTGGGAGATGGAGTAAGCTGTTCCTCGTGTTCTCTCTATTCGTGTGGGAAAACAGCTCACGGAGATGGGGAGGGGCGGCATCGTTTAGAATTTTTTGCACAAGTAAGCATCTATTAAGTTCCAATTGTTTACTGAGTGGTAGGATATTAAGGGCCTTCAGTCTTTCATCAGTAGGGGACGAACCAGGAAGAATAAGCTTAATACCTCGCCGGTAAAGGGAATTAATTTTTTTCAAATGAATGTCTCCACAGCCGTCCCAGATATTGGAAGCATAATTGCAATGTGTCTTGATGTGTGCGTTAAAGAATAGTTTTCGAGCATCAATGTCAACTATACGACTTAATTTGGATAATAAAAAGAGATTCTTCGAAATAGTTTTACAGGCAGTTTCTATGTGAGGCTCCCAGAGAGAGAGAGAGAGAGAGAGAGAGAGAGAGAGAGAGAGAGAGAGAGAGAGAGAGAGAGAGGGAGAGAGAGAGAGAATCAATGAATCAATGAATCTTTATTTTACAACGGTGAAGATATTAACACAGTCAGGGATTATGTCATTTTTCGTACCTGCCGTTGGTCCACCGGAGAGAGAGAGAGAGAGAGAGAGAGAGAGAGAGAGAGAGAGAGAGAGAGAGAGAGAGAGAGAGAGAGAGAGAGAGAGAGAGAGAGAGAGAGAGAATCAATGAATCAATGAATCTTTATTTTACAACGGTGAAGATATTAACACAGTCAGGGATTATGTCATTTTTCGTACCTGCCGTTGGTCCACCGGAGACAGAGAGAGAGAGAGAGAGAGAGAGAGAGAGAGAGAGAGAGAGAGAGAGAGAGAGAGAGAGAGAGAGAGAATAAATGAATCAATGAATCTTTATTTTACAACGGTGAAGATATTAACACAGTCAGGGATTATGTCATTTTTCGTACCTGCCGTTGGTCCACCGGAGAGAGAGAGAGAGAGAGAGAGAGAGAGAGAGAGAGAGAGAGAGAGAGAGAGAGAGAGAGAGAGAGAGAGAGAGAGAATAAATGAATCAATGAATCTTTATTTTACAACGGTGAAGATATTAACACAGTCAGGGATTATGTCATTTTTCGTACCTGCCGTTGGTCTACCGGAGAGAGAGAGAGAGAGAGAGAGAGAGAGAGAGAGAGAGAGAGAGAGAGAGAGAGAGAGAGAGAGAGAGAGAGAGAATAAATGAATCAATGAATCTTTATTTTACAACGCTGAAGATATTAACACAGTCAGGGATTATGTCATTTTTCGTACCTGCCGTTGGTCCACCGGAGAGAGAGAGAGGGAGAGAGAAAAATGAAATGAAATGAAATGAAACTATTTTCCAAGGATAAAAGAATAGGTGCGCAGACCTTTTTTCATTCTTGTCCTTGCTACAAACTACATGAAAACACACACACACACACACACACACACACACACACACACACACACACGCACACACACACGCACGCACGCCGGCACGCACACGCGCTTGCACACACTCACACACACACCCACACACGCGCGCGCGCGCACGCACACGCACGGAAGTACGTAAATCAGAGTTAGGTCAGACCCCGCTACGGCTCAAACATGGGATTAAAGGCCGGGAAAAACGTTGTATCGTGATGTATGTCCCGGGCCTTCAACCAACGCCCGCGTCAGACGAAGCACAGTTCCGACCCACGTCTGGCTAATATGCATCACGCACGGTACATGAAATACTACTACATAATAAACACATATATAGTATACATTGCACACTGATAAGACTACATTCGGTACATTGAACGCAAAAACTGTAAGCATAAACGTCAAGATTATCTAGACGTTTTACATCCTTCTGACTAACCCACCACACACATACATGCACGCAAGATGCACGCACACACATACATACATACACACACACACACACACACACACACACACACACACACGCGCGCGCGCGCGCGCACACGCGCACGCGCGCGCACACACACACACACGCACACACACATGCACGCACACACCAGCATAAACAAATATGCACAAAACACACTGTTCCGCACACACGCACGCACACACATACACACGCGCCCACACATTTGCATGTGTAATAACAGTCGTTATTCAGAACGCAGCAGTCGCGTGCGCTTTGTTCGGCGGCTCAATTAAGTGCCGGAATAGTCTTGCCTTGAAGGTGGACAATGAAGATACCTCGGTAATATTGGCCGGAAACGAGTTCCACAGTTTGGCCCCTGAGTAAGACAGACTAGTTTTGAATATATCAAGTCGTGGCCTAGGTACTGACAGTTTGTTCCTTGATGTCTTGTATGGTGTGTTAGCATCCTTAAACAAATCCGAGACGTACCGCGGGGCGGTTTGGGATTTTCGGACTTTAAACATTAACACGCCCTTATTGAACAGAAAGAGGTTACGTAACGGAAGCATGTCAAGGGACCTAAGTCGCTCGTCAGTGCTGTCTCTGCTATTAGGAAGGATTAGCTTGGCTGCCCTCCGGTGGAGGGACTAAGCCTTTTTAAGCACGCATCACTACACCCGTCCCAGACTGTAGATGCGTAGTCAATGTGGGACTGGATGTGAGCGCTGAAGAAGAGTTTTCTAGTTGGTGAGTTCGTAAAGTAAATAAGTTTTGAAAGGAGAAAAAGATTTCTGGACACAATTTTGCACACACTGTTTACATGCGCATGCCATGTCAATTGATCGTCTATAATGACGCCTAACAGCCGGCGCTCCTTAACTTGTTTAATTGGCTGACAGTTAAGGGAAAGGCTAAGTGGCGGTGGGTTTAGCTGGTGCTTTTGACGTGTAGTGATTAGCATGCACTCTGTTTTAGATGGATTAGGTATCATGTAGTTATCTCGGCACCAATTTGACGGACGTCTAATAGACTATGTTGCAAAGAAGAATTAATTGTACATATTTTTGCCGACGACACGTTGAGAGTAGCGTCATCTGCAAACAAATTGCATCGCACATTTGATTGTGAGATACACAAAGGCAAGTCATTAATAAAAATTAAAAACAAGAGAGGGCCTAAAATAGACCCCTGGGGTACTCCATGCTTAATGACACCTTCTGAGGAACGCTTACCGTTGACAAAAACATACTGAGATCTATTGCTTAGATAAGATTTAAAGAAGGCAGAGAGAGAGAGAGAGAGAGAGAGAGAGAGAGAGAGAGAGAGAGAGAGAGAGAGAGAGAGAGAGAGAGAGAGAGAGAGAGAGAGTGTTAGCGTTCATGTGTGAGGCTGAGCGTTAAAATACCGGTTCGGACTTTGGTACCTGTATGCAACTCAGAGCAGCCTTGGCCACGGAAAAGAAAATGGTCCGACCTATCCGAGTTTGGAAAACAAGAAACGCATTAGACTTATCCGAAGTTTAAATAAACCCAAACTGGGCCGTTTTAGAAATACGTAAAATTAGTTTTAGAAGAGCAGCTTTATACAGGGGAAATCTGGTTCGACTTGAGCGTTTCTCGACCTATTCGTCTTTCACTTAGGCGTATGGAACTGCACTTAAAAAATGTGTTCGACTGATCCGACTTTTGACAGGAAAAACGCCTTTGACTTATCCGAAGTTCGACTTAAGCGAGTTCCAGTTATCCGTTGTAAAATTAGTCATGGAAAGAACAGCTTTGGCCGGGGAAAAAGAAGTTGTTCGACTGAAGCGTTCTTGGACTTAAACGTTTTCGATTTAAGAATATGGGACTGTATACTGATTTTGCTCGGTACAGGTCTTGAACAGATCGACCAATGCGAAATGATCGTTTTCCTTGCCATTTTAAGAGCTGCGTTTCGCTATTAATTTTCTCCTCTATTCCAAAGACTTTATTATAAATGTTAGACCTGCGGGGGCTCATGAGGATATATGCTTCTTGCTGACGTTACTTTGAATTCATTTCCCTGTGACAGCTAGTTTTGTTGTTGTTGTCGTTGTTGAATTAACTAAGATTACAGAAACACAGTCTGCAGAGTTGGCACTGACCGGGTTAACATGAGTTAGCATGAATGCTCATTTTATCGACCTTTACACCTAGGAGAGTTCCCATGACGTGCACTTATTGCAGAGGAAAACCCCTGTACCAGTTCCTACTCAAATCGATTGTGAAACGAATGATCGAAATGTATTAGTTGACAAAATGATGGAGGAGCCCGGTATCGGCAAAGATTACGACTACAATCAAAGCCCGATCCCGCTGGAGCAGTTCGCTTCGAGAGAAGCAAGAACACTGTGCCATTTAAAAAAAAAAACACGTGAAGTCCCTCCCCACCCCACCACTCTCGAACATACTGTATATTCAACTGCCCTTGTCTGTTATGTTTGTGGTTGTGTTATTCTTTTAGGGCATGTGTGTCATAGGAAAGATCTGATGTTCAGTTTAGTTATTTTGGATCAGAATCACGTACCTTTTTAGTATGATTCGTTTTCTTTTGCATGGAGAATTGCGATCGATTTTTGTTGTGTAGCTAGAATGTTGCACATTTTTGCAAAGTCCTACCTAGATTAACTTGGAAGGTCCTGGAAGAGGCGCGATCGTTAGTGTGACCTCAAATATGACGTCAAAGTTGTATAGTACACATGTTGGCTACATTTCGCAACATTTTGCAATGCACCTAGATTTTAGTGGAATATTGTAGATAGATCGAGAGTGTTCTTTTTAATGAATATTAATGAGTTTTGGTTACGTTTTCTTTTCTGATTGGTTGAGTTGTGTAATTTGCGGGATTGTTCTGAAAATCTGTAATAGTATAAAAGAGGGTGTTAGGAAATATGTGTGTGCATTGTATGGGAGACGCAGTGTATCAAAATTGTGGATGCATTGGATGAGACTGTATCAAAGTGTGGATGCATTTGTGGATGCATTGTGCTGATACTGAGTGCATCGCGAGAATAAAGTACTTTTGGAACTGTTACTCCAGTGTGGTCTACAATCTTGTGCAACGTGTGACGAGTTGCAAGTGAATGAAATTTTTCTACAAGAACCCTACGTGAGTGTGTCTGGTGTTATTGCATCATACTACGACAACGACTACCACGTAACATTGTCATACCACAAGTTGAACACACATGCACACACAATAACCCCGGCGTGACAAACACACACACACACACACACACACACACACACACACACACACACACACACACACACACACACAGTCACACGCAAACATGAATCGAGAAATAAGTATTTCGGTGGCATATTTTTTTAAAATTGGCAATCGGTATTTGTAACAAACCGTTCAATATAGTGACACAAAATAGCGACGAATTTTCAATCATTTCAGTTGTGCGATCACGTGTATAGCGGCACTCGATGATCAAGCCGTGAGTTCACACACAGAATTATTGAATATGTAACTGAGCACAGTTTGTCATCTGCCATTCATATGAAAATTCAAGGGTAGTGCCAGATTAGCTTGGCGCCGACAGGCACCAAGCTAATCTGGCATTACTCTTGAATTACACTTTGTCTCGGTGCTAACAGCGCCCGACTGAACAAGAAAAATACACGTCCCTCCTGGCCCTTCAGTTTACGTCAACGCCGGACGACACCAAACAACGACCGAATCAAGGCAGATAACTGCAACTTGTAACATAAGCGTACGCAAAATTATAAACATCTGGAGGGCTTATGAGGATCTATGCTTCTTGGGTGTGTTTGGAGTGCTGTCTATACTTAAAACACAAGATGGTTATCCGCCGCGATTTCGCTCAAGTTCGTAGCAAACTAAACCTCACTAATGACAAAACGAGGCGATGCGGGGAAGCCAGCAATCAGTCGGCAATAAGCCTGTCGGCATACTATAAGCTTCGGACCGACAAGCAATAAATGACTGGGACACAAGAGTGACAGGAAAGTAAACACACAACTGTTGCATTGTTGTCACAGATAAGCATGTCAACCGAGACTATAACAATGAGTAGGCCTAAGTACAAGATGATATGGCCGGATCGAGCACTCTTGAACTATCATGGTCAATCTATCTTCTTAACTGATATGCGCCCAGGTCTCATATTGTGGATTTGAACCTCAAAGCGGATTTATTTTTATTTCTATGACGCCACACGACTAATCACGTAGGCACACAGTTTACTGTGAATAGCCGGTGTGCATTGTACACGTCATGACGGTGAGATGGAACAACCACGACAGCTCGAGCTGATCATGCATTGAAAACCATTGAACGATCATTTTCGGTGCATGCATCTGCATTTGCGCTCAAACTGAACACTCGGTATAATTATTGTTCTGAGGGTAGAGTGTTTTAGACGGCACAGAGTTCGCTAAAGACTTTGGGGACAGACACCTGTTTGCTTACTTTTCACAAGCAGGCATTAGCAAAAAAAAAAAAAAAATGATCAAAGTATTAACTCATTCAGCCCGGCGCGTGTATTTCCCAAATTTTGGAGGCGTCATCTAACGTCTAGGCACCTGTTGCAGGAGATGGATCGACTATGAGAATTCAAGGGCAGTGCCAACAAGATAAAAAAAAATCTGGCACTGCCCTTGAATTATCATGGAAGACCCACTTCCTGCAACAGCGCGTCAGGGCTGAATGGGTTAAGTGGGGAAATGAAATGACCAGTCGTGCGCAGGCCCACGTCAGTCAGTCTTTCAATAGCAGTAGGCCTACATACGTACCAGGCGCGACTGGGTAGATGGATCAACTGTCCTTTAAAACTGGCTCAGGAACAGACACAGCCTTGACCGACTTGCGTGGCGCCTTTGCAAGCTGCGCCACCGACACTGATATCTCAGTGCATATATATCCCCCTCACAGATGAAGACGAAAGATTGAAAACCGCACGTTTTGATTTGACAAGGCGGCTACCCAGTATGCAACGGTCCTCGGGCCCACGACGGCGGTGGATCGACCATGACAATTCAAGGGTGGTGCCAGGTTGCCATCCGGCGCCAAGCTGATCTGGCATCACCCTTGAATGGTTATCACGCTCGATCCATCTCCAACAACTGGTACATAGGCGTTAGATGAAAACTCTAAAATGTGGGAAATGCGGCTTTGGGATTAAATAGGTTACACAGTACCAATGACTGCAGTACAAGAGGTTAACACAGTACCAATAACTGCAGTACAAGAGGTTAACCCACAGTACCAATGACTGCAGTACAAGAGGTTAACCCACAGTACCAATGACTGCAGTACAAGAGGTTAACGCATTACCAATGACTGCAGTATAAGAGGTTAACCCACAGTACCAATGACTGCAGTACAAGAGGTTAACGCATTACCAATGACTGCAGTACAAGAGGTTAACCCACAGTACCAATGACTGCAGTACAAGAGGTTAACACAGTACCAATGACTGCAGTACAAGAGGTTAACCCACAGTACCAATGACTGCAGTACAAGAGGTTAACACAGTACCAATGACTGCAGTACAAGAGGTTAACCCACAGTACCAATGACTGCAGTACAAGAGGTTAACACACAGTACCAATGACTGCATGTACAAGAGGTTAACCCACAGTACCAATGACTGCATGTACGAGGTCGCATTTCCCACATTCTGGAGGTATCACCTAATGATTATGTACTAGCTGCAGGAGATGGATCGACCGAGATAATAGTCAAGTCAGTCCAGGCAGGTGGCGATGAAAATGTGAGTTGGAATGATAATAATGATGGTGATATTTCAGTGTTGTTGATGATGCCAGAACTGCCAAGTCAGGACATAAATGCCTAACTGAAGAACGAAAAGAGGGAGGAAAAGCAAGGAAACCCTCGTTAAAAGCAAAATAAATAACAGACTCACACGCTGGCACAGCAGGAAATCTTATATTAGTATAACACAAACATAATGTTCTGTCAAAAAATGAACAGACTTATTATCTACCTTGTAAATAACGGATGCATCCTGTCGAAATAGGGACAATGTGCCAGAAGAAGTTGCAAAATACAAAGGTAAAGATATTATATTGAGCAACATTTTGCTTGATATAGTGCCGATAACAGGCAGATATGATTACGAGACCAGAATCAAAATGTCGGAGTCGTCAGACGAGGACATTTGATTCGGGTCAAGTAATCAGTGTCGGTTATCGGCCTATATCAAGCAAAATGGTGCTCAATATAATTTATGTACCCGGTACAAACAAAACAAAACATTCATCAAGTTTTGCGGCTGACTGCAGTGTTCAGACAAAATACATGAATGGCAGACGATTGCATATCACTGTCGACTCAGCGCGTAGATTTCGTCTAAGACGACAGTGCTTTGTATAACCGTGCTTGTTACTGAGCAAATTCTATTTGTAAGCAGATCACGCATAATTGCGGTAAATGTCAGCAGCTTTTTTCTCAGGTTGTTGATATCGCCAGCTGACATGATGTTTACTCTCGTCAATTTCACTGGTCAGTCCAGAGGCTCGCACGTTTCCTGGCGGCGTCTGTTAGGCTCCGTTCATGTGTGTGTATAGGATGTACATTTCGAGCGTTCGCCGGTACACACTAAGAAGCATTTCATTACTACTACACATAAGGAGCTTATTAATGTTGCAGGCTGAACATATTTCGAGCGTTCGCCGGTACACACTAAGAAGCATTTCATTACTACTACACATAAGGAGCTTATTAATGTTGCAGGCTGAACATATTTCGTGCTTCCGTTTTGAAAAATGCACGCATCATCAACTTAGATAGAATCTTCGAGGCGCGCAAAGGATCTTGGGAAGGAAAGTATAGTCGAGCAATTTCATAAATATTAACATTCACTTAAAGCCGCGTATCCGGAGGCGGCACGTCTCGAATGCGTTAATTTGCTTGTTATACGATGTGTATGCGTTAATTTGCTTGTTAATTTTAGAATTTGTATTGTAATATTTGTATTTTGTGTTGTTGCTGTCTACTGATTTGTGTTTAGGTTTTGATTTGCATTGTACAGCGCTTAGAGCCTGCACTGCAGGGAGTTTGCGCTTTATAAATATATTTCATTATTATTATTATTATTATTATTATTATTATTATTATTATACAATATATCAATACATGTGTGAAAGAGGGAAACACTTTATGGAGTGGGTACATAACTACTAAACCCAACAGTACCGCCTGGCTGCATGCAGGAGAGGCCGGGTAATTACCATTGTCAAGCTAGTATATACTGAGCAACACTCAGTACTGAAGAAGGGAGCATCTGTTCATAAGTGCAGACAAAAAGCAAAGTTCTAAAAAAGAAATTAAAAAAAAAGTCGGGCGACATGCTGCATTGTGAGAACAGAATGTCAGCAATACAACTCTGAACTCTGTCTTCGCAATGCACACGAACATTCAGGAGCAGGCAATCAAGAAATTGTCGGTAGCAGCAGTCAGTACTGTGTGTTTCCGTTGTAGTTACATGGACTTATGGCCTTAAGGCGTGTTTCAATATAGCGGCGCAATAGCGACACGAATTGAGAGCGTAGAGTTTTTCCATATGCGCGACGGTGCGACAGGCGATAGCGCGCCACAAACTTGTATCGCCCCATGAAGCGATATAAAGGCGATTCCGCTGTGAAGGGAGTGTGACTTTCCATATGTGACAACAAATTGCAACAATTA
Organism: Semisulcospira habei; assembly: GCA_036245525.1. Classification (NCBI taxonomy): domain Eukaryota; kingdom Metazoa; phylum Mollusca; class Gastropoda; family Semisulcospiridae; genus Semisulcospira; species Semisulcospira habei. The sequence continues at coordinate 163,445,800 of BTPG01000004.1, forward strand.
TAAGCAGCTTAAATAGGGGCGCGAAGCCGCCTGTCCCATCACTATATGAAAACACAACACAGCGATTTTATGCATGCTACTCAGCTACTTTTTTTTTTTTTTCCGTGTCGCCTATCGCGCCGCTGTCGCGTTTCTATATGGAAACAGCCTTTGGCTGTCGGTAGCGATTATTGTCGCGATGATTCCTGCCGGAATCATCGCGACAATAATCGCTACCGACAGCCAAAGGGCTAGTAAGATGCATCGTTTTTCGTAAGCCCCGTTGGCTGCGGGAACTGAGGAGAATCAATGCATTGGAGATGGAAGTAGCTGGAGGAAGGACTGCAATCAACTCAGTGATGCACGTCTGCTGAATGTTTCGCTAAAACAGACGTAGGGTAAATATGTAACATACACTGTGAACGTAAAGAAGCAGAAGTAACACGAGGTACATGGCCCCTATATACAAACATCAGCAGTGATAATTAGGTCATGTTTTTAGCACATAGTCAACAATGTAATTACACTCTGTGAAACTCGAAATAACATGCGATAATTAATGAGCATAACACGCGCATTTAACTAAGTTTTAAGAAAAAAAACACAACATGTGTTTCAAACAAATCAAAAACAATCAATCAACAATAAACAAACACAGGAAGGAATGAACGGTCGCAGGAAGAAAGGGACAAACAAACACTGCATACTGAGATGCATTCTTGTCAAGAATTTGACCGGAACAAATTCCTGTCACAAATTACTTGCACGTCCAGACCCGCACTCGGGACTGACATGGATCGACCACGACAGGCAAAGGACAGTTCACATCCCAATGAAGAAAGAAACACGCTTAGAAATGACAGTTACAAAACAATTTATACTAAATATCACAAATTAGACATACATACAAGCACGCAGTTTACTACTAATCTTTTGATGATGGCACGCTCCATGTACTTGTTCGTAGGTCTATTTTGAAATTTTTTTAAAACCGAATTATTAATAAACTGTGTTGAAACTGTCTTTTCTAAGCATGCTTCCTTCTTCCTTAGGATGTTCTCTGCATGTTACACACTTGGCAGTCACCTTTTGGTCTGGATTTTGGTCGTTTTTTAAAGTACAGTCCATAAAGCTGGGTATGATAGGCTATACCCTCCGGTCAGATATGACCTGTCATGGCCTCCATCGTCTGCTCGGCAGCCCGGCTTCCAAAATGTTAGTCATTTCCAAGCAAACTTGTGAAAGGTACTTACAATTTCGTGCAAGCTCATTCGTACACATACAATTCTATAATATTTACCTTAAAAGTACATATTTACATAGGAGTAAAATATAGCTCATACAAATGTGACTGTTATATGCAGACGCATTTTCTAAAAGGCAAGAGTAATTATTAAAAAGCATAAAGTCTTAAGTATCATATATAATACAACTTAGGTCCGTCCCAAACGGAACACTCAGACATGTACCAACAGACTGGGCGAGAGGGGAGGAGGAGGGGGGAGGAGGTGGGTGCGCGGGGGGGGGGGGGGGGGGGGGGGGGGGGAGATAAGTACACGTTTTGACCATACATGTCTGCTGGTCTTCACAGTCTGAACCATGGACAATACAACTAACTGTCATGCGGTAAAGAATACTGAGATGTAAGCTGGCGTCGTGCCGGGCATTGCTCACACAATAGTGAGGTTACAATTACGCCGGACGACTTCCAACAACGAACCGGAAAGCGAATTCACGGTGTATAGACAGTTCGGATCTATGCCCCTGGAAGACGTCTGGAGTGTTGTCTATGCTTATCATACACGCCGACTGGTTATTCGTGATTTCGCTGTCGTTCGTTGCTGTGCGTCGTTCGTCGCAAACGAAACCTCACTACCAACAAGTACGTAAGACTTATAAAGACGCAGGAGGTATAAGAAGCACAAACAACATCCGCTGGATGGTCCCCGATCACATTCGTGCCAGCGGGACGTAAAAAAGGAAGAAGATAGATAGATAGACCGCTGGACAGACACAGACACAATGGAAACACACACGCACACCGCACATTCACATATACTTGGTTCACGTGACAGGTCGGGCTGGACAATGTTAGGGTAACTACGCGGTTTGCCTGATCTTCGAGGCATGTAAATCTCATTTGAAATGCACAAATGAGCAAAAGCATAAATCACTACGTTTTTGATGAAAACTGCCCAGAATTTAAAACGACGGCATATTGATGATAGCTGTACACGTACGTATATATAGCTTAAAAACGTGCACCATTAACCCATTTAGCCCTGGGTGCATTTCCACATTTTGGAAGTGTCACTTAACAACTTTGTACCTGTTGCAGGAGATGGCCTTAAGGCGCCAAGCTAATCTGGCACTATCCTTGAATTATCATGGTCAAGCCATCTCCTGCTGTAGGGCACGGGGCTAAAAGGGTTAAGAGAGAGAGAGAGAGAGAGAGAGAGAGAGAGAGATGTTTGATTCTTTTTCCTCTTGCAATGTAATGTAATAGAGGATGTTGAACCAATAGATAGATAGATGCATTCCATCCTGGACACAACTGAACATTCACCATACTAATGTACAAGACATACAAATGCACACAGAAATAAAACACGAGCTGTCGCATAGGATGCTACTATGGTGGTGTTTATACACTGTATATTATATGATATCACAGAATCATTAGGAGTCAGACGTCAGTCAGTACTCTTATAAGCCTTTGGCCTCTGGCCTCAAGAGGTGCGTGCCGGCTGTTTAAGTCATTCGGTGTAACGCCATGCAAGCCACACAAGCTATCTAACGGTGAGAGCATCTAGTAGGAAAACAGGCGCCTCGGATTTGTACACAATCAAAAGTTTACCGCCAACTTACCACTCAGTGGTCTTTGTGATGCGCCGATCTCAGCCCTGGAGGGCTTGATGGCAGTTTGTTCGACAACCTATGTTTACATACTCTAATGTTAAAGACTACACACTAATTCTCCCGTCGACATTTTGCACTAAATCTCCTGGATATTTAAAATAATCGGCTCATATTAATTAAAAAAAAATTAATGTCGTTACAGTGTTAGCAGTTTCATGTTCTGCCCTTGCACCGTCTTCACGCTGTAGACCGCGAAACGTGCCCCCCCCCCCCCCCCCCCCCCCCCCCCCAATGAAAAGTTGCAAGGTTTCGCTTTCATGCGCCATGTTTGTGCGCATATCTTACGTATGCTGTGAAACTGCATCAGGCGGATTTCACTGTCGAAAACTACATTCATTTTTCTTCTGAAGCTGCAAGTGTGACATGGTGAAATGGTTTTCTTTTCGCAGCCCACTGAAGATACGCACCGCCCGAAACACCGGTTGAACTACATTTAGACGAGACTGTTTTACTTCACTCGGGAATAATCAGTCGTCGTTTTCAATAAGGCCGAAACGAATAACACGTTTTCTTTTGTGCTGCAATGAAAAAGCACTTTGGATTAGGCTGAGAATTGCAATTTGCAATTTGTTTGCACCCTTATCTATCACTTTCGCCACAAGGTAGCCAACGTTACCGTTCGTGGTAAATTTTGACCCCGTGGGGCAGGGCAAACAAATCGCCATTCTCGACATAATCAAAACCCTTTTCTTGCAAGACAAAGATTTTCGGTTCAACCTTAGTAAAAACCACAAATTATTCGCGCGCGCAACCTTGCAAAGTTTGATTTAGGGTGTGTGTACAAATCCCGGCGATTGCAACTGGTCGACGGGGAAATAATGTGCATCATTTTTTGTTAGCAATAGTGTACAATCCAAAGTCTGGGGCTGAAGTATTGCCATCAACAGTTTACGGTCACAGCCACAGTTTCCAAACAATACAGTCCGATTCTCCTTTTTTGTGTGTCCTGCACGTGCACACAGTGGCTCATGACAATCTCACCTGCACGCTCAGTCCATCAAAGTGGCGCATTTTGCAGAAGAAATAGATTGAAAGGATCCCTTGCATCTTGAGCTCATTTAAGGCGCCCCATCAATAGCTATACGACACTTCCGCAGCTATTGATGTGGGGCTCCTTGGATGAGTTCAACGATGATGAGAGAGCCAGTCTAGCTGTCTCCCTTTTGGCTGACGGTGTTTCCTTTGATGGAAGCCAGACCATGCTACCCCTCCTGCGCACGCAGCCATCGGTGATGTTTGCAGTAACACACGCACATGCTACAGTACCGGCGGCTGCACGTACAAGGGGGTTGATTATCTCAGCGAAGGCGCCATGCATCAATAGCTGCGGAAGTGTCGTATAGTGTTGCCGGTAGCAACGCTATACGATACTTCCGCAGCTATCGATGCGGGGCGCCATGACTGAAATCTGACTCCGCTTGCGCACTATAAACGTGGTTGTTGTCCACCGGCGACTACCACTCGAGTGAATCCTTCTGGAACTTGAGCCTGGGGGAGTTCTCCGAATAGAACTGGGAGTACCAGCGCCTGTGACGGGAGATAAGGCTGTCCTCCTTCGACTTGACGAAGAGTGGCCGCACCTCGTACTGCTTGTTGTTCCAGATCATGACGTCACGCTCCACCTGAACACAAAACAAGCCACACTTTCAACAGTAAGCGGACGGAGGCACGTCAAGACGGGATCACGGAATCATTCTGCACAGCTTGCATGAGGGTGGGGGGCGGGGAGGGGGGGAGGGGAGAGGGGGAGCGGGGAGAGGAGGGCAGGTATGTTTTGGGACGGTTTCGTTTGGGATTTGACTGATTCAACTTGGCTTTACGGTGCCAGAATAGCGCCTTGGCGCCTCGTGC
>BTPG01000004.1:163450568-163453068 GCA_036245525.1 Semisulcospira habei
AACAGAGCTATTGCCACCACTCTTTGCGTTTCAACTTCTTCACTACCGAGAAAAGTGAACACGATCAAACTGCAAGAGACAATGATCTTCATGTGCCCTCACAGTAGCATGGGCCCTTGAGGATCTATGCCTCTTGTTGAAATTGTCTTTGTATTCATGTTTATTTGACGGATGGGCATTTTGACGTTGAATTTACGACTTGAAAAACACAATCTGCGTCCACTGGCGGTGAAGGGGTTAAGGCCCATCTATCTCCTGCCTTGCAATAGGCTGCAGAAAATGACACCCCGATCTGCGTTGGAATTTCCACCTTGAGGGCCAGTAATGACATCAAAATACAAGCCTTGGTCCTTTTGTGTAGGCTACCACCATCAATCTAACACTCGTCACTTCCCCGCCCCACCCACATACCTGTAGCGCCTCCCCCAGCATGTAGAACTTTGCGACGGGGACGGGCATTGTCCAGGAGACGTAGATGTTGTGCACGAGCTTCTGCACCATGGGCTCCACGGGCGTCAAGCTCTGGATGAAAACCCCGCGCCCAAACATGCTCTCAAACTGCAGGTACACCACGCCCGGCCCGATCTGCACGCCACGGCATCAACACACAGTCACCACCAGCTTCATGTAGTCTAGTTTAACTCATTCGAGACGTGCCGCCTCCGGACACGCGGCATATGCCGCGTATCCGGAGGCGGCACGTCTCAAATGAATTAACCCTTCGGCTGTCGGTAGCGGTTTCCGTCGCGATGATTCTGGTTATGATTCGTGCAGGAGTCATCGCGACAGCCAAAGGGTCAACAACCTACGAGCAACGAAGACAAGACACCATCATCTTATGTGTAAAGTTCTGTGATTTTTCGATCTTACGGCTAGAGCCGCACTGTCCAAAATCACAGACCGATACATGCACGTTACGTCAAGAGTCACCTGCGGATCTAACAGGCGGTAGGGGTGGGTGGGTGCCACAGTCTAGAGGTTCCGGCCCTGCGGGCAAACAATACTTTAAATTATTAATGATATATCAAAGTTCCCTGTGTGAGTTTCAAACCCCCTTTTCCCTCTCCTACGTGTACTCCCCCCAACCCCCAACCCCCCTTCCCCACCTCTCCCTGCTTTTCGATATTTTGGCGGGTGTTGAGGAGAAGGTGTAACAGGGGCCATGCAACTGACCGGCCCTGGTCCTCACACTCGCGTGGCGCGCCTACCCTCTCCTCCTCCATTTCTCTTCATTTCCAGACTACGAACTACAGTGAACACCGACCTGCTGTGCCGTGACGTTCAGATCAAAGATGGGCAGCCTGACGCCGAAGGCGGAGATGCTGTGTGTCAGGCGGAGAAAGCCGATGTGTCCGTCCGGCTCGGGCAGGGCCTCCCACGCCGCCGTCCAATTGTGCTGCGCAAAGGCCCAGCGCTTAGTCCACATGTGGCGTAGGTCGTTACCCGCCCCGATAATACACCCGTGTACTTGGCTCAGGTGAGACACGTCCGCTCCGTTCTCCGGGATCTCCTGCAAAAGGTGACAGACGCATCATAAGTGTGTATGTATGTACCAGGAAAATAGGTCTGACCAACAGAAAAAGAAGCACGTTTAGGAAAAGCAAGGACACAACATAAAAATCCCAGCAAAGGAAAGAAACAATTAGAAAGGAGAACTGCAACACAATTAATTAAATTTCGGCCTTCTGACCGATTGACAAAATAGAAATACATAGTGCAGGGAGTGCGGTGGCCGGAGTGGAGTGAGTTGATACACATGTACAGATTCAGTTAGACATCCCGCATGAGAAAAGAAAGTACTGCGTTGTTATCTTGTCTAAATGGCTATTTTGACAACATGTCTTGACCCCTAAATGTATTTGTGTTGTAATTGTCCTTCTTCACCCTTTAAGCCCCAAGGGTGCATTTCCTAAATTTGGGAAGTATTGCTTAATGACTATGTACCAGTTGCAGGAGGTGGACTGACTATAATAATTCAAGGGTAGTGCCAGATTAGCTTGGCGCCTTCAGGCGCCAAGCTAATCTGGCATTACCCTTGAATTATCATAGTCAGTCAGTCTCCTGCTGTAGGGTGTTGGGGCTAAAAGGGTTAAGCGTGCACCTTTCTTTCTTTCTGGGAGTTCTTTAACCCGTTCAGTGCCCGCTAACGGAGACTGTGCTTCTGCGGTCTTTCAGCCCCAAACAACCCAAGCTGTAGCAGGAATATGTTCAGCCCCAAACAACCCTAGCTGTCCCAGGAATATGTTCAACACCAAACAACCCTAGCTGTCCCAGGAATATGTTCAGCCCCAAACAACCCTAGCTGTCCCAGGAATATGTTCAACACCAAACAACCCTAGCTGTCCCAGGAATATGTTCAGCCCCAAACAACCCTAGCTGTCCCAGGAATATGTTCAACACCAAACAACCCTAGCTGTCCCAGGAATATGTTCAGCCCCAAACAACCCTAGCTGTCCCAGGAATATGTTCAGCCCCAAACAACCCTAGCTGTCCCAGGAAT
>BTPG01000004.1:163458068-163508068 GCA_036245525.1 Semisulcospira habei
ATATCCATTGATACCATCACTGCCAGAAGACGTTTTCTTTTTTAGGATAGAAATGCATTTGCCTACCTCGTGTACAGCAATATCAGGGATGACGAAAATATCATCTGAGGACAATCTTTGCTTACAGAACTTAGTTAGCTTTTCTGGTGTGGAATATATCGACTGATTGCGATTGTGAGAACTGAGTAAGTCTTTGGGGGCTGATAGAAAGTGGTTATTAAACTCCTCAGCGGAGAGGTTTTCTGGAATGGTATTGCACTGTTTACGCTTGTTGTTGGTAAGCGTATTAAGTGCTGTCCAGATAGAGGAAGGGTTTCTGTCTTCTTCGACTGTTTTGGTTACAAACGATCTCTGCGCCTCTCTAATTAAGTACTTAACTTTATTTCGCAATCTTTTAAATTCATGAAAGTTCTTTTCTTTCTTAGCCTTATTTCTATCATCCATTGCTTGTTTGATTTCGTCGGTTATCCATGAGGGAGGCTGGCGGGATCGGACTCGCTTTCTTCTTACTGGCGCATGTTTGTTTAGCACCCCTAGGAACAGATCAAGTAAGAGAGAAACAGCCTTATCTGGGTTGGTACAATTGTACACATCATGAAACGGTGTAAGGCTAAGATCGTGTAAAAAAGCATCTTTGTTTAGTTTTTTCAAAGACCTATAGGTAATGTACACATGCTGATCCCTCTTTTGTTTGGGCATCTTGCACGACCATGTACAGGTGATGGGAAAATGATCACTGACAGCTAGTGGGGGGACGCTGGTCTCTAGTACTGACTTACAGTTGTTGGTATAGATGTGATCAATGAGTGTAGCGGATGATTGGGTTATTCTAGTAGGAGCTTGGATTAGTTGCTTCAACCCAAAAAGAGTTGTTGTCGATTGCCACGTGGGATTTGTTTTCAGTAAGTCAATGTTAAAATCACCTAACAGCAGTACATCTTTGTCAGTATCATTCACTTTATCCATCATCTGCACAAAGTCATCATACCACTCGACAGTGGACGATGGATTTCTATATACATAACCCATTATAATTGGCGATGAGTTATTAATTTTTACTTCTAGCCATACACACTCAATCTCAGTTGACTCCAGATCATCACGTCTGCGTACCATATGTGCAATCGAGTTATGAACATAAACAGCAATCCCTGTGTGTTTGAGGGTGTTTGGGTCACGACGAATTAAGGAAAAGTTTGGGATGCACAGATTTTCGTCGCTAATTCTTGAGTTCAGACGTGATTCCGTTAGCCCAAAGAGATGGAAGTGTGAAGGCTGGTTTAAAAATATTGAAATGTCAGGAACCTTATTGTAAAGGTGAAATACATTAAGGTGCCCGACCTTCAGCCCGTGGGCATGCATGTAATTGTTCGATGGTGTACACATTTTGATGACAAAAAAATGTAAATATAAAGTTTTCAATATCCGAAACTCAGTGAAACAGTCCAGTCGCTGAAAGGAGTGATCTTGTGCGAAAATATGGAATAAACCAAATCCACTTATAATCACCACGACTGTAAAAAATAACTTGCCTGATAGTTTGTAGAACTGTCTACTCGCATTCAGCACAACACGTTTGGCTGTGCACTATAAGCACTAATCCTTACATTTAGTCCGGCTTACAAAAATGGTGTGTATGCCGGCCAGACACAAGTCAAACGCGGAACTGTACTGTACACAGGTCAACCACAGTACAAATAGTCCAACGAGTTCCGGCCTAAACTGTCAGACTGCAACACATGTTGCTGTGATACGGCCGCATCGCATATAAACCAAAAGCATCGCAAATGTTAATGTCAAATCTATGAGGTAAAAACTAAAACAACAGCACAGTAAACCGTTTAGTATAGAAATGTCACCGTTTGATCAAAGGATTGTCAGATTAGTGCTCGACACACTGAAACAGATTGAACTGACAAAAACTGAAATCAAAACATACCAATAACACTTAGGGCTCACACACCTGTGTTCATATGCACCACGCATTGCTACAAGTCGGACGGATGAAGGGCTGAAAATGAAGTCATATGATTGTTTATTTTCATTTCAAAATTATACTGATGTTCACTAAGTTCATGAAAAACATGAAGTGAAATTAGTTCAGGTTGAGCCTACACCGGGAAAAAAAAAAAAAAAAAAAAAAAAAAAAGTCATCAAGTAGTATGGGGTCCGGTAAAACCAACTCATTTAGGCCTGGAGGCGTGTTAGTTGAACATCCGATTTACGCTGGAGAGAGATGGACAACGATAGCACAAGTGCAGTAGCAGATCAGATTAGCGCCTCAATGACGCAAAGGTAATCCGGCACTATCCCGGAACTATCATCGTCCAACGTTTCCCGATCAGGCATGAAGGAGTTAATCTAACCGAAACACTGAGGTATGTTTTAACACACACTTCACATGACCGTTTGGGACCGAGGTCCACTATTAGCTAGGTACGGATACTGCCAGTGTGGAAAGGGAAGGGGGAACGGCTGAAAGGTTGGCTGGAACGCTGGCTGGAATGCCGCTGGGTACTGCGGCATTGGTACGTGGAAACTGTGCGGTGTGATCTGAGGCCAGGGCACGACAGGGCGCGCGTAGTTTCCATACAGGGTCGCCGGCTGGTAGTGGTAGCCGGGATCGGCCGTCGCTTCAGTGAATTCTGGTCGTTGACTGAAAGGCGGCTGTAGGTTTGTCGCGCTGGCAGCGTCCGCCAATGTAGTGCTTGTGTCAGGTCCGGAAAGCTCCACAGGGACTCGAGCGGCACTAGCGTTTACAGGTGACTGGCTGTTGGAGACAGGGACAGCTAGGTTTCCGCCAGCATTTACATTTTCACCTATGTTCGCCATCCTAGTGCTGGTAGCCGATTCCCAGCGGCGAGTGGGGAGAGCTTTAGACTGTAACATTTGTTTAGTGCTTTGTCGCATCAGTAGGTTCTCATCTTGAATGAGATTACTAGTTTGCGGCCGGCAGCCGGGAGCCGGACCACTCAGCCCAGGTACTTTCGTGTTTGCTTCAGGCTCAGCCGCGTGTCTGGCGTGTCGCAGGTCGCGGTGCCGATTTAAGTCTTTCAGGTTATCTGGCGGAAAAATGAACCGCTTTATCTGGCGCAGTAATACCCCGGCGCCTCTCTCGTTCAGATGCAGCCTATCGCTGTTAAACATGGAGGTAGCAACTGCACCAGCAGGGGTGTAAAAATTGTTTTCCTGCAGAAACGACACGTCTTCCCTTTCGCACAGCATAGCCAGGCGCTGGTTCACATTGCAGATGGTTTTCAGTGGGCAGCTCCCTTGTGGTAATATTGCCGTGTAGGCAACTGTGGCTGATGGGAAGACTCGTCGAACTACAGGAATGAGGTGCTGGAAGTCATGTAGTACAGAGTCCACGTCATTGCTGGAGGCACAGTCATTTGTGCCAACGTGGACCACTGCACTACCGATGTCGTAGCGTGGCGCGATGTTGGACAGGGCCTCTGCCAACTGGTTAACCTTAACCCCCCGCAGGGTGCGCACACATGTAGCACCGCTTGGGTCCAAGCGACGACGATCCACCCGTTGGAGATTGGAGTCACCGATTAATAGCGCATTGACTCTGCCCTCGGGTGGAAGTCGAACACTAAACTGACGGCGCTCTCGCGGCGGCTGGTCCTGGAGTGAACGTGCATTAGGGGATTTAGTTTCAGTGGTACTGCTGCTCCCTGCCGTCTCTTCCATAGCGGCAACAGACGCACGCTGAGACGGTTGGGTTTGGGTGTACTCCTCTGGAACAGTATCAGAGAGGTTCGACGTAGTGATGGAGGTAGGGGATTGAATTTCAGAGGAAAGGGAACTGGTACCAGACAGTGGCGGTGGTGACTGACAGTAATCAGGCAAGGCAACGGGGGTTCGCTGCTCTGGGGCAATTATTTTCTGGTTAGCCAACATTTCATTATACCGGCTTTCAAGTGAATCCACTTTGCCCAGCTTGCTTGTGAGGATTGACACTTGCTTTGGTAGACTATTCAGATTTCTAACCTGCTGCTGTAGACTGATGTTGTCTTGTTTCAGAGTGTCTATTTCAGCTTTGAGTTGGTCTATAAAAACACGTTGTTTGTTTTCAAACTGTATTTTTAGGTCCAAAATTAGTCCAGCCACACAATCAAAACATTTGGTCGCGTGGACAGGTTGTGCACACTGATAGCAGCACAACTGGGGGCACTGAGTAGAGGCATGTGAGGTCATGCAGGATGTTGTCTCAGCAGCGGTGTCCACTTGAGGGTAGGGGACGACGGGTGTGGCGTTAGGAACGGCAGGCGGCAGTTCCATTATTTCCGGAGAAGTGGGATCTTGTTCTGTGGTCCGCAGTGCAGCTTGTTTGGAGGGACCGGCTGGCGAGATAAAGTCTTCAGTTGAGGGGGAGGGGCTTTCATCAGCTGCAGGTATAGCAGTATCATCCATGGTACCGTTAAGCTCGCCAGCACTGTCCATTATGTCATCGCCGTATGCCTCCTTTGGCAGGTGTTCAGTGGGTGGGGGCATAATGGCAAGAAGTGTGGTTGGGGCGGGGAACGGTTTATCAGCAGGTATGATAGGCAGTGTGGTGTCAGTTAGGGGGAGAATGGAATTGCTGTCACCACTCATGTCGCTCACAAGGGCTTTTAGTTTTTCGAACTCCTTGTGTACCCAATCCGGGCACACATTTCCCTGGATGGTGACAGTGCCTGTTGTATGGAAGAGAGTCAGAGTTACAAGTTTACGGCTCCCGTACCTAAGTTGCACAATAGTTTTATATAGGTTAGCAGGGGAAGGGACACAGGGAACAGGCACTGTGATGGTTTTCAGACAGCGCTCATTCTCGTCGTCTTCCTCATATTTGAAGTCTGTCCATTCACACGAGACCTGGGCAGGGCACTCTTGAACATATCTAGTGTGAAAAACAGACCTCCAAAAGGGCAGCTTGACGGGGGGCGCTATAAACTGTTTTTGGATGGGGTCGTTAGTATGTATAATATTCTCGGTGTCGATAGCATACTTAGCGGCGTGGGCTGCGCGGGTGGTGGGGCCCATTGTGTGGTTTGCCGTTACATGGTCATGGCGAGACGATGTGTACTAGACTGCTTATGTGCAGGTCAGTTCGGGCGCGTGCACTTTTTCTGATACACAGCTGGAAGGTGTGCTAGGACCAGTGCCCTCGACGCTCCCGCCATCGTGTACCGCTTAGTGCAGTAGCTCTCTTGGCCGAGCGTGGAATGCAGGCATCGCCGGGCCTAAAATAGTCAAGCAGGCGAGGCGGCGAGGCACCGGCGCCCACTCAGGCGGCGTCTAACGTTAGTGAAGATGAGTAGAAAATCACAAATACCTCACAAGGTCCTTTTTCAATCGTAGCAGTAGATGCTCCATTAGAATCACGACACCATCACACACACGATGCTTGCGACCAGAAAATACGTCACAACGTTCACTAAGAGGGACTAATCCCTTCAGGACACTTCAACAGTCAAAGCTAAAGGACCCCGCTGCGCGATAGGGGAAATAAGTCCGTCAGCGCTGCGAAAGGACAGATATGATCGTTGTGTGAATATACGTAGAACACTAGTACAGAAAGTGTCACGGTGCACAAGTACTAGTGCTATAAGCGTCACAAATCGCACAGAATGAGTAGATCGGTAGTCACGAGTACTGTCGGCAGAAGTCAAAAGGATGACAATGTTAATATTGGACCACGTGCAGTGGTTGAAGTTAAAAACAAATGAATACGTCTCTGCGCAAACACAAAATGAGAAAGAGAGAGAGAGAGAGAGAGAGAGAGATGATGATGATGAAACGTTTTTATTCAGGATAAAAAGTTTTAGGCATAGCAATGCCTATCTTCCAAACTGTCCTGCTACTCTACACATATAAAAATACATCAGACGATACATCAAAAGATAAAACATATGTAAGTAAAAAGACCCATCCCCCTCCCCCCCCCCCCCACCACCACCACTCAGAGGGAGAAAAAAGAAAGAAAAAAAAAAATATATATATATATATATATATATATATATATATATATATATATATATATATTATATATATATATATATATATATATATATATATATATATATATATATATATATATATATATATATATATATATATATATATATATATATATATATATATATATATATATATATATATATATACACAGGTATGAACCTGACATGTTAATGCAGACAGTCGAACTATTACATAATCTGTAGCAACAGTAGAAGAGTATTAGGTAATAGGAAACTTGTCACTAACTGTACTAACTATACGAATAGTAGCATAAGGGAGCCGAACATACTATTACTTCTGAAGTAAATATTTATGGAGGCGATGTTTGAAGACGCTAATCTTACAAATTGATTTCAGGTGTGGAGGTAACATATTCCACGCTTTAGCGCCTGAAAAAGACAGACTGGTTTTACAGATGTCTAATCTAATTTTTGGAAGGTGGATCAAACTATTTCTCGTGTTTGTCCTATTATTGTCGGAAAATAGAGTTTTTAGGTAGGGTGGGGCTTTTCCGTGCATGATCTTGTGCAGTAGAACACAGCGATTAAATTCAAACTGTTTCTTCAATGTTAGTAACTTGAGAGATTTTAATTTTTCATCAGTCGAAGTAGGACTGGGAAGTATTAATTTAATGCCCCGACGATACAAGGAATTAACTTTTTTCATGTGAACTTCGCTGCATCCATCCCAGACGGTAGAACTGTAGTCACAATGCGTTTTGATATGCGCATGGAAAAAGAGTTTACGGATATCAGTATTAACTATATGGCGTAGTTTTGATAACAGGAATAGATTTTTGGAGATTGTTTTGCATATTGAGTCAGTATGCGGCTCCCAGCTTAATTGGTTGTCCACTATAACGCCTAATAAGCGATGCCTAGTTACTTGTTCAACAAGCTGTCTATCTAAGGAAAGTGTTAAAGGTGGTAGGCCATGCTGGTGTTTCTGACGTGTAGTAACTAACATGCTCTTTGTCTTTGGAATACTAATAATCATGTGATTATCACTGCACCAGCCTGCTACTTCATCAAGACTTTGTTGGAGTACCTTATTAATGGTTGTGATATCTTTATCAGATGTGTGTATGGTCGTGTCATCTGCGAACAGATCGCAGTTTGCGTCTAAATGAGATATGCACAGTGGCAGATCATTAATAAAAAGATTAAATAATAAGGGCCCTAGAATAGACCCTTGTGGAACACCGCAAGTTACTAAACCATCAGAGGAATACTTGCCATTTAGCAGTACTTTCTGTGTTCTGTCTCTGAGATAGGAAGATATAAAGGAGACAGTATTTGAGTCAATGTGATAGAATGGTAGTTTTTTTAGTAGGATAGAGTGGTTGACAAGATCAAAAGCTTTTTTCAGGTCAAGAAAGATTGTACCTGATACTTTATTGTCATTTATGGCAGAGAGCCATTTATCAATTAAATGATTGAGGGCAGTTTGGCACGAATGTAGAGGTCGAAATCCTGATTGTGCTGCAGTTATCAGATGGTTTTGCTCCAGAAAGTTTAGAAGATGAGTATGTATATGTCTCTCGAGCGGTTTTGAAATACTGGATAATATGGAAATGGGCCTGTACTCGTTTAGGTTGCATAAATCTTTGCTTTTGGGAAGCGGTATTACCTTCGCTTTTTTCAGCTCGTCGGGAAAAACGTTATGTCTGATCGATAAATTATAAATAAAGGTCAGGGATTCGACGACGTAGGGCAGAGATAGTTTTAAAATCTGACTACTAATGCCATCTGGACCGCAAGACGATTTGGTCTTTAAACTGGAAATAGATTTGCCTACATCTAGGACAGTCATAAGCGGTACTAAAAATGGGCCGCAGGCTCTCTGTTGACTATGGTGACGTAGTTGATGAGAGCAAGTGTAGTTTACAGGGTTAGGTGTATTTGACTTCGCCAGAGTTTGAGCAACAGTTATGAAGTGAGCGTTGAATGCATCAGCAGTAAGATCGGGCGGAATATTAGGCGATCGTTTACTATTACCTTTGGTGAAATTGTTTATTACTTGCCAGACTGAACGGATGTCTTTGCCGTCGGCAATAATTTGTTCTGCATTTTGCCTCTGTGCTTTACGAACTAGAGATTTGACATGGTTTCGCTGCTTCTTGTATTCAGTAAATTTCTTGTCTCGTTTTAATTCATCTCTTACCTCCATTGCTTGTTTTATCTCATCAGAGAGCCATTTTGGCATAACAGGATATTTGACGCGTTTGATGCGCTTAGGCGCGTGTCTATCCAGAACGGCGAGAAACAGCTCGTACCAGCGTGACAGGGCATCGTTAGGGTTTTTGCAGTTTTTTATATCATAAAATGGTACTAAAGATAGTTCATATAAAAAAGCAGTTTGGTCGAATTTTTTAAAACATCTATACATTATGGTAGTGTGTCCTTTGATTGACTGTTTAGCTAACCTAACAGACAACGTAAAACAAACAGGAAAGTGATCACTAATGGAAATATTAGGTACGCTAACATTTTTTACAACGCTGACATTTGTGCTATATACATGGTCTATCAGCGTTGAAGATGAGGAAGTCACTCTAGTAGGTGACTGGACAAGCTGTTTCAACCCTAAAATATTCAACATGGATCTCCACGAAGTGTGTCCTTGCTTTTGCAAGTCTATGTTGAAGTCTCCCAAAATATGTACATCACCTTTGGACTCCTGAACCACATCCATCATTAACACAAACTCGTCCTGCCAGGAGGCTGAGGCCGCTGGGTTTCTATATACAAAACCTATAAGAACAGGCGAGGACTTGGCCGTTTTAACTTCTAACCACATGCACTCTATATTAGGGGATTCTAAATCACAACGCCTCTTTGCATAGTTGTTGATGGAATTGTGTATGTACACAGCTAGGCCAGTATGTCCGGGGGCAGATGCATCTCGCCTGAGAATGGAGTAATTGTATATAGCTATGGCATGGTCACTAATGTTAGCTGTTAGACGAGATTCCGTAAATCCAAAAATGTGAAATGGTGAGGACTGGTTTAGGAGAATAGTTATATCTGGTATTTTGTGACAAAGGTGATACACATTAAGATGACCGATATTTAAAGAATGAATGCTGTTGCCACCTATTGACATATTAAAGGCGAACGTATAGATAGTCAAGCAGAACAGAGCAAAAACAATAATAACAGCAAATACAAAAATAAACAAAAACAAAAACTAAAAAAACAATGTGTGGGCTGAAGAGAGAAAAAAAAAAATCGTATAGACACCTAGCGTGTAATTACACAACACAAAGTGTCTAAGTATCCAATTGGTACTAGAGGATTCCAATAGTCAAGAGCTGTAGGCGGTTCAAACCAACTAGCACACGCTCAAACAATCTTCACACGTGACTGCTGGCGGTGACTAGCGCAATCACAGCAGACAACACGCGGTCAAAACAATCCGTCACTCCTTTGTTTGGATTAGCTGTGTCGCCAACTGAGAAACCACTCGAGTATATTATTGTTTCAGCCTGCACAGACGCACTGGTTAGCTTTTCTCCGGAAAGCAGGGATAAGCAAGGTTGTCAAGCAACGCAATAAAAGTCCACCGTGCTTTATGTTATAGTCCAGTCACAGGTTTAAAGATAGGTCCCTTTGGGTCCATGCAACACCATACGTAGTTGTAATAGTTACGAAGGGGAAAAAAAAAAAAAAAAAAAAAAAAAAAAAGTCACATTCGTGATATAAATGAGACGTCATGCAACAGTCTGTGATAATAAGTTTATGCATGAGCAAATCACCTTGTCAATCTAAAACGTCATAAAAAGTCTGTATGTCTGAAAGTCTATGTTTACTATTAAAAATAAAGCAATGGATGACATCATCCTCCACTCCAAATATCAGATCAGCGCTGACATTGTGTCGAAAAGACTCTCACAACAGTTAATAGAAAACGTTATGAAGATCCTCTGTCACACAATGTTGTATCGGTATGGTTTCATTCGCTAAGTCATTGTTTATTATTGTGTCGCAGTGACAGAGAGAGAGGGAGAGAGATAGAGAGGGAGAGAGAGAGAGAGAGAGAGAGAGAGAGAGAGAGAGAGAGAGAGAGAGAGAGAGAGAGAGAGAGAGAGAGAGAGAGAGAGAGAGAGAGAGGGAGAGAGATACAGAGGGAGACAGAGACAGAGAAGGGGGAGATAGAGAGAGAGAGAGAGAGAGAGAGAGAGAGAGAGAGAGAGAGAGAGAGAGAGAGAGAGACAGACAGACAGACAGACAGACAGACAGACAAGGAGAGAGAGATACAGACAGAGGGAGACAGAGACAGAGAAGGGGGGGGAGAGAGAGAGAGAGAGAGAGAGAGAGAGAGAGAGAGAGAGAGAGAGAGAGAGAGAGAGAGAGAGAGAGACAGACAGACCGAGAGAGAGAGAGAGACAGACAGACAGACAGACAGGGAGAGAGAGGGAGAGAGAGAGGGAGAGAGAGACAGACAGACAGACAGGAAGAGAGAGGGAGAGAGATAGAGAGGGAGAGAGAGAGGGAGAGAGATACAGAGACAGAGGGAGACAGAGACAGAGAAGGGAGAGAGAGAGAGAGAGAGAAGGGGGGGGGAGAGAGAGAGAGAGAGAGAGACAGACAGACAGACAGACAGACAAGGAGAGAGAGGGAGAGAGATACAGAGGGAGACAGAGAGACAGAGAGAGAGAGAGAGAGAGAGAGAGAGAGAGAGAGAGAGAGAGAGAGAGAGAGAGAGAGAGAGAGAGAGACAGAGACAGGCAGACAGAGACAGACAGACAGACAGAACAGAGAGAGTTGATGATTATGATGAACGTTTATTAGGATACAGTTTTAGGTAAACATGCTTTTAATAGAAACTGTCCTATTGAAAGAATAAACAATTATCATACAAACAAATAAAATAATAATCAATGCTAGACCAATGGAACACAGGCATATAAATCTGTCATATCAACGAATTTTTTATTTTTAGTACGGTCTTCCTCGCTTAAACATAATGGGGACAGGACGGTAAATGAAAATGTGACATAAACGATATTAACGGTCACAAAAGCAGTTTTTTTTAAAAATTATTGTATCCTAATCATCTGATTAGGATATAATCAAAATTGTGTCTTGGAACCGTTAAAATCGTTTGTTTCAAATAGGGCAATGCCCGCTAGCTGTTGGCAATTGTGAGTTGAATATTATATGTACCACGCAGAATAACGAAGTCAACAAAACATGGCGCACTGATCCAGGTGACAGAATGACAGAGCACGCTCGATGCTGTGTTTGTGAGTTTATCACTGACGTAGACTTCAGTTCCCCTACCCCATTTAACCCCATGGCCGCATTTCCCAAATTCTGGAGATCTAACGACAAAGGTACCAAGTTGCAAGAGATCAATAAAGCATGATAATTCAAGTGTAGTGCCCGATTAACTTGGCGCATTCAGGCGCCAAGCTAATCTGGCACTACTCTTGAATTATCATCGTCGATCCAATTCCTGCTGTAGGGCGTTGGGGTTAAACAGGGTCACATCCTGTCTTGGTTTCCGGGTTATTACGTGACCGACAAGCGATAGTTCATCTACGACTAATATATATGCGAATGAATGAAGAAACTCACACCATAAGGAAGATCGCCAATCGTGTTAAACAGACACATCCCAACAATGCACACAGACGTTGTTGTCCGAGTGCTGACTTTAGTCTCTCTTTTTTTTTTTTTTTTTTTTTAACCCTTTCGCTGCCAGTGATCACGAGTTTCGCGGCGTCAAAAACCACTGCACCGCGTTGACCTACATTTGCGTGTGACAAGAGACTGCGACTGCGGGGGCTCATGAGGATTTACGTCTCTTGCAGCTGGTTATTTGCCGGCAGTTACAGGCCGGTTAAGCGCTTTCCTTTTTTCTTGTTTCCTTTCCGCCACAGCATATGGCGAGTTTCTATTGCACTGTATACACATGATGTACAGCTGGCTGTTTTCCAGAACGTGACGAATCAACGTGTGCAACTCACACTGACGGGCCTGATTAAAACTGGACACAAGCTTGTCCTGAATGAGATGAGTGTTTCCTGTTACAATTAATTAAGTTCATTAACCCGCAATGACCCTGTCAGACACGCGCACACCGGAGTGTGTCGTTAGTAAGTCAAGTCCGTGCCCTGGCGGTTTAAGGCATTTAGTGCTGTTGACACACTGAAAAGTTGACTCCAGAAGTCTCCATTTCTCGTTACCATACGCAGCCAGGCACGTGCACCGTCAATGCAAAAAAGAACAAGAAACCGGCCATATCAGTCGTCCCCCATTTTGTGCACGGTGTTATAAGCCGAAACGTATCATCTGTTCTGAGAACAGAACTAGGCTAGTTTGACAATACATGCATACTTTTAGCTTCAATATTAATCAAAGTACATTATTAATTATACTATGTGTTAATCTGTCGTGGTTCTTGTCCGTCGCCCCTGGAGCCGGGAACTCAGTGATGTCTAAGGCAAAAGTCGTGGGCTTTAGCGTGAGACGTGTACTTCCTACATCAATCGGACCCGAGAGGCGACAAGAAGCACTGGCATAGCATAACTCATAATACACTTGTAAGTATATATAAGCACGAAGTACCCCCTTAAAACTATCCCTCTCTCTAGTACACGCAAACAAACCGTCCTGTTGGGATACAACTCTAAATGTTTTGACTCAGACAGTTACTTCCCTTCGTATCAGGAAAAGTCAGTCGTCCACACGGAACGTGTTTCTCGTCGAAGGTATTGTCAAATTTATCACATTTTGAGTCTGTTTTGTTTAAATATATATATGAAATAATTACTTTAGCTTTGGCTTACGCCTAGAATTGTGTCATGGGGCATTTGTTGCGCATCACTACTGTCAAGTGACCATTGTTAGTGGAACAATCACTGTGCCACTGTGACGAAAGATGTTTGCCAAAAGCCCATTTCACACACATACACATCCAATTTCCCCCTCACCGTCACTCCAAACCAATCTATACTAATGGTCAAAACTTAAGGGCCACTTTTTATCGCAGACACACCGACAACACCACACAAATAATGTAACAATACTTGGAGTCAGTACTTTGCTAATTTATTCAATAACAATTTCATTTAAGTTTTGAGTAAATCAAGCAATTATAACAACAGCAGTACGTTAGAATGTTCACCCACCCCTCATTTGAAAAGTCACACAAGACTGGTCTAGTCAGTAGCGAGTGTACCCACTATTTGCAGCCAAGCATTCAATGCAGCGTTGACACATGGAGTTCACCAGGGTTCGGTGAACATGTTGTGGGATCACTTCGCACTCTTGATGCAGGAACTGAGTCAGCTGGGGGACGCCTTGAGGTGGGGGGGGGGGGTGGTTGCTGACTACACGTTGGCCCAGCACGTCCCAGAGGTGCTCAATGGGAGCCAGATCAGGTGAACGAGCTGGCCGCTCCATCCTCATGATGCCCCGTTGCTCAAGGTACTCATCCACCACACGGGCGCGATGAGGTCGAGCGTTGTCGTCCTGCAGAACAGCATTGTTGCCCCTATGGCTTGGAGAGCTGGCTGGACGAGGGGCTGCACAATCTCGTCCCGATAGCGCAGTCCAGTTAGGGTGCCGCGGATGACGTGGAGGGGGTCCTGGCTTCCCTGCTGAAGCCTGCCCAGACCATGACTGAGCCTCCTCCGTAGCAATCCACCTCTTGGACGCATCCATTCGTGAATCACTCGCCCTGGCGTCTTCAGACCCTCGACCTGCCGTCGTTGAAGGACACAGTGAACCGTGACATCAGTAAACAGAACCTGCGTCCACTGGAGTCTGTTCCACCTCACATGTTGACGACACCAGGTAACCCGGGATCTGCGATGAGCTGGAGTGAGGGCTATTCTCACTGCTGCTCTGCATGAAGCCAGACCATTTTCGCGCAGACATCGACAGACTGTGCTTCTGCTGACGTTAACTTTTGCAGCGTGCATCAGTTGACGTCGCAGAGTGGTTGACGTGACAGTTCGGTCGCGCAGAGCTGCTACACAGAGGTATCTGTCCTCCCTTCTGCTGGTGCAACGCGGGCGTCCTGAGCAGGGTCGTCGTTCTGCCCTTCCAGTTTCTTGGAATCGTGCCAGCAGCTTCTGGATCATTGAATGGGACACCCCAAGACGTCTTCCAACTTCTCGTCCGGAAATTCCATCCTGCAGCCATGCTAGCGCCCGGCCTTGATCTACTGGCGTTAGGCTTCGTCGTGGTGGCATGGTTAGGAAAGCGACAATTATGACCCTAATATACCGGTATTTGTAGCGAAACAGAAGTGCTCAGTGTTCACGACTGACCCCTTTAGCACGTGCTTTAGCACGTGCATCATGACTTGACCGAGTTTCTCCACCTGCCTGCCTTTGGTACGCTTGCCAATATCGCACATCTGTTTACAAAAACTGACGATGTGTCACGTGCATTTGACACGTTCGTGGAAATTGATGAATTGTTGTCTATTGTTCCCTGTCGACTTTTAACCCATTTGGATGGAAAGAACATTGTATTTTATTAGCGTACTTGCGACGATAAACAATGACACCAAAAGTGGGGTGGCCCTTACGTTTTGACCATTAGTATAGTACAAACACAACGCATCTTTCAGTTCAGTGCAAATAACGCAGAACTCATGAAAAAAACTTAGCTGTACGCAAAGTTTATCTGAAGTTATAATATAAAATTGTGTGGAATGAAATTATACTAAAAATGGTATATCTTTACATCAGGGCGCGACTTGTTATGACGTGGTATTATGTAATGTAATATGATGGTCATACTACCCGTTTGTGCGCGTACTGTCCTGATAGACCCACGCGGGGAGTACACCTCAAACACACCTGTTCAAATGAGATGCTTCGCATCTCATTTGAATAGAAGTGTACTTATGGTGTACTCCCGGAGTAGTCTACCTGGGCAGCACACATGCAAACGGTACGGGTACTCACTTTTCTCAGCGTATGGGATATGTGTACACTTGCCGTCCTCGCCCCTGAATTGCCAGGCGTGAAAGGGGCACTCCAGACAGTCGCCTTTGACCCGGCCCCCCGCCGCCAGGTTGGCCCCCATGTGTGGACAGTAGGCGTCCAGAGCGTGCGCCACCCCACCCTCGTCACGGAATACCGCCAGGTTGAGCCCTGCAACACGCAGCCACAGTGAAGCCACCCACTGTTTTATCTTGACGAAAAGGCGTGTGTCTTTCTGAACTCATTGCGCCCGAGGTACGAAATACCCACATTTTGGAGTTGTCCTCTGAGGGACTGCATTACAATACAGGAAACAGACTGATAGTTCAAGGGTGGTGCCAGAATAGCTTGGCGCCTGTAGGCGCCAAGCTATTCTGGCACCACCCTTGAACTATCATGGTCGAGCCATGTCTTGCTGTGCTATGTCGGGGCTGAATGAGTTAACAGTGCAATCGCATCAATTCCACCCAGTTAATCCACATAAACTCCATCCATTCACCCATCCATCTACCATAACCAATCTACTAGCTAGCATGCAGTTTACTCTGTATTTATCTACACACGCACGAACAGTCATTCAGTCAGTCAATCATATCACCATAATAATGATTTTTTTTTTTAAATATCAAGTGTGTGCGCTTGTTTGGACAACCGGTATTGCCAGTGTTATATTTCTGATTTTAAAAAAATATACCGTCCACCTCCCTGAACGACTGTAACCCTCCTCCTCCCCGCCACCGTTTTTTTTTGTGTGTGTGTGTGTTTTCGTTTCTTTTTGTTTTTGTTTTGTTTGTTTGTTTGTTTGTTTGGTTGCTTTTTGTGTGTGTGCGTTTTTGTTGTTGTTGTCTTTTTGTTGTTGTTGTTTTGTGTTTTTTTAAATGTATGTATTTATTTATTTATTTTTATTTATTTATTATTTTATTTTATTTATTTATTTATTTATTTATTTTTTATTTATTTTATTTATTTATTTATTTATTTATTTATTTATTTATTTATTTATTATTATTATTATTATTATTATTTTATTTTTTTTTTTTTGGGGGGGGGGGGCTTTACAGTAAGATAGAGCGCCCCTAATGAAAAATAGTTTCCAACGCAACTGGATTCTAGTTTTCAGCTAATAAAACTGAACTGTTCTCCAATCTTAACGTCGCACGCCGCAATTTCAAGCTTTACCAAACGTCTAAAAGATTTTTTGGAACAGATGAGACAAGCACTGTGGTCGTGATACTATCACACACTCTGTTAAGGCCCCGCCACACGTGCCGGTTGTGCCCCGATTTTGAAGCCGATTCTGATCCGATTGCGATCGGATGACGTCAATTATCCGATCCGGTCCCAACCGGCTGGGAATCGGGTGTCTAGAACCTGCTCTATTTTTCCGATCCGAATCGGCCCCGGTTGTAAGCTTCAACCAATCAGAGCGCGTCTCGCAAAGCACGTCGTTTCACGTCAGTTTGCAAATGGCGGAACACACCTGTTGTGATCAGTACCACCGCCGTTGCTGATGTTTCGCACGCCTCTTCCCGAATAAGATGCAAAACTGCTGATAATGCAAGCACATCATCATCACTGTCAAAACTAGCAGCCATTTTGCAGAACAGGTACGACTTTGATCTTCGGTTCAAACCGGTCGGCTAAACAAGTCGGGAAATGTGTGGCAGTGCACACGTTTTTTTTAGTCCGGCCCGATCACCTACCGATTCGAAACTGATCGGGAATCGGCCTCAAAACCGGGCATGTGTAGCGGGGCCTTTAGATGTGTGTACCTGTAAACTATTGTTACATCACAACTCAGGCCTGTTCCGTGCCAGCTGACGCAAACTGTGTTTCTGAAATCTTCGTTAACTCAACACAAAAACCCTGGATATACCAGGAACATGGATTCAAAGTAGTGTCGGCAAGAGGCATTGATCTTCATGAGCCCCCGCAACTGCGGGGCTCATGAGGATCTATACCTCTTGAAGTTGGGTGGTGTTCAAACACGTCGATTTTCTCGGCATTAAACTGGTTAAAATCGACGTGAAAAATCGTGTTTCGTGGACTATGATCTCTCGTGGACCCCAACGCACTACAGAAGGAGATGGACTGACCATAATAATTCAAAAGCCTGATGACGTAATTTGGCACTACCCGGCCTTGCATTATCATGAGTACGATATCAAGATGTCGGCCCCAGGACCTTTATCTTACTAGATTTTTACAGACGCAGTATGCAGACCTCAGGAATAAACAAGTTTTATGTCCCACAATACCGCCTAACTGCACTTACACTTGTGGAGCAGCTGCACTTGCACTTACCCGGACCGTGGTGCTTGTGCACGTAATGTACCCATGGGTAAAGCGCGCGCTCTAGAAACCGCCAGTGACATGCAACGACTGACTTGGCAGTTCAGTAGCGGCCATGCAACCAGCCACCCGTGACCGCCCCACAATGTTCTGTAGTCAATGGCATTATGAAACACACACACACACACACACACACACACACACACACACACACACACCTATATATGGTCCTCAGAAAACGTCATCGTTCACAAGAAACAGATTCACAATATGCTTAACCGAATAAAAGAGGCATCGATTCACATGAGCCCCTGCAGTTGCAGGGGCTCATGAGAATCTATGCATCTTTAATTTCGGTTAATGCGTAGCATTATGAAGTGTGAATAGCAAAGGAAGCTCCTTGCCGTGGTCCCAGTACACCAGTCAGCGTGGCTGTCAGTAGTTACGGCGATCAATAGACAGTTCAATCCCTACAATGCATTATTGAACACACGCTAGGTCTTAGGTCGGGCCGGACGGACCTGTACTTGATTGTTGTCAACGGATCGTATTCTCAACTATTCACCGATACCTTCCTATATCACGTCACCAAGAAAATCAACCAAAACCAACCAAATCTGAGTTGGAAAACATAATCATAAATCAGTCGGTCAGTTAATCAAACAATCAATAAAGAAATCAAGCAACAAACAAATAAGCCCACCAACCAGCCAACCAACTCGGAAACCAATCTTGAGTTGTAACAAAGAAAGAAACAAGTGAGAGGGAGAGCGCCGCCTATAGATATCAAAATGGCGTTCACCTCGTATAAATCTTGTAAACTGAGTTGGTAGAAGTGTTAAAGTGACACATACACGTGCGTGAGTCCCCCTTCCACCCCCCTTTCGATAGTTAGGCCGGCGTTTTACTACGTTTACTGCGCCTAAGCACCACCCCTCCGACCCCCCCCCCCTCCGACCGACCCCCCCCCCCCCCCGCTTTTGAAAATTGTATTATAGGATATACTTATAGGTCCCAAACAAAAAGCTGAAAGTTGGACCCCCCCCCCCCCCACACACACACACACACACACATACACCCTCGAGAGGTCCGAACTTGTAAATACCATTGCCTAAGGTCTTTGTGATTGGTCGGAGTGGAATTATTAACAAACTGTTTTGGGTTGATAAAAAAAAAAACCGCATTTATTTAAATACTATGTATTTTCGAGTTTTTAACGCATTTATTTAAATATTATGTATTTTCGAGGGTTTAGGTTTCTTTAACAGTATGTCAAACACTCAACAGCGGTATTTGCAACCTAATATTTTCAGGACGGACACACAGAGAAAAAACATGACCGTGTGAACTGACTATACTCTTCTTGGTAGATCTGATCAGCACAGCATGAAGCATCAACTGGGGGCCAGAAAGCCATTTGCACGACTGTGGTGGAAAGCCCCTGTACAGACAAGAGGCCAGTTGCATGAGTGAGCTTAGTCCTGCGTCAGCCACAAAGCTGTTCCACTGAGGTATAGTCCGTTTGAGTAAAGCTTGCATCATGTTTTTTTTTTTTTTTCTCCAAATAACTTTTGAACGCAGATGACTTCAAGACAACTCTAAACACCAACGGTTGTCCTGATTTATCATTTATAATTTTCCTTTGGTCCTGACATCAATGGTTTAGCCGCTGCCCTCGTGACTTGAAATTGTGAACATGACTTGTATAAACCTGCTAAAATATCAAGTACCGCTCTGATCGAGCCCCACTCAGCAAAACTGACATATTTATTTCTTCATTTCACGCTTTCCGTGTTATCTCTTCTAGCCCCAACACCCTACAGCAGGAGATTGATTGACCATAATTCAAGGGTAGTGCCAGATTAGCATGGCGCCTGAAGGCGCCAAGCTAATCTGGCACTACCCTTGAATTATTATGGTCAATCCATCTCCTGCAACTGGTATACAGGTCAGTGTTAAGTAACACTTCCAACATTTGGGAAATGCACCCGTGAGGTTAAAAAGGGTTAATATTCAATAGCGTGGTCTTGCATGGCATCTGGTCCGTACTGGCTTGCCCCAGTTTCAGCGTCCGTGATGCAGGTCACCGAGGACCGCCTGAACAACTTGTATGTAGGTCATCTCCATGATCCCCCGAGGGGTAGTGGCTACACTGTTGTATTTAAAGTCGGCCAAAATTTAAAATAAACTCGGACCACTTTTTTGTTCTTAACAGTAATCTGAAGTATGTCTTGCTGACAAAAGTTGGCAAAAACACGAGACCGGCAAGACTGCTCAAACGTACATAACAGGACACATCCGCCCTGTAAGCGGAGACGGTGGCCGGCGGTGTTGTTGGCGAGTATCTCAATAATTCATTCCCACCTTTCCCACACCCGGCCCGCCGCCGCTTGTGCTTCTCAAGGTATTCCATCTCTAATCTTCCTTCTGCGTTCCAAACAGCGGTAACCGAATTGGCCACTTACTTCTGACAATCTCTTTATTGCCAGCATATCCGCCCCGTATCAGGGTTCATTTTTGGAGGGCACGCCCTGCGCCTTTGACGAAAAATTTCAAAAAATGCCCCATAACATTTTGAGCTGAGGGGTATGTTTCCATAGGTTTCTGTAGGCAACGGGCCCTTCTTTTCACGTGTTCCTAAAGGCCCAGCCATCTTTTTTTTTTTTTAATCTCTTGCTGCCTCCCCCGCTCCCGAAGCTCGCGCTTTTTTATATTTCTTCTTCCTTCTTACAACTCCCCCCCCCCTCCCATCTCTCTCTCTCAACCCCCCCCCCCCTCACTTGCGGGCCAATGACCTGTCCCATGTGCGTAAATTTTTGTGAATGAGCCCTGCATCGCAGGAAATAAACACTTTGACGTTTTAGGCCAGAAAACGTCACGTAATAGGTCATACGATTACCAGGGGTCAGTTGCATGAGTGAACTTAGTCTTGCGCCAGCCACTACGCAAGGTGCTCTGTTGTAGCGGAACACCTTGCTTAGTGGCTGGCGCAGGACTAAGCTCACTCATGCTACAGCTGAGCGCCTTGCTTATTGGCTGGCGCAGGACTAAGCTCCCTCATGCAACAGGCCCCTGGACAAGAAGTGTCAAGGTCAGCAGAGACCGTAACACCCTTCAGCACACAGTGTTTCGCGGTCAATTGTTTTTCATAGCCGGAGTTACCTGTCTTGAAAGCAAAAGTTATGCGTTTAAAAGCTATTTGCAAAACAAAACAAAACGAAACAAAAACCAAACAAAAAAACCCACAGACTTTCTTCAAACGGGTCCAGTTCAGTCTAACAAGTATTGCACTAGGTGCCACTTGTAGTCTGCTTCAAGTTAAAAGGCAATAGCGAAAAGAGATGAGTTTGCACCAAAAAAACTTAGACAATGTGACATTGTGTGAGAGCACGGGACGAATCACACTGTCACTCCCTGAACATATTACTGATATTAATGATATTCCGCAGTGACGTCGGTGAAAGGGGTGTTTCCATATAGCGGTGTGACAGCGACATGATTCGAGAACACAGAAATAAAGAACGAGTGCATTCACAGCGATTGCGGTGCGCAAAATCATATCGCCCCGCTATATGGAGCGATTCAACGGCGATTTCGCTGTGAAGGCAGCATTATTTTCAGTATGCTGCAACAAGTGCCAACAATTCTAAACAATAATATTATTTATATAGGGCAGCGATGCCGCCTGACGCACCGCTATATGGATGTCGCACCGCTATATGGAAACACACAACGTGATTTTCTGCCTGCTGCTCAGCTACTTTTATTAGAGTGTCGCGTAGCTATAATGGAAGCACGCCCGAAGAGTTTAAATATGACGTACAGCGACCACAAAACTGTCTGGGCCTGCCGATGACCCCACGCTGTCAGACGTAGGAGCCTGCTGGCTAATACCTTATCTCCAGATGGGACGACTGACAAGACGTTCGGAATCATCAATGTTCATCCTTTGGCTGTCGGTAGCGCTTTTCGTCGTGACGCCGATTCACTTGCAGAAGTCATCGCGATAAAAAGCGCTACCGACAGCCCGAAGTGTTAACAAATCTCACTAACCCCGGTCTCGTGAGCAGGCAATCTGCGTGGGTGTCTAATTCCTTGTTTGTTTTACGGACCAGCTGACAAAGTTACAGCGGCCAGGATGAGTTCCTTAACCCCTTCTAAGCATGTGGTACCGTTGACAGTACTGGTAGCTGCGCGCGCAAGGGCCGGGGTTAACCCTTTGCTTGTCGGTAGCGGTTTTTGTCGTGATGATTCCTATAAGAAACATCGCGACAAAAGCCGCTACCGAAGGGTTAATTTAAGGGTGTAGCTGTGGTCGACTTTTCTCAGCTAAAGGCCGGAGTCAACAGCGTTTGCCTCATCTGTAGTCTGACTGGACATGACTGGTGCTCAACGACTATGTAAAGGGAAGAGTCAGTTTAAACGTTGACTCCGATTTGAAAAAAAAAACAACAACAACACAAAAAACAACCATCAAAAAACCTACAACAACAAACTATAACAAACACAACATGGAAGCAATTGCTGCCGAGTTATCAATGACTGTTCTTTCTCTCTAAGTCCTCCACTCGGAATGAACCGTCTTCGTTTCACAACCCAGCCACCCCCCCTCCCCCTCCCCATCCTCCCCCCACCACCCACCCCTACCCCCCCCCCCCCCGCCGCCACCCCTCCCCCTCCCGTCCCTACACAGAGGCCCCCGGCAAGCCATGCTTGCTTGAGTGAACATCTGAAGTACAATTTCCCCTTCACTCAAATACATCGCTAGAGTTTGTAAAGTTAAGGTTACAATCTTGCGAGAAAATACTTGTGTGCCATTCCACACGCAAAGAAAACGGTGAGAGAGCTGCAAGAAATCCACTCATGTACAGAAGAAGTCATTAATGTGGAATATTTTAATAATAATTAATGCATTCTCAAACCGTTATGATGAAAAGGCTATTAACATGTTACTCATCACATTGGAAATGTCAACAGCGGGGTCTATACAAGTTTGCACATGTGCTGCATGCATGACAAGTCGAGCAACGAGGACTCGCACGCACACTCACACGAACACACACTTCCAAGCTGACTGCAACACCGTTCAAACTAACTAGTAAGCACATGGTCCTCGTGCCCATATCTGTCGTCGTTCGACCGCGTACCACCTGTGTGCGGGCACACGGCGGCCGATGTCGGCCCGAGAACCGTTTGCCTGCAGGGTAAGTGTCAATCCGCAAGTAGACATTATTGACATGTAAAACTTCCAAGCAAACAGCTGGAAGTGCCGGACAGGCATTTTGTCACGGACTGTCGGAAAGATGGTGGTTTAAATGTTTGTGATGTGGGTGTAGGTTATAATATAATCTTGTCAACAGGGGGATCTCCACTCACACTCTCATACTCTCATCATTGTAGCCCTCAATCATCTCATTCAATACATTTCTCTCACTCTGGAGAGGGACGTCTCGCATACGTTCCCCACTCACGCAGCCATACAACTGATTACTACGAACTCAGTTGCTGAAATGCTAACTATGTTAATTATTTACATATAAACAATCAAACATGTCACACTTAACTAATGTCTAAAGTATCTTGTTATCTCGCTGTCAGTTCATCTTTGTTCTACCTAATGCTGTTATTTCACTGTCTAGTTCTTTGTTTCTACCTCGGCTAGTTCTGTGCACAGAAACATAAAAGTCACCTTACCTGGCCAGGTTTTATACACTACTTCAAGTTATGCGGTGGCTATCTCAGTGGTCCTCGGTGTCGGCGCTGCGTCCGTCGACCCGCTACCTGGTCCTCGTCGGCGCTGCGTCTCAGTGTCGACCCTCTGGCCCCCGGTGATCTTTCAGTGTTCTCTTTCGGCACATTCACAACTGATTGTCACTGCTGCATTTTTGCACCCATCACATCTCACGCTTGGGCTAATGTGATCACTGGAGTAGAACCGTCAAGTTCTTCTCCGCGGCTTTCCTATACACTATAATAGTCCATATTGGAACGGTTGTTCCCGATCACTGACACAAGTTCAGTCACATTACTTTCCATCTCCGACCTCACGGTCTCTCCCTCTCTCAGCGCCAGTCTTTTCTCTCTTAGCCCATGCCGTCTTCAAGTGTTCTTTTCGTCTCTCGAGTTCTCCTTTTTCTTCTTCACGCTTCGCTTTATATATATCTATAATCTACACAAGTCTCTCCACCTTCCTCATAGTTGTATTCCTACGCGATGTCATGAAGAGTCAGTCATTCACATCGCTTCATCAATTTCAACTAATTTCGATAATTATGTAAAGTATACTAAACATGCATTTCACATCCAATCCATACATACAATTTATCCTAACACCCGTATCACAACATTAATATACTTCTTCTGTGTACGGACTATTTCTTTTCCAAATTCTGGAATTTCATCAGATACTGCTGACTAGGTGGATTCTTTGTGTCTCAGTGACGCGGGAAAGTCCTGACCCCCTCCCCCGCTAAATGGTTCAAGTACTTATAAATACATTCCCGCACGTAGACATTTCCTCTTGTCAGCCGATGATAAGGTACCAACCGACTTTCGCCATTAGATAGTTTACAAGTCGCACGTGCAGGCATGTCCGACCGTTTCCTGTTTCCGCTAACCCCATGCCTACTCGGACTCTGCAATATAAATTTCCCTCATTCCATAATTTCACTAGCAACTTTACTCCTTAACCTCCCACTAACTTCCGGACATAATTTTGCTCCCTTGACACATTTCCAATAGCGATCTGTCAACACCACGAAAACCTGTGCCTGTCGCTAAGGCCCTGTGTCCCGCAAAGCAGGGTGCGGACGTGCCTCGCCTCAGTCCCACCCCGGGTATGTTTATTCTTCACGATTGGACCATTGAACCCCTTTACTGCCGCGACACAACTGCAAGAGACACTGGGGCTCGCCATCCATTGGCAAGAATCTGTCCCAGGTCCTCGTGCAGTCAGGGATTGACTTTCGGATACTTTTAGACACCTTTTGACAGCTTTAGACAAAGACAGCTTTAGACAGCTTTAGGTTCTGTCAGAAGCAAGCGTTGTCGCGATGATTTCGGCAGGAATCATCGCAATACAAACCGCTACCGACAGCCAACGGAACAGGCAGAGCCAAATGACGTCAGCAACAGGCACAGATTAGTACGAGCTCCTGTGTTGCAACGGTGAACCGGTGGCCCGTGCTGATATGAGTATCCGTAGAGGAAATGGGCTGCCGTGGGCCTAAAGAACTTTTCCAGACCACTTTTACATAGAACCCCCCACCCCCGCTATATTTCCTAGCATACTAGGCACTTTGGGATACCATAGTAACCTCGCGATGCACTTTTGGATCGACTCAGTGAAGACAATGAAGAAGCCAACACAGTATTGCACTGAACAGCCCAGCCCCTGTCCAGATAGAAATACAGAAATGTAACAACTCACGAACTGTTTTGATCTAACGGTCGGCCTTTCAGCCTTTTTCAGCCTGAACTTTTTGAATTTTTGCCTGACGCACGCCTAAACAAGCGAACCGGCCGTCCAAAGAACTGAATCAATGGCGCATTGTTTAATTGTGTTAGCATGATGCACGCAACGAGGTCAGTTGATGATTGGTGACCTGATTCCAGTTGTGAAAAGTCCTATAAAACATAACGCAATCCAAACAGTGACCCAAACAGTTGCAGACGTGTTAGAAATTAGTAAGGCTCCGTTCGCATCGACTGAACGACTCCCGACAACGAACCGGACAGCGAAGTCTTCGTTGAGAACCAGCTTCTACCCAAAACACCCCGAACATCTCCAAGAGGCATAGATCCTCATGAGCCCGGAGGGCTCATGAGGATCTATGTCTCTTGGAGATGTTTGGGGTCTTATGGTACAATCTGCTAACCCGCCGTGATTGCGCTCTCGTTCGTTGTCGGTAGTCGTTCGTTGCAAACGAAGCCTTACTAATGATAGGAGGTACACGAACACTTCGCTTCTAATGCCATAATGAACATCTTAGTCTCTTGCAGACGGAAGGTACTCGTTGAAGGTACACGATACAGAGCCCATGACGTCTGCCAGCTCAAGTCCTCACCTCTGTCCCACGAGTCGAGAAGTCTTGATCAAATTCGCATTAACCCCTTCACTGACAGCGGACGCAGATTGCCTCTCTGAAATACTCGTTAAATTTTCGCCAATGAGCCCAAACCGTCCAAAAGAACGTGGATACAAATTGGTGTCAGCAAGAGGAATAGATCCTCATGAGTCCCTGCCACTGCGGGGGGCTCAAAAGGATCTGCCTTTTGAGGTCAGATCGTGTTTACTTTTCCTCGGCTGGGATAGGGTCATAATAATAATAATAACGAGTACTTGTATAGCGCCTAACCTCAGATTAGAGCTTTAGGCTAACAAAAACTAATTGTACAAAAATAACTACAAAAAAAGCAATTTACAAAAAGTACTAAAACAAAATACAACGCACTCTCTAAACAAGCTATAAAGTCACCATTGAAAGTGCAACGCTTATGGACACACACACACACACACACACACACACACACACACACACACACACACACACACACACACACACACACACACACACACACACACTACTTCTAACAGAGATAGAGATGCCGACTTTAACATGACAGGTCTGTGACAAAGTCATTTGTAGCATGGGTTTTTAGGGCTCTTATGGTCTCTGCCTGGTGACGTCACAAAAAGATTTCAACGCTAGCAGCATCTCAGTCTTGGAATTGCCTGTTGCAGTTGGATCGTGTTCAGGTTTTCTCGGCAGGGATGGGGTCAGTATCTTGACAAAAGCTAACAGAGCGGCCCTTTGGCCATTGTGGGCGTATCTAACATTGCCGGTCCACGTGCGCAGGCCCCACTGTTTGGATTCGACTAAAGCAAACGTATTACTGGAAGGCACGGATAGTTTCTCAACGTCATCGGGGGCAGGAGTTCACGGACTGAGTCCGAAGGTAACATAAGGCCATTAACTCCTTCTGCCCGCGACACACCCCAGCAAGATATGGCTCGACCATGATAGTTCAATGAAAATCCACTGGCCAGAGAAGATCAGCAACGTCAGACTCTGGGAGAGAACAGAGCAGATAACAGCAGAGAATGAAATTGGGCGAAGGGGATGGATTGGTCA
The DNA here is from genome assembly GCA_036245525.1 of Semisulcospira habei. Taxonomy (NCBI): domain Eukaryota; kingdom Metazoa; phylum Mollusca; class Gastropoda; family Semisulcospiridae; genus Semisulcospira; species Semisulcospira habei. The sequence continues at coordinate 163,484,448 of BTPG01000004.1, forward strand.
CAGTCTGAGAAAGCCAGTTTCCAGTATCACTAGGCAGGCATTGTCATGGAACCCCCAGGGAAAGTGGAAAAGAGGCAGGCCGAGAAACTCCTGTGTCGAGACCTCCAAGCAGACATCAAGAGAATGGGAACCACCTGGAGTAAAATCGAAGGAGAAGCACAGGACAGGAGTCGCTGGAGGTCTCTCGTCGACGGCCTATACCCGGGGGAAGGGTGACAGGCGTAAGTAAGTATGATAGTTCAAGGGTGGTGGCAGAATAGCTTGGCGCCTATAGGCGCCAAGCTATTCTGCCACCACCCTTGAACTACCATGGTCGATCTGTGTCAGTAGCCTGAATTGTAATGCAGTCCTCAGAGTTCAACTCCAAAATGTGGGTATTTCGTACCTCGGGCACAATGAGTTAACAAAACATTGCACATACACATGCATCACACATTCGCCGTTGTCCCACTCTCTGGCGCGCATTTATCGGTAAGCGACCACACAAATCTGAACGATTACGCTTTTTAAAAACATGCAGTTACTTCCATTACTGCCGGTGGCTTCATTACGAATAATATTCGTTTTTGCTGAACACTTTCTTAACTCATTGGAAACTTGCCGCATGCGGATACGCGGCTATTCGCCGCATATATCCGTATGCGACACGTCCCCAATCAGTTAACCCTGTGGTTGTCGATAGCTGTTTTTGGCGTGCTGAGTCCTGCCGGAATCATAGTGACAAAAACCAGCCAAACGGTCAAACGTTATGAAAACTGTCACCTGCCTGTGGCTGTATTTTTCTTTACTGAACTAAAGGCACATAAAACTTTCTTCATACGGCGTTTTGACCTATAAATACACCCTGGAAAGCAAACCAAAAAATATAAATAAATAAAAATAAATAAAATAAGGGAAACGATCCATGTGAACAATTTTGAGGAAATGTGTCTGTGGGTGTACTTCGCACAAAACAGCAGAAGAGAGTGGCGTGTTCCCGGGGAACAAAATGAGCTAGCATCATACGGCCGAAATGCACTTCTCCAGGAAAATGTTCACTGGCCTCTTCCTAGAAAGGTGCGAAAAGCTTGCCGGCATGTCCCCGCCAGTGTCGTACAACAGCACCTGACATTAAACCGGTAGTTGCGAAAAGCTTGCCGGCATGTCCCCGCCAGTGTCGTACAACAGCACCTGACATTAAACCGGTAGTTGCGAAAAGCTTGCCGGCATGTCCCCGCCAGTGTCGTACAACAGCACCTGACATTAAACCGGTAGTTGCGAAAAGCTTGCCGGCATGTCCCCGCCAGTGTCGTACAACAGCACCTGACATTAAACCGGTAGTTGCGAAAAGCTTGCCGGCATGTCCCCGCCAGTGTCGTACAACAGCACCTGACATTAAACCGGTAGTTGCGAAAGTCGCCCTAAGTTGTAAATGCGATAAGGATTAACCTTCAAAGCACCGCGTAGCAACGACCTTGGTCCCTTGATCCACTGATTAGCGTTCTAGCAACTAGCCCACGCTGTTTTTAGCAATACCTAGGCAAACAACTCTGTTATGCCACAGTCTAGCCTATGGCTCGGGAAGCTGACGTCATCACGCTAGAGTGACGGCCATCAGTCTTGAGAGGATTCGCGATAAGGCCCTCAGTAGTAGTCGGAAAGTCCTGACGTGCTATAGGCAATAACAGCAAGTCTTGCCATCACTGTAGGACTGAAACCGCTAACCAGAATCTGTTTTTGTTTGTTTCCAAAGAGGAAGAAACATGAAGAAAAACGTGTTGAAACTCTACTTTGCTACTATCTGTAGACTATTCTATCCTCTTAAGACGGCGGCTTACGCGCCGACGCTGCTAGGCAACGCGTGGGGAACTTCCCGAGCTCTATTAGGACGAGCAACGCAGCTACGCCATTTCTAGCCCATTAGAAAGGCAAGCAACGTGCAGTAACACCGCGTGTCATGGGATTAAAAAAATATATATATATGCAATTTTAGACTGCCCAGCTCTGAAGTCAGAAATACGTGTTATGCCAAAGACTGAAGCCAAAGCGGTGAAGCAGCCGACTAGTAATTGAGACGACCTTTCAGCGGCGACAAAAAATCAATAGTATCCCACGTAACCAAACATGGCCCACTGCCTTCTGGTGATAAACACAGGTCAGGCACAGTATATCACGGTACCTCATAGCCATCAAGTCAGGCCGCGCTTAGTCGCGATCGCGTTATTGCTGCGCCGAAGTTGCACAGACCTGGAAGAGAAAGGTCCTCTGGCTGACGTCAACCTTAGCTGGCCGCGCACGGCAGTGCACGGGCCAGCTAAGGCTGACGTCGGCCCGAGGAACTTTTGCTCTCCGGGCATTCGCGTGGGAGACAGAGATCGACCATTGCACGTTGTGTCCGACAGCGCGGGAAGTGTATACTAGTGGAGTACGTAATAATGACACCGACCTGTAGGAGAGACCCTTCCGGTCGTCATCTCAGAGATTCACTTCCAGTGCCGAGCACAAACACTGAAACCGTGGCAAATTTAACTGCAAGTACGTCAAGGAAACGCGGATATAAATGGCACCAGCGACTGGTAAGAAGATCGAGTCCGAAACACTTCAGGCGGTTATGCGTCGGAGCGAAAAAATGACTCCGCGCGAGTGGAACAACCAGGTTGTGGGTTCGAGCCCTCGTCACTTAAGTCCCGGCCCTGTGACTGAGCTGGGTTCGTCGGGCAATCCAGGGGGAAATACAGTTTGTTCATTAGCATGCCCGTTGAAATGTCCTGGTAAAACAAAGTGATCCAGTTGCAGTGCGCCTGAACTGATCGGGGTTTCAGGTCGTACTCCATAGCGGCAATATCTGTCCCTGTACCCCACAACGAGCCCGTTAGCTTGGCTCGCAACCCATGGAAAACAGACGGGCTCGTTCAATAGCATGCCCGTTGAAAGGGCCTCTAAAATAAAAGTGGCGCAGTTGCAGTGCGCCTGAATTGATCAGAGTTCGGGTCGCACTCCACAGGCGATAGCTGTCCCATTCCCCCCGGCAAAGCCCGGCCGTTAGGGCCGTCCATTATCAGCTCAGCGCTAAACCCCGAACTAACCAGCCAGCACTGAAGAATAGCATGCAGGGTTCATGAGCTTGCAGGTGGGGGGGGGGGGGGGGGGTGATGGGGTTAACCCTTTGGCCGTCGTTGGCTCAGCTGTTTTTGTCGCGATCATTCCTGCATTGTCGCGACGATACCTGCAGGAATCATGGCGACAAAAACTGCTTCCGACAGCCCAAGGCTTATTTACAGCCCGGACATTTCCTGCCTACTGAGATTACAGCCTAGCAGTACGTGGAGCCGATTAATTATTTAACCCCTTGGCTACCGGAACACAACAATCAACATCCAGAAGCAAAAGACATAGATCCTCATGAGCTCCCGCAGTTGCGCTCGTGAGGACCAATTAATGCCTCTTACTGACACCACCAAGAGTTAAACACAATCTGCGACCAGTCGCTGGTAATGGGGTTAATTGTCGTAACACACCAATGCACGAGAATATGATCCTCACGAGCTCTGCATGCTGAGTCTCTTTGGTTCTTGCTGGTTTCGTCCTGGGCAGACAGTGTTGACGTAAATACGCCATGAGCAGGATCGTTGAGGATTCTCGCGAGCAGGATCGTTGAGGATTCTCGCGAGCAGGATCGTTGAGGATTCTCGCGAGCAGGATCGTTGAGGATTCTCGCGAGCAGGATCGTTGAGGATTCTCGCGAGCAGGATCGTTGAGGATTCTCACGGTTGGCAGTGAAGGGGTGGATTCAATGCGTGCGCATCAATAGCTGCGAAAGTGTCGTATAGCATTGCCAGCGGCAACGCCGCTACACGACACTTTCGCAGCTATTGATGCGACACCTCTTGAATGAGTTAACACCCCAAGGTACATTAACTCATTCTACCCCAAGACCGACTGAAATCCCCAAAATTTGAAGTTGCCCTCTGAAGCGGGACTGTATTACAATTCTAGAGACAGATGGGCGCCAAGCTGTTCTCGCACCAGTCTTGAACTATCATGCTCGATCCATGTTGTGCTGAATGAGTTAATCCCTCGCTCTGTCTGCTGCCGCCCGAAGCTGTACAGCAAGGGGCGTTGATTTTCGTGATACCCTAAACCCCGCAATCACCGCTTCACTGCTCGCCGACGGTTACAACTTCTTGCACAGCTCCGGGAAAAGTAGAAAACTCAGTCTTTTCTTTGCGGCCTCTCTCACAATATTCCTCCCCGCGGGGGAAGGGGAGGGGTAGATGCAGAAAAAAACTTAGTTGAAGTGTTTCACCTAGCGGCTACATTTCGGACACCCTGCACCCTCCCAGCCCCAATGCGATTCATATTTGTAATGTGAGATGGAGCAGGTGTCAGCACAGGCTGACTCAAGAATACAGGCTTTTTGATGAGAAACGCATAATAGTAGTGATAGCAGTAGTAGTAGTAGCAGTAGAAGTAATAGTACTAGTAGTGGTAGTGGTGGTCAACTGTGGTGGTAAGTGATCGTGGTGCGCGCGCGCGCGCGCACCAGTGTGTGTGTGTGTGTGTGTGTGTGTGTGTGTGTGTGTGTGTGTGTGTGTGTGTGTGTGTGTGTGTGTGTGTGTGTGTGTGCGTGCGTGCCTGCGTGTGTGCGGCGCGCGTGTGACTTTGTGTGCGCGCGAGTGTTGGTGTGCGTGCGGCGTGCGTGAGTTTGTGTGCGTGCTTGTGTGTGTGTGTGCGTGCTTGTGTGTGTGTGTGTGCGTGCTTGTGTGTGTGTGCTTGTGTGTGTGTGTGCGTGCGTGTGTGTGTGTGTGTGTGTGTGTGCGTGCTTGTGTGTGTGTATGTGTGTGTGTGCCGTGTGTGTGTGTGTGTGTGTGTGTGTGTGTGTGTGTGTGTGCGTGCTTGTGTGTGTATGTATGTGTGTGTGTGCCGTGTGTGTGTGTGTGTGTGTGTGTATGTGTGTGTGTGTGTGTGTGTGTGTGAGTGTGTGTGTGTGTGTGCGTGCTTGTGTGTGTGTATACATGTGTGTATGCCGTGTGTGTGTGTGTATGTGTGTGTGTGTGTGTGTCAGTGTGTGTGTGTGTGTATGTGTATGTGTGCCGTGTGTGTGTGTGTGTGTATGTGTGTGTCAGTGTGTGTGTGTGTGTGTGTGTCAGTGTGTGTGTGTGTGTGTGTCAGTGTGTGTGTGTGTGTATGTGTGTGTGTCAGTGTGTGTGTGTGTGTATGTGTGTCAGTGTGTGTGTGTGTGTGTATGTGTGTGTGTGTGTCAGTGTGTGTGTGTGTGTGTGTGTGTGTGTGTGTGTGTGTGTGTGTGTGTGTGTGTGTGTGTGTGTGTGTGTGCGAGTCCTGCAGTCCGCCTGCACCGCGCTGTGGATAAAGCTTGGGAAGCGTGAAGAAAGGCGGCCTAGCAAGATGTCGAAGGAACAGTACAGTCGAGACACCATTACAAGAAGTATTATAATTATCTAACTATAGAGTGCGGTTAGAGAGTGGTGGAAAGGAATGCCGTATCAAGTGACACACTGTACACCTGACTAGCTGCACTAAACTAGTGATGTGTAATCCTGTGTCAAACAGTTAGTTGTAAACTCTCAGTCGGCACATCCTCCAACGATGAAAGTCAGCTGATCTATGCCGCCAGAATGATCAGGCACAGATTATCATGGGCCCCTGCAGTCGACGGGATCACGATAATCTGTGCCTCTTTCAGATGGAAAGAGAAGACCGAGAGTGTGTAAACAGAGAGCTGAAGTGTCACGTTGATCACGTGTCCTGTATTGTGGCGGAAACTCTGTTCAGTCCTCTTGCGTGTTCGGCTCGTGGCCTCCGACGCCCTAGCCGTGCATGGGTCTCAGGTACGCTACACAACCCACAAGCGCCTGACTAATTTCATACTAAACTTTGAAAGCTGAAATGGCACAAGAGTACGCTAAAACAAATACCATTTCGACTCTTTAACCCGTTGGCTGTCGGCAGCGGTTTTTCAGTGTCACGATGATCAGTCCGACTGAAATCGGCGGCGCCAAAAAACCCGCTACCGACAGCAAAAGAGTCCATTAATCTTTCAAACCATCAGCTTGTTAATTCATCTAATGCACTGAATGTGGTGCAAGAGCAGGCGAAAAACATTTTGCGCCGACTCCCTCTTTCTGTGCGTCTCAAAGGCCTACGGAGTTTGATACCATTTTTACTTTGCCAGTGATGACAACTTAGTGTTTGATTTCTTCTCAGTTTAGTGATCTACCTGATACGCAGAAACAAAGGAGACAAGCCCCACGCTGCTATTTTTTATAAATATAAACAACAAATACTGGACTGACAAACAATGAAAACAGAAATGGGTCGACCAAGGAAGTTGGTTTGTATATTTGGTTGTACTTCCTCTGACGTCGCAACTGCACACTGCTATAACATCAAATTCACGTCCGTCGGATAACTGTGATCTAGACCGGCAGATTAATTTAATCTGGAATTCCTTCCGGAAAACATCACTTTAATCAAAAATCAAAACAATAATATACATTTTAGATTAAACTATTGGGGAACGTGCCCGCTTTTTTTTTTGGCGTGTGTGTGTGTGTGTGTGTGTGTGTGTGTGTGTGTGTGTGTGTGTGTGTGTGTGTATGGGGGGGGGGGGGGGGGCGAATATAAAATATAACCGTGCTTGCTAGATTTCTTACCACCTGTGCCACATTTTGATGATTTTTGAGGACCTAGAAAGGTGCCAGTGCCCATCAAAACGTGTACGAACCAGAGCCGAGTACAAGCCGGAGCCGAAGAATGAAATTTTAACCCCTTAACTTTAACCCCTCAACTGCCGGGGGCAAGGGAACGGTACCCAGCTGGATGAGACATAAACGCTTAAATCATTCTGCCCCAGGACCGAAAACTCCACATTTTTCAGTTGCCCTCTGCAGGACTGTATTACAATTCTTGAGACAGATCGAGCATGATAGTTCAAGGGTGGAGCCAGAATAGCTTGGTGCCTATCCTTGAACTATCATGCTCGGACCATGTCTGCGGCTGTGGTGTGTCGGGGCTGAACGAGTTAAATGGCAGCGGAAATCTTCTTGGGGTCCGTGCGCCTACTCACATAGCGGAAATCCTCTTGGGGTAAGTGCGCCTACTCACATAGCGGAAATCCTCTGCTACTCACATGGATTCTGAACAGACGTGAAAAGTCTTGAAGCAGATCGATTTAACCCACAAAGCCCCGAGACACCGCAACAGGAGATGGGTGGACCATGATAAATCAAGGGTAGTGCCAAGCTAATCTGAATTATCATGGTCGATCCAGCACCGTAGAATTATCATGGATCCATCGGACCACTGGTACATAGTCCTTAGGTGGCACCTCCACAATTTGGGAAGTGCGCACTTGGGGTTAAAAGGGTTATGGTGCGGTTTTGTAGTGCCGTCTGTGTCGCTAAAATAATTAACCCTTCGACTCCAAACCCATACAGCTCCATTCTACAGACGGTAATAGGCTTTAAGTCATTCAGCCCCGATGCACCACATTAAGACATGGATCGAGCATGATAGTTCAAGGGTGGTGCCAGAATAGATTGGCGCCCATAGGCGCCAAGCTATTCTGGCACCACCCTTGAACTATCATGCTCGATCTGTCCAGTTCTAACTCAGACTCCGAAATGCCTAATCATTTTGATTCGCTGGAATGTGAGCTTGCGCTATTCTCTGTTTCTATCCGGTTTTTTTTTTTTCCAGCAGAGCGGTTTGTTTATTTTGCTGTCAACGCGTCTAATACACTACTATGGAAAGCAGTCTAATACACTACTATGGAAGGCAGTCTAATACATTACTATGGAAGGCAGTCTAATACACTACTATGGAAGGCAGTCTAATACACTACTATGGAAGGCAGTCTAATACACTGCTATGGAAGGCAGTCTAATACACTACTATGGAAGGCAGTCTAATACACTACTATGGAAGGCAGTCTAATACACTACTATGGAAGGCAGTCACTGAATCAGCTCGAGGAGCTTGTTTCATGTGCAGACCAGCCTACTGATAGAGGCAGGCAAGAGGCATGATTCTCATTAGCTTTTGCATCTGCGCGCGGCGCCATAAGGATCTATGTTTATTTCAGACAGGAGCTGAGTATCAGTGAGTGTATTTAGGACAGTGCGATAGTGGCCCTTTCTACAGATGGTAAAAGGCACAGATCCTCAGGAGTCCGCCAGGCAAGTTACAGGACCGTGACCCATCTTTCTTTCTGGTGAAGCGGACAGAGTCGGGTTCACTACGGAATATACTTGGATCTGCTGAGGCACATATACGGGCGGGTTCACTTCTGAAAACTCAGACTTAAATTTAAAAGCCAGGTTACAAATTAAAACAATATGCTGACATGGGCTTGGACAGGGCTGATATTTGGTGGAGGGCTGGGGGCAGTACAAGGTGGTGCTAGAGCCAAGCCTTGAAGGCTTTCAGCGGAACTGCCGTCAGATGGTACGGCAGAAAGTTCTACTCTGTTCCGTCTGATGTGCACAGAGACAAATAAACCTATCAATAAACATTCATTCCACTGTTACCGCATACTTTCACGAGGATAAATATATTCTTGTTTTTACCTCAGACGGATGGCATTTACCATTTAGCAATGTTCGCCTATAACCATACACAAAACTCTCCAAGAGGCATAGATCTTCATGGGTTCCGCGGCGCAGAGTGCGGGGGCTTGTGAGAAGCTATGTGTATTTCTGAGTCGAATTACCTTCATGTTGCTATGTTTATGTAGTTTAATCGGGTTGCGGTTATGAAATGAATACAGGCAAAACGTCGTCAGCTGCAAGAGTCACATAATTATGTTCATACGCGTCTAGGAGTAGGCGCGGTAATAAGAATCTGTATGTAACTTGCTGGCTAGTCTTGCCTCTATGCTGCTATGTTTACACAGCCGGGATAAAATCGCAACCACCGAGCCCCAAACCAGACACCCATGGCTGTCAACACGCGCGATTCGACGACCGTCCCGGCTCTACGGCGTAGCCTGGAATAGCGCCTCACTATAGCAGTGCACACTCGGGTCTGGAGACAAACTGTGTCTCTACAATTGTTATACAGAAAACTGCAAAATTTGTGGATTTAAGTCCTGAGGCAGAATGTGTCAAAGGGGTAGCATACGCTACCCAGACATCACCCTACCGCTGAGTCGCAAGTGAGGCATCGATCGGTGTACACTAAAAACACTGACACTGCAGGGCCCATGGAACTGGCCGTGACCTGTGTAACACAAGCAGCTCAGTGATCCATTCTGAATCCCCAACGTCCATAGGCTGTTGTTGCCCTGTCCACAGGTGAAGGCCACGGTTAAACATACACAGACCCTTTGACAGCCTGAGCGGACCCGTCCCTCCGCATGGCTGGTGCGTCTGCAAGAGGCACAGATTCTCATAAGCCACTGCATACCTCTTGCTGAAAGAAAGTTGCCCCATGTGTCCTAGGACACGACAGAGGGCTGATTATGTTTAACGTTACAACTGTCAGCATGCACTTACCGCAACATTGTCAACGAAACTAATGTCGTCATTGCCTAAAATTACCAAGATGTGAACAGCCGTGAAATTCTTTCATTCATTCATTCATTCATTCATTCATTCATTCATTCATATTCATGCCATCTTTAAAGAATCGGTCAGATTCAGATCGTTGCATTAATCCTGTACAGATAAATGTGTATTTAGAATAGCGGTGAAATGTTTGATATCTGCCCACGTTCACTCAACATTTATGTTTAACCCATTTAGCCCCACGGCCGCATTTCTCCAATTTTGGAGGTGTTACCTAACAACTAGGCCCTATGTACCAGTTGCAATAAGTGGATTGACCATAATAATTCAAGGGTAGTGCCAGACTGGCTTGGCGCCTGAAGGCGTCAAGCCAATCTGGCACTACCCCTGAATTATCATGGTCAATTCATTCCTGCTGTAGGACATCGGGATTAAATGGGTTAAAAAAAACACGCCTGAAATGTTTTGCCTGATTTGCCCATCACGTGTTTGTTTAAGGGACATACGTTTGTTTTCCCATGCAATTTTGTTCATGCTAATTGTAGAGTGAAACCTGAGCAGTTTGCGCTCAAAATAAATGCGTGGTGTAAACTTACTGTCCCAGGTCGGAGAAGACTGTGACAGTGATAAGCATTCTCTAAAATATCACAGTTAACTCATTCTACCCCAACACCGAAATCCCAAAATGTTGCCGTTGTCCTCTGAAGACTGCATTGCAGTGCAGGACACAGATCAACTATGATAGTTCAAGGGTGATGCCAGAATAGCTTGGCGCCCATAGGCGCCAAGCTATTCTGGCATTACCCTTGAACTATCATGGTCGATTCTTATCTTGCTGTGGTGTGTCTGGGGTAGAATGAGTTAAATATCATAGTTGTAACATTACATCATTTTATTCCAGATCAGGAATCGAGGCGGGTCTGTGTCGGCCCTTTAGTTTTGCTGAGAGCGGAGAGACTGAGAGAGAGATGATGAAACGTTTTATTGACAGGATAAGGTTTTAGGCGAAACGCCTCTCTTACAAACTGTCCTGTTAGAAAAGAAATATTAACAGCAAAGAGTAAGAAACACAATAACACAATAAATCGAAACATGAAGAAATAAACTGGAAAAAAGCAATGCAAATAATGCGTACACATATCAATAATAGTGAATAATAATTATATATATATATATATATATATATATATATATATATATATATATATATATATATATATATATATATATATATATATATATATATATATATATATATATATATATATATATACACATACACACACACACACACACACACACACAATTATAAGTAGTCCGTTCAGGTAGTAAGTTACTGTAACAAGATGTTATATAAACGAGTTTTGAAGGTTCTAGAATTAGAAATAGATTTAATTTGGGGTGGTAGTTTGTTCCAGGCTTTGGCACCTGAGAACGAAAGGCTGGTTTTATATATATCGAGCCTGGCCCTTGGTAGCTGTAACAAACTGTTCCTCGTGTTTTGTCTTTGACTATCCAAAAATAACATACGAAGGTAAGATGGGGTTTTATGGTGAAGAATTTTATGCATAAGTATGCATCGATTAAATGTGAACTGTTTGTTTAGGTTTAGCAGTCGGATGGTTCTAAACTTTTCGTCGGTGGGAGAGGGACCAGGCACAGTTAACTTTACCCCTCGACGGTACAATGAGTTAAGTTTCTTTAAATGTACGTCACTGCATCCATCCCAGATAGTGGAGCAGTAATCACAGTGTGTCTTAATATGGGCATGGAGAAAGAGTCTTCTAGTCTCAGTGTTAACTATTTGACTTAGTTTTGATAGCAGGAATAGATTTTTAGATATTGTTTTGCAGGTGTTTTCGATATGTGGTTCCCAGCTGAGCTGGTTATCTACTGTGACTCCAAGCAAACGGTGTTTTTTAACTTGATCAAGGGGCTCAGAGTTCAGGTATAATGTTAAGGGCAGGAGACCACGTTGATGTTTTTGGCGTGAAGTAATTAACATACTCTTTGTCTTTTGGACACTAATTATCATATGATTATGTTGGCACCAGCTTGAAACCTCATCAAGACTTTGCTGGAGAACTTCGTTTATTTTTGGCAATTCGCTGTTTGATGTATGTATGGTAGTGTCATCAGCAAATAAGTCACACGTTGCATCGGGATGTGAGATAGAGAATGGTAAATCATTGATAAATATGTTGAATAACAATGGGCCCAAAATTGACCCCTGAGGAACACCACACGTTACTAAACCTTCACTCGAGTAATTACCATGAAGCAAAACTTTCTGTCTTCTGTCACTTAGATAGGATGATATGAGATGTACGGTATTGGAATCGATGTGATACATCGGTAATTTTTTTAATAAGATAGAGTGGTTGACTAAATCAAAAGCTTTTTTAAGGTCAAGAAAAACTGCACCTGATAACTGAGAATTATTAATGGCTGTAAGCCATTTATCAATTATATGTATAAGGGCAGTTTGGCAAGAGTGCTGCGGGCGAAACCCAGACTGCATTTTACTGAGTAGACAGTTCTGTTCTAGAAAATTTTGCAGATGTGTATGGATATGTTTTTCAATAGGTTTTGAGATAACTGGTAGAATGGAGATAGGTCTATAATCATTCAATGAGTTTAAGTTTTTGCTTTTGGGAAGGGGAATGACCTTAGCTGTTTTTAACTCATCAGGGAAAATATTTCTTTGAATAGAAAGATTGTAAATGAACGTTAGAGACTCAACTATGTAGGGCAGAGCTATTTTAAGAATTTCGCAACTGATGCCATCTGAACCACATGACCTCTTTTTCATATTAGATATATATTTACCCACGTCAAAAACAGTCATTGGGGGGAGTGAGAAAACACAACCAGCAGTATTGTTACTGTGAAATCGTAGTTGCTCAGAACATTGGTATTTCGCAGGATCATTTGTATTAGTGCGTGCTAAAGTCTCAGCTATACTAAGAAAGTGGGTATTGAAGGTATCTGCAGTGAGCTCAGGTGCAATGTTCATGTCTCTGTGATTGTGACCTTTAGTAAAGGTGTTGATAACTTGCCAAACAGAGCGCAGGTCCTTGCCGTCTGCAATGATCTGTTCAGCATGTTGTCTTTGAGCTTTTCGGACCAAAGATTTGACAAAATTTCTTTGCTTTTTATAGTCAACAAATTTCTTTTCTTTCTTAAGTGTATCTCTGAGTTGCATGGCTGCTTTTATTTCTCCAGTTAGCCATTCAGGAATTGTGGGATGTTTGACACGTTTTGTTCGCATGGGGCATGTTTATCTAGAACACCGAGGAACAGTTCATACCAGCGGGTGAGGGCTTCATTTGGGTCATTGTAATTTAACACATCATTAAATGGGGTATTGGATAAGTCATAGAGAAAGGCATTCTGGTTAAATTTTTTGAAAGACCTGTAAATAATAGTAGTATGCCCTGTGCAAGATTTCTTAGCTAATTTGGCAGACAGCGAGAAAGATACTGGGAAGTGATCACTGATAGAAAAATTGAGAACATGGACATTATTAACAGCATTTACATTTGTAGTATAGATATGGTCTATCATTGTCGCAGAAGATGAAGTAACTCGTGTGGGCGACTGAATAACTTGTGTTAAACCAAGAAAAGAGATCATTGAATTCCATGAAGAGTAACAGTCTTTTAACAAATCAACATTAAAATCACCTAGGATATGTATATCACCCCTGCATTTCTGTACTGTGTCAATCATTGATTCAAAGTCATCAAGCCATGCCACTGTGGCCGCTGGATTTCTATAAATAAACCCTACAAGAACGGGTGATGACTTCGATGTTTTTATTTCCAGCCACATGCATTCAATTTGCTTTGATTCTAGGTCAAGTCTTCTAGTCACATATTGAATTATAGAGTCATGTATGTATATTACTATGCCAGTTTGGCCTAGAACAGAGGCATCACGACGTAGAGTAGCAAAATTAGGTATGGAGATTGCCTGATCACTGATATTGTCTGTCAGGCGGGATTCAGTGAAGCCAAAGATATGAAATTGTGATGGCTGATTTAAGAGAATAGTGATGTCAGGTATTTTGCGGCAGAGATGATACACATTAAGGTGGCCAATGTTCAAGAGACGATCTGGGTTGTTGGTATTTGGTGACATCTGTCTTTCTGACTACAGGATAATGGGAGAAAAAAGAAACTGGTTGCACTTGTGAAATAACAAGAGAATGAGAAAGTAAAGTTAAATAACCGAAGCTAAATACCCGATAACAGGTTTAACACGAACGATCTAATGTATGCAATAAGTAATGACACGCAATAAGATTTCCAAACAAGATACGTGTCACAAATGAGAGTTCAATGTTCCTATAACTCAATGCTGCCTTACAAGATACCCTAAAATTATTATTATTTAAATCGCAGAAGCGTCTAGCAATTTCTTATGTCCGGACAAATCCAAAGAAAAGCACAAGCAGATACAAATATGCTTGTGATGAAAGTGTCAACACTCGCACGATATGTCAAGATGATGCCATCGCAGCACACATTTAAGATATTAAATAGATAATAGTAATCAAAATACAGTAAGACATGCTATCCATGAATTACTATTTTCATCTAGTAATATATCGGCATATAATACTGAAGGAATCATAAGACACTCAGTCTATGCCCGTCACATTTCTATTGTATTGAGTATGAGTGCCTCGCATAGCCTGACATATTAGATAAGTCGACAGGCAGACAATGAAACATTCTAGTGATTATGATGTAGTGAATATCACCAAAGAATTAAAATAGAGAGTCATAGTCTATTCTATGCTCACCGCCTTCCTCGTATAATGTGTATGTGTGCACGTCAAGACAATACAGTAACGGGAAAAAAAAGCGATGGGCATAAAATAAAGTATGCTACTGACAGGCTGAAAGGATCCTGCCGAGAATATCATTTCAAACGCAGACAGAGGTCATATTCAGTTTATATGCTTAACACCTTCGACAAGTGAAAAGTCTCAGATATGCATCATTAGTAAAGTGGCAACATATGCTAGTAAAGCAATATTTCATTTTCTCTCTCAGACGCAGCTCACAATCAACGGTCGATGAAGATCTTGAATCAGCATCACATCGGAATATATTGTTAGAACTACAGGGTCATACTCTATTCTATGCCCTGCGCCTTCCAACATGTATTGGACGGTGAGTGTCTAGACATGTAGATTTCCAGTTGGGCTAAAGCGTGGGGCATAAAATGGAGTAAGCCAGTGACAACACTGTGATTGAGACTACCAAAATAAAACAAGAAGGCCATACCCAAGTCTATGCCCATCATCCCTCTCACACAGAGATATGAGGTGTATGAAGGTTATGAGCATAGAGTGGGGCATGCCGCCGTGTATCGTACTGCAAACTCAGCTCATAATGTAGGGTTTTAGGAGTTCTGCAACAAGCCGCAGGGGGTCAAAGGGTTGTGCAGATGGAGCTGAAGGGGCCATGAAGTCAGGTGAGTAGACAGGCTGCCCCATCTCCAAGGGGTTGACGCTGGGCTGAACGTGTGTGGGTGTGGGTCGTACCATCTGTGGTGGTGTAGGCCGGTAGACATGCTGGGCAGACATACCCATAGAGAGAGAGAGAGAGAGAGAGAGAGAGAGAGAGAGAGAGAGAGAGAGAGAGAGAGAGAGAGAGAGAGAGAGAGAGAGAGAGAGAGAGAGAGAGAGGAAACGTGATAATGAAACGTTTTTATTCATGATAAAAAGGAGAGAGAGAGAGAGAGAGAGAGAGAGAGAGAGAGAGAGAGAGAGAGAGAGAGAGAGAGAGAGAGAGAGAGAGAGAGAGAGAGAGAGAGAGGAAACGTGATAATGAAACGTTTTTATTCATGATAAAAAGGAGAGAGAGAGAGAGAGAGAGAGAGAGAGAGAGAGAGAGAGAGAGAGAGAATGACAGTGATTATTTATTTTACAACTGTGAAAGTTTTCGATGAGTGAAAACCTTTTTTCGAACTTGCCGTTGCTAATCTAATTTACATTATAACCTGTCACAAGTGGCACAATACTATCTTTAAAATAGCGAGAGAGAAAAATGAATAAAATAAACAAGCAACAACAAAAAACTGACTAGTATTGAAGAAATAGAAGCAACATGAACACACAACTCTCAGAGAGGCCCGGAGAGAGAGCGAGTAAGGGGTGTGTAGTAACGAAAGGGCGGGTGGATTTTGACTCAAAAAGAATTCTTGGGTGCTACGTGTCCCCTGTCCCATAATTTGCCGTAACTACGCAGTTTGCGGGCTGGCCGACCCGCCAGCACTAGTCTCTGGCACGGCAAAAAAGAGACTCAGTGAGCAATGCACCGGCCGGTATTTTGGGTTATGAAAAATGTGTCTGGGTCGGTGGGCAACCGGCCCGAACAGCATGCAGTTCCAACCAGTTTGATAACACGACCACCCAGTCCGCACTGGTTCACCGGGCAGACCGCACGGCCCCAGCCTGCCAGGGAATGGCCCGATGACATTCTGCCTACTGTTGTTGCCTACCCGGGGTACGCTACGCTTGGGCTGGTTCAGCACAATAAACATGCAGTTTTCATTCACGGTACAGTCTCGCCTAACTTTCCTACTGCAATTTAGCTTGTAAGTTCCGATACGCTACGAAAGTATGCGGGTCGCTTATGATAGTTCAAGGGTGACGCCTCTAGGAGCAAAGCTATTCTAAAACCATCCTTTAACACTTTTAGCCCCAAGGTCCCATTTCTTAAATTTTGGAGTTGTTGCCTAACGACTATGTACCAGTTGTAAGATATGGATTGATCATGATAATCCAAGGGTAGTGCCAGATGAGCTTGGCGCCTAAAGGCGCCAAGCTCATCTGGCACTA
The DNA here is from genome assembly GCA_036245525.1 of Semisulcospira habei. Lineage (NCBI taxonomy): Eukaryota > Metazoa > Mollusca > Gastropoda > Semisulcospiridae > Semisulcospira > Semisulcospira habei. The sequence continues at coordinate 163,500,810 of BTPG01000004.1, forward strand.
CCCTTGAATTATCATGATCAATCCATCCCCTGCTGCAGGGTCCCGGGCTAAAAAGGGTTAACTATCATGGTCTACCTGTCTCCAAAACTGTGACGCAGACATCTGAGGACCTCTCCAGAATTCGATAATTTAGTCCTCAGATGCACAGATTCTCATCAGCGTCCATGTTCCTCGCACGGCAGTGGCATGATCAGTTCTAGTAAGAAAGGTCCTCTGGCCGACGTGGATTGATATCGTACCGAGGTTGTTTTCCTCACTGCTATTCTGGCACAACTCTTGAACTATCATGCTCGATCTGTCTCTAGAATTGTAATACAGTCCTTTAGAGGGCAACTTCTAAATTGTGGGATTTCGGTCCGGGGGTAGACGGGGGCGGGGAGGGGGGGGCGGGGGGGGGGGGGGTACACCGTCACTGATTTCCGTACACCTGGGTCGCCAAGACAAGCCGACACACGCACAGCGGGAGATACTGAAGGGTTTTCTGCGTCACTCCGTTGACTTCGCTAGGTGAACTATAACCTGGCGAGTCGACACATGCTGAACGCCGTGAATGAAACCTACTGCTATTAGTGATATCCAAACGAATGACTAGACTGGTGGCGACCCGTCAAAGCGGAAGAGAGCGAGACAGAACGGAAGAATGACAAAATAATGCAACGAAGAAGGAAACACGCTTAGAAAAAAAGGCACAATGCGCATGAATTTTCGGAAGAACACTGTAATGGCCAATAGCCGACAGTGTGTATTCCGTCTTTCAAATTGGCTACGGCACAATAGCTAGTTTTCTAAGCGTGTTTCTTTCTTCGTGGGTTTCTTCTCTGCATTTTACACGCTTGATCTGGACTACAGCAAAATAATGAATTAACTGTAGCTGACAGACAGGGGTAGGCGGGGTATTTGGGGGGGGGGGGGGAAGGAAAAGACGTGTCATCATCAACCGATATAAGTTCGTCACATTTACTTTTGCACTAAACAGAACGACTGGACTGTGACGTTTTTGACAACCAGCCTGACTTATGCCGCATCAACGCAAAAGCGGATGGACGGTTCTAGGACAAACACTTAGAGGAAATTTTCATCTGAAACCATTTGAATAACATATGAACCTTCATTATAAGAAGACACTCAATAATAACTAGTCCAGAACCATTATAATCAGGAGAGAGAAAGAGAGAGAGTTTTGTCGAAGCGTGGCCCGTCCTGTTGCAGAAAAGCCGGCGGGGTGATTGGTAAAGCAAAAGATACTTTGGACACACTGTACAACAGACGGATTACGAACAAACATTCATGATGACAAAACACATCCACTTAGATATGAATTTGACTGCAGAGGTATCGAACGAAGCTGCAGACATTGAGTACCCAAAAGTAGTACATCACGTCAGTTATGCCAACTCTTTTGTCCCTCAGGCTGTTACCCTTTTCAACAGTAATATCAGTAGATAGCGTCTGTCAACATTCTTTAGTTATTTAGTACTAGCCCATTTAGTAGTTAGTCACTGCAACATTGCTGACACCAGAAGCACAGGGGGCATAAACCAAAAAGTGTTTCTGATGCCAAGAGTATTACAAAGGTAACAGCATGTCTGTTACAGTTCATCTCTTTAAATGAGAGTCACTTAAGGATTATTTAATTAATTAAACGAGTGAATGATGATGCCATGTGTTGTATTTGCCATGTGTATACATATGTGAATTTCCCCACGAGGGATTAATAAAAGATTATTGTATTGTATTGTATCATGCTGTATTGTATTGTATTGTATCATCTTGTATTGTAAATGTCCTATTGGTTTTGTACTCTGTGAGTCAACGGCCCTTGCATGGGCTTGAATTTTTGACTGAACACTGTAATGGCCAATAGCCAACATCATGTGTTCTGTGTTTCAAATTGGCTATGGCGCAATAGTTAGACATAGGTCATTGTAAGCAGAAACTGCGCATGTACCTGAAGACTGCACCCAACTGGCGAAATGTTGCTTACTGGCAGTTTGTTACGGTCCAGACCTTCCCTTCGTCAAATAAAGTTCGTGCTCATGGTGGTTTCCAGACCAACGTAGTCATTATCATATATGTTGCACAGGACCGGTCGTGAAATCGTTGTCCTTAGCCAAAGTTCGGCGAAGGGGCGCCGCATCAATAGCTGCGAAAGTCAGTATCGTACAGCGTTGCCGCTGGCAACGCTGTATGGTACTGACCTTCGCAGCTATTGATGCGGGCGCCTTGAATGAGTTAATGCCAGCCATGTCCTCCCTCTGAAGATGCAGTGCCATCAGTATATATGTAGTTCTAAGTATGAGGCAACGATAGATTCTAATGAACCTCTTGCGTCTGACAGGGGCTCACGAGACTACACGCCTGTTGCAGACAGTTAGTAGTTATGGGGCTCATGCGAATCCGGCTTCGCTTTTCTGCTGATACAATTAGTGATGGCGGCATGCATGAGGCTTTGCCGGTTTGGTGGCCAAACACCGGTTCACTGTCTGTTGGCAACGTTACGAAAGCATACCGTAGTACAGTATATTCTGGCCATACTCTGTCTCTAACGTGGTGGAAATGCGCCCCGCTGGAACGCTGAAGTACCCGGAAAGCAAGCTCAGTCCTCCGGGGAAACGAAATACGCGTTAATATCTTCGAAAGCTGATTTGCAAATTAAGTAGGAAGATTATATGTTTAATAATCGTCGACAATGTTCCTTTGCGTTTAAATCCTGGCAATTGCACTTTAACCCTTTTGGCCTTAAGGTCCAATTTCTCCAATTTTGGAGGTATTGCTTAACGACTATGTACCAGTTGTAGGAGATGGATTGATCATGATAATTCAAGGGTAGTGCAAGAAGAGCACTACCTTTGAGTTATCATGACCAATTCGGCCATCTCCTGCTGCAGGGTCCCGGGGCTAAAACGCCGGGGTTCAAATAACCCAAGATCTCTAAACGATGAAAACCATGATCTTCAAGCACTTTGATCTTTACGCACTCCAGATTCATTAATCCACGCCGTTTGGTGGTGTATGATTTCAAAATAAATAAATAAAGACGTGAATAAATAATTCAGCTTGCACTGCTGTTAACAGTACATGTACTTTAAAGTAGACAGTACACTGTGCTCAGCGGTCACGTGAACCGATTTGTTAGCAGCGTATCTGTATCCGCATTCAAGGCGACGCTTTCCAACTGCACGCGCCCAATCCGACCGAAGCAGTCTTATCTTCACGCCGACCCGCTCATACACGGATGCACGGTGTTTTTATTTTCCTTAAATCTGTCAGGAAATTACCAGCAGCCACCCTTGCGATATGAATGTCGAATCTGTTGTTCAGTGAGGTGTGTGAATTAGTCACAGTCACACACAGCCGGTCTGCTGCAGCCGGAACCAGACTGATCAGTAGTGCCGGATTAAACAGTTTAGCCCCAACGCACTACAGGACTGAGATGGATCGACCATGATATTCAAAGGTAATGCCAGATTCAGGCGCCAAGCTAATCTGGCAATATCTTTGAATTATCATGTTCAATCAATCTCCTGCGATACCTCCAAAATTAATTTAAATGAAATGCGGCCTTGAGTTGAATGAAATAACCTGGCACATGGCGGGACAAAACAAACCTCAGTGGCGCAAGCTTTGAACCACACTGCCGCAGCTGATTTGGTTTACATTTAGTGTTCTCCTGCTTTCAATACTATACTTTTCCACTAGCGTCAATGTGAAAGAACACGCGTCGTGAGGTGTGTATGCCGTGACATGGTGAAATCTGTTACGCCAGTATCCCCCGCTCCCCGGCCTCTCTCTCTCTCTGTGTGCGTGTGTGTGCGCGCGCCGTAGGTGTGTATGCCGTGACTTAGTGAAATCTGTTACGCCAGTCTTCCCCGCTCCCCAGCCTCTCTCTGTGTGTGCGCGTGCGCGCCGTGTGTGTGCGTGCGTGTGCCGCGTGCGTGCGTACGCGTGCGTGCGTGTGTGTGACTCTAATCCGCTGTCGACGGTACAGTAGGTGACAGGGCTTGTTAGTTAATACGTGTATGTTGACATATATTGAGTGACGGAAGGGCGCGGGCAGATCCCTCAGTGTGTAAAATCTCAGATCCTGTGTGTATAAAACGCATGGCACCCACGTGGGGCTCTCCGCAAAGATAACAGAAGCGTGACTGATGGACGAAATGACATGGGGATGCCGGCATGGACATGGTGTTGCAGATGAGTCGGAAAACACTCAGCAACTACTTCACACACATTATTACTGCACACACATTACTTAAAGATGTAAATAGAAGAACTTACCTAGCATACTGACAGTTTTTGCCTCGCCTGTTTTAAGTGAAAAGGACTCCATAACGCCGAACCAGCCATTGGGGTACACTGGCGGCACATTCCCCACTTTGCGGCGTTTTTGCACACAGTTGGCCGTCTCCTTGGCCGTCAAACTTCCCTCCGCGATGTAACCCAGTTCACCCAACTTCCGCACCCGGTTGAGGGGTTTGAACAGCACGAAATAGGCGCCGTAACCGGCGACAACAGCCACGGCCAGGTAGATGTAGGTGCTCCAGAGAGAAAAGTCCGGCGCCGTGGTCAGCATTTGTAGCGTGCGACTGTATACTGTGGACGCTGCACTGACCCACAGGTTACCCACCTCGAACAGCGGCACCTGCAGGATCTTCTCCGTCACGGACGCCGACACCATGATAAAGAGGAGGAAACAGCACAGGCTGACCAAAATTGGTCTGCCCCACACACCCGCCATGATGCAGATTCCCCGTGTAATGTATGCACCGCGCTGGGCAGCACGTCAACTGGCAGTTTAGCTGGAGTGGCCAGGTGAGTGTCCGTGCTTTACGTTCAACTCGTAAGAGACAGATCTTGTAGTGGAGTGAAGTGTGTGTGTGCGTGCGTGCGTGTGTGGTGTCGCCTCGCTGAGCTTCCCTCTATAACCGTCAACATCTTGGCTGCGCCAACCGTCCCCAGGGACGCCGCGCAGTGAGTGGGTCATGTGACCAGATCCATCGATTGCAGTGCCGCAAATAGCGGGCAGGCGCGCAGTGTCCAATGAGCAAAAGTTTATCGGGCCGTGTCTGGCTTCGCGTGGCTCTGCTACGGTTGACATCGGCCCGCATAGCGACCTTTTGTTCACTGTCAGTTTGTTTCACTTGTGAAAAAAACTTGATCACACGCAGACCCAAAGAGTGACTGTCAAGCGTGTATGCTGCCTGGCAACAGAAAGATACAGGTCTGGTAGATGGTGTATAGTGCTACGTTGCGGAAATAGTTGCATGAGGTTTCGTTTACAACTAACATCAGTGAACGAGAGCCAAATCATGGCGGATAACAAAGGGTTAACCCATTCAGCCCGACGCACGTATTTCCCAGAGGCGACTAACGACTATGCACCTGTTGCAGGAGATGGGTCGACCATGATAATTTAAGGGTAGTGCCAGATTAGCATGGCGCCGACACTAAAGGCGCCATGCTAATCTGGCACTACCCTTGAATTATCATGGTCGACCCATCTCCTGCTGTGAGTGGTTCAGGGCTGAATGGGTTAATGAGTGTAGTCCTGGAGCGACATACATGACGATATACCGGCATGACATTGTGGCAATGTGGAACACGGAGCAAAATCAGTAAGGAGACCGGCCGGCAGGTGCAGGAAACTTACCGAGCCAGTAACTTCCGTCCGGCATATGACTGACTGCATTGCTGCGAGATTTTTGCGCCGTGGGGCTAAAAATAGCTCAAACAAAACCTCTAGTACTTGACTGACACCGACAGGAAATTACTGAATGTTAGTAAAAAAAAAAAAAATACGTGCAATTCGACCGGCAGATCTCTCTCTCTCTGTCTCTCTCTCTCTCTCTCTCTCTCTCTCTCTCTCTCTCTCTCTCGTTAAATAAGTGCGTACTAGTATACATGCACAAAGCACTCACAGAACAGCTAAGCTTTTTACTGAAAGCGAAAGGAACATTTCGAGGAACAGGCGGTCTCGTCATCGGAACGGCCCCGAATTGACTTGTCAATAAGAAGGATAAGAATAAGAGTACTTTATTATCTCAAAAGAGAAATCAGACGAATCCGCCTTCCGTAGTCAGGTTGAGACTCTAGTTGGTGTAATAACAACAACCTTGAACTGCACACTGGCAAAACAAAAGAAATGATTGTGGACTTTAGAAAGAAACAGTCCCCTCCCCCTCTTGTGATTAATAGTGAAATCATTGAAACAGTCCAGAACTTTACGCTTCTTGGCACTACCCTGTCATGTGACCTTAAGTGGGAGGAAAACACTCGCCACATCGTCCAACTGAAAAGCACAGCAGCGCTTGTTCTTCCTGCGACGTCTGAAAAGTTTCGGTCTCGGTGCCCACATGTTGATGCAATTTTACCGAGCTGTGATTGAGAGCGTGCTTACCTTTTCTATCACGGTTTGGTATGGTTCCATCACGGCCAAACTAGAAAATCAGACTGATCAGGGTGGTCAAGAACGCTTAAAAAATCATAGGCAGAGATCTTCCTAGCCTGGACTCACTGTACCACAGCGTCTCTTACGTGGAGCAAGTCTTATCTCCAGTGATTCCACCCACCCCGGCAATGAGCTTTTCCAAATTTTACCATCAGGGCGCAGGTACAGGTCCATCAGTACCAGGACCAGCAGATTCCGCAACAGTTTTTTTTCCCCCTCTGGTTGTTCGCGCTCTCTCTGATCAACCGGACTCAACTGACTGGCCGGAGAGATCGCGAGTGGCGAGTAAGAACGAATGTGTACATATAGCTTTAAACTGAATCAGATGTTACTGTGTGTGTGTGTGTGTGTGTGTGTGTGTGTGTGTGTGTGCGTGTGTGTGTGTGTGTGTGTGTGTGTGTGTGTGTGTGTGTGTGTGTGTGTGTGTGCGTGCGTGCGTGTGTGTGTGTGTGTGTGTGTGTGTGTTTAGTCTTAGTAACTGACATCAAGACAAATTCCAATATTCTTATTGTTTTGTATATGGAATCATATGGCAATAAACTATCTTATCTTATCTTATCTCTTATCCGCCTCAGTATTTTCAAAATAAAGACGATATTCTATCAAATAAGTTGTTGAAAAAGTACATCACTGTTTCCTAGGAACTTGATGGCACAACATAATAATTATAGGCGTCGCTTCAAAGCACAGTTGACGGATTTTGCCGGAGCGGCCTCCCATTAAATTTTGTGGAACTTACTTCTTCCATCCTCCATTGTTCCGGACGAAAGATTTTAAGTAATGTGTTTAAAAGAGCCACTGATATACATGA
>BTPG01000004.1:163510568-163533068 GCA_036245525.1 Semisulcospira habei
CATCCCCATTTATTAAGAGAAAACACTTTTTTTTTTACCAAAAATATTTTGGGGAGTAGAAAATAGTAATTCTATTTATGTTTGTTATTTGGAGAACAACTCATTTGTGATGAAATCTTAATATTTTGATTGTTTGGTTTTTTTATAAGGTAGGAGTGGACTAAATATCTTCATACGCCACTCCCAGTAATAAATGTCTTCATACTTTAATCATCATACCATGACGCTCATCACGGCTTGCGCAACATTGTTAAGTAATGACGAAACAATTGATAGGAACGTCCGCACACACTTTAGTCACACCTACGCTTCTCACAAGCGGTAATCGACTACCTGACTCCAGCTCATCTTTGCCCCGATCAGTCTGTAGGATCCCGCTGTTCTCACAAGCTTTGATAATAATAATAATAATAATAATATACAGTGTTTTAAATAGCGCCCATCCCGGCCAAAAGATCAGGCCGGAGCGTTTTTGAAAGAAAACTGACTTAAAGCTGACAGAAATGGAGAAGAGCACACAAACGCCAAATAATATGCTAACTCAGTGAAATACGACCAAAACCATTCACTAAATGATAAGTTACAAAGACTTTCACAATATGTTCAATAAACACAATATGCAAGTCATACTTAATACACAGTCAAACGAACATAATATGCAAGTCATACTTAACACACATCCAAATCACATAAATACTAAGAACATCATGATGGCAACAGAAGATCTGATAGTGTGGAATGCAACAGAAAGACAAACTAAATGATGTTGTGATGTCCATATGTTTACATCGCTTTAGCCCATTACATCCTGAGGCTGATGTTGGTTTTTCTTTTAGTTTAAATGCTTATTGTCCTATGAAAGCTACATTACAGATTAGGAGATAAATCAACCATTTCAGTTCAAGGGTCGTGCCAGAATATTTCTGAGTGGCGCCTTAGGCGCCAAGCTATTCTGGCACCAACCCTTAATTGTCACAGCCATTTTTTTTTCAAGCAACAGTGCCACAAGATAAAAAGGATTAATATACATGTCTGCTCAAAGCGGCACTTCGGATACGGGTTTTAAAACATGGATACTGACAGAGCGCCCTCCGGAGCGAGAGAGAGGAGAGGAGTGTCTGTTGCTGAGTGCTTTTACAAGGGACATTCTCACGACCTTGGATCGCTCAAGGGCAGTGCTTGATTAGCTCTGCGCCTATGTCGACTGCGGCATCACTCTCATCATGCCCTGCCCATGAATGGACATGAATGGACATCCATCTAGTCTAAACTATGTCAGTCTGTGTAAAACTTGGAAACACGTGCCTCTAATGCGGATTGGTCACAATGCTAGAGGGTTTTCTAGCCTACTTTGTCCGCTTCCAAATAACTTACGGTGCCATTTTTCCGCAAATGGCCGCACGGTTACCTCGAAGCGAGCAAAGTAGGCTACAGCGGATGGAATTCCATCAGGTCAAAGTTTACCTCATTACAAACATTATTTTCCTCATATGATAAGGTTCATTGTTATAGTAAATATATTTCAGCCGTTCACTATAAATAACTTTATAAACAAGTCATGTTTAAAAAAAAATGCTGCGCACTGACTTTCGGGGTCATATCAAAGGTTAATTTCCATCTAAGTCATTTGTCGTTTAGTGTACGTTTGGCACGTTTATTTGTAGCAAACAAAGTAGCCTGTTAAACTATGCAGCCCTGAAGCCGATCAGCTACGACCCAACTACGATATCGCAAGTGAGCGATTCTCCTTGGGCTGTCCGCATGGTCGACCCATCTCATTCCTGTGGTACGTAGTGACGCGGAAAGCAGCACAGATTTCTCCTGGAACGACAATTTAAAGTTGGCAACAAAAAATCAGGTGCAGAACTTTCAGTGGTCCCACTACTGATCCTGCTGTTATGTGCTACTGTTCTAGCCTGGACAAGGCACTCCCCACCCCCCACCCCCCACCCCCACACCCAATAAAATGCCGGTAACTTGATGAATCTAGACTTAACCCGTGAACTGCCGGGGCCGGCAATGCGAACACCGCCCAGCTGCAAGAGACATAAATCCTCATGGACCCGCGCGGGTGCGGGGGCTCATGAAGATTTATGTCTCTTCTTAGCCTTATGTCTCAGTTTACACCTATTTTGGGCCACATTAACATCTGTGTTATTGACGCGAACGTCGGTCTTTGAGCAGTCAGTCGTGTCTCACGTGCGCAGTTCGTGATCACTGGCAGTGAAAGTGTTAAAATCTGATCCGCGGCCAGTGTGATTTAGTGCTAGCAATAGAATGAGATCACAAGGCGATGAGCACTGGAGTCACTTGAAGTGGTGACAATAATGACTAGAGTTGTGTACTGCGATATTTTTTGCCAGTACGGATATTTTCCAACGGTATACCGCCGTCCCCGATCCCATGTAATTTGATGACAATCTGGCCACTTGTACGTACAAGAATGCATGAAGAAGTTGAAACAAAATGAGAAAAGACAGACTCAAACACACCAGTGATCGGTTTTTTTATAAACAAACTTTAATTATTCAGTGTTCACTTTGAATACAAAATCAGGTAAACAAATACTATTGGGGAAAAAAACCCCACTGAATCATTAAATGAAACCTACAGACGTAGACTTTCTGGATGGATAACAAAAACAAAACCAAAAAAAAAAAAAAAAAAACAACAAGAAAAAAAAAACCAAACAAACAAACCAAAAAAAAAAACAAAACAAAAAAAAAACCAGAAAATGAAAATTACACTCCTACCAAGAGAAACTTTTTAATGCTTTTTTTAAAAATTATTTTTTATTGAACTGTACGAAAACGATTAGGCATGGCAGCCATATCAGTAGGACAGTCTCCACTTTCTGAAAAGAACAGTGCATGACTTTACAAGTTCTTTTTCAGAAAGAGGAGCTTGTCCACATGCTCTGGGTTCAGGGTAGCCCTTTGGCTGGTCAGAATGTCCCCAGCTGTCGAAAACACCCTCTCAGAGGGCACACTCGTAGCCGGGATGGCGAGGTAAATCCTCGCCACCCTAGCCAACAGAGGGAAGCGGTAATAATAATAATAATAATAATAATAAGCGCATTAAATAGGCGCTTTATCCCAATTGAAAATCGGCTCAAAGCGCCGCCGCGAACTGAACCCAACAAGCACGCTCACGTGAAACACGCACATTCACTCACACACTGTACATAAACACAGAACATTCACGTGGTGCTAAGGGCAAGCTCAAGCGAGCTACTGTAGTTTTTGGAAATTCAAAGTCGTTTGTATTTGAAATTTGATTAAGTGGGCTGAAACTGATACCAAAGTGGTACTCATTCTGTTTCCACCACAAGAGTGGGTTCTCCGCCATGCCAATCGATTTCTCCTCTCGATACTTCTCGACTTCTTCAACTCCCTGCTGGTAGGTGGTCTTGCTCGGCTCGACATGTGTGACAAAGACATCTGCCAGGAGGGAGTCAAGCAGGCACGCTCCTTTGCTCTCGTACTTCCGTTCGTCCTCGGGTCTCTCTGTCTTTACAAAATGCTCTTCTTGGATCTCCTCAAGAACCTCAACATCATGGGCATGCTCATCAAGAGCTGGCGGACTGGGGGTGGCTGAAGTTCCAGGTTCTGCTGAAGTTCCAGGATCTGCTTTGACTGCTTCGACGGTCTTGGGTTTTGTGTGCAAGCTCACTGTGACGTCAGTGAGTTTGCGGAAGATGCCATCGCGTTGTTCTGGTGCCATGTAGGAGAAAGACTTGAAGCGCGGGTCCAAAGCTGAAATCGTCTGAAACATCTCTCTCTGTTCTGCATACCGGCCCTCCAGATCTGCTGCCATGATAGCCTTCATTTGCTGGACGGACATGGAGTTGTCTGGCTTTGGGCGAAGATGTCCTTTTTCGCCAAGCAGACTCTCAAGAAAGGGCATGATCACAGACTAAGTCGGCATCTCCTCCGTGCACATGAAGGTCGTCATGTCCTTCAGAGGTTTCAGAAAAGCTTCAAGTTCATGTGCGGCGGCGGCCTCCTCGTCATTCAGACTCGTGATGTCACGCTCTTTGAGATAGCTCAGTTCTTTGGAGCGAATCACAGCTACGACAGCATCCTGCAGGTACAGAAATCATGACAGCATGTCAAAGGCGGAGTTCCACCTGGTGCAAACATCAACCTTCAGTTTTTGCCTTCAGTTGAAGCAGTTCTGCCTTTGCATGGAGAAGGTTGGAAGCCAAATGACTCCTGTGAAAGAAGGTAGATATCCGCCTGATTCTACTCAATATGGCTGCGGTTCCATCCACCTTGAGCGCCTTCTGAACTGCAAGGTTGAGTGTGTGTGCAAAGCATCCCAAGTGCAGATGGCATTGCAGCAGCTTTCCAGCCTTGACCATGTTTGATGCGTTGTCCGACACAAGCGTGAGACCCAGCACACCCGGCAGTTTCCATTCTTTGATTGCTTCCGTGATGACCCTGGTGATGTTTTCAGCTGTAACAGATGAAATAAAAAATCAATCAATTCTAGTTATTTTAAATGTACACAAAAGGAGAAAAAAAACTCACAATCGTTCCTAAATGTTGATTTTTTTTTGTTTTACAGCTTTTATCACAACACACACACACACACACACACACACACACACACACACACACACACACACACACACACAAACACACACATACACACACCACACACGGAGAGAGAGAGAGAGAGAGAGAGAGAGAGAGAGAGAGAGAGAGAGAGAGAGAGAGAGAGAGAGAGAGAGAGAGAGAGAGAGAGAGAGAGAGAGAGAGAGAGAGACCTGTATTACCTGTATGGCTCTCAGGCATTGGTCTTGTTTGTAGCATATAGTTCACCATCTGCCAATCAACCACCAACACAGCAGTGACAGTGACGTAGGAGTCTGTTGCTCTGGAGGTCCATCCATCTGTAGTCACAGTTACCTGCACCGGAATTCACGTCTATTATTTTGAATCCTCGTTGTGATTTATCAGTATATCACCTTTCAATTTCAGTGCTAGTACGCTCGTAATTTCTTTACAGGACTTACTTTGTTATAGGCAGACTGGCAATTTAATTATAATCAAGACTTTCAAAGTGAAAATTTCAGACTTATTTGACTGATTCTGCAGACGACAGATATAGCAAGCCCACCTCCCCCGCCCCCCACCCCCCCCCCACCCCACACCTTCATTGAACCGCTAATTGAGAAAAAATCTTTAACATGCACAACTTTATACGCATGCAGTATCATACTATAACTTACTTGTTCGGCTTTCTGAAGGTCATCAATCACCTTGGCTTTCATGTTTTTGTACATCTCAGGGATAGCCAGCTCTGAAAAGTGGTTACGAGAAGGAACCTGGTAACGGTCGTCGAGTGCTTTAATCAGGCTTCGGAAGTGCTTGCTCTCCACCAACTTGTAAGGTCGCAAATCTTTGATGAGGAACAGCGCAATTTGGTTTGTGATGGCCTTTGCACGAGGAGAATTTGTAGGATACTTTGCCTTTTTCGCCAGGATCTGAAAAGCTCCCGCAAGGGTCTGCTGGCGCTGTTGTTTCTTTGGGGGCTGCTCACTCTGTGAGCTTGAGGTTTCCGTCTGTGTGGTAATCAATAACTGTGGATGGTGTCTCCTGATGTGGGTGTTCATGTTGGAGGTTCCACCAGCAGTTTTTACATCGCCATTGCACGTCAAGCACACCGCCATATTCTCCACTATCGAACCGTCATTTTTTCTTTTTCTGACTCCAAAGTGCTTCCATATAGGGGCCTTTGCTTTAGCATTTGCCACAATCGTGTACTCGCTTTCAGCCATTGTGACTTTGTCTGCCGCACTTTCACGGAACTGCCTCTTTGTTCTAGGAAAAAACGTTTACTTTTGGTTTATAAAAAAAAGTTTACTTTCGTTTTCTATTGCAATTCGCGGTATACCGACCCTTCCCGGACCGTACCGGTATACCGTATTGAGAGGCTTTCGAACCCATATAATACCGGTATACGGTAATACCGTGCACCTCTAATAATGACGCAGCGCGGTTTAGCGGCACGCCACCCATGTCTTTGTCTGATGGGAATAGTTGCTCTGAGACGGGTATTTGTGGCTTCGTTTACGCCGGACAACTCCCAACAACGAACGAAAGTCAAATCACTACTGACACGGCGGAGGGCAGATTCTACCATAAGCCGATGGACAACACTGCAAACGTCTCAAGGAGGCATAAATCCCTCAGGGCGCATGAGGATCTATGCCTCTTGGAGTTGTTTGGAGTGGTGTTTATATGCTACTGGATGTTCCAGTAACCCCTTCCCTGCCAATGGACGCAGATTGTGCTTCTAAAATCTGTGTTAATTTAACGTCAGATAGCTCTGTCTCTTTGGATACGAAGTAGTGCCAGAGGCAGAGATTGTCATGGGCTCGGCAAAACAAATTTGGCACATGAGAACGAAAGGCTGGTATATATATATATATATATATATATATATATATATATATATATATATATGGACTGTAACAAACTGCAGGGGCGGATCGGGGTAGGGGGGGTGGTTGAGGGGGTAGGGGGGGTTGAGGGGGTGGGGGGGGGGGTTGGGTTCCGTGTGTTTCGGACCCCCCCCCTTCCCTTCCAGGCCCACAATTCTTTAAAATATTATAACAAAGTCCCTTTTGTAGTGGTGTTTTGCCCCCTCCCCCCCCTCCCCCCTCTCCCTGTTTGATATTTTGGCGAGTTTTCACACATGCACACGTTCTGTCTTCCCCCCCCCACCCCAGCTTTTCGATATTTCGGCCACTGGAAGCAAGGCCTAGCGTCGAGGAGGCCTTTTGTGTCAGGTTGAAGGTCCCAAACAAAACGTTGGAAAACCCCCCCCCCCCCCCACCCCCACCCCTCGCCCCCGGAGGAGACTGATTCGCCCCTGAACTGTTCCTCGCGCTTTGTTTTTAACTATTCAAAAATAATACCCGAAGATAGGATGTGCCTCCATGGTTAAGAATCTTATGCACAAGCATTCTGTGATGCGATGTAAACTGTTAGGTTAGCAATCTGATGGCTCTAAACTGATTTTTCTGTCACGGCACAGAGAGAGAGAGAGAGAGAGAGAGAGAGAGAGAGAGAGAGAGAGAGAGAGAGAGAGAGAGAGAGAGAGAGAGAGAGAGAGAGAGAGCTGATCAACAATGCTCTCAGGTATGTGACAATTCCTTAACTCATTGCGGAGACGTGCGGGGCACATCTCAACGAGCCTGGTTCACTGATAAGCGGCACATGGGTCAGCCAAGGTACAAAGTAGGCCTTCTCTTTCTGTGGCCTTGGCTTGGCCGGAAAGCAAACGGATATGGCTCCCACGCAATTGGCCTAGTGACCTGCAGCTGCGGACATAGGCTGTGGAATAGACTACCACAATCCTTGAGAGACACTGACTGCATTGGCACCTTCATGCGGCACCCCAATACCCACCAGTTTCTTGACTTTTAATTCTAGGACTATGTGCACCACTGAAAGTTTTTTTTTTTTTTTTTTTTTTTCCCTGAGCATGCTGCTAGCATTACAAGTGGACAGCGTCATCATCATCAGCTGAATGACTGAGTGAGCTGCATTTGTCGTGCGCCAGCAACACCATAAGGTGATCTGCAGTTGCGCACACTGACATCCCACATGCAGCATACGCAGTAACGGCAAACGGAAACGCGACCTTGGGGACATTGACCATTGCCTCTATGTGTGTATGTGTGGGAGGGGGTGGGGGGTCCCCCCCCCCCACATTCCTCCCCCCCCCCCCGCACACACACTGTATTGCTTGTGAATAAAATTATTCAGACTAATGTGAGCGCTACTTTGTTTCTGTACAAATTGTTTTTAGAACCCAGCAAAACACTCTGCATTTCCCCCCTGTGCCACCTAAGGGTAGAGACGTATTTTGCTCATTCTTAAAACAGCACTGGGATCACGTGGGATACCCGCTAGCATTCAGATCCGGCTGTCGCTGAATTGGGATTTATGATGCAATTTGGTCACGTGATTTTCGGATTTCGCAGACCTCACTGTGTTTGTCAAGAGATTACCACGCAGCCATTTCACCTGCAGTGATGTCGCAATCAGCGGGAATAACAAACATGATTTTCACCATCTCCCTGTGACTGTAATCTCTGTAACTTCAGTAGCTGAACTGGCCTTCGTCTGTCTTGTACTGTGTTTGTCTTAAATGGCGTAAATCCGTGTCTGTTACGTGAGTGTGCGTGTTGGGTTTCAGTTCGCGGCGCTTTGAGTCGATTTGTCCAAACAATTGAGAAAAAGCGCCTATATAATAACGGTATTATTATTATTATAGCCTGTTAAACTATGCAGCTCTGACGATCAGCTACGGCCGTATGTACTGACCGTAGTGACTGTGACTGCAGTATGTACTGACCGTAGTGACTGTGACTGCAGTATGTACTGACCGTAGTGACTGTGACTGCAGTATGTACTGACCGTAGTGACTGTGAGCAGTATGTACTGACCGTAGTGACTGTGAGCAGTATGTACTGACCGTAGTGACTGTGAGCAGTATGTACTGACCGTAGTGACTGTGAGCACTGAATATGAACTGACCGCAGAAGAGAGTACAGACATTAATATAACATAACAGAAAAACAAAGAACTTAAACAAACAATAAAACAACAGACAGACAGACAGACAGACAGACAAAATACCTCATGTAAACATGTGCGCAGCATAACTTGAAAACTGTGTGCCCTAAGGTCCAAACTCCACAGCTGTGAGCTGTCCGTCTTATAATAATAGGCCACATTAACAGTTCCGCACCAAACAGATCGATGATGATGGTCCGAGGATAGTACTTAAATATTAATAATAGTAATAATAATAATGAAGATTTGTTATGCGCTTATTCTAAAAATAGCTCTGAGCGCTGAAAAAACCCCAACTAAAAGCTAAAACACACACACACACACACACATGGGCACAAAAGCGTCAGAGTGGGTTACCTACCATTTTATGTCAAAATGGGTTCCCATATTTCTATTTATTCTAGGGCTCTGGAATTGATGCGAATGTTTAGAACTCACCTTATAACTAAGCTCTATAACTTAAAATAAAATAGACATTTTCTAGAAACAGAGCCACTAGATGGAGAAAAAAATTGGTTTCTACCAATAAAGTGGGTGCCTCTCACACAAAAACTGGCATTACAGTCAAAATGGGTGTCTTCACAACATTAGGCGTCTGTAATAAGGTCAAGTTCATATAATACTTCTTTTTCACATTAATTTTTTTTTCCAACTTAATGTGTATGTGTGCTTTAACATTTTTAACATTGTATGGTGCAAAATTCAATAAACACTGGCCCGTAACCTTTCGATTATGATTTTTACAGAGAAAATCTTTTAAACATTGCTGCGTTTTGTCCTTCTGAGGCAAAACAGTTTATCATGGCATTTATGTGAGAATCTACATAATGTATTCTGGAAAATAAAGGACTTTTTTTTTTTGGTTTTGGGTACTCTGGAGTTTCAGACAAACAGCAACAGAGCATTTTGAATATTAACCCTTATCATTCGGAATACACCAGTGTGTGCAACAAGTGTGACTGAAATAGTCCAAGGGTTAGTGCCAGAATAGCTTGGTGCCTCTAGGCGCCAAGCTATTGTGGCACCACCCTTGAACTAAAGCCATTGGTCTATGTTCTCATCTGTAAGTGTACTGTAATGTAGCTTGCATAGAATTATGGCAGTGAACAAATTTGAAGCTTTTAGCCTCAGTATGATGCGGGTCAAAAAGTGTGGAAAAATATGAAAGACAGAAAAAGACCCAGACGAAGAAACTAACACTTAACTTATTCTACCCCAGACACACCACAGCAAAATAAAGATCCACCATGATAGTTCAAGGGTGATGCCAGAATAGCTTGGCGCCCTGCACTGCAACACAGTCTTCTGAAGACGACTTCAACATTTGGGGATTCCGGTCTTGGGGTAGAATGAGTTAAAATGACAGAACAGAACACTGACATTAATTAATTAACTGACAACATAAGAAATCACTTGAAACTTCAGCCTTTATTATTGTCTTTCGTCCCCCAACCAACCATTCTTCCGTTTGCAGATTTTAAAATGGAATGCAGTATACAAAAATGATCCAGGCAGAGCAACCCCCCCCCCACCCCCACCCGACCCCCATAATAACATTCTTGTAATAAATCTTTACGTTGTCAATGGTTTTGTTATCTTATTGTTGTCTTTTGTCCCCAGCCGGCTGTTTCGTTTTGCAAATCGAAAGGTTATACAGTATACAAAATGATCCAGGCGTCCATCAGATAAAAAAGCAGGCTATACATGCTGAAACCACCCCAATAATAACACTCTTGTAATAGATCTGTATGAAACCGAAAATGCCATGAGTGGCGGGGAACCTCAATTCATTTCTTTTGTAACTTTTTCAGTCTGTTGCGGACGTAATCCTTAATGTTTGTCCAGCGCCTATGTCTAAGCGCAGGCTCTTCTGCCATTGCGTGCTGTATCTCGGCCTCTCCAGGAAGTTTGTTCATGACGAGGTGTGTACTGACACGAGTTTGAACAGCTTTCTCTTCAGCTTCCCCCCATGGTTTCCTTGTAAATCTAGCTTTCTTTTGAACAGGAGCTGACGCAATACTGTCATCATCAAAACTATCTAGATTGTCATCAGGCTCTGGATGTCTTTTCTCCGTCATGCTCATTGATTCCTGTGTTGTTGACTTGCTACTTGCTTCATTCACAGGTGCTGTTCCCCCCGAGACCTCTCTGCCAGTTTCTGATGTGTCTTCATTGTCAATCTCTTCATCATCGCCCAGCTCAGCTCTAAAGCAACTCTCAAAATCTGTCATCCCATTGTTAACTGACAGAAGAATCTTTGCCACTTTTGCCTTTTGAAGGACGTCTTGAGGTTGGCGGTAGATATGGCGATGTATCCGAATATCATGACCAAGGAAATCTGCCAGCTGATTCTGGTCTAACTCCGAGTTGGCCATTGACTGAGCCAAAGTTGCAACCTGCTTCCGTAACTGAGTAAATGTGAACATGGCTGGGTATGACACCCCTGCTTCTAGGGCATGGGCCTTCAGAACATCATGGCCTCTGTAAGGCCTCTGACCAGAAGGTGTGGCAAAGATGTACTGGGAATCAGCGAGAGCTGGCACTGATTGCCTCATTTGAAGGATTCTGTCCACAGTTGTCATCATCTTCTTCGTCAGCAAAACGGGAACACTCCTATTAAACTTGCCTCTGATTTCCACTCGCTGAAAATGATTCACCATTTTCTTCTCAACCTCTGTGAGACCTTTCAAGATATCTTGATTGGTGATCGATCCAATTTTAGCATTCTGGAAGTCTGACACCTTCATTCTCTAAACTTCTCCCCCTCGTTTTCGGTTGAAAAGTGATACAGCACAAAGAGTTGCTTTAACCACTGTCGGATAATCTTCCGAAACCATCCTTGTCTCAAGAAGCTGTTGGACCTTCCTCACATCTTCACATGATGGGATCAGCTTGGGTTGTTCATGGTCATTTTCCCGACCGACTGGGCTGCTGTAGCGGACACACAATCATACCAGTCCCCGTTGAAGACAGAGTCAAACCGCTGCGCCTCAGAGAGCTCCTGTCGCCACCTGTCGTCTGAACCCTGCCCAAGCCGTTTGGATGCCTGTGACTGTTTGATCTGTGAACACTTTTTCAAAGCATGGACTATGCGCATTGCGGGATTGCCTTTTTTGAACTGATGTATGTCCTCATCAAAATCTGCTAGCTCTTTTACAGCCAGGACAACATGATCAAAGCTAGCTGAATTGATCACAGCATTTAAACTTGCGATTTTCATTTCTGACCTCACTCTGATAATCTTTAATAGTCTCCCTAACTCCCGCATCCTGGAGCTGATTTGTCCAGCCGTGTGTTCTTCAATGTCCCTGCGGTCAAATAATCTCTTTCCATACTCAAGAAGCAAGGGGTCAGTTCTGATGAGACGGCTTATCTCATCATCTCTCTGCCTGGCCAAGACCTTGTGATAGAAGGAAAACTCAACGTCTAAGGGTATTGGAAGCATTAGGCGACCACGGCGCGCCGCCTCCCCTCTCTGAGTGATCTGAAACCCTCCTGGTTTCTGACAGCAACGTTTTGAGTGTACAGATATCAGCTTTTTTTGATAGAGCCCTTTGCAATGGCTACAGGCGAGAAGGTCGTCTACCTTACTAGTTTTGATGCGATACTTAGGAATCAAACATCCGGATTTGTTTTCAAGAACAGCAACGTTATGCATGTAATCACCCTCATCTTGTAGTCTGATCCATGCTCGACGTCTCTGCTTTGTCCCTTTTTTCATCAACAAAATTTTAGCAACGTCTGCCTCATCTGCATGGACATCTTGTAAGTGCGTGCTCATTTTCAAGACAAGCTTGCCACACAATTTGCATGCATGTTTCTTGTCCCATTTGTACTTTCCTTTCCCTTTCTGCGACACGTGCACACCTGTTTCTTCTGTAAGTGCTCTTTCCCCACCCCCAGCATCATGTTCCTTCTGCCTATCCACATTCTCATTGCCACCCCCTGACGCACACTGCACCTTGCTGGTACTAGCGTCACCGACACCTGGCCACCCTGAACCTGCCACTTTGATGAAATCTAACATAGTCGATACAATACTGTCTATGTCAGAGATCCCAGCAATTGATGCCGACACACCGTCTGAATCCGGTGAGCTCGAGCCAGGAACAAACTCCTTGTCATCACTGCCCTGGTATTGTGATGCGCTTGCACTACTCTCAGTCTCAGGTCCATCCCAGGCTCCATTTGCCAACTGGAGAAAGAAAGAAAGAAAGATTGAAACCAAAGCTGCATTAGGACAGAAACAGCCCAATTTTGGTTTAAGGGGCCTTGCACAAGAATAAAAAGAGTAATCCCGTGTATGACCGATTTACATATGTGTGACCTCGGTGATGAGGGCTGGCTTCTGCAGCAGCAAAATCCACGTTTTCTGAAAATGCAAGCAGTTTTCACACATTTGTCAACCCTGCGTGACCCTTTGAGAGAGGTCACTCAAATTGGCATGTTTAAAAAGGTCTTGCCACAAAGTATCCTTGGGCCAAGCTTGAAGAATGTGGCTTGAATAGTCTCCGAGAAAATGCCACCATTAACTCATTCTACCCCAGACACACCACAGCAGGATAAGGATCGACCATGATAGTTCAAAGGTGATGCCAGAATAGCTTGGCGCCTATGGGCGCCAAGCTATTCTGGCATCACCCTTGAACTATCATGGTCGATCTGTGTCCTGCGCTGCAATGCGGTCTTGAGAGGACAGGGGCAAAATTTAAGGATTTTGGTGTTGGGGTAGAATGAGTTCAAGTTTACCATGGACGACGGACAGACGACCAGTGGCCCAGAACATAAACTCACTTTTGCTTCGCACGCCAGCCAATAAAATGAAGATGATCATAGAATCACTTTACTTACCAGTTTGTAATTGGGAGCATTCCGCTGCCGTCCATGCACCCTCCTACCAGACGCACCCTCTGTGGCAGAGGCTGGGGGGCTATGATGCTGCAGCTGACTAATTTTGCCATGGGCCTTGGTCATGTGCCAGGAAGGGGCGTGCTTGTCCACTTCCATAGATCCCGATGGGTTTGGACATCCTGCTGCCATCTGGCGCTGGGTGTGTGCAGAAGGTCCTGAGCTGGTGTGACCAAAACGGTGTTGCTGCAAACATGTCCAATACAACCATGTAAACCAATTGACATTTTGAATCAGATTGATTGTACATTGCTTAACGTCCCGACAGCAACAAGGCCTTCTCAGGACGTGCCTGCACTGCTTGTGAAAAAAACACCTAAACAGAACATTGAATGTATGTTGCCAGCCGGTCAAATACGTTAAATAAAGAGCTACAGGCAGTGCAGACAGTAGGGAGAGTTTTAAAAAGGCAAATACAGGTGAATGGACAAAGGGTAGACAGAAACACATGCCCCAGAATAGAGAGAAAAACTCACCCTGTGGGGCTGACCAGGGTGACCCAGGGAACTAAAAACTGGTAATACAGTAAAAAGCAACACTTCAGTTGCACAATCCGAAAGACCTGTTTGTGGACGTTTGTTCTTCGAATCGCGAGGCAGTTTTGCGAACGAGGATTGAAATTTTTTTAAAAAGTCAACTCATACTGTGCATGCATGTGTCAAGTTACTTTTGGATCACTGACAATCACACATGTCAGAAAAAAAGAAACAAAATCGCGTGGCAGATTGACCTTGTAATGGTGTTATTGAACGAATTCCTTTCATTGAAGAAGAAAGCTTTTGTTAAAATCGTGGGATTCTATTATCAGTTACTACAAGACTCAACGGTCAGAGAGGAAGACACGGCCGAAGCAGACGCCTTATTTTTCTGGGCCAAACGGGTATCGGGGATTGGTTAGTTATTTGGGTTTAACGCTGAGCAGGCGACTAAGGCCATCTCACGGCGGGTATCGGGGATTGGAGGCATCTCTCAGTTAAATAACTGCACTGAACAAGTACATTTGGGCGTGCTCTTAACTAAGAAATATTGCATAAAGTACCTCTGCAAATGTAAAGAATGGCCAGCGGGGGGACGAAAGACGTTTTAGGAAGGGCAAGGGAAACAACTCCGTTCATCGGTGTTGGGCTAACCAATCAGTGATCATCAAGTTGATCTGAAAACACTCGCTTCCGTGTCAACACACAGGCCCAGGGCGTCACAAAAACACAACATGAAGTAAATCTGGGGAAATGGGGACATCCTATTTTAATATTTTTTTCTGACTTTTGAATGAATGAAGATAATGCAGAAACAACCCTAAGAAAAAATGGGTGCCTGACTTGGTCACCCAGAATTTTACACACACCCATTTTGCATAAGGATGGTAAAGAAAGTCACCCATTTCAGTGGTTTCGTGTACACACACACACACACACACACACCATCATCACACACACACACACACACACACACACACACACACACACACACACAGGGAGACAAAACCATCAGAGTGGGTTACCTACCATTTTATGTGAAAATGGGTTCCCATATTTCTATTTATTCTAGGGCTCTGGAGTTGATGCGAATGTTTAGAACTCACCTTGTAACTAAGCTCTACAACTTAAAATAAAAAAGACATTTTCTAGAAACAGAGCCACTGGATGGAGAAAAAATGGGTTTCTACCAATAATGTGGGTGCCTCTCACACAAAAACTGGCATTACAGTAGAAATGGGTGTCCTTGTCAAATCATTCATTTTAGCATGGACATCTCAAGAAAATTAGGTGTCTGTAATAAGGTAAAGTTCACGGAATATTTGATGCTTCTTTTCCACATTTATTTGATTGTTGTCATTCTTTTTTCAGCTTAATGTATATTCCTTCTTTTTCCTGCATTCAAAATGTAAAGCACAATGACACAACAACACAGTGAACAAATACCTCACTAAAAATACCTCTGGTTGATTTTTTAATGATTGTTTGGTAGGGTTGGGTGGGGGGGGGAGGGGAGGGGAGGGGAGGGGTGAAGGGGGGGGGGGGTCATCACTTTGGGTTTTATAGAGGCGCGCAACGAGTTGCACATCAAACCACCCACAAATACACATTTGGAGTGCACCAGATGGATCCAGTTGGACAAGTCCCACATTCCACACTATAGGACAGCTAAGACTGAGAAGCAATTGCGGCGTTTATGGCGCGGTGCAAGGTTTAAAACTAAGAAACTGTTGTTTTAGAAGTGTGTCGGGCAACAGTTTTTATTAAAACTGTTTTAAAACCTCTCCTTATACTCAACTTTTGTTAATGTTAAAAGTGTTTTCATTTACAGGCGTGTCGTAACAGTTATGCATCTATTCCAACGTCCCCCACCCGGGTCTGCCCTGGGGGACTTGGGTGGGGTAACTACTTTTTAGTTCCCAGGGTCACCCTGATCAGCCCCACAGGGTGGTTTTTCTTCTGTATTCTGGGGCATGTGTTTCTGTCTACCCTTGGTCCATTCATCTGTATTTTCCTTTTTTAAACTCTCCCTACTGTCTGCGCTGCCTGTAACTCTTGATATTGGATGTGTGTTGCTAAATGGTCTTAGCTTTATTTAGGCCCCATGTCGTAGGTTTATTTAACGTATTGGACCAGCTGGCGACATACATTCAATATTTTGTTTATTTTTCTTTCACAAGCAGTGCAGGCACGTCCTGAGAAAGCCTTGTTGCTGTCGGGACATTAAGCAATGTACAATCAATCAATCAATCTATTCCAACGTAATAGTGCTGGATATCATAGTTTTCCCCATTGTCGCCTTCTCTCTTTACTCAGCACTTGACTCTCCAGTTCTTCCGTCAAACACGCAGCATTCACACAAACAATACTTTACTACTACACCCTTTGGCAACATTAGGTGGTTGTTTTTTTTTTTTTTTCTCTGACCTAGCATTACATACTGCACTAAACGACCGACTCAGCAGCAGACGACACACCTAACGACACTGACTGTGTGACGTCATTGTATTCAATCAATTTGTGCATACAATCTGACAGGAGTTGCAGTCAAAACGAAAGCATAGCACCAACAAACCCACTTAAACAAAGCAACAGGTTGAACCAAAAGACACAAGACAACAGCAGCCTCACCCAAAGTCTATACGTCCTCTCTCTCACTGCGCACTCATACAATCACTTTACTTCTTAGCAACCAGCGCACAAATATAATTATAGGCTAAGTCAAACTAAAACAGAAGATAGTGGCGGAAAACCCTTTAAAATAGAAACAAAAAACGACGTTTCAGATCAAATATTCTTCATCTGACATGGAAACAAACGTAGAAAACGTATAGGCTAAGTCCCTGGTGAACGTATACATGAATCTCAAATTTCTCACTAGACATCACCTTTCTCCACATCACCCCGGAAGTACATCACAACTCAACACTTTTTTAACAAAACCCTCAAATAACAAACCTAATTTTGTAGGAACATAAACAATTTACTCCCTCAAACAACAAAATATCCCCCCCCCACCTGACCCATATCAGCTATGAAGTTATTTATAGCTGAGAAGGGTGATGTAATACATACATGCTCATTTTCAGGGGTTCTGTGCGCACAACACACACACATTGCTGGGAGGGACAAGTTTTCAAACACACTACAGGCATGTCTGTTAAACACAAAAGTGCATGTTTTAACGCCAAAACGAGAAAAACTGATCTTTTATTTTTTATGAATCTTTACCCCAAGACAACCCAAGACAATGCAGAAACAACCCTCAGAAAAAATGGGTGTCTGACTTGGTCACCCAGATTTTTACACACACCCATTTTTCATAAGGATGGTAAAGACAGTCACCCATTTGAGCTCTTTCGTCTACACACACACACACACACACACACACACACACACACACACACACATACATACACACACACACACACACACACACACACACACACACACACACACACACACACACACACACACACACACATATGATAGTGGTGATGACTATGTACGTGACAATGGCTGTTTATGACGTTTGAATGTCGTAAAATTACAACTTGAGACCTTTCAGACTGAGTCATGTCCGGCTGCTCTTCTGCTCCTTTGTGCACCGCAGGAAAGTTCGGCCTTCCCCTTACGCTCAAAAGGCACTGAGTGGAAAGCGGCGTGGGGCGCAGTGCCTACTTACATGGATTGTAAACTAAAAGACGGGTAGTCAGTCTTAGTTGAGGCAAGAAAATATTGATAACCCTTTGTATCACCGAATTTTAGCAAACAACGCATATATGAAAAGCATATCATGTCGCCGAGCCTTCGACGCTGAGCAGTCGACTAAAGGCCCTCTCTCGGCGTGGCCTGTCTCAGTCAGTCGCCACTAAGTCATGTCAGTAGCGACTATATTCCAGTAAGCTTCGCAAAAGG
The DNA here is from genome assembly GCA_036245525.1 of Semisulcospira habei. Lineage (NCBI taxonomy): Eukaryota > Metazoa > Mollusca > Gastropoda > Semisulcospiridae > Semisulcospira > Semisulcospira habei. The sequence continues at coordinate 163,528,465 of BTPG01000004.1, forward strand.
TTCTCATACCGACGTCAGCCGCGGTGGGCCCGCGCACGACTGTGCGCGGGCCCACCGCGGCGGACGTCTGCCCGAGGGTCTTTTGCAGTACAAGCTGAAGTTGTGGGAGGGTGATTTTCGGCGCCGGCCTTTCACATAATGAAGTCTCAGTGCTTCTCGACCGTTTGAGCTATGTATCATTCTTCCTGAGTATGTAGCTTGGCGCATAGCGAATAAAGTCAAAGCCTTTGAGCTGTCACGGTCAGTCGATCCCCCTCCCACAGCTGGTGCTGGAGGTGAAATGTGGGGTGGACGTGCCACCCGGAACGTAGCCGGTTTGCCTGTGTATGGCGGCGGGAACTGAATACCACTTTGCACGTTCTGCTGACTTTTCGCCACTGTCATAGACCTACGCCACAACTCGATCTGACAAAAGCGAGTATATGTACAATATCATTTACAAGTCTCACATAATCTAATTGTGTTCTTTCCGGCTTCCTCGTGCGGCGGAACATATGACTCAAAGCGCTTCCGGGGGGATACCGCTGACGCGAACTAAGTGGCACCCCGTCACTGACTGAGTAGTGCCCTACCTGGGGCCGGCCCCGGATGTTTTTGAATAAAGCTACTGTTTGTTCCGTTGCGCGGTGACTGGCGTGTACACAACGGCCGGCCTGGAGTATGTAATATAGACAACACACAGTCCGCAAAGTGTGCTCGGGCCGCCAATAAAGTCAGCCGCGCCATTTGCCCCATCAATCAACCATGATAGTTCAAGCGTGGTGCCAGACTAGCTTGGCGCCTATAGGCGCCAAGCTAGTCTGGCACCACCCTTGAACTATCTTGGTGACCATTCAAGCTGCGCATCAAGCACTGGGGACCAAATTCAGTACTATCATAATAACTTGGGACCTCTCAGGTCTGCGTCACGGTTCTGGAGCCGGACAGATCAACTTTATTTCAAGGGTGGCGTCAGAATAGCTTGGCGCCTACCCCCCCCCCCCCCGCACCCGCCCAGATCCGGCCCTGAGGCGCCAAGCTATTCCGACACCACCCTTGAAATATCATTGTCGATCAACATCCTGTCATAGCCTGTCAGGGTTTTATGGGTTCAGTTCAGCGCTTCCATTACTAAAGTGCACCGATACAATGGGTTCCAGTGTTGTCCTACCTCAGCTGAGTTTTTTTTTTTTTTTTTTTTTTTTTTAAATATTCTTTTCACAACCCTTCTGAGTACAGGCACCCATAACAAAGGTTTATTCTACTGCCACATACTCGAATCCGTAGCCGAACTCTTGCGCAGCAAAGGAGAAAGTATAGCAGAACTGAAAGTCTTTCATATTGGGACATTGTGCACACCATTACTGTAAGACACTTAGAACATAATTTATATAAAGGAAATTTTGCGAACTACTAACCCTTTAACCCGCCGAAATAACGCCGGCCTTCAATTTGTAAGAACTGGTCAGTCTTCAGCACTGAGGAGACAGATTTTCAAGCGTCCCTGTGATCTGCTCCCAGTGCACCAAAGGCCTTCGGGCCGCCGTTGGCCCGCACACGGCTGTGTGGAGGTCAACGGCGGCCGACGTCGGCCCGATTGCCTTTTGCGCATGGGGCTCCAAGGGCGGTCTTTGATAGACGCCTTGAAATTCGCCCGATACAACGGGTTATCAATGCAGTCTTGCCTCAACTAAGACGGACTTTTCTACCCTTCCTTTTGCAAGCCATGTGAGTAGTCAACGTACCGGAGGGTTTCACTGCCTCTTGACATGTGAGTAGGCACACGTACCGGAGGGTTTCACTGCCTCTTGACATGTGAGTAGGCACACGTACCGGAGGGTTTCACTGCCTCTTGACATGTGAGTAGGCACACGTACCGGAGGGTTTCACTGCCTCTTGACATGTGAGTAGGCACACGTACCGGAGGGTTTCACTGCCTCTTGACATGTGAGTAGGCACACTACCGGAGGGTTTCGCCGCCTCTTGACATGTGAGTAGGCACACGTACGGGAGGGTTTCACTGCCTCTTGACATGTGAGCAGGCACACGTACTGGAGGGTTTCACTGCCTCTTGACATGTGAGTAGGCACACGTACCGGAGCGTTTCACTGCCCCTTGACATGTGAGTAGGCACACGCCCCGGAGGGTTTCACTACCTCTTGACATGTGAGTAGGCACATGCACCGGAGGGTTTCACTGCCTCTTGACATGTGAGTAGGCACACGCACCGGAGGGTTTCTTGACATGTGAGTAGGCACACGCACCGGAGGGTTTCACTGCCTCTTGACATGTGAGTAGGCACATGTATCGGAGGGTTTCACAGCCTCTTGACATGTGAGTAGGCACACGCACCGGAGGGTTTCACTGCCTCTTGACATGTGAGTAGGCACATGTATCGGAGGGTTTCACTGCCTCTTGACATGTGAGTAGGCACATGTATCGGAGGGTTTCACTGCCTCTTGACATGTGAGTAAGCACACGCACCGGAGGGTTTCACTGCCTCTTGACATGTGAGCATGCACACGTACCGGAGGGTTTCACTGCCTCTTGGCATGTGAGCAGGCACACGTACCGGAGGGTTTCACTGCCTCTTGGCATGTGAGCAGGCACACGTACCGGAGGGTTTCACTGCCTCTTGACATGTGAGTAGGCACACGTACTGGAGGGTTTCACTGCCTCTTGACATGTGAGTAGGCACACGTACTGGAAGGTTTCACTGCCTCTTGACATGTGAGTAGGCACACATACTGGAGGGTTTCACTGCCTCTTGACATGTGAGTAGGCACACGTACCGGAGGGTTTCACTGCCTCTTGACATGTGAGTAGGCACATGTACCGGAGGGTTTCACTGCCTCTTGACATGTGAGTAGGCACATGTACTGGATGGTTTCACTGCCTCTTGACATGTGAGTAGGCACACGTACTGGAGGGTTTCGCTGCCTCTTGAGCGTACCGGAAGGAACTCTTCAGCGTGCAAACTTAAGAGGAGCAGAAGTCTTTATTTTGCCACGGACATTCAAACTTCATACTTGAATTAACTTTAACTTTTACTTTAACTCATTCGCGGCTTATGCCGCGCATCCGGATGCGGCTGGCCGCGAAGGCCGGGAAGATATTGCCATCTATGAACGCACAGTTACTGCCTGGTGTAGATCGCTTTAACCCTCTGCCACTGCACGCATATCATTTATCATGTTTCTGAAATCTGTGTTGTTCAACTATCAACTGAAAGCCGCAACCGTCCACGGAGCATTGCGGATACACACATTGGTCTCAGCAAGAGGCAAAGATCCGCAGTAGCGGCAGCTCATGAGGATCTCAGTATGCCTCTTGCATTTGGATCGTGTTTTCTCGGCAGTCAAGGGGTTAAAGCACTTCGTATCAAATAAAGGGAGTCTACCCGCGGCCGGTAAGACGAAACTAGCCAAGCGGGGAAAAAACAAAACAATTAGAGACGTTTGAAAATACCTGACTCGTTGCTAGTCCAGAACCATAATAAGTAGTTCACTAAAACCGTTCAGCGGTGAAGTTGTAAAACGTGCTGTGTACTGTTCTAAGAAACGCAGATGCACGGTACTCGCAGAAACTTGAAATTTCTACCAGTACCGCCCGAATAAATTCAACTATTAACCCCTTAAGTGCCGAGAAAATGTGAAGCGACCTATGCTACTGAGTCCACGTTTCTTCAATAGTGTGACTTCAAGTTTAGTCGTTGAATGAACACATATTGCGCAAACTGCCAAAAATATGCGTCAATACGTAACTCAGACTACAAGGTCAGCCGACACTGACACTACCAGCGCAGACAAGGGTTCATTCTTCCTGGCGTAACGCGGGGCTGGACACCTGGGGTCTGATGTATGGACAGAGACTAGACAAGTCCCCGACGTAGCCCTAGTCGGAAACTTGTTACGTAAGGACTAACTGAGGCATACATTTCCGATGCATGAACTGAGACTTGAGTCAGACTATCAAGTCCGAGACTAGGTATGGTTAGTCCGCGACTTGTGTCAACTGCTATTTTAAACTTGGGAATATCAGTTCTAAATGCCACTGAGCATGCGCCACTGGGAACAGTTTTCGCCCTGCACGTCTGTTTTTTTTGACAGCCACTGACTTCTATCTTCACTCTGCCTGTAAACTGTACTCATCGATTTTGGTTTAAATAATATTAATAATAATAATATTGTACATTTATATAGCGCTTGACCTCCAAATGAATGGTGCTCTAAGCGCTTTACAAGATCAAAAATCACAGAACAAAATGAGAACAAGAAAAATAAATTTCACGACGCTTGAAACGAAACTTTTGTGAAGCTTCGTATCATCAAACTCATCTAGTGTGTGTCGACGGTCTCTAAATACTCGATTTCGGCGTAGATTTTGTCGAGATAGAAACATCATGTAGACAGCGGCTGCCATTTTGATTCGCTTTTAGTCAGAGATAGACGCTTTACACCTTGTAAATAGTGGGCTTAAATTTGGGCTGTTTAGTCCCTGAGATAGTTTCAGACTTGACCTAGTCTCAGTTCATGCATGTCTTACTAACATGTTAGTCTCAGGCGTATGAAGATAGTTTCGGACTTAGGCTCTAGTCTCTGTCCATACATCAGTCCCCTGTGCCG
>BTPG01000004.1:163535568-163574188 GCA_036245525.1 Semisulcospira habei
TGTGACTAGACTTGTATAGCGATCCCGCAACCACCGCGCGCGCGGGTCGACGCGAAGAAACCACAGCACTGCCACGCGGCGCGAGCGCCCAATGCTGTGTCTCAACTATCCCGACGGCATCCCGTCTGGCCAGCCGAGTCCATGGGGTCATGGATATTACATAATGCGGCTTGCTGGAATGCCAGCGGTATATTACATGCGTTCATAAATGTTAGAAGAGAATGCAGACTATCCGGGAAATGCCGCATAAGGCATGGAGTGCTACATGTAAAAATAAAAATAGAAATAAAAAATAAAAGGAAAAATTAAGTTTTGTCTAGATGTTTGAGCAGCTTGGTCTTGTAAGTTTTAAGCGATGGCGCGGCTCTAACATCCGCAGGAATAGAGTTCCATAACTTTGCACCAGAATAGGACAACGACGACCTATAAATGTCCAGTCGAGGCATCGGTACAACAAGATTGTTCCCTGGTGTTCGACTGGACCTCGTATGAGCAAAGTGGAACAAACTATTGAGATAGGCTGGTGTTTCTGAGAGGGTGATTTTGCGCATGAGCACCAACTTATTATACTTGAACTGTTTTTCAAGTGGCAAAATGTCTAACAGCTTGAACTTATTGTCAGTACTAATGACTTCTGAGGGTCTGTCAACAATGAGTCTAATAGCTCTTCTGTGGACGAGTTCAGACTTTTTAAATTAGCATCGCTACTACCGTCCCAAATAGATGAAGCATAATCCAAATGTGACTGAATATGGGCATAGTAGAAGAGTTTCCTTGTTGCCTCATCAGCAAAATGTCTCAATTTCGACAGGAGGAATACATTTTTAGATACTATTTTACACAGTTTAGTAATGTGGCCTTGCCAGCACAACTTGTCGTCTAAGTTGATTCCAAGCACGCGTTGTTCTCCGACTTGCTCCACAGGCTGGTCGTTAAGTGTTAGTTGAAGGGGAGGGGTTCAACTGATGCTTTTGCCGTGTGGTAATCAGCATGCATTTGGTTTTAGTGGGATTAGGTATCATGGCGTTATGTCTGCACCATTCAGATACCTCATTTAAACTGTCTTGGAGAATCTTCACCATACATGTTACGTCTGATGACGAAACGTCCAGTGTTCCATCGTCTGCAAAAAGACTGCAAGTTACACTGGAGTCAGATATATGTAATGGAAGGTCGTTTATGAAGACAGAGAACAATAATGGACCAAGAATCGATCCCTGTGGTACTCCGTGCTCTATCACCCCTTCAGGCGAGTTTTTACCATTCACGTAGACATACTGCGTACGCCCATGCAGATATGACGTAAGGAAGGCAAGTGTGTCTGCGCTTAGTTGATAGACATTAAGTTTTTGAACTAAAGTTTTATGATTGACGAGGTCAAATGCTTTTGAAAGGTCCAAAAATACTGCTCCAGTCATTTGACTGCTATTTATGGCAGTAAGCCATCTGTCAACTAGGTGTACCAATGCTGTGTGACAGGAGTGTTTCCGCCGAAAGCCAGATTGTAATGGATGTATGAGTTTGTGTTTTTCTAGAAAATGTTGTAAGTGTGTGTGAATGTGTCTTTCTATCGGTTTCGACAGTGTTGACAGTAGCGAAATGGCCTGAACTTGTTAGGGTCGGCAAGGTCTTTCGTTTTAGGTAGTGGGATCACTTTGGCTGTTTTTAGAGAAGATGGAAATATCCCCTGCTTTATGCAAAGGTTGTATATATATGTCAAGGTATCTACAATATACGGCAGGGCCATTTTTAGAACCGAGCTACTAATACCATCATGGCCAGACGTACGTTTGTTCTCCAAGTACGAGATGGATTTTCCCACGTCGAATATCGTTAACAGCGGAATGCTGAATGACGTATCAGGGTCCAGCCGTTCTGCACAAAACGTCTTTAGCTTTTCGGACACAGCTGAAGACTGACCAGAATATGCATTTTTTAGCAACGTACTGGCAGCCGAGAGGAAATGCTGATTCAAGTTATCAGCTGATAACTGTGTACATTGTGCGGTATTTTTGGACCTCGTAAAGGCATTGATCGCTCGCCACACAGATACGACATCTTTCTTTCCGTTCATAAGACGGTAAAAAAGTGACCTTTGAGCTTTCCTCACTAAATGTTTAACATGGTTTCTTTGCCTTCGATAAGCTACAAAATCCTTCTTTCTTTTATAGTCATCTCGGAGCTGCATGGCATCCTTGATTTCCTTACTTAACCAGGCGGGAAGCTGGGGGTTCTTCACCCGTTTCTCTCTGAATGGAGCGTGTTTATCGAGAACACCAAGGAACAATTCGTACCACTCAGACAAAGCATCGTTGGGGTCATTATGGTAGTACACTGTATCAAAGGGTGCGCTACTTAAATCACAAAGAAATGTTTCCTTGTTGAAGTGTTTAAGTGATCTGTATCTAATAGTCGTGTGCTGATGTTTTCGGAATGAATTATCCGCTTTTAATGCCAAGCAACAGCACACCGGGTAGTGATCGCTAATCCCTACCTGAGGCACGTCTACTGCCATCACCCTTGATTGAGTAGTTGTATATATGTGGTCTATAAGGGTGGAGGAAGTTGGACTAACACGAGTTGCTGTTTTAACTAGTTGCTTTAAACCAAACATAGACATGGTGCACTCCCAGGCAGGGTTATTCAAAAACATGTTAATATTGAAATCGCCTAGGATCAAAATTTCAGAGCTGGACTGTCTGACCTTATCCATCATGGCGATAAAGTCGTCGAACCATTGAAATGTTGATGCTGGGTTCCTGTAAATGTACCCGACCAGCACGGGGCTGGATTTGTTTGCCCTTAACTCAACCCAAATGCATTCTACGGTTTTTGACTCCAGGTCCCCACGCCTGCGAGTAATACCTCTAAGTGAATTATGAATGTATACTGCAATACCCGTATGTCCCGGGTATTCAGCATCGCGGCGCAGTACAGTGAAGTCCTGGATAGAAACGGCCTCATCGCTGATGTTACGATTGAGACGCGATTCCGTTACACCAAACAAGTGAAATGGATTGGATTGACTCAAGAGCACACACAGATCGGGAACTTTGTTAGTTAAATGATAAACATTTAAATGGCCAATATGTAACTGGCGATCATACACCATGATTGGTAATGTATGTCAATACCAAAGAGTAGTAATAAAAATGCTTATACATGATACAAAGGCAAATAAGAGCTCAAATAATAAAACAAAGCAAAAGAATATCAGTCCGCTCTAACACACAGAATGTGGGAGGCAAGTGAAAAAAGAGTTTCTTCTACACATTCACTGATATAGACCACACTACCGGTCACTAACGGTCACTAACAGGGACTAATCCCTATAGCACACTTCAACAGTCAAAGCTAAACGACCCCGCTGCGCGATAGGGGAAATAAGTCAGCGCTGCGAAAGGACACAGATATGATCGTAGTGTGAATATACGTAGAGCACTAGTAGAGAAAGTGTCACGGTGCACAAGTACTAGTGCTATAAGCGTCACAAATCGCACAGTGAGAAGATCGGTATTCACGAGTACTGTCGGCAGAAGTCAAAAGATGACAATGATAATATTGGACCACGTGCAGTGGTTGAAGTTAAAAACAAATGAATACGTCTCTGCGCAAACACAATAATTATGAGCAATGAGACCCAAGAAAATCAATTCGATATTGTTCAGTGTTAGCCTGGAAAGTAAAGCACAAAGTTATGTAAGGAAGAGTAACTGAATGTTCTGGAAATGAGTCTAATACACACGCACGGGGTGGCTGTACTGTGCCCACAGTTCCTGCTGTGCGTATGACGTGTATGTGAGCGGGGGGACGCTGAAAGGATACGTTGGTTGCGTCATGCTGAAGTGTCCCCATGGTCCCGCCTCGCGATACTGTAAAAATGAGGCACTGTATGGTGGTAGTGGCGGTTGCTGCCACATAGTATACTGGCCCGGCATTTGTTGCTGATAGCTACATTGACTCTCTGCTGTACCACCAAATCTGGATTCGCTATACTGTGATTCTAGACTTGGTGCTACAGCAGAGGACACTGACAGTCCACCTTGACTCTCCGGTGCAGCACCGAAGCTGGATGCACCACATAGCGATTCCAGGTTGGGTGCTGCAGCGGACACTGACTGTCTGCCGGCTGCGACATTGCGTAAGTGTTGGTGGTGCCAGCGTGTCCTTCACGTCGCTGACGGCGGTCACGGCCACCACCTGCAGGCTGGTTGTTGGGAGTGGTGACGTCAGTAGTTGGCCCGCCTCTCTTTATGTTGAGGGCCAGACTGATGGTGCCCTGGCGACTAGGATGGATGGGGTCACCGCGCCTGTAGAATTTTCTACGCGGGAACCCATCAACAGCAGTAAAGACCTGAGTGTTGTCTATCAGTGTGACACCCAGCTTTCTGCAAACATGGAACAGGTTACTGTTGGAGGCGGTGATGGCCCTATAGGCTACTGTCGGTCGGCAGGATAGAGGATGCCTGCAGACGTGCGCTGGAAAATACCCGCCTGCATTCCCGGACGAGCTGTTCCCACACAGCGCTGGTCACTTCCTTCTGTTTGCAGTCGTTGATCCCCACGTGGAAGGTCACCAGTGCCACCGCTGTGTGGGACGCGTGTTCTGGAGCCAGTTCAGCAGGTGGACAGTCCGCAGGCCAGAAACAGATAGTACGTCTACTTTTTCTATAGGGTAGGTGGGCATCTTCTCTGCCTTGATGTTGCGAACAACAGAGTCTCCAATGATCAGCGTGGTGGTGTCACTCTGCACTATATGTCGCAGTATTTGCTCCTCTGGAGACATTTTGTTATTACGCTGCTGCTGGCTGCTGGCTGCTGGCGTGGTCAGACCATAGAGCGTATATAAAGGGAGTGGCGGAGGAAACACTGAAACGCTTTTAGACCACTTGGTTAGTTTATAATGTGTGTATTATTTTGGAAATGCACGCCAACTAGTCTGTACAGTTCACACGCCTGGCATTCCATTATCCTTATCTCTGACAGGTGTTAAAACGCAGCAGTATATACAGGCCGCCTATAGCATAAACACAGTGCGGAGGTAGCGGAGTGGAACCCGCAGTATGGCGGGCGGTCCCTACGCTGATAAGTGCCAGATAGCCTCTCCCTATATATACGCTCTATGGGTCAGACCCGTTGTTGACCTCAGGGAGACCGCCGGTAATCCGTACTGGTATGAGTCGCTCTGGGCTCTTCTCGGCTGTACTCACAGCCTGTACCGTAGCCAGTTCTTGCAGAACGGGTGGAGGGGAGGGGTGACAGGGAGAAGCGATTGCGCTGCCCGTTACCTGGCGCGGAGACGCACAGCTGTCAACATTGGCAGACAGGTCAGCTTGAGTAAATAATAATAATAATACATAGTTTTTATATAGCGCCCTTCCCCACGAACAGCAAGCTCGGAGCGCTTTACAGCACAAAAAAAAATATTAAAAAGGAGAAAAATTAGAACGCACTCACTCTTTAAATAAACATCTGCTCGCACCATGTAGGCGCATTCCTAACACGAAACACACACACACACACACACACACACACACACACACACACACACACACACACACACACACACACACACACACACATACACACACACACACACACACACACACACACACACATAGCCTATCAACATGGGGAAACAACCAACATTTCCAGGCAGCACATCCAGACTAAGCTAATCTTGATATGCTACCTGGAAAAGATGGGTCTTCAAATTTGTTTTGAAGGTCAACAGGGTCAAGACGGACATGCAGTGGAAGTGAGTTCCAGACGTGAGGGGCCTGATAACTGAAAGAACGGGCACCAGCAGTTTTTAGGCTGACTCTGGGCTGAACAAGCAGTTTTTGTGAGCTTGAGCGTAGACTTCTACTAGGATTGTGTGAGGCAAGGAAAGAAGACAGATATGCAGGAAGCGTATTGTCACAGTGTTTGTATGCCAAAGTGGCCAGCTTGTACTCTATTCTCTGTTTGACAGGTAGCCAGTGGAGATGCTTTAGCAGTGGTGTGACATGATCAGTACGTTTTTTGCGAAGGACTAACCGGGCTGCATTATTCTGGATACGCTGAATGCGAGTGAGTTGATCAGATGAGATACCAGCAAGGAGGGAATTACAGTAATCTAGACGGGACCACTCATGGCAACGTCTGAGCTGTTGGAGGCAAGGGCTGACTTCTTTTTCAGGTGTTTTTGAATTTCCCTCAGGCGCTGCTTGTGGCTCTGTTTGGCGGAGGATAGCTGGTTGACAGTGCCGTCTGTGGCGTGTTGAGCTGTCTCCACACCAGTTATCCTGTCGTCCAGGCCGGACAACACTTCGCCCACACTTTTCTCCGTAACCTGTAGATCTCTGGCTCTCTTGACCGCCTCGTCACGGAGCTGACTCTCGAGCTGATCAATCCTGGCTAGTGCTGTTGAAAGTCCTTTGAACAGTGTACTGACGTCAGCGCGAAGGTCCGTCATGAGGTTACAAGCACTTTTGAGTTGCGCTCGCAGAGTATCATGGTCAGTGGTGTCCTCGTGAGGACAGGTAGTCCAGAGGGCCGTGGTGGGTGCGGCCTCTGTATTACGTAATCCCAGTCCCGGAGACGCGGGACTGGAGTTCGTGTTTGGTCGGGTTGGGGGAAGGGGCGTGGCAGTGGGCATTACACCATCAACTGTTGCCGCAACAAGTGATAAATCAGTGCGGGCAGAGAGAGAGAGAGAGAGAGAGAGAGAGAGAGAGAGAGAGAGAGAGAGAGAGAGAGAGAGAGAGAGAGAGAGAGAGAGAGAGAGAGAGAGAAATTACGTCATATCCAGGGCCGGACCTGGGAAAAGTCGATGGGGGGGTTACAGATTCAGTATAAAGCGAAGGCGCGAAGCGCCGAGCCTTCTAGGGGGGTCCGGGGGCATGCCCCCCCGGAATTTTTTTTTTTTCAAGGATGCAAAATGGTGCAATCTGGTGCAATCTGAGCCTTGAAAAAGCCATTTGTGATGGTCTGGGGACTTTGAGCTTTTTGAACAATCGAACTGACAAACTCTGGGGTACAAAAATTATCACCTGCCCCTCCCTTAAAAAAAACACCCACACCCACACACACACACACACACACACACACACAAACATTTATTTATCAACAGAGATGTTTTGTATACTATTATTATTCACTACTTTTCGTTGATCGTTAACGGTATAAAGCTTTACCTTGTAGTTTATGAACATCAGGGCCCTGCTTTCACTTCAGTTCAGTCTTGCTGCACTAGGTTCCTCGGCATTAGTACCATTTGTGAATTGTATCTTCTGGCAAAACAGTTCACTGCCTCTTTGAAGTCAATATCAACATCCCTGTGCACTTTCAGTAAAGCAAGTGCATTGAGTCTCTGTTGCCCCATTGTAGAGCGCAGGTAGTTTTTCAGGTTGCGCAACTGACTGTTTGAACGCTCACACTCGGCAGTAGTGACAGGCAGGGTGCAAAGGTTCTTTAGCATGATGAACAGGTTGGGATAAAAATCCCTGTCACAGTGTTTCAGTGCTTCTGATGCCGTGGATGGGATGATAGCTGTCGCATTCTCAGCAGCACTTCGCCATTTGCAAACCCACCGTTGGTATTCTGCATCAAGGGTAGCGTTGTCTGGTAGGTCAGACTCCCACAACATTGCCAGTGTCTTCACCCCTTCTGGAACCTGCATGAAACCATCCTGGTTGTCTATTAAAGTGCTTGGCACCAGACAGAGACCATCAACTGCTAGGTCAGCATTTTTGAACCTCGAGTCCAATTCGGTTGACAGGTGTTCCAAGAAAGGAATGGCAATGCTAATCTTGAAATATTCTTCTGGAGAGGCCGCAGGTTGGTTGTCACGGAGAGTCTGGCGGGATGCTTGACGAGGAACAACAACATCAGTTGTCAAAGCATTTGCCATTTTGCTGACTTCACCAAACCAGGCAACGAACGCTGTGTCGACATCTCTTCTAATAGAAGACATGCAGTTACTGACCTCTTTGATTTCCCTGTAGGCATCGACAACATCTTTTGTTCTTTTCTGGAGCTTCACTGTCAAGGGTTTTAAGTAACGCAAACAATTGCGGACGACAACGAATGCAACGAGGAAAACACTGCTGCTCAAGGTGTGGAGAAAGCCAGTTGCCTTGGTCAATGTCTCACTGTCCCAATTGTCACTGTCTTCACACATTTGTCCCAAACAGTCGTGAACAACCAGGAAGAGAGATGTGTAAACCTCCAGTGCTTCATGTTTTTCTACCCATCTTGTTCTGCACAGATCAACAAGCTTTGTCTTTGTCGTGTCAGGCTGAGATGCTTCGATGGTATCTTCAAGTTTTCGTTGTCTCTTTGGAGAGTTTGAGAAAAACAGTGACAGTTCCCTCAGTGCTCCCATCATGTTCTTCACTGCAGGCAAGCCGCATGCTTTTACAATGCAGAGACTCAAGCTATGGGAAGCACAGTGAAAGTACAGTGCTTTGTTGTTCATTGCTTGAAAACGTGCCTGCACTCCTTTAAACTTTCCTGCCATGTTTGCGGCCCCGTCATAACCTTGTCCTCTAACATTGTTGATATCAAGCCCCCACAAGCCCAGACACTCAACAATCTTGTTGTAAAGTGTTTCACCTGTGGTATCTCTGCACTGGACAAAAGCCAGGAACTCTTCACGAACTTTCAGACTTCCATCGACGAATCTCAATATAATTGAAAGTTGTTCCCAGTTTGAGCTGTCTGTGACTTCGTCAGCAAGCACGGTAAACTGTTTTGCTGCAATAATTTCTGCAAGAATCTTGTTGCGGATCTGATCACCAAGAACCTCTATCAGTCTGTTTTGTGTACTTTTTGAAATGTATGTGGCCTTCTTATCGCATGTATCTAGATGTTTCCGGAGAGTTTCATCTCCTGCATTGATGCACAGATTCAAAAGGGCATTGAAATTGCTTCTGTTCTCACTCTGAAGAATGCCATCATCACAGTTGCCCCTCAGAGCTAACCCCTGTCTTCCACACACTTCAACAATCCTGAAGAGGCTTGTCAGAACTTGTCGATTTGCAGCGATGTTTTCTGCATTTTTCTGATTGATTTCACTGGCGATGCTCTGCTCTGGTTTATCCATGATTGTCAAAAACTGCTCTCCATTTGCCATTGCATCTTTGTGGTATTGTAATAACGAGTGCTTTTTGATCTGATCACAGGCTTTATTCCAGTTCTTGCATGGCGTCTTCACAAACTTGCCCAGGTTTTCAGTAGACTTTGCAAATAATAGGCAATACTTGCAGTAAGCCCCATCCTCGAAAGGAGAATACACAAGCCAGGAGTACTTTTGCAACCACTCATGCTGAAATTTTCGGTTCTTGTTGTTTATCACTGTTGTTGGAAACTGAAAACCAGGTGATGGTCTCCAGTGTTGCCTTAGAAGATGCTCCTTGTCACGGCTTGACAGTGAAACGACTCGCGTGTGTTTCTTGAAAACTTCACCAAAATCGATATTTTTGTTGCTGGTGATCTGAGAGGAGAAATCTGAAGAGGAGTCAGAAAGCAGGCTCACATCAGGCTGGTTGGTCATTGGCATGGCAGAGGATTCAGAAAGCAGGCCCCCGGCAGGCTGATCAATGCTTGAGGAGGAGTCTGAAATACAAATAAAAGTTGGGTCTATGAGAAGTCTGAAATACTAAAACGATTGTGTGTGTACCTGTGAGAGAGAGAGAGAGAGAGAGAGAGAGAGAGAGAGAGAGAGAGAGAGAGAGAGAGAGAGAGAGAGAGAGAGAGAGAGAGAGAGAGAGAGAGAGAACAATGAACCTTTATTTTCCAACGGTAGAAGTTATTGGTAACAGGACCAGTTTTCAAACTTGCCGTTGCTACATCTACTACATAAGTGACATAGACATGTAAACATACACATACCACACACTGCTGCATGCACTGCTGCATTCGCTTACGCACGCACGCACGCACCACGCACATACACACACACATACCCACACACGCACTCAGGTACGCACGCATGCACATCACAACTCGCGCATGCACGCACGCACACACACACACTCATGTACACCGCAATTCAGTACGCATGCGCACACGCACGAACACTCACACACACACACACACACTTACACACGCACGCACTCAGGCACATAGGCACAAAAACAAACACACGCTCTCGGACACGCACTCCAGACATTCCTACCCGCATACGCGTACGCACAAAAATATAAAATGAGTAAAAATACAAAGTAAAGCAATAAACAAAGAATCATTAAGTACATTAAAGTTCATACAGCAAGGGCAAATATGTATGCAGGTGCTATCTCCCCCCCCCCCTCTCTCTCTCTCTCTCTCTCTCTCTCTCTCTCACGCCGACACACACACACATACACACACACACAGCATGCACGCACGCGCGCACACACACACACACACACACACACACACACACAGTCACACATACTGAGAGAGAGAGAGAGAGAGATCAGAGAGAGAGAGAGGGAGAGAGAGAGAGAGAGAGAGAGAGAGAGAGAGAGAGAGAGAGAGAGAGAGAGAGAGAGAGACCTGCAACAAGATAATTACATTTAAAGCATATATATGTCTTCGTTTACACACTTCAGTCAAGCTTAGATATATATTTATGATCTGAAATAACAGCTTTTCTTTTTAGACCCCTCCCCCCAATTGATGGACAAAATCTTTGCTACCTTATGACTCGTAGAGTCTTCTTAGGCTAATGATAGCCAATGGAACACACCAGTCATTTTGTTTAATATTAATTATTAAATTGAAACACTCAATCACGTATCAATTTCAGGTTGTATTTAATTTAATTTTTTTTTTTGAGAGGGGGGGGGGGGGCGGGGCAGTAAATTACTCACCAACACTGCTTTTACTTGTTCCCATGTCACTGTTTCGAACTCCACTGCCAGTGGTCTCACTTTGGGTTGATTTTTGTCTCTTTCGAGGAACTGCATCATCTGCCGTTTAGAAAAACAACTTTTATTATTATTATTATTATTATTATTATTATTATTATTAAAGGTTTTCTTATATAGCGCTTACCTGTAAACAGCTCTAAGCGCTTTACAATTTACTCAACAACAACAAACAAAAAGAAAAAAAACAAAAACATAACATAAAAATTAAAACATGAAATTATCCTAAAAGCAACAACAAAAATGTAAAATAAAATAGAACCGTCTTTTCAACATCTTATATATGATTATGCATTGCAGGTGTTAACACGTCTACTACAATTTTATAATAATAATTTAATATAAAAAAACAGTGGTTTTCTGATTAGCTTATTTTAAATTTCATCAACAAAAGGCCTAAGGGTGAATAATCTTATTTTGTAGCACGCTGTTCACAGGCATAGGAACTGTTAACAAATTTGCTGATATTCAGCAGTTGGCAAAATTTCAGCACATTTTTATTTTCCATTTTATTATGTGAAAAAGGCAGTGGTTGGGATGCCGTCATGATGGCTTCTTGTCGTTCCAAAAACCGAAGTCGTCATGACGGTTTCGCACCCGGAAAGGCTATGTTGCCGTCACAATTGATGGCGACGCTGTCAAAGTGGTGTCAGATAGGCTATGGTTTCCATAGTCAGCCATCAAGACGGTTCTGTTCTGCTCTCCGAAGAGATTTACGTCACAATACATAGCTAGTAAGCTGCACTAGTGAAAACGATACCTTATAACTTAGCCCTTGGTTTTGTTATTGAAAACGATATTTTGCCGTCCAAAGATTTTTTTTATAAATATAAAAGCAATATTGATCATTGATGCCGATATCTTTATTCTTTAAATTGACATTTTTAAAGTTATATATCATAATACTTTGTGAAATAAATTTTAGGCTATGCATTACTTTAATTGTTACCTGTTTTGGTATTTTAATAAGTGGGGCTGTTTTATATCTATGATATTCATTATATGCAGCTAGTATCAGCTCCTACAGCATAGGCTACACTCACAGGAAGGAAGTACCGGCTCCATCGCCACGTGCTCATTTGAATCGAATTCGGAATGGGTGAATTTTACCTAGTTCTACTGACTACATTTCTTTTATGAGACAAAATTGGATTTAAAAATGTACCCACCTTCTGAAATAGAGCTTGATGAAAACCAGCATGACAGTCGCCTACTGCCATCAGCATCTGTTTTTTTCAGTTTCGGCATTTTCGAGGAGACAGCAAAAGTGAAGTGTTACCAAAGAAAATAGATCTAGATTTAAACTTCCCCCCACAAACCTTAATGACGTCAGACGTCTTTTCACTGATCTTTCTCGGAAAGACATGCACTGAAGGAAAGCAACTCTTTTGGGTACCTGGTCGATTCAACGGAAATCCATTTCAACGATGTTTTTGGACGATTCAACGATGGTCGTTTCAACGGATGTTCGTTACAACGAATTATCATAATTATCAACTTAGCGTCTTAATTAATCTTTCTAAAAAGTCGTTTTTGGGGGATTAGGGCTGTATCAAGGTGAAGGCGCTGGAAGAGGCTTGTGGCCAGAACAAGAAAATATGGCTGCATTTACTAATTTAGGGTTAGGGGTTGGGTTACTTGGTTGTTTCAACGGGAAAACGTTTTGGACGTTTAAACGGATCCCTTGAAATGGATTTCCGTTGAATTGTCTATAAATAACTCTTTGTGCCTTGGATCAAAAGTGACTAAAAACTGCAATGTTTTAAAAACAATAAAAAAAATAATAAAACTTTGGAACTCCCTTTGCATAAAAAAATTCACTGTTCTTTTTTTTTTTTTTTTTTTTTTTTTTTTTTTTTTTTTTTTTTTTTTTTTTTTTTTTTTTTTAGTTGGGAGGGGGGGTTCCGGAACCCAGGTAACCCCCCCCCCCCTGGGTCCGGCCCTGATATCTAGAGTAGCGTGGTGACGGAATAGTTTGTTGTTTTTTGGGTTTTTTTTTTTTACGTCACCGCCACTGTCTGCCTTTCTCCATTAGTCAAGGTATTTTACTGTTTTAATTTTTTTTTCTGCAAAGAATTATACTGAAAATGTTGAAAGCTTACAAAGCTGGCTAACGAACCCATCCAATGTCTTTCTGCAGACTAGCTATATCCAAAATCAGTTTCAAGTAAATGTGACAAAAATTACGGACTCTAATCTAGGTCAACCGACTTTCTATCAACGGTCTTTTACACACACACACACACACACACACACACACACACACACACACACACACACACACACACACACACACACACACACACACACACACACACACACGCACGCACGCACGCACGCACGCGCGCGCGCGCGCACACACACACACACACACACACACATGTACATACGGCGCTTCGCGCCAAATGTACGTTCAACACCGACTGACCGGTTAGCGTAATTAGACATGACGTAATGTTTATCTAGTTACTTCAGTTGTCGGAGGTTAAGGCCTGCCCGCCTATTACACCATGGACATGCTATTGAATTCGCCCCATCACAACCCATCCTAAACAGTCCCTTCTGTAAATAGAAGTGACTTAAAAAGAAAAGAAGGAACAAGAAAAACTACCTACCTGGCGCTCCTATCACCATAAACTCATGTAGAAGGTTCTAGTCAACATGATGCACAAGCTACTGTCAGCTACTGCGATGTGGAAGATTTCAGACGTTTGTCATTTTTGTTCACAGGAATTTGGGATAAATAGATTCCACGCCATTAGTCAGGTAACAAGAAAACTGACATTTACGTCACTCGACAGCACTTTTTCTTGTAGTTCATAATTTCTTTGACGCCTCATTCCTGCAGTACAAGTTTGTCAGAGTGTTTATAAAAAAAACCAGGGCCTCCGGCAAAGTGGGCCCTATTCATGATAATTATGCATATGATTAATTGTTTGGAAAACACTGTACTCATTGAGGAGGTTCTTTACGGGATGAAAAATAAAAATGCTAAATAATTTTGCACCACCATCTAAATATCTTTACCTGCAGAGGAGATAAAAGCATCACGTATTCAAAAATGGAGATTTTGTTCGGGCTAACGACGAAAAAGGCGGATTCACCCCAAGCAATGGATCTGCTCAACTTACATTGTGCGCCATGATATCTACAGTGAACTTGGGCGTTCCGAGAGCTTGAGGATCTAAAATATCTTATGCGTCATCACCAGATCAGCCGGTAAGTTTTATGCGTCAACGACTTTGAACGAATGGATTCGGGGCCTCGGTTCTAGAGTCCAAACTACTACTACTACTACTACTCTACTACTACTACTAATACTACTACTACTACTACTACTACTAATAATAATAATAACCTGAAGCTTAGGGCACGCATGTTTTTGAATGGAAACCTTTGGAATGCTATTTGCTGTGCTAGCACTGGTGCAAGTTGCTGCAGTCTGCCGGTCAGCAATTAAAAAACAAATTAAACACAACAGGTCCAGGTCAGATTTTCCTTTCACGATTTTGCTCGATCTGTTGCAATATTTGTTAGTGGCGTTTTGGGTGATTAAAAAAAATATATATATATATATATATATATATATATATATATATATATATATATATATATATATATATATATATATATATATTGCTTCTTGTATTCCTTCTAAGGAAATGTCCATTTCAACCCCCCCCCCCCCACCACCACCCCCCTCCCCGCCCCCCCCCCCCCTTTTTTTTTAAAGGGCCCTTGATGGCTTAGGCTGACTAAATTGACATGTTTTTTCTTTCCTAATGGAAAACCTAGCACGGGCGTGTATCCACAATTGACTTTACAATTATTTTATCAAGCGGTAATATAAGATGACAAATCATAATGGAATATGTCGACGAAGTAGTTTCAAGATACATATAGCTAAAACTGTGAGCCTGCCCAGAAAATCAGGAATGCTTACTACAGTCATTTAGAGCGGACTGTCCGAAAACGCAGAGATACGATTTTTAATTTTAGATGCTCATGGTATTTCCAGAATGATAGCAATACTTCATGAAAATATGTTTAGATCAGTTCCCTCTGTGTGTGTGTGTGTGTGTGTGTGTGTGTGTGTGTGTGTGTGTGTGTGTGTGTGTGTGTTTGTGCATTTCATCATAGAGAAATGAAATGAAATGAAATTTCTGAACGGAACAAGCAGTTAGCACATGTGCCATTTTTTACGCTTGCCGTTGCTAGTCTACAAAGGTACAACTCTGCTAAAGGTACAAAGCTACTAACATACAAAGGTACAAAGCTACTAACGTACTAAGGATAAGAGCATAAGGAGCTTGTTAATTTGACAGTATGAGCATATTTAGCGTTTTTGCATTGCGGACAGAGGCAAGCATCAAGATTGAATCTTTCTGGTCTGCAAGGTATTATGGGAAGGAAAGCATATCGAGCAAGCTCATGAATATTTATTTGCATGTTATGCAATATATCAGTACATGTGTCAAAGAAGGGGAAATTGTATGGGGTGGGTACAAACATAAATTATATAATATACGCGCTTGAAACGCATATTCACTGAGCGATGATCCTCGCGCAGACTCGGACTTTTGGGATAAAATGTGCCCGTGGATGTACCACCCCAAACAACCGACAGATTATTTAAAGGGGCTAGTTTGACAAGGGAAACAAATAGTTTCGGAGTATATCATCTCGTAAGCAGCTGATCGTGCCGCTTGAAAAGCACTGCTGCACAATTTACGTCACAGAACACCGATCAGCAAACACGGAAAATGATCACGACATGAAATCAAAATTACATTACGTCATTAACAAACACTACGTTACGATCGCGCTGTTTATCTCCCTCGATTCGCTACCGCAGTAATCGTGGGAGACAACCATTGTTACAATTGCGTTACAATGTTTCAGCGCACACGACGCCATTACAGTGACGAAGATTGTTGTGCAGGGAGTAAAGTTTGCATTGAAGGCTTGTACTGTCGAAGAATGAACGTGAATCTATTGGAAAGGGTAAGCAAACGTTACGTTGAGGGTAATACAATGAAGATGACTTTTAGTCTCGTTTGACTCAACACTCACACAGTCATCTGTTTACGTTCCTTTCTTTCTTTTTTGACCTCAAGCAGATTGATCGAGCTTGTACAGCACTCTCATACAGACCGGCAATACTGTGTTGTAGTGCCGGTATTTATGCATAATTACGAGAGTGTTGTCTGAGATCGGTCGATTGGCTCCCTCCCCACCTTCAAGCACAATGTTGAAGGTTGGGTAAGATCAAACTGACCCCCCCACCCCGTTCCCCAACAGAAACCAGACTCATTGGTGCCCGAGGAACGAAATACCCACATTTTGGAGTTATCCAATGAGGACTGCATTACAATTCAGGAGGCAGATCGACCATGACAGTTAAAGGGTGGTGGCAGAATAGCTTGGCGCCTATAGGCCTATAGGCGCCAAGCTATTCTGCCACCACCCTTGAACTATCACGGTCGAGCCATATCTTGCTGTGGTGTGTCGCGGGCAGGTTGGATGGTTAGTTCGGGGTTTAACCTCCACGGCACCGAAGTGATAATGGACGGCCCTGACGGGGCGGGTTATGGGGGACAGGGTAATCTATTGCCTATGGAGTACGACCTGAACACTGATCAACCCAGACGCACTCCAGCTGTGCCACTTTGATTTACCAGGACCTTTCAACGGACATGCTGTTGAACAAGCCCGTCTTTTCCCCCTGGATTGCGAGTCCAGCTACCGGGACCGGGACGGGGATTCGAACCCACGACCTGGCGATTCCCTTCGCTCTCCTGCTCCGACGCTTAACCGCTTGAGCTATTTCGAATTCGCTGTCGCGGGCAGAATGAGTTAACCCTATTTTACTGTAGTACCCCCACCTTTTAGCCACTATATCACTTTCTTACCCCTCGCATGCGCACATAGTTCCACTCCGTAGAGGTTTCCACTCTAAAGAAAAGAAGAGGAAAAAAAAAAAAAGATGCCTGTAGATATACTCACAGTCAACCTGAAATTCATCGCTCGTTGTGCTGTGGGCTCTTATACAGAAAGCCAAACGCATCAAAATTAATATCCTGAGCGTATTTTGTCAAAGGAAAGGCATTTAAACAAATACATTGGCGGAGGAAGATATTTTTAATAGAGGGTGGGGGTGGGGGTGGGAACGTGCTTGCAATAATTCAAATCAAATGTACATCAAGCAACGGTGGCAAGGGTGGGCGGGTGGTGGGCTTTGGGGAAGTGGGGTGGGGGTGGGGGTGGGAGGGGGCTGGCGACAGCAAGGGTCGAATGGTACTCTATCCTCGTAAAAATCAGAATCTCGTATCTTCTCTACCCTCGTAAAAAAAAAAAAAAAAAAAAAAAAAAAAAAATGTTGAAAGACGTAACATCTTATGATTTGTTTCTCTCAAATTTGTATCTCTGCATTTATTGGGGCAACCAGGGGATACTCTGGCCTCCCTTACTTTTTCATTAGGAAGGGGGGGGGGGGGCGAGGCGGGTTGCCTCCCTCAACCTTGGCCGACCCCCCCTCCCACCCCCCTCACCTCGCTTTCCTGTTAGTCCTACACCACTAAAATACACACTCCGATCGCTGTGTGTGCCCATGTTGTAGGGGGCGCGGGTGCGCAACGTGCCGTCCTCTGTTCTCCTCTCGCTGTGGGCCGGAGTACTGGCTGCCGTCACCGCGCTGGTTTCAGGTGGGTTTTACCCAAAGGTGCGTTCTGCATCGCTCCCCATAAATTACTCGGACGGATTTTTTTTCCTCCAGATGCTTACTTCAGGTTTGCAATGGATGTGCTGTCTGTGCCTCTTGCTAGCTCTGCGTGTACATATTTATATTCCCGTCCTTAGGCGGAAAAGACCGCTGTTCAGGCAACCATTGATCAAACCGTAGTCCGACGGTCTTTCACTGCGTGTTTGTGTGTGTGTGTGTGCTCAGGCACGGTGCTGGTGCTTCCTGTGGAGAAGGTGCGGCTGGTGGGCGGGAAGCGGGCGACCGAGGGGCGGGTGGAGGTGCTGATGGGCGGGCAGTGGGGCACGATCTGTGATGACGGCTGGGACCACCGGGACGCCAGGGTCATCTGCAGAATGATCGGCAGCAAGTGAGCCTCGTTGGAGCCGTTCTTGATCTGCTCAGCCAAAGCCTTAGATTTTCGTCGGCCCCTGTTTATTAACCCTTTTAACCCGCACACCCTACAGCAGTGGATTGAGTGACCATGATGATTCAACGGTAGTGCCAGATTAGCCTGGCGCCTTCAGGCGCCAAGCTAATCTGGCACTACCCTTGAATTATCATAGTCAATCCACCTCCTGCGACTGGTACACAGTTGTTAACACTTCCAAAATTTGGGGAATGCACCCGTTGTGCTAGAAGGGTTAACTGAAAGGTGTAGATCGTCACGAGCCCTTGCCACTACACGGGCGCCTCAGTATATGACGTAGGTCGTCACTTGCAGTGTGAACGGGTAAGTCGAGAAACTGTGCTTACTTGAACAATGAACGGGGTGTACAGTTGTATGCAGGACAATATCCCATTTAACCCTTTGGCTGTCGGTAGCGGTTTTTGTCGCGATGATTCCGGCAGGAATAACAACACCCTGATATCCTGCAGGAATAACAACACCCTGATATCCTGCAGGAATAACAACACCCTGATATCCTGCAGGAATAACAACACCCTGACATCATGCAGGAATAACAACACCCTGACATCCTGCAGGAATAACAACACCCTGACATCCTGCAGGAATAACAACACCATGACATCCTGCAGGAATAACAACACCCTGACATCCTGCAGGAATAACAACACCCTGACATCCTGCAGGAATAATGACATCCTGCAGGAATAACAACACCCTGATATCCTGCAGGAATAACAACACCCTGACATCCTGCAGGAATAATGACATCCTGCAGGAATAACAACACCCTGATATCCTGCAGGAATAACAACACCCTGACATCCTGCAGGAATAACAACACCCTGACATCCTGCAGGAATAACAACACCCTGACATCCTGCAGGAATAATGACATCCTGCAGGAATAACAACACCCTGATATCCTGCAGGAATAACAACACCCTGACATCCTGCAGGAATAACAACACCCTGACATCCTGCAGGAATAACAACACCCTGACATCCTGCAGGAATAATGACATCCTGCAGGAATAACAACACCCTGATATCCTGCAGGAATAACAGCACCCTGACATCCTACAGGAATAACAACACCCTGACATCCTGCAGGAATAACAACACCCTGACATCCTGCAGGAATAACAACACCCTGACATCCTGCAAGAATAATGACATCCTGCAGGAATAACAACACCCTGACATCCTGCAGGAATAATGACATCCTGCAGGAATAACAACACCCTGATATCCTGCAGGAATAACAGCACCCTGACATCCTACAGGAATAACAACACCCTGACATCCTGCAGGAATAACAACACCCTGACATCATGCAGGAATAACAACACCCTGACATCCTGCAGGAATAATGACATCCTGCAGGAATAACAACACCCTGATATCCTGCAGGAATAACAGCACCCTGACATCCTACAGGAATAACAACACCCTGACATCCTGCAGGAATAACAACACCCTGACATCCTGCAGGAATAACAACACCCTGACATCCTGCAGGAATAATGACATCCTGCAGGAATAACAACACCCTGCAGGAATAATGACATCCTGCAGGAATAACAACACCCTGATATCCTGCAGGAATAACAGCACCCTGACATCCTACAGGAATAACAACACCCTGACATCCTGCAGGAATAACAACACCCTGACATCCTGCAGGAATAACAACACCTGACATCCTGCAGGAATAATGACATCCTGCAGGAATAACAACACCCTGACATCCTGCAGGAATAACAACACCCTGACATTTTGCAGGAATCATCGCGACAAAAACCGCTACCGATAGCCAATGAAGGTGGGCGTGTAGTCAGACTATCGGGACAAAACGACAGGTGTATAAGGGGGCTATTTGCCGTATGCAGAGCACCAAGCACGAGAGACAGATTTACTATTAGTTGTCAGCTAGCCGACATGTAATGCCTCAGTGAGGCGTGCCCGTGCGCCGTGTTTAATACCGGTATTTGCTTAGTATTTAGCATGAAATCATAGTTTAGAGTTTACTGTGTGTGTGTGTGTGTGTGTGTGTGTGTGTGTGTGTGTGTGTGTGTGTGTGTGTGTGTGTGTGTGTGTGTGTGTGTGTTATTTTAGTCTTAGTAACTGACATCAAGACAAATTCCAATGTTTTTATTGTTTGTTTGTTTGATTTTTACATGGAAACATATGGCAATAAACTGTCTTATCTTATCTTATTAAGACCGGCCGGTGTCGCTCCAAGCGCTCGTGCCAGATTAGTCTGGTGGCGCCAAGCTGATCTGGTACTACCTTGGTGTTACCCTTGAATTATCACGGTAGATCCATCTCCTGCTGTAGTGCGTCGGGACTTTATGGGTTTAAAAGTT
Organism: Semisulcospira habei; assembly: GCA_036245525.1. Taxonomy (NCBI): domain Eukaryota; kingdom Metazoa; phylum Mollusca; class Gastropoda; family Semisulcospiridae; genus Semisulcospira; species Semisulcospira habei. Next base: position 163,555,984 of record BTPG01000004.1, read on the forward strand.
AATGAGACTTATAGTGTGTGTGTGTGTGTGTGTGTGTGTGTGTGTGTGTGTGTGTGTGTGTGTGTGTGTGCGTGCGTGTTTGCGTTTGCGTGCGTGCGTGCGTGTGTGTGTGTGTGTGTTGTGTGATACCCAAGCGAGGGCGTGGCACTGGGGAAAGCGTTCTTTGGCCCGGGAATGGGTGCGATCCACCTGGATGATGTGGACTGTATGGGGTATGAGCCGCACGTGAACCTGTGTCGTCTGGGGGTGCAAGATCCCTCTCGCCCCAACTGCCAACACAGCGAGGACGCGGGGGTTCAGTGCGAGGTCAAGCCACCAGACTCTTCAGTCACACCACCAACACCGCCAGTAATCCTTGCAGCTCACTGTAAACAAGGTAGGATACAGAAAGGAGTAATCTACAATAAGCAAAAGATCCTCGGGCCGACGTCCGCAGCAGCGGGCCCACGCAGTACACCCGAGGACCTTTGCTTACTGGGCTGTGATTTTGATGAGCTGTACGTGTGTATAATTATTGTGACGAGAAGGCTTCAGTAGGGTTCGATAACTGTGGCTACAAAGACATTTCCTTTTCCATCTCGATCGAGCCAGATGTAGCTGGCGTGATCAATGTGGGAAAAAAAAAAAAACATGGCGAAAAGTTGTCATTAATTGAAGCCTTCTCTTCACAATATAAATTACGTTGCGAACTGTATTGTCAGCCGGCCGTTATTTGAAAATCTGACGGCTTATTCTTATAGACAACAAAACAGAGGTAGCAAACAGTTGTCTCCCTTTCCCCATTACCGCAGCGTTTCAAAACTTTCGGTCACTACATATGTATATATAATTATATAATGAAACCTTTATCATTTAAGTACAAACTTTGAAGCTTTCAGTGCAGAGTTTATCTTATGTTCCCACGCCTTTAGCGTGGACCATGCTGACAGTCACCGTGATGGCCGACAACAATGTACAGGAGACCGAGTAGAATATATCAAGTTTTTGTGAGTTCAGTGAGCGGCGAACCAAAATGTTTTTGTTGACACACGTTATCTTGAATTTTCAGCATGATGCTATGTGTACTGTTGTTCTGTGATTTTAATGAGCTGTGTGTGTGTGATGGTCTGTGCGTTTGGCCATTAGGTCCAAAATGAAAGACCAGCGCACATGGGCCAAGCGCTTTTTGGCTCACGTGCGAAGCAAAAATGAGTATTTTGGGGGCCAGTGGTCGTCCGTCCGTCGTCCGTTGTCCGTTGTCAGTCCGGCGTCCGCCGTCGTCCGTGGTAAACTTTAACGTTGGCATTTTCTCGGAGACTATTCAAGCCACAGTCTTCAAGCTTGGCCCAAGGATACTTTGTGGCAAGACCTATCTAAACATACCTATTTCATTGACCTCTCTCAGAGATCAAGGTCAAAGGGGATCAGGAAACAGGGTTAAAAAATAGCAGTAGTTAAATACAAATTTGTTGATTTTTTTTCAAATACTATTCACAACTTCAAACCCAAACTTGGTACAAAGATACCTGATGGTAAGACGTTTCTATGCATACTAATTTGGATGAACCCTCGGAACGGTCATGGATCACAAGAGATCAGAAAATAGGTCACAAATAGCTATTTCTTGACACAAATATATTTTCTCCAATACTATTTGCAACTTCAAACCCAGATTCGGTCCAAAGATACCTTATGGTAAGACCTTTGTATGCATGCTAATTTGGACGACCCCTCGGAAAGATCAAGGGTCGCAAGAGATCGGCAAATGATGCGAAAAAGTAAAATGTTTAGCATATATCGGCACTTTTTGGGCAAAACCTTTCAACCAAATTTGGCAGAAATATAGCTGATAAGATTTTTCTATGCATACTAGTTTGGTTTACTACTCACAGAGGTGAAGGGGCATGGGAGTAGACAAAAGTTTGAAAAATGCACACATTTGAGAAAACATCGCATGTACAAAAGCCAAACCTTTACTTACGTTAGAACTGGATCGTTCATGCACGTGAACCTTAGGCTTTGACATTCTTGTCGTTTGAAGATTGATTGATTGATTGTACATTGCTTAACGTCCCGACAGCAACAAGGCATTCTCAGGACGTGCCTGCACTGCTTGTGAAAAAAAAAAAACTAAACAGAACATTGAATGTATGTCACCAGCCGGTCAAATACGTTAAATAAACCTAACACATGGGGCCTAAATAAAGCTAAGACCATTTAGCAACACACATCCAATATCAAGCGCTACAGGCAGTGCAGACAGTAGGGAGAGTTTTAAAAAGGCAAATACAGGTGAATGGACAAAGGGTAGACAGAAACACATGCCCCAGAATAGAGAGAAAAACCCACCCTGTGGGGCTGACCAGGGTGACCCTGGGAACTAAAAAATACCTAACCCCACCCAAGTCCCCCAGGGCAGACCCGATCGTTTGAAGAAGTTATTCGCATATATATATATATATATATATATATATATATATATATATATATATATATATATATATATATATATATATATATATATATATATATATATATATATATATATATATATATATATATATATATATATATTATATATATATATATATATATATATATATATATATATATATATATATATATATATATGCGAATAACTTCTTCAAACGATAAAGCTTTAATGCAAAGAGAAAAATCCAACGATAAACAAAACATAATGTAGCAAAACGGTAGCGGTGTCATAGTCTGCACAACAACTGAAGCATCAATAGTTAGGTTGTTGGAAACCTAGTTGAACTTCAGTCTGTTGACATGTTATTTGTGTTTTCGTTTAACGCCACGGCCGCATTTCAAATTTTAGAGGTGCCATCTAACGGCTATGTACAAGTTGCAGGAGGTGAATCGACCATGATCATTTAAGTATAGTGCCAGATTAGCTTGGCGCCATCAGGCGCCAAGCTAATCTGTCACTACCCTTAAATGATCATGGTCGATGCCCCTCCTACTGTAGCCAGGGTGTTGGGGTTAAATGGGCTCATAGAGTGGACCTCCGCTTCGTGTTGTCAGAATACCTACTAGTAACAGAAGCCAGATATTGACAAGTGACATTCATGTCTGTCCGAGTGAGAGTACATGACTATGTATACAAGGTGGCACGTCCCCATCAGTGCGACTGCTGGGAAACCAGAACCACCCAGAGGCGGGCCTGGTACAGGTTGACATGGATGGCACGGGCAACTATGGCTACGTGTGTGATGACGGCTGGAGCAGGGAGGCCGCGCAAGTCGTTTGCAAGGAGCTCTGCTACAGGTACACCCTGCACTCTTTGTATCGATGGCTGTGGCTTCTTAACTCATTCGAGACATGCCGCCTACGGATACGCGGCGGTTCGCCGCGTATCCGTAGGCGGCACGTCTCGAATGAGTTAAAACCTCCACTGCCGGTGGAATCGTAAACTTGAATTCAGCGTCAAAGATCCCCAGCCATCAAAGGAACATGAATATAAAGTGTTTCCAACAAGAGGCCTAGATCCTAAAGAGCCCCCGCAACCTCTTGCAGTTGGGTGGCGTTCATTATTGTTCTCGGCAGTTAGTGGGCTAATATCTTTATGCGTGTAGCGTCATTTCAAAGCAAACATTCAATAGTTACAACTTGAAAACGATCCGTGCGTAAAGTTATGGATGCACTGCTGAAATAAACAGACGCATAATTTTAAGGAGCGTAAATAGTACACTATTTACTGTAGTAAATGACTGAGAAGAGCGTGCGGACAAAATTGATTTCACATGAATTATAGCAGGAAACAGTACCGTTAAATTTTCGTTCTGGTGCGTGAACCGTCACGTGTGCACAAAATTATCTTGTCACGCGAAATTGAACTTGACATACTTTCAGTTCACGTGCAATGACTTTTATTGTGACGACTGGCACTCCAGCGTCAGGTATTGCGCTATTGCGTCATCATTTAAGAACATTTGTCTGACATGCAAAATACTGGCGTCACATTACAAAGTATATTACGATAATTCGTTGCCAGGCCATGATAAGGAGGTGTTACTGTCTAGGTGTGTGCGGAAAACCAACTCACTTCGGATTATGAAGTGTATAGAAAACATATTCTTACACGTATAGGTGGTCCCGAAACCTTACCATACTCGCTTTTGATCGTAAGATAAGGTTTTAGAACCACTCCAGCGAGATTCTCAGTATCACACAAACACCGATGTAAGATGTAACCGATGTAAGACTCTATGTCACCAGTGACTCTCAAGTCAAGATTTAGAGTCTTTACTTTGAAACCAAAGGGATGCCATGACCTAGAACAAAAATTAGGTATAGCTGATCATGACAAATGGCTTTTTCAAAACCAGTTGACGCAAACCAACGAGGCTTTTTCAAAATGAATTATTTCATCATGACACTCAGGTCAGTGACAGCAGATAATGCCCTTGGCAGCGACTGAGGACAATCCAAGTAGTACAGAGGGCCCGTTTTAGTTAGTCGCCACGGGATGTGTCCAAGGAACAGTCGTACACAGATCAACACCTCAAATAAAACTGAAGATATGAATGAGGTCACTCCAAGCTAACAAAAAACACAGTCGTCTTCAGTAGCCATTGCGACTGCAAAAGCTCACGGCTGAATATGCTTCTCGAAGATGTAGCGGGCAGGCTGAATCTACTAATTCCTTGCTTTTCTGACCCTTGTCTGACTTTGGAATGCGTATTGCGTTAACTCATTCGAGACGTGCAGCCTCCGGTTACGCGGCATAAGCCGCGTATCCGGAGGCGGCACGTCTCGTAACATGTGAAAATGCATGTGATAACTTTCATTATTTTAGCAGGGTGATTGGTGCGGTGTTTGAGCTGCTCTTATTTCTTGCACTGTTATGTAACATGGCTGTGTGTGCATCTGGCGGCTCAGTCCCAGCGTGGACTCGTCGGTCTGAATTGAATAATTAACGGCTAATTCTGTCCTCCTCTTTACGTTTTCTGTCTTGATCGCCATCATTGTGCTGTTCAAAATCAAAACCAGCAGTTTGAGCAACATTTGAAGTCATTTACTGCCGTAATAGACGAAATCATAACTAGTGGGTCAACACTGCACGTTTCGACGCAAACAGTGGATTAAAAGCCCGGACAAACATGCGATATGGCATGTTTGTCAAGGCTTTTAATCCACTGTTTGCGTCGAAACACGTGCAAATCTTTTTTTTTTTTAAATTAATAATTACTTTCCAGTAAAGCACCTAGAGCTCTAGTTTGGAGTTAGGCGCTATACAGATACTTATTATTATTATCATTATAGTATTATTATTATCACTATCATCATTATTTTTTATTATTATCATTATTATCACTAAAGCTAATAGTATTGTTGTTGTTGATGATGTTGTTATTATTATTATTATAAATATGACTTCTGATTTTCGAACCACGTGTTATTCGTCCCTTCACCTTCAAGACCAGCTGAGAAAGATGACGCCACCATAATAGTTCTATGATGGTCGTAAGGAACAGCGAGAGGCCGGGGTGACTACAATCGTGCGAGCCCTTATTAGTGCTCTGTGAATGCTGTCTCATTGTTTGTAGACTGACCTTGCTTCCCAGTTTGAAGGGGGGGGGGGGGTGAGGCGGGGCGCGAGAGCCTTTTGCACCTTCTCACCACCCGTCGAAATATCATAACCAAGCTTTAGTTGGGGGGAGGGGGGGGGGTGGAGGGAATGGCGGGGAACCCACCGATCCGACCCTGTTGTATAGACGCTTTAAAAAAAAAATTGCATACAAGCGACTCGCGGTACTGTTTACAGTGACTGCATGTAAAAGGGGCTTAACATTTAATGTCTCCCGTCAGTAACTACGAGGATGCGCAACCCGGGTGGCGAGGGTCGTGGTCGGCGGCGACTGGCTCCATTTTCCTGGACGACGTCGTGTGCGCGGGGAACGAGGCCAGCATCCTGTCCTGCCCGCACGGCCAGGCCTACAAGCACGACTGCTCCATGTCCGAGCTAGCCGCGGTTACTTGCCTGATGGAGCAGCACCTCACCAACACAGGTACCTTTATTAGTGTCCCGTCGGCAGATTGTCTCCATATTTTTTCTCTTGTTGGGCTGAGCTGAACACGTGACAGGTTCTGTACCCAATGCGCAAAAGGCCATCTGGCCGACGTCGGCCCGATGGCATTTTGCGCACTGGGTAGGTTCAATAGGTTCAGGAGAAAAGTAATGCCCTCGCTAGGCACCCCGTACCGTTTGTGAATGTATCTATGCATACTAATTTGGATGACCCCTTAGGAAAGTCAAGGGTCACAAGAGGTCTGTAAATGTGTGAAAAATGTTAATTTTGGTCAGAATTGCAGTTTTCAGATCAACGTTTATCAAAACTTTTCAATCAAATTTGGCATAACGCTTGCTGATAGTACAGGCCGTTTGATATCGGATCGCACAACGTTTTCCACAAATGTCTCCGCAAAGAAAAACACTTTTCTGTACTATTTAGAGAACAAATATCATTTAGTGCCAATTGACCTAATATGGATTATTTTTTACTGAACTCATATGATTTGTCGATTTTGCTGTACAGTCGTACGAAATTGGTGAAAAGACAAGAACAAGCCATTTTCAATACCCTAAATAGAGCCCCAGCAGAATTCAAAATCGAGGTCAAGCATGCAGACTTCATGGTTGCCTGCGCTGTTTCAGGTGTGAAATCGTGGCCAATTCACGTGAAAATGGATCTTTCTTTATATTGGGCTTAATATATCTGGGGCACATTTAGGGATGTAAAATCAGTCATTTCTTGAAAATAATCCGAATTTTTACGACTGTACAGCGAAACTGACTCATTGTTCGAGTTTATTAAAAGTAAATCGCATTAAAAGTAAAACTTCACTGAATGATATTTGTTCTAAGATTGGGATCGAAAAGTGGTTCTTTGCGGAGATATTTGCGAAAAACGTTTTCTGCACTCTGATGTCAAACGACCTATAAGACATTTCTATGTATACTAATTTAGTCGACCCATCGCAACGGTCAAGGGTCACGGGGGGAGAGGGTGAGGGGGTGGGGGGGTTAACAGATGTGTGAAAAATGTTTAAATTTTGAGAAAACATGCATTTCGCTGGTGCAGAAGCTAGCTCTTATTTTCACAAAGGTCACACAATACAATACAATACAATACAATACAATACAATACAATACAATACAATACAATACAATAAAACTTTATTAATCCCTCATGTGGAAATTCGCCGTCTGCCCATACAAAACAAGGCACTCATTGAAATAATAAAATACCCATAACTCTCAATTAAAGAGATGAACTGTAACAGACGTATTGTTGTTACCTTTGTAACACTCTTGGCATCAGAAACACTTATGTTGGATTCCTTCTGTGCTTCTGGCGTCAGCAATGTTGCAGTGAACTACTGAAAGTGCTAGACTAAAGAACTAAAGAATGTTGACAGACGCTATCTACTGATATTACTGTTGAAGAGGGTAACAGCCTGAGGGACAAAAGAGTTGGCATAACGTGATGTACTACTTTTGGGTACTCGGAGTCTGCCACTTCGTTCGATACGTCTGCTGTCAAATTCATATCTAAGTGGATGTGTTTTGTCATCAAGAATGTCAGCTAGTTTGTTCGTAATCCGTCTGTTGTACAGTGCGTCCTACGTATCCTGGGCCCTACCAATCACCCCGCCCCCTTTCTGGATTACTTTGTCAAGCAGTTGATCTCTTTTACATAAATTTCTACTCCAGCACGTCAATCCAAAAGTTAGAACGCTAACAATACTGGAGCAGTAAAACATTTGTAAAAGCTGAGTGCTTACATTAAATGATCTGAGCTTTCGCAAACAACGGGTATGCGGTTTGTTTCACAATAGCATCTGTGTTTTGTTTCCAGTTAAGCGCGTTGTCAAAAAAACAAAAAACAAAAAAAAACAAAAAAAAAACCACCTAAATACTTGTAGGACTCTACACGATCAACTCCTGTTCCCTTGATGACAACAGGATCGGGATGATGTTTGTTTTTCCTGAAATCTATGACCATCTCTTTTGTTTTGCCAACATGTAATTCAAGATAGTTTCTATCGCACCACTCCACAAAGTCGTCGATCTCCTGTCGATAGTGTCTGTCGTCCTCATCTGTAATCTGATATGTCAGAGCCGTTTCGTCGCGGCGTATTTGTCTATGGTGCACCGGTACTGTTGGTAAAAAGTACATCTGAGATTAGATCCGAACTAATTCTGACGTACTGTGGGCGGTTAGTGAGATAGTCCAAAACCCAAAGAATGGTAGAGGCATTTATGTTCATGTGAAATAGTTTGGAAGCGAGTATATGTGGCTAAATGGTGTTAAAAGCAGACGAAAAATCATAGAACATCAGTCGAATGGAGACTCCTGGTTTTTCTAAATGAGAGTAGATGTTGTTTACAACATACAAAATGGCATCATCAACACCTCTTTGCTTTCTGTAAGCAAACTGAAAGGGGTCCATAGAATCAGAAACCTGTATTTGGAAATGTGAAAGAATAGCCCTCTCAAAAACCTTCATGACACACGAGGTAAGAGCAACTGGTCTTAAATCATTCATCACAGATACAGTTTGCTTTTTTGGCACGGGGACAATACAAGAGGTCTTCCATGAACAGGGAACGACACACTGGGTAAGTGACATGTTAAAAATATAGCAAAGAATTCGGTACAGTTGTTCAGCGCATAATTTTAACACATTTGATCTAACACCATCTGGCCCAGCCGCTTTGTTTGGGTTGGTATGTTTAAGTACGCTAAGCACCTCCTCCTCAGTCACCACAATCACTTCACTCTGCATGTGTTTAGGTCCACTAACTAGCATTTCCTTGACCTGTTCCCTGTCATGCTCAAAATCATGACAATCAAATCTTCCATAGAACTGATTTAAGTCGTTGACATAGTCCGTAGTTTTGCTCAAAACCTGAACAGCTTTTTGCTTCTTGTTCCCACCCATCAGATTCATACCCTCCCACACACGTTTCATGTTACCAGACTCAAACAGTTTTTCTATCTTTTTTTCGATATGCTTCCTTCCCCTTCCTAGGCTTCATTATTCATTATGTGGATCGGCCATACACGTGAACCATAAGGGTTTTTGCCTTTTTTTGTTTTGTTTGTTAGCTCACCCGATAGCAAAAGTGAGTCTGTGTGCTATGGTCGTCCGTCCGTTGTCCGTCTGCCGAGGTCGTCCGTCCGTCCATCCGCCGTCGTCCGTCCGTCCGCCGTCGTCGTCTGTGGTAAACTTCAACGTTAGCATTTTCTCAGAGACTGTTCAAGGCATGGTCTTCAAACTTGACCTTAGGATACTTTGTGACAAGACCTTTCTAAACATCTAAATAAAAAGTACCTTCAACTGTTTGCTAAAGTTTTAAAGCATGAAACTCAGCTGAGAGGATGGATTTTCTCATACGTAAAATTGCAATATTACCATGAATGACGTCCATCTGACAAGATGACATAGATCATGTAGTTTCTGTGTTAAAAGACAAATGGTTGAGCAGCAAATTTGGCGGGTGTCCGCAGATTCTGTTAGGTTTACACACAGTGTGTTTTTCAGTGCCAGACCCTGACTTGATCTGCCTGCATGACAAGATGATCGCAGAGTTCAATAAAACCCGTAACCCTGGCCTGCAGACGAGTGACATTATCCTTCCCAACTGCAGCAACACCATGAGCGACAACGACACACACATCACCATCACCATGATAAAAGCCGACTGCGCTATCTTCTTGGTACCGTACGCTACATGCAGGCACAGTGTCCTATAGTTGTCGTTATGAGGACAATCTAAAGCTTTTTTACACACCACAATCTTGTTGATTGCCAGTTCTCGAGTAGCGCGAGAACGCTCGCTAAATTACGCGACTTTAAGCCGAGACTGAGTAGTCTCGGCGAGCTACAAAATGTGGGCAGCTCGGCTATCGGTTACGCTTAGCCGATACTGTTCTGCCGGCTATGAATCACGTGCAATATGCTTTAATTGATTGATTGTACATTGCTTAACGTCCCGACAGCAACAAGGCTTTCTCAGGACGTGCCTGCACTGCTTGTGAAAAAAAAAAAAAAAAACTAAACAGAATATTGAATGTATGTCGCCAGCCGGTCAAATACATTAAATAAACCTAAAACATGGGGCCTAAATAAAGCTAAGACCATCTAGCAACACACATCCAATATCAAGAGCTACAGGCAGTGCAGACAGTAGGGAGAGTTTTAAAAAGGCAAATACAGGTGAATGGACTTCGGGTAGACAGAAACACATGCCCCAGAATAGAGAGAAAAACTCACCCTGTGGGGCTGACCAGGGTGACCCTGGGAACTAAAAAGTACCTAACCCCACCCAAGTCCCCCAGGGCAGACCCGGGTGGGGTACGTGCAATATGCGGCATAATTTAAGCTCAGATTGACAAGCACCTGTCGACGATTGCTTCCTGGCCATACAGTTGTTACAATACCAGCCCCCCCCCCCCTTCCCCCCCCCCACCCCCCGAAGTTTGTGGAAATAATACTGAAGAAAACCAGGATTATATAGTATCCCTGGGTATCTCTCAGCATACATTAACCCATTCAGCCCTGACGCACTACAGCAGGAGATGGGTCGACCATGATAATTCAAGGGTAGTGCCAGATTAGCTTGGCGCCTGTTGGCGCCAAGCTGATCTGGCACTACCCTTGAATTATCATGGTCGATCCATCTCCTGCAACAGATTCATTGTCGTTAGATTTCGCCTCCAAAATTTGGGAAATACGTGCGTCGGGCTGAATGAGTTAAAACTGCATACGATGATGAAGCCAGTCACATGGGCCTGCGGCTATGTCTGCCATGTCGTTTCAATACCTAGTGAAATTTATTACGCTTTGTTATACCAAGAGATGTATTTTATTCATATTGTGCATTTTCCCATCAAAGCTCTGCTGTTGCTAGGCGGTCTTATGGACATACTTTGTTTCGGTAAAGTTGTTTCTGTAAAGTTTTCCCGCTTGCTCTGCCCATCGTCCATGGTGACGCGCTCTCTTTGCCCACAGCCCACTGCGCTTTCTCGCTTCTCGCGCTAGAGAGCGGTCTATTTTGGGAGAACCGGCAGCCTCGGACCCTGAACGTTCAAGGTAGTTTCAGTAGACGTAGATTCATTGCAATACATTTTGCTTGTTCATCGCTGGTTGTTCTACGAAATCGGCCAGACCAAAAAGGTGTCTGCCAAGCGTGTAAAATGCAGAGAGTAACCCATCGAAAAAATAAACACGCTTAGAAAAGATAGTTACAACTGTGTTGTATTGTCCTTTCTAAGCGTGTTTCTTTCTTCGTTGGGTTATTCATTGGTTGTTGTACGTTGTACAGCAAACGGACCAGTTTTTCTTCTACAACGTAACCCTCGACGTGCAGTGGGGTGAACAGGCGGCCAACACGCAGCGTAACTTTGGGTTCGGCATAGAGCTAGTGTGCCGCTACCCGCGCCTGTACGACGCCCAGCGAGACATGAAGGATATTAGAAACCAGGTGGTGGTGGAGGACATGCTGGGCAAGTATAAAGTCTACATGGACATGTACCGGGACGACACCTTTCGCACGCCCATAGAGAGGGTACGGTGTCTTTTCTTCATCTCGTACTTTGGCTGCTGCCACCCCGACAGATAGTGCAACATTCCGCGATACCTTCCCAGTGCGCACAGGCCATCGGGCCGACGTCGTCCGCCGTTGGTCTGCGCACGGCCCTGCGCGGGCCAACAGCGGCTGAAGTCGGTCTAATTGCCTTTTGCGCACTGGTTGTTTTTAAGTCTCTTCTATTTATAGAAGGGACTTTTTAGGACGGGTCGCGGTGGGGCGAATTTAATAGCATGTCCATGATGTCAAAGGCGGGCAGGCTAAACCTCTAACAATTGAAGTAACAAGATAAAAATTACGTCATGTCTAGTTACGCTAACCTCGCTGCTGAACGTACATTTGGCGCGAAGCACCGTATTTATGTATGTGCGTATGTATGTAAACAAGAGAATCTCCGATATTTCTGTACACACAAGCTTGAAACTTGGAGAAATACTTTCTTAAGTGGGTGGCTAAGGTGAGAACCTCCGAGCATATTGTAATTAAATGTATCATTGAAGCCATAAACAACCGTTTATAGGAAGTCGGTTGACCCAGATTAGAGTCCGTAATTTTTGTTATATTTATTTGAACTTTTGCATACAGCTAGTTTGGAGAAAGACATTGGATGAGTTCGTTAGCCAGCTTTGTATCCTTTCAACTTCTTTAGTAAAAAGTAATTCTTTTCAGAAAAGCATTAAAACCTTTACTTCTAGAGAATGTCAGACAGTGGCGGTGACGTAAAAGAGGCAACTCCGTCACCACGCAGACACTGACATAATACTCTAAATATGACGTAATTCATTCTCTCTCTCTCTCTCTCTCTCTCTCTCTCTCTCTCTCTCTCTCTCTCTCTCTCTCTCTCTCTCTCTCACACACACACACACACACACACACACACACACACACACACACACACACACACCGGCACACACACACACACACACACACACACACACACACACACATGCGGGCATCTCCAGGAGGAATAGATCCTCATGCGCCCTCCAAGCGCATGAGGATCTATGCCTCTTCGAGATGTTTGGAGCGCGCGAAGTTCTAGTTTTGTCACCATTTTCTCAAGCCTATGAAGCGAAAGTGAAACTCATATCACGTGAAATATAATATTACGTAAAAACTAAAACTTACGTCATGTCAAATGACGTTTGACAAATCAATGACGTGTATTGATGTTGAAACCGCTAACGACGCAACGATCGAGTCGATGTACATAGCGTTTGGCATCCCTATCAACGAGGCATATTCAATAGGAATTGTTCCTAAATTAGAATCAGTAGGCAGTGCCCCTTGACAATGAGTCAAAGGTGTGTACGATCGCAGCGACGGTTTGAAGTGTGACCGACATTCGCATGAAGGAACAGACATACCAGGGACCAGATATAGGCATGAAGAACGTAGGACTAACATGAGACATAAATCCTCATGGCCCCGTGACTGAGCAGGCTCATGCTGGGTTGCGTTCTCCTGGTCCCGTTCTCTCATTAGCCCCTTTCGGCGCATGGCATGCGATTCATGGAGGACACACTTTCTGTACGGTTTCCTTTCCTCTTGTTATTTTCTTGGTAGTGTTTTTAGACCGTACAAGGCCAGCGTCAAGAAATGAGACGTTCCTCGTGCCCGCAAACACGTCATGCGGCCTTTAAAATTTTTTTTAACCCGTTTAACCCAGCGGCCGCATTTCCCAAGTAGTGGAGACCGTATCATCTACCGACTGTGTACCAGTTGCATGGGTCGACAACGGATAATTCAAGGGTAGTGCCAGATTAGCTTGGCGCCATCAGGCGCCAAGCTAGTCTGGCACTACCCTTGAATTATCATGGTCGCTCCATTTCCTGCTGTAGTGCGCCAGAGCTGAAAGGGTTAAATATTACTTTTCGTTTTAACCCCTTTGAAGCCAGCACATAGAAATGACACAGATTCACTGTTCACTGTGTGTGTGCGTGCGTGCGTGCATGCGTGTGTGTGCTAGTGTGTGTGTGCTTGTGTGTGTGTGTGTGTGTGTGTGTGTGTGTGTGTTCAGGGCTCGATCTTAGTGAACCCCGGATCATGGGCCAATGTTGGATTGCGACTAGTGACAGAGGATGTGCGCCTTAAGCTGGTCGTCAAGAACTGTTACGCTACAGCCAACGTTTCCGACCCAGCGGCGCCCGTCAAGACACTAATCGACGACAAGTGGGTCTTCACTTAGCTAGATGAGATGAGATGAGTTTAGATTCGCGCATCATATGAGACAGACAACTATAATAATACTGACATGTTTTCTTATATATGTAACAAGTATCGGGTAGAAACCTGTCAAATCAAGTGGCCGACAATGACCAGTAGAGTGGATTTAGCAGAAAGAACACCATAATGCAAACTACACGTGAGTACTCAAACCAAGGGGAATCACAGCGCTGGACAGACAACAGTTAGATCCCCTGCCCCCGCCTATCAGGCACCCAATCGCCAGCCCACAGAGAAATACGCAGGTATAGAATAAGACAATCATTTCCATTCCTAAAAGAATGGATCAGGTCTCTTATATAACCCATGTCTTTCTCCGGAACTTAGGAAGTAGGCAGGAGAAACATACATACACAAACATGAAGGTGCGCTACTATATGTGGTCGGGTAAATACCCTGATTTCCCACAGGAGATGCACAGAACATTACACAACAATGTAACGATACAAATTTTGCCTCGAGTTATACATGATACTCACAAACCAGATAGGTGAGGCTAGCGCTGGCAGAATTGTCAGTACTCAAACCAAGGGGAATCACAGCGCTGGACAGACAACAGTTAGATACCCTGCCCCCGCCTATCAGGCACCCAATCGCCAGCCCACAGAGAAATACGCAGGTATAGAATAAGACAATCATTTCCATTCCTAAAAGAATGGATCAGGTCTCTTATATAACCCATGTCTTTCTCCGGAACTTAGGAAGTAGGCAGGAGAAACATACATACACAAACATGAAGGTGCGCTACTATATGTGGTCGGGTAAATACCCTGATTTCCCACAGGAGATGCACAGAACATTACACAACAATGTAACGATACAAATTTTGCCTCGAGTTATACATGATACTCACAAACCAGATAGGTGAGGCTAGCGCTGGCAGAATTGTCAGTACTCAAACCAAGGGGAATCACAGCGCTGGACAGACAACAGTTAGATCCCCTGCCCCCGCCTATCAGGCACCCAATCGCCAGCCCACAGAGAAATACGCAGGTATAGAATAAGACAATCATTTCCATTCCTAAAAGAATGGATCAGGTCTCTTATATAACCCATGTCTTTCTCCGGAACTTAGGAAGTAGGCAGGAGAAACATACATACACAAACATGAAGGTGCGCTACTATATGTGGTCGGGTAAATACCCTGATTTCCCACAGGAGATGCACAGAACATTACACAACAATGTAACGATACAAATTTTGCCTCGAGTTATACATGATACTCACAAACCAGATAGGTGAGGCTAGCGCTGGCAGAATTGTCAGTACTCAAACCAAGGGGAATCACAGCGCTGGACAGACAACAGTTAGATCCCCTGCCCCCGCCTATCAGGCACCCAATCGCCAGCCCACAGAGAAATACGCAGGTATAGAATAAGACAATCATTTCCATTCCTAAAAGAATGGATCAGGTCTCTTATATAACCCATGTCTTTCTCCGGAACTTAGGAAGTAGGCAGGAGAAACATACATACACAAACATGAAGGTGCGCTACTATATGTGGTCGGGTAAATACCCTGATTTCCCACAGGAGATGCACAGAACATTACACAACAATGTAACGATACAAATTTTGCCTCGAGTTATACATGATACTCACAAACCAGATAGGTGAGGCTAGCGCTGGCAGAATTGTCAGTACTCAAACCAAGGGGAATCACAGCGCTGGACAGACAACAGTTAGATCCCCTGCCCCCGCCTATCAGGCACCCAATCGCCAGCCCACAGAGAAATACGCAGGTATAGAATAAGACAATCATTTCCATTCCTAAAAGAATGGATCAGGTCTCTTATATAACCCATGTCTTTCTCCGGAACTTAGGAAGTAGGCAGGAGAAACATACATACACAAACATGAAGGTGCGCTACTATATGTGGTCGGGTAAATACCCTGATTTCCCACAGGAGATGCACAGAACATTACACAACAATGTAACGATACAAATTTTGCCTCGAGTTATACATGATACTCACAAACCAGATAGGTGAGGCTAGCGCTGGCAGAATTGTCAGTACTCAAACCAAGGGGAATCACAGCGCTGGACAGACAACAGTTAGATCCCCTGCCCCCGCCTATCAGGCACCCAATCGCCAGCCCACAGAGAAATACGCAGGTATAGAATAAGACAATCATTTCCATTCCTAAAAGAATGGATCAGGTCTCTTATATAACCCATGTCTTTCTCCGGAACTTAGGAAGTAGGCAGGAGAAACATACATACACAAACATGAAGGTGCGCTACTATATGTGGTCGGGTAAATACCCTGATTTCCCACAGGAGATGCACAGAACATTACACAACAATGTAACGATACAAATTTTGCCTCGAGTTATACATGATACTCACAAACCAGATAGGTGAGGCTAGCGCTGTATCGGCGATTGGGTGCCTGATAGGCGGGGGCAGGGGATCTAACTGTTGTCTGTCCAGCGCTGTGATTCCCCTTGGTTTGAGTACTGACAATTCTGCCAGCGCTAGCCTCACCTATCTGGTTTGTGAGTATCATGTATAACTCGAGGCAAAATTTGTATCGTTACATTGTTGTGTAATGTTCTGTGCATCTCCTGTGGGAAATCAGGGTATTTACCCGACCACATATAGTAGCGCACCTTCATGTGTGTGTATGTATGTTTCTCCTGCCTACTTCCTAAGTTCCGGAGAAAGACATGGGTTATATAAGAGACCTGATCCATTCTTTTAGGAATGGAAATGATTGTCTTATTCTATACCTGCGTATTTCTCTGTGGGCTGGCGATTGGGTGCCTGATAGGCGGGGGCAGGGGATCTAACTGTTGTCTGTCCAGCGCTGTGATTCCCCTTGGTTTGAGTACTGACAATTCTGCCAGCGCTAGCCTCACCTATCTGGTTTGTGAGTATCATGTATAACTCGAGGCAAAATTTGTATCGTTACATTGTTGTGTAATGTTCTGTGCATCTCCTGTGGGAAATCAGGGTATTTACCCGACCACATATAGTAGCGCACCTTCATGTTTGTGTATGTATGTTTCTCCTGCCTACTTCCTAAGTTCCGGAGAAAGACATGGGTTATATAAGAGACCTGATCCATTCTTTTAGGAATGGAAATGATTGTCTTATTCTATACCTGCGTATTTCTCTGTGGGCTGGCGATTGGGTGCCTGATAGGCGGGGGCAGGGGATCTAACTGTTGTCTGTCCAGCGCTGTGATTCCCCTTGGTTTGAGTACTGACAATTCTGCCAGCGCTAGCCTCACCTATCTGGTTTGTGAGTAAACTACACGTGGAAATCGCCTTGGACGTTTCTCTGCTGGACAGTTTTCAGTCTAATTATTGGCTGTAGATCACTAGCACACCTGATCCACGCATTTGGATGAAGCAGTTGTTGACAGATTTTACATAAAGATTTTACTCTCTGCCTACTCAGTAGGCGAAAATTACCTGTTCCACAAACTGTGCTGTCACACCTGAAATACTGAACGGCCACTGGTAATATTGGCATTATGACGGTATCTGTTCTCTACAGGTGCCCGGCGGACACCACTGTCTCTACGTACCCTCTGTCAGACACGCTGTGGGGATTTCGCTATGAGCCTTTCGCTTTCGTGGGTTACCCGGACCTCACCATACGCTGCGATACCGTTGTTTGTCTCAAAACAGAGGTCGTTATAGTTTATATACTGAACAAACAATAAACTCTGCACGATTCAAAAGTGTACAGAAAAATAACTAAACACCGTAGAAAAATAATTCGTGCTGTCACTTAGAGGTCATAAATCCAGCTAACTCATGGTGGAGTTAATGACCGTCAGAGCCGAGTTTGAAAAGTTAAAAACAGACTTTACATTATAATATGTGAGTTGTTCTCCAGAATTGGTACCGAAAATATTTAAATCATGTCACAAATTAAATTGCATTTAATATGATTGTTCAGCTCCTGCGTTTAAGAAGGCTAGATATCCCTACAATCGTATACCATCATAGAAAAAGCAGTGCCATATTCCGTTTTCTCACTTTGGCCGTTGGAAGTTAGGGTGTGCTCTAGTGCTGTAGTGTGCTGTAGTGTGAAAGATGATTGCAAATGCAATATTATCGACAATGACAAGATTATTGGTGTTGGTGGGTGAAGCACAGTATTAAAGAAAGCAGTGGCAGTAGAATGCACAGCATCAGCACCAACCATGGACCGCCGTGAGATGGCTTTAGTAGCCTGCTCGGCGTTAAACCCCAATAACTAACTAACCAACCATGGAACCACGTACTGACCAAGTGAAGTTCTCACACTGTAATTTCAGATTCAGACAACAAGGAAATTTACAGAGCGCCGCTTTAAAAATGATTCCGTATATCCATATTGTCAATGCCCCGTTTAGTCCCGCGACATCATGACTTGCGTCCG
>BTPG01000004.1:163574198-163874198 GCA_036245525.1 Semisulcospira habei
AAACTACACGTGGAAATCGCCTTGGACGTTTCTCTGCTGGACAGTTTTCAGTCTAATTATTGGCTGTAGATCACTAGCACACCTGATCCACGCATTTGGATGAAGCAGTTGTTGACAGATTTTACATAAAGATTTTACTCTCTGCCTACTCAGTAGGCGAAAATTACCTGTTCCACAAACTGTGCTGTCACACCTGAAATACTGAACGGCCACTGGTAATATTGGCATTATGACGGTATCTGTTCTCTACAGGTGCCCGGCGGACACCACTGTCTCTACGTACCCTCTGTCAGACACGCTGTGGGGATTTCGCTATGAGCCTTTCGCTTTCGTGGGTTACCCGGACCTCACCATACGCTGCGATACCGTTGTTTGTCTCAAAACAGAGGTCGTTATAGTTTATATACTGAACAAACAATAAACTCTGCACGATTCAAAAGTGTACAGAAAAATAACTAAACACCGTAGAAAAATAATTCGTGCTGTCACTTAGAGGTCATAAATCCAGCTAACTCATGGTGGAGTTAATGACCGTCAGAGCCGAGTTTGAAAAGTTAAAAACAGACTTTACATTATAATATGTGAGTTGTTCTCCAGAATTGGTACCGAAAATATTTAAATCATGTCACAAATTAAATTGCATTTAATATGATTGTTCAGCTCCTGCGTTTAAGAAGGCTAGATATCCCTACAATCGTATACCATCATAGAAAAAGCAGTGCCATATTCCGTTTTCTCACTTTGGCCGTTGGAAGTTAGGGTGTGCTCTAGTGCTGTAGTGTGCTGTAGTGTGAAAGATGATTGCAAATGCAATATTATCGACAATGACAAGATTATTGGTGTTGGTGGGTGAAGCACAGT
This sequence comes from Semisulcospira habei, assembly GCA_036245525.1. Taxonomy (NCBI): domain Eukaryota; kingdom Metazoa; phylum Mollusca; class Gastropoda; family Semisulcospiridae; genus Semisulcospira; species Semisulcospira habei. The sequence goes on from BTPG01000004.1 coordinate 163,575,060, forward strand.
ATTAAAGAAAGCAGTGGCAGTAGAATGCACAGCATCAGCACCAACCATGGACCGCCGTGAGATGGCTTTAGTAGCCTGCTCGGCGTTAAACCCCAATAACTAACTAACCAACCATGGAACCACGTACTGACCAAGTGAAGTTCTCACACTGTAATTTCAGATTCAGACAACAAGGAAATTTACAGAGCGCCGCTTTAAAAATGATTCCGTATATCCATATTGTCAATGCCCCGTTTAGTCCCGCGACATCATGACTTGCGTCCGGCGGTCTGTCTGTGTAGCCGTAATAGTTTGTCTCATTTTTGTGTCTGTAACAGACAAACTATTACGGTTACTACAGACCGCCTGAAGCAAGTCATGATGTCGCGAAACTAAACGGGGCTTTTTGCAAAATATTACAGTTTTGGTCTGTAAACGGGTCGATGAAAACGAAGTAACATCGAACAAGAAATAATGAGTCGTGAGTACCATGCCAGAAAACGAGCTCAGTTGACCTAATAATGAGCTGCTGACAAGTGTGTTGGTCCCGACTGTTACTTGCGAAAATAATGCGACCAAGCTTAAAACCGTCATTTATACTTTACGACTGAACGAAAAACACAAATCAAACTAATACACTAATACACATGTAAAAGATTTCCAATACAACCAAGCTTGTCTATAACGACCACGTAGGGAAGGGAGGAAAACTGGTGGCCGTTACATGAAGAATACAGAAACAAACTCCAATGAACAGCTAGCATCTGATGTACCCTTGTTTGTTTAGTTTTATCACTTCAATTGTCTAGTTCAACATGAGCGCGATTTTCTTTCAGGACTGTTTTTAGGACATGCGACCATACTATAACATAACAAACTGGACATAATAATATACGCAATGTACTGCGACCAGGCACTGAAACACAGTACCAATGTCAAACAGTTTGAATTTTTCAAAGATTTATTTACAAGCCTACGCGGCATTCTACAGAAAGCCTTAGCAGATGAACAGAGCTCATTCAAATTAATCCTGATCAAAAAATGTCTATGCAACTTTCAACCGAGGTGTGAGAGATGTAAACCGGCCGGGGGATGATGCACAAAGCGACCTGTCACTTGACTGAGCATACGCAACTGACGTAAAGGCGCGTCAGAACCTCAGACGACAGATACAGGACAACCTTTCATTGTTGACCGAGCTTACACATTCGATTAGTTCCGGGTTTAACGTCCAAGCCACCGAAGTGATAATGGACGGCCCTGACGGGCGGGTTATGGGGGACAGGGAAATCTATTGCCTATGGAGTACGACCTGAACACTGTTCCATTCAGGCGCACACCAACTGTGCCACTTTGATTTACCAGGACCTTTCAACGGACATGTTATTGAACAAATCCGTCTTTTTCCCCTGGATTGCGAGTCCAGCTACCGGGGCCGGGACGGGGATTCGAACCCACGACCCGGCGATTCCCTTCGCTCTCTTGCTCCGACGTTTAACTGCCTGAGCTATTGCGGACTCGTGAGCTTACACAAGAAGCGCTCGGACTCAAAAGCGGCCGCTGTATGGGGGGGGGGGGGGTCACGTGGATGTGGGGAGTGACAACAGCTGGCCGCAAGCGTTATGCATAGGTAGCCGTTGTATGAAGGGTCGCCCGTGCTTACAATGACTGAAAAGTGTGACATGTAATTTTTAGTATGACGTCACAGCGCATGTTAAAGTCTTGTTACAAACGCCATAAACTGATGTGTAGCTAGGTCTGGTTTATTCTGTAGCATTCCTTTGCTTGCTGTCGGGGGTTTCTCGGTCGTAATTTGAATTTGAAAATCGGGCGTCCGGTGCATAACAGTTGTGACAAAATTTAAAAGTCTTGATTAAAACGGCAGTTTTCAATAATGTGATGTGAATGTGGAATGATCATTTGTAATCTCTTGGTATTATATACTTTAGATTTGTGCTTCCTGAAATTGCACACTTGTTAATGTCTATACCAGAAAATGCGTCAGAAACGTGACATCGGCTGTAAGCACGGGACGAGTATTTTTACAGCCACACGGAGTGATGCAGCAAGACAACAAAAACACATTTAGTCTTTTCACATACCTTTATCGACATCATTTCAACAAAAATAAAGCAAATTAAATTACAAGTTTACTGTATGGATTTGATAATATGGAACTTCCGCGAGTAGGTGATCAGTGGAAACTTTCAAGACACTATTTTGCGACATCTGTTTTGAACTTTTATTCCTTTTTTTTAGGTAGACGCCTCATGTGCCCGACTCTGATTCAGCTGATTCTTTGGCATATTATATTTGATGGATTTGTGACATAGTCATCCACATAGAAGCTGCTAAACGTTTTACCAAGGAAAAGAAAGTGATCTACCCCAAGTAGTAACCAGTTCTGGAGAACAACTCACGTACGCAGCCTGATCATTGTAGTCAGCATAGGCTGTGTATTGAATGTTATGAACAACACGTATAGGCCGTTTGACATCGGAGCGCGCAACGTTTATGGCTCACGTGCGAAGCAAAAGTGAGTCTATGGTCTGGGCCAGTGGTCGTCCGGCCGACGTCGTCCGTGGTAAATGTTAACGTTGGCATTTTCTCGGAGACTATTCAAGCTACAGTCTTCAAACTTGGCCCAAGCATACTTTGTGACAAGATCTTTCTAAACATACCAATTTCAGTGACCTCTCACAAAGGTCAAGATATTCACAACTTCAAACCCAAACTACTTGGTACAAATATACCTGATGGTAAGACCCTTCTATGCATACTAATTTGGTTGATCCCTCGGAAAGGTCAAGGGTCACAAGAGCTCAGGAAATAGGTAAAAAATAGCCATAGTTTGACAAAAGATGTTTTTTCTCACATACTATTCACAACTTCAAACCCAAACTTGGTACGGAGATACCCAGTGATGGTAAGACCTATCCATGTATACTAATTTGGATGACCCCTCTAAAAAGGTCATGGGTCACAAGAGGTCGGCAAATGTGTATAAAATGCCATATATATATATATATATATATATATATATATATATATATATATATATATATATATATATATATATATGCATATAGCAATAGCAATATATATATATATATATATATATATATATATATATATATATATATATATATATATATATTGCTATTGCTATATGCATATATATATATATATATATATATATATATATATATATAGAGAGAGAGAGAGAGAGAGAGAGAGATTGATTGATTGTACATTGCTTAACGTCCCGACAGCAACAAGGCTTTCTCAGGACGTGTCTGCACTGATTGTGAAAAAAAAAAAACTAAACAGAATATTGATTGTATGTCGCCAGCGTTAAATAAACCTACGACATGGGGCCTAAATAAAGCTAAGACCATTTAGCAACACACATCCAATATCAAGAGTTAGAGGCAGCGCAGACAGTAGGGAGAGTTTAAAAAAGGCAAATACAGGTGAATGGACCAAGGGTAGACAGAAACACAGAATCGGAAAGGAAACCCACCCTGTGGGGCTGACCAGGGTGACCCTGAGAACTAAAAAGTAGTTAACCCCACCCAAGTCCCCCAGGGCAGACCCGGGTGGGTGGAGAGAGATAGATACTGTGTATTGCCATTTGCATTAAGAACATAAAGCATGTGTTGGTGTCGTTACAATTACAAACATCACAGTCAACAATAAAAAATAATTAATACTCTATCACACAAATCCAATGCCCTACACACACTGTAAAAACTTTAAAACTAAACAACTAATATCACAAACCAATGCGTACCGTAAACACCCACGCTCATCTCCCAAACACACACACACAAACGCCTGTTAATCTAGGAAATCAAAATTAATTAAAGGTCACGTATATCGTTTAAAATGAAAACAGAATATCTTAGAGTAAATGCCACTAATTTAGTGATCACAGTTGGGTGTAAAACTGGTTAATATATATCATAAGACTAGGCTAATACTGATATACACTATTCTCTCAACCGTTGGGGGCGCGCCCTGCCGGGGGAGGAGACTCATGGAGTCAGCTCGACCAAGCACCACCAACAGTCAAAGGGATAGCACAAGGGATGGGCGAATTGCTCTGTAGGCCGGCCATATGATTCCATGCACATACGCACTCTCACACAGTCATTCACGCAAACATCAGTCGGCCTCGGCAATGAAACTCTATGATCGGCCCACAGAACACATCATCGCACGCTTATAACACTGAAAGGGCTCGGGACAGCATTAGGATAAAAACTGTTGCTAAAACGGCGACCAATTCATTCATTATTTCCAATTTACTGTCCTCACGACCAACAAGGGTATGGGGGACTAACAGTATAGCATGGTGTAAAAAAAAAAAAAAAAAAAAAAAAAAAAGGGGGGGGGGGGAGGGAGGGAGGAAAGAGGGGTTGGAGGGGAAGGGGGAACACTAAAAGAAAGGGTAAAACGTATATAGTCAGTGACACAAGGGTCAGTTGACGTTAATCATCTATATTAGAGAGTGTCAGAGGCACCAAGGCCTATCTACCACAACGGCGACCTAACTTTACTTTTAACTATATATACAATTATACTTTACTTTTAACAAAGGCGTCGCCCAAAGCCAAAATTGCACTCAATCAGATTAGCTCCAAGGGACGTAATTTTTCATTCAATTCTGAGAATGCTCTTGCTGTGCTAATGCCATGGAATTCCAGGCTGGTAAGCTTGCATTGTGTCATCTGGACATCAGCTGCCCTTTTTGTGACTGCATCGCTCTCGAGATCTAGAAAGAAAGGGTAGTGGGAGGGAAGGAGTGACAGACCTATCTTTTTTAGCCTTCCACTAAACACCTACTGCATATAGCAATAGGGACTACCCCCAGGCGCCCCGCATGCCGCTGGGGAATATCCTGACCTCCCCCCGAGAGGGGAGTAGTACATGAATATTCCCAAACAGATCTTGGACCGGCTGAGTAGATTTTTGTTTTTGCCGCCTACGCATGACCGGTTTCGCACCAAGGGGGGGGGAGGGGCGGAGGGAGGGGAGGGGAGGGGAGAGGGGGGCGGCTGTTCAGGTAGGCATACGGCGTAACCTGAAAATTACAAACACAACGCATGTACTAGAAGCCGCCTCCAGAATTTACTGGTAGCACCACTAGTACAGCATCCTTGAAGCTTTATGAGGTGTTGCAGTGGAAGACGACAGACTAAGTTTGAAAAGGCAATACCTAGGCGATTTTGTGGTGCAATTATTCTTTACTTTTAACAAAGGCGTCGCCCAAAGCCAAACTGAATGCACTCAATCCGATTAGCTCCAAGGGACGTAATTTTTCATTCAAGTCTGAAAATGCTCTTGCTGTGCTAATGCCATGGAATTCCAGGTTGGTAAGCTTGCATTATGTCAGCAGGACATCGGCAGCTTCATTCAGTTCTGAGAATGCTCTTGCTGTGCTAATGCCATGGAATTACAGGCTGGTAAGCTTGCATTGTGTCATCAGGACATCGGCTGCCCTTTTTGTGACTGCATCGCTCACGAGATCTAGAAAGAAAGGGTAGTGGGAGGAATGACAGACCTATCTTTTTGAGACTTCCACTGAACACCTACTGCATACAGCAATAGGGACTACCCCCAGGTGCCCCACAATCCGCTGTAGAATATCCTGACCTCCCCCCCCCCCCCCCCCCCCCGAGAGGGGAGTAGTACATGAATATTCCCGCAAACAGATCTTGGACCCGCTGAGTAGATTTTTGTTTTTGCCGCCTACGACCGGTTTCGCCGCAAAGAGGGGGGGGGGGAGGGGGGCTCTTCAGGTAGGCATACGGCGTAACCTGAAAATTACAAACACAACGCATGTTGACGCCTTAACTGTAAAAACTGCCCGTAAGTGTGGACACTTCAATTTGCAAGCTTCGTGTTCCATTTGCGGGGTCTTGGTCTGTCCGTAGCACTTTATTATAGGTCTCTTGCGTCTAAAACTCTTTCAATTTTAGCCGTGTAATGTGAAAATAATAGAAGTATCGACTTTTTAAAAACATGATGAAGAACACAGCATTCCCTTCGGGGAAATCCTCCATGGCGTTATGGCGCAAAATTCCAAGAGTGGAATCCACGATAGCTCCTTGAGTCAAGTCTGAAATCATGGCTTCAGGCGGCACGTGGCTTCTGCTTGGCTTTTTTCTCGTATTTTTTTTTTATTATTATTTTTTTACTGAGCTGTCACAATAACTACCATTATGTAACTTAAATGTTTTGCTCCATCAGAAATTTAACTACAGGGTCTCCCGCGCACGTTCTGTGCAACCGATTCATACAGAAATCACAATAACCAGTTAATGGCTACTGAATCTCTCTCTCTCTCTCTCTCTCTCTCTCTCTCTCTCTCTCTCTCTCTCTCTCTCTCTCTCTCTCTCTCTCTCTCTCTCTCTCTCTCTCTCTCTCTCTCTCTCTCTCTCCCTCCACACATACACACTATATAATATGTAAACTCACAATTAAGTGTACGTATAATCGGTACCGGGAGAGAGTGATGGCAAATATAGGACAGAGACCTGGCCGTTGGAAAAAGGAAGGCCGGGCCTGCAGGTGGTTAGTTCTTCTGTCGCGCAACCGACCGTTGTTAGCGGTACCGTACTGTCTGTATTAATAGCGCGGGGGGCAATGGCAGTCTGACTTTAAGCCAGTTTTCGCTTCTTTAAGGCTACATGCTACATGCTACATGCGTCCCTAATGAAAATCCGGACTTCTCAACAAATGCAAGGGCCAGAACTCGGGAAAGGGAGCCAAGGTCGTCACCACGGAAGTGACATGTTGCGCGAGGTGAAAAGAGAAACTTCTGCTATGATGACGCCATATTTGTTACTCCCGAAACATGTATGTACATTGTTGGAATTGTTACATGAAGCTTATACATATGAGCCATCAGGATTTCATCGCGGTGTTTGCTTCCCATCTCTGGAGCACTGAGTGTTCCAAATACTGTTGCAAATTACTCAAAAAGGAGTTCTGTGACTTTTTTTTTTTTCCACGACGGAATTTCTTCATTTTGACAATTTTTTTTTCTAAAAGTCTGATCGTTGGGATGTTTTTTAAATGGCGCATTTTGTTGAAATCTGCTTTACATTTCCATGTAAACAGATGCCCTAAAAATGGCAAAGTGACGACTAACCGAATTCGGTGACCCCTCGAATTCTTTTTTTTTTTTTTTTTTTTTGCACAGACTTGTGGAAAAGGAACAAAATCTGATAATTAATTCCAAGCAAACTGAGGTAGTGAAAACAGGTTTGGAGGAAGCCAGACTTTTTTATATTGTGAGTGGTCATAGTTATCATCACAAACTAAGTTACTTTGTTCAAAATAGTATAGGCCTACTTTATTTCTACATACATGACTTGTTTTGTCAGCAGCAGGCTATTGATGCTGGAATATGCTAAAGTGAAAAAGGAACAACAAAATGAGGATTTCATCCCAAAGTCTACCGTATTGTTTAAAGCTCAGACGCGTTTATCTTTTAGGAACATTCAGAGTTGTTCATATTTTTAGGCTTATTATGCTGATCCATTTTCCTCTTCTCCAAGCCAACACAACACAAGACATACAATTTCTGAAAAGAAAAGGGGGGTCGGTGGAATCGTGGACCGACTGAGAGCGGAGGAGGGGGGGGTCGGGGGGGGGGGAACGGGGTCGGGGGCGGGGTCGGGGGGGGGGCGGGGGTTCGGGGTGGGAGGGGGGGTCGAGGGGGGGGGGGCGTGGATGGGAACCAAGCAACAAACAAGACGTTCGGTACCGTCAAAACATCTTTATTAAAGTGACCAGTACGGTAATGTCAGCGCTGAGCGGGAATTTCCCTCAGAGGGGAGAACTCTGTATTCTGCATCAGCGTCTACAGATAAGGGCATTCCACAGATAGGGCGTCAACATCCGCGCTGTACTGGTGATGCTACCAGTAAATTCTGGAGGCGGCTTCTAGTACATGCTTTGTGTTTGCAAATTTCGGGTTACGTCGTATGCCTACCTGAAGAGCCCCCCCTCCTCCCCCCCACCCCGCCCCCTCTTGAGGCGAAACCGGTCCGGCGGCAAAAACCTAAATCTATCAAGCAGGTCCAATATCTGTTTGGGAATATTCATGCACTAGCCTCCCCTCTCGGGGTGAGGACTGGATATTCTACAGCGGATTGCGGGGCGCCTGGGGGTAGTCCCTATTGCTATATGCAGTAGGTGTTCAGTGGAAGGCTTAAAATGTCTGTCATTCATTCTCTCCCACTAACCCTCTCTTTCTAGATCTAGTGAGCGATACAGTCACAAAAAGGACAGCTGATGTCCTGATCACACAATGCAAGCTTACCAGCCTGGAATTCCATGGCATTAGCACAGCAAGAGCATTCTCAGAATTGAATGAAAAATTACGTCCCTGGGAGCTAATCTGATTGAGTGCATTTTTGGCTTTGGGCGACGCCTTCGTTAAAAGTATACACACATATATATATATATATATATATATATATATATATATATATATATATATATATATTATATATATATATATATATATATATATATATATATATATATATATATTCTTTACTTATAACAAAGGCGTATATATATATATATATATATATATATATATATATATATATATATATATATATATATATATATATATATATATATATATATATATATATATATATATATATATACTTTTAACAAAGGCGTCGCCCAAAGCCAAAAATGCACTCAATCAGATTAGCTCCAAGGGACGTAATTTTTCATTCAATTCTGAGAATGCTGTGCTAATGCCATGGAATTCCAGGCTGGTAAGGTTGCATTGTGTCATCAGGACATAAGCTGCCCTTTTTGTGACTGCATCGCTCACTAGTTCTAGAAAAGAGAGGGTAGTGGGAGAGAAGAATGACAGACCTATCATTTTGAGCCTTCCACTGAACACCTACATAAAGCAGTAGGGACTATCCCCAGGCGCCCCGCCATCCGCTGGAGAATATCCAGACCTCCCCCCGAGGGGGGATGCTAGAAAATATTCCAAAACAGATATTGGACCTGCTGCTGAGTAGATTTTAAGTATTTGCCGCCTACGATCGGTTTCGCCCCAAGGAGGGCTCTTCAGGTAGGCATACGGCCTGAAATTGCAAACACAACGCATGTACTAGAACCCGCCTCCAGAATTTATTGGTAGCACCGCCAGTACGGCGCGGATTGCATCCTAAAGCTTTATGAAGAAGACAGCCTAATTTGAAAATGCAAGACAGGAAGGAAGAAGACAGACTAATTTTGAAAAGGCAACACCTAGGCAATTTTGTGGTTCAATTATTCTTTACTTTTAACAAAGGCGTCGCCCAAAGCCCAAAAATGCACTCAATCAGATCAGCTCCAAGGGACGTAATTTTTCATTCAATTCTGAGAATGTTGTGCTAATGCCATGGAATTCAGGTTGGTAAGCTTGCATTGTGTCATCAGGACATCAGCTGCCCTTTTTGTGACTGCATCGCTCACTAGTCCTAGAAAAGAGAGGGTAGTGGGAGAGAAGGAATGACAGACCTATCATTTTGAGCCTTCCACTGAACACCTACCACATAAAGCAGTAGGGACTACCCCCCCCCCCCCCAGGCGCCCCGCCATCCACTGGAGAATATCCAGACCTCCCCCCGAGGGGGGAAGCTAGAAATTATTCCCAAACAGATATTGGATTGATTGATTGTACATTGCTTAACGTCCCGACAGCAACAAGGCTTTCTCAGGACGTGCCTGCACTGCTTGTGAAAAAAATAAATAAACAGAACATTGAATGTATGTCGCCAGCCGGTCAAACACGTTAAATAAACCTAACACATGGGGCCTAAATAAAGCTAAGACCATTTAGCAACACACATCCAATGTCAAGAGCTACAGGCAGTGCAGACAGTAGGGAGAGTTTTAAAAAGGCAAATACAGGTGAATGGACAAAGGGTAGACAGAAACACATGCCCCAGAATAGAGAGAAAAACCCACCCTGTGGGGCTGACCAGGGTGACCCTGGGAACTAAAAAATACCTGCTGAGTAGATTTTAATTTTATTTACATAATGAATTATAGTTATTATCAACATTTTTGCGAACTTTTCAATCAAATTTGGCACAAAGATAACTGATGATGATAAGACCTTCCTATGTATACTAATTTAGTCGACTCCTCGCAATGGTCATGGGGTTTGACAGATGTGTGAAAACTGATTAAATTTTGAGAAAACATGGATTTTGCTGGTGCAGAAGCCATCCCATATTGTCACATAGCCGGTCACACATGTAGATCGGTCATACACGTGAGCCATAAGGGCTTTGCCTTTCTCGTTATATAAGGTAGAACTGTTGCTTTGCCCCCCCCCCCTCCCCCCGAGTTATTTTATATAACTTACTGTAATGTTCATATCAATGCACAGGTTTCCAGGATGTGTGACAGAAGCTGTATGAACAACAAATCCCCGCCAGTACAGGGGAGACGACGCAGGAGTACCGTGGAGAATGCTGTACCTTGGAACCCAGAAGGCAATGACATGGTGACCGAACTTGTAGTGAGCGTACTGGACATACCGCTCATTGTGTTCATGCAAGATTTCTACAGCGATGGTGATGCGCACGTCAACAACACCGCAGATCGTTCTAAGATCTTAGTGACTGATACCGCTTTGAAAACCAGGGACGTGTACTAAAGACACACGGTCGGAGGCCCATGGAAACACGAAATGATGACAGGCAGAGCACAGCACTGAACTGTAGCCGAAAATGTCTATTTAGAACAGTATGAGTTGTGACTGGATGCCTCACGACGTATGTGATGTACAAACGGTCATGATTAGTTAGGAAGCCATGCTGCTGATTATGCTGCCTAGACTCCCGTTGTTTAGAGTGGATGTATTTAATTTAGTTCTGGAAGTTTGAGTTAAAGGGCATGGGTTAGCAAATGTGTGCAAATGCACGTCAAAACGTAGATGTTGCAGGTACTGTGATCATGAACGCTGTAATGCCATTGGAATTGGCTCATTCGTGTGGCAGGTCAGAAAAATCGTGGAGTGGTCATGCATGAATGTTGCAAAAGATAAGGAGCAAATTATGTACTTGTTTGTATGTCTATTTTGAAAAAAAAAGGATTTTAACCTGAAATATTAATACATTGTGTTGCGACTGTTTTTTTCTAAGAGCATTTCTTTCTTCGTTGGGAAATGTTCACTGCATTTTATACGCTTGGGCCGAGTTGGTATAACTCGCGCTGTGCCTAGGTGACATGCACCAGCGGCGCCATTGTTGCTATTTTTGCACCTGACCGGTCGCTTGGCCCGGTCCTGTGCACCAGATCGGTGTAGAGCGTGTGCTCTAAGCACCTGTAATGAGCAATCTCGGAGAAAGAATCACGTGACGTTTGATTGCTGCAAAAAAAGATGAATAAAGAATAAACTTTTTCCCATATGCAGTCCGGCAATAATGCATCCTTATGCAAACACCACAAAACATTACATGATTTGGCATTTTGAAAAATAGTTTCGTTTTTCCACAATGGTGGTGATTTTGCGACATCTGCATGGCTTTGCGGCAGAAAGCACCGTCGTGGCCGTAGCCGTACGAGAGACGAGTGCACTACAATGGACTCGATTCAGGAATACGCAAGGACGGTCCGAGAAGAATGAACAACCCCCGGAGACCCATCTCACTTTTTTCCAGTAGGGATGTACGCCCTCCAACATTTTATGCTAAAGTTGTAACGCTAAAACCGGAAACGAATCATTTTTCGACTGCGATCACAATCTTCCGCGGGGGGAAGTACGAGACCACACTTCAAGTGCAGAAGCCTACCTGCGCACGCAGTTCTGGTGCAGGACCAGTCCGAGCGAGCGGACAGATGCGAAAATCGCAGTAATGGCGCCACTGGAGCATTTAACCTAGGTACAGGGCGAGGTATACCAACTCAGCCACGCTTGGCAGTCCCCTTTTTGGTCTTGATTTCCTAAACAAACAGTACATCTCGCTCACTCACTCACCACACCAAAGGAAATGAAAAAGACGGAAACGTACTGAGTCTTGTTTGTTTTTGTATCTTGTTTTTAAAGTCATGTCTAGATCATAATACATTTTTTGTCACAAATAATAAAGCCAGTAAACGCAAGGACGGATATGTAGACGAGGTGTACTTTGTACAATGCATACGATTCAAAGACTCCAAAGAACTCGGTATGCAAAGTCTTTGGGCCGAATGACAGCTGCTGGGGTCAGTTGCACGAGTCAGTTTAGTCCCACACCATGCAGCCACTAAGCCAGGGGTCTCCACTTTAGCAGAGCACTTTGCTTAGTGGCTGGTGCAGAACTAAGCCCACTCAGTCATGCAACTATCGCCCAGTTCGATGACGTTTTGTTCATGTGAACGAGATTACGATTTGAATAATATCACCATATCACAGAGCGCTTCCATGACTTATTAAATAGTACAGCAAGCGGAAGCCATATAGGAATGAGCATGAAGCACTGGCAAGCTAGAGCATTTCACTAACTGTACGGGGATCATTCGACTATGACAGCTCTAAATAAATATCTGCTCAGTTGGCCACTTGTGGGGAGGTTGCCCCGAACCCCCTAAAATGGGGGTGGGGGGGGGGGTTCATTTTCTTTTTGTAATAAGACCTTTACTGTGCCATTTAATTGGGCCTGAAGGAAGTATGGCCCATATGTACTTTTATACATGGGGAACTAAATAATTAAGTGTCTGGATGTTCTTCATTGGAGAGGTTTCGCAATCAGTGATGCAATCATGATGGCTGATCACATACACATAGTACTTGAGGCCACTACTCCTTCAGATGAAGAGCGCTGCTCGAATTGGAGGGGCCAACAGACGCATAAAAAAGAAGGTATGGCCCAAGGATACTCAAACTCTCAGGGCTCCTATGCTACTGTTGCTGGTCGTCTCTCATTACTTGTGCATAAAAAATAAGGATATTCCAGAAGTGTTAACTTTAACCTCTTATTGGGAAAATGGTGTGTGTGTGTGTGGGGGGGGGGGGGGGGGGTATTTTGAGGATCTATGCATCTTGGATATGTTCAGAGTTCCGTCCATGAAATTCGTTCAAGTGGTTATACGCCCGTGAGACAGGCCCCTCCATCTGCAAACAGCATTGATTCTCGCGAGTCCCTACATCACGCATGCCTCTTAAATATTGGAATCGTGTGTTGGGTACATATAGTTTCATAGGCCTATGGTTCTTATAGTTCACTTGCATGTCTGCTTATCAGATGGATGATAATCTGAGTGTGTAAAGCTGCCAACACAAAGTGCACATAAACAGGAAGAGCCATATCACAAGTCCATTAACTCATTCTACCCCAACACCGAAATCCCCAAATTTTGCCGTTGTTCTCTGAAGACTGCATTGCAGTGCAGGACACAGATCGACCATGATAGTTCAAGTTCAAGGGCCTTGGGCGCCAAGCTATTCTGGCATCACCCTTGAACTATCATGGTCGATCTTTATCTTGATGTGGTGGGTCTGGGGTAGAATGAGTTAAAGCACGTACAAAGTATTACAATTCATAATCGATAACACATCCTCAGATACACTGTGATCCATAGCCCAACAAAGAAACGCCCTGTGAAAAGACACTCACGTCTTTTTTTGAGCACGTTTCTTTTTTCGTTGGGTTATCCTCTGCATCTTACACGCTTGGCAGTCACCTTTTTGGTCTGGATTTTGTCATCAATAAGGTAAATGAAATGCAAATACATATCAAACTGGCACTGCCGGGTATTTATTTCTATCACAGCCACATTATGCTGCATCTCAGCTAATATTGAACACGCTGCAGACTATGAAAAAGACTGTGAAAAAGTACAGTACAGAATACATGAATACAGTAAAATTATAAACACACACATGGGTTTAACACCGTGCTTGCTGGAAAGTAAAAAAGAAAACATCACATTGTGCTTAGTAAAATAAAATAAATTTAAACAAACTTACTACCTTCACAGATCTGTAAAATGCACGGTAAAAACTCAGTTTGGTGATCACAATACTCAACAAAAATGTTAAAAGTCTAATAAATCATTGATCAATGGAAAACTGACTTCACTAAATCATTTGAGATCGAATATGAAATAAGTTACAAGAGTTAAATGATTGGTTGTACATTGCTTAACGTCCCGACAGCAACAAGACTTTCTCAGGACGTGCCTGCACTGCTAATGAAAAAAAACCAACTAAACAAAATATTGAATGCATGTCGCGAGCCGGTCTAATACGCTAAGACCATTTAGCAACACACATCCAATATCAAAAGCTACAGGCAGCGCAGACAGTAGGAGAGTTTAAAAAAGGAAAATACAGGTGAATGGACCAAGGGTAGACAGAAACACATGCCCCAGAATAGAGGGGAAACCCCACCCTGTGGAGCTGACCATGGGAACTAAAAAGTAGTTAACCCCACCCAAGTCCTCCAGGGCAGACCCGGGGAGGGGGGGGGGGGGCAAGAGTTAATTGAGAACTGACATAGCAGGCTTGATGAAAGAAAATATAAGGTTTGTAAGTATACCCTAGAAGCATTCGATGGTCGCGGGTACCATCTCATTTTGGAAACCGCTTCGCATTATGGTCACGGTCTTTTTGAGGAGTTAAAATTACGTAACTGCGACGGCCAATTCAAGCCCGACGCATTTCAGGCTCAACACGACGTCACAGCGACCGCCCAAAAATAGCTCACATGAGCTCTTCTCCGAAGACATATGAGATGGTACTGCGACGTCTTTGCGACCTTTGAATGAGCCCAAAATGTGACTGTCACAAAGTAGAGGTCGCTGTGCAGTCGCAGCACTGGCTCACACGAGAGCATCCCAAAAGACCGACGAGACAGTACTGCGACCAAAATGAGACTATCATGAATGTGCGGGCGCAAAATGGTCACACTTACGTATTATCTGTCATGATCAGTGGATTTTAATTGCCCTTGTCACAGACTGTCATCCATCCATCCATTCTCTCTCTCTCTCTCTCTCATTCGAAAGGTCCAGGGTTCAAATCCAGCTACGGTCAAAATTAGTTCAGACCCTATTTCAGTGCCCCGTCTTTGAAATCACCTTCATGGTGGACAAAGGACGTAAGCCCTAAACGATAGCGTTAACGGTATCTCTCTCTTTCTGCCTCTCTCACTTTCCCTCACTCACACTGTCCGTCCATCCATCCGTCATACCTGCCCTATTTTTTTTTTTTTTTTTGTTTGTTTTTTTTTGTTCCTGAACTTCACTGACACACATCATCACACGCACGCATGTACATAGAGCCCTGTCATAGGAGAGAACTATTTCTTACGTCATTTGCCAGATGACGTCGTAAATAATTCAACATCAAGTTCAGAACTCTGCTAACATTATGGCTTCCAGAGAGGGATCAAGTGTTGCTGATTATATTATCTCTATTTTCACCAGAAAAGGTGCTTAACCCCACCCAAGTCCCCCAGGGCAGACCCGGGTGGGGGTCCGTAAGTGGGTGGCTAAGAAAGCCTCCGAGCATATTGTAATTGAATGTCTCATTGAAGACATAACAACCGTTTATAGGAAGTCGGTTGACCCAGAGGGAAAATGAGAGAGACGGACAGACTAACAGGCAGACTATTTGACAATAAAAGAAAAGCATGAATGGGATCGAAAAGCTAAGAAATGAAATTACGTTTTCACGTTAAACCCAGTGTCTAATACATATGCTGTTTGTGACAGAAGTCACTAGTGGGAAAGTGCAGTCTATGATGGCCAATTTCATGCAGTCCAAGAGTACACAGGTGAGTGGGGGCTATGC
Organism: Semisulcospira habei; assembly: GCA_036245525.1. Lineage (NCBI taxonomy): Eukaryota > Metazoa > Mollusca > Gastropoda > Semisulcospiridae > Semisulcospira > Semisulcospira habei. The sequence continues at coordinate 163,590,856 of BTPG01000004.1, forward strand.
TTGTTTCTGTAAAGACTGGCATAGTTGTCTTGAAATGTTTATAATGTTCACACTCTGAAAGGGAAGAAGCTCCAGCATAACAGAAACAAGTGAACCTCTCTCACGTTCTCTCCTCTTTCTCTCTCTCTCCCTCCCTCCCCTCTCCCTTTTTCATATTGAGAAACAGGCTTATTGCAAAATGATCTTTTGTACAGAAGTTCATACCTTGTTTTATTCGGGTGCATATGTGTGAAATTTAACTTCCTCTTCATCTCAGATTGATCGATTCAGTGTACATTGCTTAACGTCCCGACAGCAACAAGGCTTTCTCAGGACGTGCCTGCTCTGCTTGTGAAAAAGAACTAAACAGAATATTGAATGTATGTCGCCAGCCGGTCCAAAACGTTAAATAAACCTAAGACATGGGCCTAAATAAAGCTAAGACCATTTAGCAACACACATCCAATATCAAGAGCTACCAGCAGCGCAGACAGTAGGGAGAGTTTTAAAAAGGCAAATACAGGTGAATGGACCAAGGGTAGACAGAAACATGCCCCAGAATAGAGGAGAAAACCCACCCTGTAGGGCTGACCAGGGTGACCCTGGGAACTAAAAAGTAGTTAACCCCACCCAAGTCACCCAGGGCAGACCCGGGTGGGGGTCTTCATCTCAGAGCACGATTATGTTTCCACCAATGTTGTTGATGGGGAAAAACAAATTTTTAAATATAAATAGTTTGTCAAAGGTAACTTCGGTTGTAACAAATTCAAAGAACAAACATTTTCTTGTTGTTATGTCTAACCCTTTTGTCAGTGAAATAACACATATAGAAATAGTGTAGTCGGGACCTACAAAAAGTGTCATTACATCTGACTTTTGTTCAACCTGACCATGTTATAGGCAGTTTCAGCGTTTACATTTGTACTGATACAGTGCGACCCATTTCTGATTGCTGTTTTTCTATTTGGTGAATCCCTCACGAGGGAAAATGAAACTGTGCCACACCAAGGACATCTGAACGGCTCTTCTTCTGTTCAAAGATGGCATGCATTTTATGAAGACAGATTTATAAAATGGTTCTGCAACAACAACAAATGCTCGGACCCATCTGTCTCTGGCTCGGTCCCTCTCATTCAAATGTGTTGTTTTACTGTTCCTACACCACAAGATCCCCAAATGGATTAGCTTTAATAAGATAGCTAAAATACCTTACAGAATTTCGATTTTTTTCCCCACTATAATGGTTGAAACTGTGAACTGTGGCCGTCTTGTTGCATTTTTTCATATGGTGCAGGAACATTAAAGCAGCACGTTCCAAACAATTCACGGCAGTACATTTTACTGAACTACAGACTAAAAACTGAGGAGGTCAGAGCCAAAGCTATGCGAGTCCAAGCTTCTTTCTTTATTTTATTTATTTATTTTATTTCTTTTTTTTTGTTTGTTTGTTTGTTTTGTTTTTAGAGTCATGATAACTCGGTGAGTGTGAAAGATATGAAGACAAAAAAGAAAATATATATATTTACTGTTATAAATGATCAAGAATAATTAAACACAATTGGTCATATTTACAGTTTTATGTTTGGTTTGTTTGCAGTTGTTACATTTTTTCTTCAGATTGTTCTTTTCATGACAGTTTCTGTCAAGCTTTAGATAGACTAAGTAGACATTTTGTCCAAGGAGTCATTTGTAAATGCATTTAACAGTGTGCCTCTTTGTAGAAGAATGCCTAATGTTTGACTCAGGCTTGACTCTTGTAATTATTATGCATGCAAATATTGTTTAATGAACAAAGAACGGTCCTTGTCAGCCCTTACTGCAACTCTCCTGTGACCATTGCAAATAAGCCCTAAACGCGACCCCGCCGTGAGATGATCTTAGTCGCCTGCTCGACGTTAAACCCAAATAACTAACTAACCTACTGTGACCATCTCAAATGAAACCTAAATGTGACCATGATGCGACCGTCGCATCTCCGCATTCATTTTGGTCGCAGGAAGGGCTCATGTGACCAAAGAATCATAGTCGCCGGACCGTCCAGTGCTGGTGCAAAAAAGCAAATTTGCGACCAAAAAGTGAGTCCAAAATGCGACGTATCATTTCCGCTTCATGTTACTAGGGTATCAATCGGTCAGACACTGACAGAAATATCAGGCTAACCCCTCAATTGCTGTAACAGAGCAAAGACCATCCACTTGCTAGAGACACAGCTCCTCATGCGCACATGCAGTTTAGCAGGCTCATGAGGATCAATAAGTCTTTTATTCAGAGTGTTCTTACCTTTTCTTACCTTTTCTTGTCTCTGTTGGTTCAGGTAACGTCAGTGTGAAGGACAAGAACAAACTGCAGAGAATAGTGAACATCAGTAGCAAGCTTACCGGCGTACAGTAGTCCACTCTCACTTCTCTCTACAAGAAGCAGGTAGTGAGGAAAGCTTGTTGCATCGTTTCAGATGACAGTCACGTTCTGCACGGTGAATATGTTTTGTTACTGTCAGCTCGGCGGTTCAGAACTATTAACTGTAAGACAAATCGTCATCGGCCGTCATTTATCCCCATCAGACTGCTGAACGATAAGACGAGCTGACCTCACTGCCTGCATTTACCATGTTACAGCCCTGTGTGTGTGTGTGTGTGTGTGTGTGTGTGTGTGTGTGTGCGTGTGTGTGTGCGTGTGTGCGTGCGTGCGTGCGCGCATTTAGTTTTATGTATAGTATATTTTTTTAGTTATCAGTTTATGTTGTTGTGATACCCTCCATGACTTTACACATGTAATTATTTTAGTCTAGTATTAACCTATTGTTTATTATGTATACTAGTGAGTTTAGGATGTTTGTATGTATGTAAAAGGGTATGGGGGGAGGAGGGGGGAAGGGTGTTGCGGATGACGTGAACATGTAACTTTTATTACTTTTATTCTTGTTTCTTTGTGTATACCGCTGCACCAAAATTTCCCCTCGGGGATAATAAAGTATTATTGTATTGTAAGGTATTGTCTCAATGATTGATCAATTACCTCTCCTGTTAAGTGTTTTAGTGCACAATGGTACATGTATAATCATTCAGACATATGCATATTGTGACTTGTGTACTCCATCATACGAGTAAGATAGTTGACTGGAGCAGGGTATGCAGACCATCTCATGGCAGTACATCGTTTTAAAGCAAAACAAGTACATGTGTTTAACGCTGGGAAGCCTACACACTGTCCAGGTTGGACGTGAGACTAAGGCTGGCCACACCATACAGTTTGTCTGTCTTGTTCTGGCCCAGTGTGTCCGTGAACGTCCCACCAGGCATGCGCAGATTCAAGAAGTCCCAAAGGGTCTTATAGCAGAACCGGAACTGGTCCTGGAATTGCAGACAATGGTGAAACAGGTACAATAATTGATGATGTGGTACTGATTACACAGACAGGGGAAGGGGAGTAGGTTCTTTTTGGTGAACACAGCAAGTAGACTTACCGCCATACCGGTTGAAAAATCAAGGCGCTGACTTAATGCGATGGCTACATCTGGAACTGCAACCTTTGCTCCAGCAAACTGGCAACCAGGGGGAAAGGAAGGACTGCCAACAATAATGGCACAGGGTCTCATCCTATCTACAGTTTGAAGATTGTTAACTGGCAAAATATGGGTTGATCTCTGCAAGCACAAGGCACAGGCAGATATTCCTTTGAGCCCTTCAACTGTACCGGCCAATGAGAATGCAGGACTTATGCTTCTGGCCGATGGAACAAGCATGAGTAAAACAGAACTGCAATAAAGGCGCCAGTCACATGCCTGCTGATGAAGGCAATACAAATACTATGTTTCTTCATGTGAATGTGTGTGTACAAGCACAGACATTTTTGTTATACGTGTCTTATGTTCAATGCACATCAGCATGTACTTGACGGGTGCCTTAGAATTGCATCTCCGCATAATGTGAATGTTACTGACGTAGTCGTGGATGACTTGGGGGCGGCGTCGCATGATGTGCTTTATGGTGTGGTAGACATCCACCTCCCCTTCCTCCTCCATCAGCTCGCATATCACCGTCAGTGTCACGAACAACCCCGAGTGGGTGGCACCATCCTCGCAGTGCACCACTACAACAACCACAACACCATGTGCAACATTGTAACAAATTAACACACCAGCATAAGCACCATGAACAGCCCCGAAGGGTGGAGCTATCATCACAGCTAATTTTATGCACGCACCACTGTAACAACTACGAGTGCATGTGCAACATGGCAATTTCCACTGTTTTCAGAAAAATGCATGTTCTGGTGCAGTTGTCTGACCTTGCCTAGGTAAATGTTCCACTCTAAATGCCAATGATATGGGATGAGTGAAGGTTTTACTCAGATTTGTACTTTACCCAGCACCCTGCGGCCTTATTCCCAATCCCTTAACTACTGCTTAACTTCAAAGACTACAGTAATGTCAGCCAGCTACCATGAGTTTGAATTATTCATGACTCCAGCCTCAAATTCAAATAAATTATCCTTCATTTTTTAGTCCTGCAGCCTGCAGCAGACATATTTTGTCTGTCTGCTCCGTGCCTACCAGGTATGCCGCTTTTTGTTCCACCGCCATCCTGCATGGTCAAACTGTCTTTTGCCAAAATAACATTAAAAAGCACTGAGAGAGACAGCTATAGCTACAATAATAAGGCCAGCAATGGCGCGGGCAATAAGGCAGTCTTAATATTTATGGCGGGCACATACATGCAGTACTGAAAACAAAATTATGAAGGCAATCTATGTTAATTTGATGGAAGTCAAAACTTTGACAGTAGAGGTCTTAAATCTAAATAATACAATCCTGCTAACTTTTTCTTACCCTTCAGTTTTTGTTGTCGAAGGTAACCTCTAACACATTTTGAGTTACTTTATTGTATGAAATAGCTAACTTATGTAGTACATAATGTGCGCACATAGCTTTTTTATTTTGTATCTCCCTCTGTTTGTAGTGAGAAATGTCACTTGCTAAAGCTATATAGTTTAGAGAAGACGATTTTGCATTGTGAGTACATGTACTTGGGGCAGACAGGTGATAAGCAGCCTCTCTGTAACGATTGTGGTTGTGTTGTTCTGTGAGAGCGTGCATGCATAAATCGTAGGAAACAATCCGATATTTGAGCTATCATGATTACGAATCACGTACCTTTTCAGTGAATTTCACTTTCGATTACGAATAGTGCAGTGTTGATTATCTGTTGCACTAATCGCGTGTTTTCCAAATAAAGCGGGCAAGGTCGTGACCTGTCTGGCCTACTTTTGTGTGAGGTCATAGCGCGCCGGAATTTCCCAACATAGGGGTTGGAAATAGCAGCCAGAGTTTTCTAGACCAGTCTAGGGTAATGTTATTTAGGAGTTTTAGTTGCGTATTTTGTTCTGATTGGCTGTGTTGTACGAATTTGCTCGATTGTTCTGGAAAACATACCACTATAAAAGATCGTATTAGGAAGCGCGTGTCGTACATCAGTTGTAGAACTGCGATGTAACAGCGTCGGTACATTGTTCAGTTGTAGAATTGCGATGTAACAGCGTTGGTACATTGTTCAGTTGTAGAATTGCAATGTAACAGCGTCGGTACATTGTTCAGTTGTACAAGTGCAGTATATCGTAAGCACATTGACTTTGAGCTACGCAAGGTATCGTGCTTCATTGTCAGTGACGGAGTTGTACCAGTGTATGGTGATGTACATTGTATGAGAGGCGCATTGTGTCAAAGTGTGGACAACTTGCAGAGAAGACATTGTTGGTGCATTTGTGAACGTATTTTGTGGAGATCGCATTGCTGTAATAAAATATCGTTGGAACTGTTACTCTAGTATTGTCTATATCCTTAAGTCATGTGTGACGGATTGCAGCTGAATGAAGTTTATTTAAAAGAACCTTACGTGCGTGCCGTCTGGTGTGATATCATACTACGACCACGATTCTACCACTTAACACTCTCATTGATAATAGGTGACAGAAAGAAATGTGCACAGCTCTAGGTCAGTGAGAAAAAGTGTAAAGAGTTCTTGAGAAGACAAACATAGAAGTGTCCCATTTGCCAACCAGAATATCTGTAACATACCTATAGGACTATCCGGGAACTTGGAGTTGTCCTGGTACTCAAGAACGAGGTTGATGAGGTCCATGACCATGGTCTTGGAAACTGGCGTGAAGCTGGTATCGGCCCACGCATTGAACTGGAACTGCCGCACCTGGCGAGGAGGGTCCTGGGGGCTCAGTGTGTTTACCAGCTTCAGGTTACGAATTGTCACATTCTCCTGGTTACAGAGACAAACGAAGAAAGAACAAAATGGGATTAACCATCCTGAAGATGCTTCTACTAGCACTTTAGCCCAGGCAATCTGTTGACTATCTATGTCTCTGGTGTAACTTATATGTAGCACACTATGCTGGCATGGACACTGCCCATTTTTCATAATCCAGAAGTATGTCAGAAAAAAACAAGCATGAATAAATTGCATATAACACAAAAATAAACACAAGGATAGTGCGAGCAATTTGGCAAAGCATCTGCAGGCCCATCAGCCAATCTCATTCAGATGTGCACATGCATGTACATACCCTGCTAGAAGGCAGCTGTCGTCTCTAAAAGAAGTTCTAGGCACTCTAGGCCATACTGCATGCAAATTGCAATAGTCGCTACCTGTCTATTATAGTCTGAGTGACTGAGCATTTTTTAAGCCCCACACAAAATCTTACCTCAATGCAGAAAGACAGCTGGTTAGCAGGTACTGAAAAGTTTCCTATAACTGGCGGCTGATCTCTGCTCCCCTCCCCCCTCCCCACCACCCCTAAGACACACACACACACACTGCACACATGCAGCAAGATGCTGTGGTCTCCCACTAAACAGTCAAGCCCCTATCCAATAAGCCTTGAGGACGAAACAATCAAATGTTGGAGATATCCTCTGAGGTCCATATCACAGTTCTGGGGACAGCTTGAACATGATAGTTCAAGGGTGGTGTCAGGATAGCCTGGCACCTGTAGGCGCCAAGTTACGTGTGCCTATGAAGCTATTCCGACAACATCCTTGAACTATCATGGTCAACAATACACGTCCTGTCGTGTCGGGGCTTTATGGGTTACACATCATTCACACACACCTGTTGGAAGGCGGCCATGGTCTCTATAAAGAAGGGCTCCAACTGTTTCACTTTGACATCTGTGGGCCAGTACTCAGTGCAGGAGTCTGCCTCATGCTGGTAATTCTCCATCATAACCACCGTCTGCACACGGTAATCATACACCAGGCGCCAGAAGTCCACCAGCGTTGTGTGTAGTGGGGTCTGGGTTAGCAGGAACTGGTTACGTTGCCTACAGGACACAATGTGGAAATTGAAGCAATATAAGTATACAAGTACATTTCAATACTCTGCCTCAATTTGTGCTATGTTAATTATTTGTTGTCCTAGTGTTTAACTGAATCTGCAATTATAAAAGGCTCACAGTCCATCACAGTAAGACCAGTTTATGTGCAAGAGGGATATATTTTCATGAGCCCTAATTTTTCACATCTGTCAAACCCCTGTGACCCTTAACCTTTGCAATGAGTTGACTACATTAATTAGCATGCATATTAGAAAGGTCTTGCCATCAGCAACCTTCACACTAAATTTGAAAAGTTTGCAAAAACTTTGATAAAAACCACAATTCTAACAAATATTGTACACAAACCATGGGGAATTATTCAGTGCTGGACATTTAGTTACATCCCCTGGCCCCTCCTGTCAGGTACCCAATCCCCAGCCCACAGAAAAATACGCAGGTGAAGAACAAGACTATCGTATAAGCCTGTGACAAAAGGTCGTATGTGCCAAAAGTAACAACCAACAAAAATGTCCAAAGTAACAACAAACTTAGATGTCTTAAAATAGGCTTATTTTATAGGCACTGGTATCTTGCATGTGGGCATGTGAAATTAAAGACTTGTGAATGCAGAAATAGATTTCTAGCAGAGAATAATAAAATATACTTAAATGTAGCCCTTTCTGAAAATGTTGGTCATTATGGTGGAGATACGGTGATAAATATGATCATAATAAGTCAGTTTTTCTTTTTTGATTATTCTCTTTCACACAAAATTAATGTTATAACTTGCTCTCTGAGATATAAGTATGAAACATATTTTATTCCTTTTGAAATTAAGTTTTTTTTCACTATGGCTGTTGGTTGATACTGTGGACATACTCAGTCAATTTAAATCACAACAACAAAATTCTTTGATTACCACTTTTTACTCGCCCAAAATTGTTCAGTCATCCTTAAATGAGATAACGGAATACAAATATATTTCTGTCACTCAGTTTTTAGAGAAAAAAATGTTTGTTATCACACTGGACATACCAGGACATACACACGAAAAACATCTTAGATTAGTCCATTTTGGTGAAAATGAAACTTTGAGAGAAATGTAAGCATTCCAACAACAATGTCTTCATAGGAGAATCACAAAAAGCACAAATTTTCTGTTGTAGTGCGATTTTCTTGACTAAAAATATGTCGCTTGTTACGCGCACGACATTTTGTCACAGGCTCCTATACATCGCTAAAGACTTTAACCCATGTCTTTTTCTGGAACTTAGGAAGTAGGCAGTAGAAACACACATACACAAACAAGAAGGTGCATTACAAATGTACATGATATTCTTGTTCTTTACCTGTGTATTATTTTGTGGGCTGGCGATTGGGTGCCTGATAGGAGGGGGCAGGGGATCTAACTGTGTGTATATACGCTGAGTTGGTATACCTCGCCCTTTACCAAGGTTAAATGCACCAGTGGTGCCATTACTGCGATATTCGCATCTGTCCGGTCGCTGGGACTGGTCCTGTGCACCAGAACTGCGTGCACAGATAGGGGCTTCTGCACTTGTAGTGTGGTCTTGTACGTTCTGCAGAAGATTATGATTGCAGTCGAAAAACAGTTTGTTTCCGTTTTAGCGTTCCCCCCCCCCCCCCACCCCTCCCCGAGCATAAAAGGGTGTACGTCCCTACTGGAAAAAGATAGGTCTCCAACAGTAGTTCATTCTTGTCAGCACTTGCGTATTCCTGAATCAAATCCATTGTAGTGCACTCATCTCTCGTACTACATACCTGTACGACAGTGCTTTCTGCCGCCAAGCGATGCAGATGTGGCAATCACCACCACTGAGGAAAAATTTTTTTTTTTTAAATCTGCTAAATCGTGTAATGTTTCGTGGTGCTAGCATAAGAATACATTACTGACGGATTGCATATGAGAAATGGTTTATTCTTTATTCATCTTATTTTACAGCAATCAAATGTCACGTGATTCTCCGAGATGCTCATTACAAGTGCAAACACCAAACGCTCTAAAACCGATCTGGTGCACAGGACCAATCCAAGCGAATCGTCAGGTGCGAAAATAGCAACAATGGCACCACTGGTGCATGTCTAGGCACAGGGCGAGATATACCAACTCAGCCTGAGTAATTCCCCTTGGTATGTGTAATGTTCTACCAGCGCTAGCCTCACTTGTCTGGTTTGTGAGTAACAAAAATTGGCATTTGTTTTCTCAAAACAACATTACCGATGACATTACTGTTAGGAATACTGTTCTCGCTAGCCTAATTTTAGCCCAAAATTGAGGTAGTGTGCCTTTAAGGAGGGAAGGTATCAAGGGGCGTTATAAGCGAGGCAGAGCCATGGTAGCCTCCCTTCCCTCTACATCCGGCACGCAGTCACCTGATTCGCCATTCTGTTTCTTCGCTGAGCCGTGGAAGGTTGTGTGCCCTACCTAGCTCCGCTCAGATTTCGTTTTCCTTGAGGCCTTTGACTTATTTCTTGCTCTTGGTTCGTGGACCGACGCTCTACTTCTGGCTTGTGAGCGGCCTTCTCCCGAGTTAGTGTCTGCTCTGCTGTTGAGGCTCCGACCAGGCTGGGCCTGTTCGTCCCTGGTGGACTTCCCAGCGCTACCTCGCTGGTCCCTCGTCCTCCGTTTTCTTATGGTGGTAACCTCCTTTTTTCTACCATGACCAGGTAAGTAGAGTAGCTTGGTTAGTGCCCTCGGCCGGCGCTACCGGAAGTAGCGCCGGGCAGAGGCACTCGTCGTGTGACACTTCGTTCAAATTCGTTCACGCGGAACCGGTTCCAAGCACGTGGCGACCTTTTTCTCTTGGTGAAAACTTGTCTTTTTTTTTTTCCTCCTCTCTCCGTTGCAGTTGGCAAGTTCGTACCTGCACGAGATGCGCAGACTTTCAGTCGCCGAGTGACGCCCACGACGTCTGTCTACTGTGCTCTGGCTGTTCCCCCACCCACCCTTGCGGCATCTGCACCCCCTGGAGGGAGGAGCAGTGTTCGCAGCTTTGGCGGTTCTACCGGCGGGAAGGTCCTAAGCAGTCCCTTCCTGCCACCCCGTCCGCTGATCTGGAGGAAGCGCCACGGACTCTCACGATGCGGGACGCACGCGCGGATCCGGAGCCACGGGCTCCTGCCGGAGGGTTTGTCAGCTCGCTGGCGTTACGTGACACCGAGCCTGGCCAACGAAGTACTCCGACACCTGTGTTCATCAGCTCGCTGGCCAAATCTCACCCCGAGCTTGGCCAACACCGGGCGCCTACAGTGTTTGTCGGCTCGCTGGGTCCCACCGAGTCTGACCGACAACGCCCATGGGACCGCAGCGCGTCTACCACCGTGAAGAGCTCGACTGACAAGCGCAAGTCTTCTGATGCGGAGGTCAGTACGCTAATTAGCGTTAAGAGTAAAAGTACACCCAAGTGCCCCCGTTCGGGCGTAGTTGATACCCCTGTTTTGGCCCCCTCGGCCCTGTCCCAGGCGCAAGGGGATGTAACTCTTTTTCAGAAACCACGCGGTCGGAGCTCCCCCGCTTCTAGCGTTTCCCGCGAGTCTCACTTCTCTTGATCTCCCGCGCGCCGCCTTCCTTCAGGCTCGAAGGACAGGCCTACCCGCTTGCGCTCTGGTTCCAGGGATCGCCGGGCTACGTGGATGCACAGACCCTCCCCCGACCGGCGCACCTCGTCGCCTCGCCGAGCTAGGGGTTTCCACCCTCGTTCGCCGCACCACTCATCCCACCGACCTCGCTCCCGTTCGCCCACCCCAACCAGAGCCAGGGATCCTGCTACCGCCGCCCGTACTCCCACCGACGCTCTCATTCTCCGCGGCACCGCTCCTCTCATCACCGCTCCGTTTCGACACGTTCTGCGACAAGGTCTTCACCGGCGGCTCGCTCCTCACCCGTGGCCTCGCGGATGGTTCGCTCCCCTCCCAGCGCTATGGGTGACGCGTCGAGCCGCGGATGACGACGCGACCGGAGATGGTGTCGGCCCTACTCCCCTCCAACGGACGGACCCTGTGGTGGAGGACGATGCTCTCAGCCTTGTACCCGAAGGTTCTATGTCGGCTTTACTGCGCGACGATGTTTCCGACGTTTCCGGACACTCACCCCCCACGGACGACGCTGACGGTCGACAGCCTTCCCTCAGTCATAAGATGGAGACCCTCCGGGCCTTGGATGAAGCGGCTCGCCTTATCGCCGCCTCCCTGCCTCTGGAGGATTGCCCGCCTTCACCACCGATCAAGAGGAAGGCCTCTGCCTTTGTGGATGCGGCCAGCCTCACCAAGAGGTTTAAGTCCCTGCCTCAACCTCCGGGTTTCCGAGACCTGCGCGACACCCTTTCGTCGCATCTGCTTACGAATTCCTTCGGAGACGCGGGTTTCTTCTCGGACGCCAGGTGGCCCTCGGATCCTCAGATCACCTTTCAGCAACGCTGGTACGCGGGTCATTCGCAATCTTTCGCCTGCCCCCTGCCGGAGCTGGATGCCCCGGCCCTGGCCTTTGCAGGTTCCCCTCGCCCGGGCCCCGTTATCCTGAGCCTCGACAAGACTGCCAGCCTCGTGCGGAATGCCCTCGCTTCTGCGGGATTCCTCGATTTGGTGACCCAGACCATCGTTCGCTGTGTGAAGGAAGCCTGGAACCCCGTGACCTCCCCCTTCTTGGCGGACATCCTGACCTTGGCGGTTGCCGGCAACTGGGCGGCGTTTCACACTGCGGTTAACACCATGACGGGGACATCCAATTGCGACCTGATGCGGCGGGATGCTCTTCTCCGCTCCTGTGATCTCCCCCCCCCCCCCCCCCGGACTTGAAGAAGCAGTTGCGACAGGCGCCACTTGGCGGGGAACTGCTGTTCGGACCCACCTGGCAGGCGGTCAAGGAAGCCAACAAGGACTTGTGGCCCAGCCGACCGGCACCCCCCCCCCCCCCCCCCCCCCCCCCCGCTTTTGGATTCCCCGCAAGGCCGCGGGTCGGGCCATGCGGTCCTCCAGACCCGCCCCCCCGCCCTCCGACCATGCGCGGACGTCTTCCACCACGCGCCCCGGCCTTTGGCGCGCTCGACAACGTCCCGACTTGACTCTCGCCCCCACCTCCTCCTGGCCCCGGCCCACTCGTCGCCCGGGGCGGGGCAAGGCCCGCTGACTCTTCGCCCCCTCTGCCTCCACCGACCGCTCCCCGCTCTCCTGTCGGCGGGAGGCTGGCGCGCCACAGCCGGGCGTGGCGTGCGCTGATTCCGGACGACCCCTGGGTGCTTTCCACCGTCTCCGACAGCCTCCGATCTCCTTTCGGTCGCCGCCCCACACCCCCCCCCCCCCTGCGTCGCTCCCCCGTTTGGACCCCCATCCCGACCGACCCAGACAGAGCCGGTGCCCTACGCGACGAGGTGACCTCCTCGCTTCAGAAGGCGGCGATGGAAGTGGTTTTACGGCCCGATTCCCCTGCCTTCTACAGCCGCCTCTTCGTCGTGCCCAAGCCAGGCGGCAAGTGGAGACCCGTTATCGACCTGTCCGCCTTAAACAAGTTCATCGTCGCTCCCCCCTTCCGCATGGAGACGGTCCGAGCGCTTTGTGCCACGGTGCAGCCGATGGACTTTGCCGTCAGCCTGGACCTGTCGGATGCCTACCTACACGTGCCCATGCACCCCTCTACCTGATGGTACCTGCGGTTTGCCTTCTGCGGAGTGATTTACCAGTTCCGAGTGTTGCCCTTCAGTCTCAACCTCAGCCCCTGGGTGTTCACACGGGTCATGGATGCGGTCATCGCCCAGACCAGACGGACGTCCTCCAGCCCGACGTCGAACTACCTCGACGATCTCCTTCTGCGGAACCAGTCGGAAGCCTCCTTGTCGACGGATCGGGATGCGCTCCTGCACCTCCTCGACAGTCTCGGCTTCCTGTTGAACTGGGGCAAGTCCGACCTGGTGCCCTCCCGCCACTTCGTCCATCTGGGTATGGAGTTTCGCACAGACTTCAGCGAGGTACAACTGCCGGAACCACGCATACAGAAGTTGGCGAACCTCGCCCTGCAGCTGACGCAGACGGCTTCCGCCAGGGTGTGCCTGCAGCTCCTTGGACTGACGAGTGCGGCGGCGGACTTACTCCATCTGGGTCGACTGTACTACCGCCCCCTTCAGCTTCACCTCCTCTTCCACTGGCGACCGTCATCGGGCGACCTGGAGACGATGGTACTAGTTCCTTCGATGCTGCTACCGCATCTTCGTCGTTGGGCGGATCCTACCTGGCTGGCGTCGGGAGTCCCCCTCTACACACCGACTCCCCGCCTGTCCCTTTGCGTCGACGCCAGCAGCTCCAGCTGGGGAGCTCACCTGCTTCCGATGTTCACCACGGCCTCCGGCACCTGGCCCTCGGATCTCGCGACGTGACACATCAACTGGTTGGAGCTACAGGCAGTCTGGCAAGCGCTCGGCGCGTGAGAATCCCGCCTGCATCACCAGGAGCTTCTCATAATGTCCGACAACTCCACAGTCGTCGCCTACATTCAGAAGCAGGGCGGGACCCGCTCCCCGTCACTCTGCATTCTTCTCTACCAGATACTTTGGTGGTGTGAAGACTGCGGCATTTCTCTCAGAGCCAGATACATCCCAGGCCATCTCAACGTCCTGGCGGACTCTCTCTCTCGACGCGGGCAGCTACTCCACACCGAGTGGACACTCCCGCCAGACATCTTTCGGATGATCTGCGACCACTGGGAGACGCCCATGATCGACCTCTTTGCCACAAGGTGGAACAACAGCTTCCCCTCTTCGTCTCCCCCATTCCAGATCCACGAGCCTGGGCAGTCGACGCTCTATCCATTCCCTGGGACGGCCTCATCGCTTACGCCTACCCGCCGACGGTGCTCGTTCCCTAGGTCCTGCTTAAGCTCAGAGGTTGCAACACGGTTCTTTTCCTAGTGGCCCCCTTCTGCTGGTCCCGGTCTTGGACAACCGACCTCCTGATCCTGGCATCGGCCCCCCCCCGCTGCGGCTACCCGCTCCGCCCTCGATGCTCAAGCAGCCCCGCCAGGATCTGTTCCACCCGTGCCCCAAGTGCCTCCTACTACACGCCTGGAGATTGTGCGGCAAGCCCTCGCCAACAGAGGCTTCTCAAGTGCGGCGGTGGATGCGATCGCTGCAGCCCGCAGACGCTCGACTAGGCGAGTTTACGAGGGGAAATGGCGCGTCCTCTGCAACTGGTGTGATGCCGAATGACTCTCCCCCATGGACCTGACGGTTCCCGAGCTGGCGGAATTCTTCCTCTGGCTCTTCAACAATCAGCTGTTGGCGCCCATTACCATTCGTGGCTATCTTGCTATGATCGCCGACACGTACCGGCACCTGGGACGTCCTGACCCTGGCGCCTGCAAGGACCTGGCTGATCTTATGGCGCACTTCGGTCTACATCGACCAACCTCCCGCTCCCTCATGCCAAGATGGGACCTGCCCTGGATACTGACGTGGCTCAACACTAGCCGCTTCGAGCCTTTGCAGCTGGCGCGACTGTCGGATGTGACGCGGAAGACATGCTTCCTACTAGCCCTCGCCACAGCGGCCAGGGTCAGCGAGCTCCACGCCTTCTCGACCCATCCCTCGTGCCTACAGTTCCGGGCGGACGGTTCACTACACCTGTTGCCCGACCCGACCTTCCTGGCCAAGACCTGGGTCCCACTAGTCGCTCCACAGGTGGTCACCATCCAAGCCCTGCGGGGACTGAGCTCTTCCCGAGACTTCAGGCAGCAAGATCCGGTGAGAGCTGTGCGTATCTACCTGCGCCGGACCAAGCCTCTGCGCAGGGGCCGCACCCGCCTTTTCCTTCCTCTGCCTCCAGGTAGAAATGACATTACCACCCAGACAATCTCCTTCTGGCTTCGTTGGGTGATCCGCTCCGCCTACCACGACCTCGCCCCTGAAACGGCTGCACACATGAACATCAGGGCGCAAGAGGTCCGAGCCATGGCCGCGAGCCTTGCATTCGACCGCAACTGTGCAGTCAAAGACATTGTGGCGGCGGTGGGCTGGCGTTCGGAGTCTACCTTCGCCAGATTCTACCTGAGGGACCTCTCCGGCCAGCGCGAGAACCTGTCGCTGGTGGGGGATATCATGGCGGCACAACACTCCCTCTCCATCACCCCAGGTGCCGTAGGTAATCTTCGCTAAAATTATCTGGAGGTTGTGCCTGGGAGGGCGGGTCTCGGGGACGTAATGGCTTGTTTAGGGACTTCTTAGCGGCACCCACCGCCTCTTCGTCATTCTTCCTAACAGTAATGTCATCGGTAATGTTGTTTTGAGAAAACAAATGTATTTTTCTTTAAAATATATTTTTTTGAAAAATACTTACCGATGACATTACTCGGAGGACCCTCCCTCCTACCCCGCTGCCGCTGGCTCGCTACGAAACAGAATGGCAAATCAGGTGACCGCGTGCCGGATGTAGAGGGAAGGGAGGCTACCGTGGCTCTGCCTCACTTATAACGCCCCTTGATACCTTCCCTCCTTAAAGGCACACTACCTCAATTTTGGGCTAAAATTAGGCTAGCGAGAACAGTATTCCTAACAGTAATGTCATCGGTAAGTATTTTTCCAAAAAATATATTTTAAATAAAAATACATTTTTCACACATTTACTGACCTTTTGTGACCCTTGACTTTTCTGAGAGGTCATCCAAATTAGTGTGCATAGATAGGTCTTACCATCAGGTATCTCTGTACCAAGTTTGGATTTGAAGTTGAAAATAGTATTCATGAAAAAAACATTTTTTAAAAATAAAAATATGGCCTTTTTAAACCTATTTTTGGATAAACTCATGACCCTTGACCTTTGTGATGGGTCAACTAAATTAAATTTCTGCTCATCAGCTAAGTGAACAAACTGGCGGGATTCAGGTGAGCGGTTGCCCGGATGGGGATGGAAGGGAGGCTACTCGGGATACTGGCTAGGCTTATGACGCCCCTTGTTGCCTCCCCTGCCATATAGGTACACAACCAATTTTGGCTAAAATTAGGCTAGCTAAGACACTATTCCTTACAGTAATGTCATCTGTAAGTATTTTTTGAAAAAATACATTTTAGAGAAAAATTCATTTTTCACATATTTGCCAACCACTTGTGACTCTTGACCTTGCTGAGTGGTCATCCAAATCAGTATGCATAGATAGGTCTTACCATCTCTGTACCAAGTTTGGGTTTGAAGTTGTGAATAGTATTTAATAATAAATAATAATAATTACGGTATTTATAATGCGCTTATCTTATAATAATTATAACTCTAAGCGCGCACTCACAACTCGCGCACGCATGCGCACGCTTTAGACAATGACTCACGTACCACAAATAGTGAAATACATTACGACGGTCAGCTTGGGATGGGGAGTGTGGTGATATAGTGCTAAAACTGTTGAAAGAGGTGAGTTTTGAGGGCGGACTGGAAGGAGGAGAGAGAGTGTTTCTGACGGAGAGAGAGTAGGAGAGTGTTCCAGGTGGATGGACCGAAGACGGAGAAGGAGCGGGGGCCGAAAGTGTCGAGTTTGGTGCGAGGGATGTGGAGGCGGAGAGGGTCGGAAGCAGAGTGGAGGGAGCGGGAAGGTGTGTAGGGGTGAAGTAAGTTGGAGAGATAGGCAGGAGCGCAGTTGTTCAGAGATTTGTAGCAGAGAGACAGAATTTTGTATTGGATGCGTTGGGGGATGGGGAGCCAGTGAAGGAGTTTGAGCAGGGGAGTGATGTGGTCGGATTTTTTCTTTCTGAGGACGAGGCGGGTAGCGTTGTTCTGGACGCGTTGGAGAGTGAAAGTGGTGGAGTGAGGGAGGCCGGAAAGGAGAGAGTTGCAGTAGTCGATGCGAGATAAGATGAGAGAGACAGCAAGTTTGGTGGCAGCTTCGGTGGTGAGGTATTTTCTGATCTGACTGATGCGGCAGAGATGGAAATAGCATGCCTGGGCCGTGGCGGAGACGAAGCTGGTCAAGGACAGAGAGGAATTGAGGATGACGCCGAGGTTTTTGGCCGAGTCAGAGAGGGAGATGGGGGTGCTATCGAGTTGAAGGTGGAGAGAGGGAGGGAGCTGGGAGAGTTTCTGGCGAGTGCCTACCAGCATGGCTTCCGTTTTGTCGTCGTTCAGTTTAAGCTTGTTTGCTGTCATCCAGTTTTATTTGAGAAAAAACATCTTTTGTCCAAATACGGCTACTTTTGACCTATTTCCTGATCTCTTGTGACCCTTGACCTTTCCAATGGATCAACCAAATTAGTATGTGTAAAAAGGTCTTATCATCAGGTAGTTTGGGTTTGAAGTTATGAACAGTATTTGAGAAGAAAAAAAAGTAAATTTTGTCAAAACATGGCTAGTTTTGACCTATTTCCTAATCTCCTGTGAGCTTGACCTTTGAGAGAGGTCATTTAAAGTGGTATGTATAGAAAGGTCTTGCCACAAAGTATCCTTTGGCCAAAGTTTGAAGAATGTGGCTTGAATAGTCTCTGAGAAAATGCTAGCGTTAAAAGTTTACCACGGATGACGGCGGACAGACAACTGACGGACGACCACTGGCCCAGAACATCGACTCACATTTGCGTCGCACGTGAGCCAAAATTCTTTATCATCAGAGCCTACTTCACAAGAAACTTCCGCTAATTATCACTTCTGTCAGCCATAGCGACACAGTCTAGAGTTAGTTATTTGGGTTTAACACTTAGCAGGTGACTAAGGCCATGTCAGGGCAGTGACCCAACTTAGAAACACTACTTGAACACGATATGAAATGGGAAGCCCGTTCATTTTAGCGAATGTCCTGTAACTGTTTTCTGTTATTGTATAAGTACTACAAATATCCACGAATGGGTACTGTACTGTGGGCATCGCGTTCCAAAATACTGTGGGCATCGCGTTCCAAAATGCGACTTACAAGGGAAGCAGACCGGCAGTCGACTCTTCCACGAATGGTAGGCAAAGAGTTAATCTTATCACAAAGCATTTCACCATTTGCAGGAGGTGGATCAGCCATGATAATTGAAAGGGTAGTGTCAGATTAGCATGGTGCATGGTGGATCACCCATGATAATTCAAAGGGTAGTGTCAGATTAGCATGGAGCCAACAGGCGCTCTGACACTATCCTTTGAATTATCATGGTTGATCCACCTCCTGCTATAATCCACCTCCTACTATAATCAAGGGAAACAACACAGAGGGAAAAGGATTGTTAGTGTGTAGAGTTCTAAGATATCAAACACCTATCTTGTGGAAAGTCCCCTCTCACCTGTAACCATCGACAAAAACGGCATTGATGTAGTCAGTCTTGGACAGACTGGTGGAGGGAGTGAGGACTGGCCGGTGGAGGTCAGAGGGCACCACTTCCGGGTACCTGTTTCTGTGGGCGTTGATTGGAAGTAGCGCTGCAGCACACTCCTTCTCTTCCGGTCCACGTGCAAAGCTCTGTAGCAGCTGGAACTGGTCTCGTAAGTAAGTTCGGTCTGTGGTCAGGGGAAAATGGCACATTATAGTGTGTTTGCAATGCTTGTGAACCACATTTTGTTGCAAATATTTTTAAAACGGTGAAAATTAAGTCTTTGAATCTTTATGAAAAGGACATTTTATATAAAATAGGCAATCTTCTCATTAATACTCCCAGTAGCAAAACGTCTTCGGGTCCCATGGTGTGCGGGCCAACTGCGGCCATCATGGGCCCGAAGACATTTTGCTTACTGGGACCAAACTGATTTTTCATAAACAGTATCTACATAAGTCTGCTGTTTGTGCCAGTTCTGGGACAGGTATGATTCGGTCTAATTTGCTCATTTATACCTAACTAAGTTTCTATAAGCAGTGTCTGCACAAGCCTGTGTGCTGCTATTTATCATGGCTGTCGAGCGTGAACAATAGGTCCGATTGTGAGATAAAACGTTTCAAAGTATGGAAACAAGCTGAAAACAGCTTTTCCTGATCCTCTTTTTACATTACGTTGCAATAGTACCAGCATGAATGATGCTCATCTCACAAAATGATGTAAATCATGACAGTAGCATCTGTGTCTCCTTTGCAAGTGTGCATGCGCTAAGGTGGAAACTCTGTTTTATGCTTGTTGTGGCTGAACTACTGCTCTGATTAACCATCTAAACCTCACGACTGCATTTCCAAACTTGTAGAGGTGTTGTCTAACGACCATGTACCGGCTGAAGGAGATGGAGTGATCTACTACTTGCTCAATTTTAGCCTAAGAACCCATTGTGTACCAAACAACCCGGGAGGCACTCGGGGAACCCCCAGAGGGACCGAGAGTTGTCTCCCGTTCCTGCCCTACCGGTTCCCGTCACTAGACCAACCAGTCTGATACTTCGCTCAAAGCAGCAAGCGGGGCAGGTGGGAGGGTCCTCCGAGTCATGTCATCGGTAAGTATTTTTAGAAAAAAATACCTTTTAGAGAAAAATGAATTTATTTCCTCAAAAACATTACCGATGACATGACTTTCTGGAAGAATTGCGATAAGGAGGCGGGTGCCGCGTGTAACTCCCCGAAGGGTAAAACAGCGCCGTCCTCCCTGTCGCAAAGCTCCCGACAATTTTAGCGAAGTGCATACCTACGGCGCCAGTGGCGCCGGGAGGGAGTGTTGCGCCGCGGCGATGTCCCCCACCAGAGCGAGATTCTCTCGCTGGCCTGCCAGATCCCTGAGGTAGAAGCGGGCGAAGGTCGATTCAGTCTTCCAGCCCACGGCTGCCACGATGTCTTTGACAGCGCAGTTTCGATCGAACGCGACGCTCGTGGCCATGGCTCGTACCTCGTGTGCGCGTATGTGAAGCCTCTTTGCTCCCTGAGAGGAGAGGTCCTGATAGGCGGACCGTATGACCCAGCGGAGCCAGGAAGAGATCGTCTGGGCTGTAATGTCATTCCTGCTGGGTCTCAAAGGTAGGAAGAGGCGCGAACGTTCTCTGCGGAGAGCTTTAGATCGGCGCAGATAAACACGAAGGGCGCGCACGGGATCCTGTTGCCTGGTCTCCTGGGGCAAGGTATTGTTTCTTAGCGGCCGTAAGGTGATCACCTGAGGCGCAGTCAGCGGAGACCTGTTCTTGGCAAGGAAGGCAGGGTCCGTGAGTAGTTGGACGGAACCGTCCGCTCGGAACTGTAGGCAGGTAGCGCGCGCCGAAAGCGCGTGTAGCTCACTAACCCGGGAGGCGGTAGCAAGGGCCAGCAGGAAGCACGTCTTGCGTGTCACGTCTGCGAAACGGGCCAAAGGTAAGGGTTCGAATCGGACGGAATTCAACCACGTCAGTACCCAGGGTAGGTCCCATCGAGGGAGGAGTGAGCGGGGAACTGGGCGCTGGATGCCGAAGTGTCCCATAGGTCGGCTAGGTCTTTGCAGGCGCCCGGGTCTGGGTGGCCGAGATGTCGATACGTGTCGGCAATCATGGAAAGGTATCCCCTGATGGAGATGGGGGCCAAGAATTGGTCTCGAAAGAGCCAGAGAAAAAAGTCCGCGAGTTGGGGATTCGTCAGTGCTGAGGGGGTAAGGTCATGGTTGCTGAACCAGGAACACAGGACTCGCCACTTTCCCTCGTAGTCTCGGATGGTCGAGGGTCTGCGGGCAGAAGCAATCGCCTCCACTGCTGCACTCGAGAAGCCTCTAGCGAAGAGGGCTTGCCGCACAACCTCCAGGCGTGAAGGAGGAGCCGCTCCGGGCAAGGGTGAAACAATGGCTGGCGAGGTTGCTCGAGCATGGTGCGCGGGGTGGGAAGCAGCAGAGGGGGGTCCGTGGCGAGGCTGAGGAGGTCGGTAGGCCAGGAGCGGTTCCAGGAGAACGGCGCAACAGGAGGACCGCCGAGCAACCCCGAAGCTTCAGGAGAACTTTGGGCACGAGGACCGTCGGGGGGCAAGCTTGGCCACAAGGCCGTCCCAAGGAATGGAGAGAGCATCGACAGCCCAGGCAAGGGGGTCGGGAATCGGGGAGACAAAGAGGGGAAGCTGGTGATTCCACCTCGTGGCGAACAAGTCGATGTGGGGAGTCTCCCAACGGGCGCAGATCATCCGAAAGATGTCCTGCGGAGAGTCCATTCCGTGTGCAAGAACTGGCCGCGGCGAGAGAGCGAGTCGGCCAAGACATTCAGGTGTCCGGGAGTGTGTCGGGCCCGAAGAGAGATGCCACGGTCCTCGCACCAATGCATTATCCGGTAGAGAAGCATACAAAGGTCGGGGGAGCGCGTGCCACCTTGTTTCTGGATGTAAGACACCACTGTCGTGTTGTCCGAAAGGACGAGCAGCTCCTGGTGCCGGAGGAGATCTACCCAGGACTGAAGGGCTTGCCAGACAGCCTGCATCTCTAGCCAGTTGATGTGAGTGTGCGCAAGATCCGAGGGCCAGGGGCCGGACGTCGAGAGGAACCGAGGAAGAAGATGAGCCCCCCACCCCATGAGGCTTGCGTCGACACAGAGGGAGTTCTGTGGGGGAGAAGAGGCAAGGGGAACTCCCGAGGCCAGCCAAGAGGTGTCGGTCCACCGTCGCAGATGGGGACGCAGCATCTGAGTCACCGGAACCAATGCCGCTAAGTCGCCGGAAGACGGGCGCCAATGCAGGGGGAGATGCAGCTGTAGCGGCCAGGAGTAGAGACGACCAAGGGGAATAAGGTCCGCAGCCGCGTTCAACAGGCCAAGAAGCTGAAGCCAGACTATGGCAGGGGCTGCGTCTTCCCGGGCTAACTGGCCGGCTAGGGCAGCAATCTTCAGAATACGAGGCGAAGGCAGGCGCACCCGATTGAGGTCGGTAGCAAACTCCATGCCGAGGTGCACAAAGCGGCGGGAAGGAGCGAGATCCGACTTGCCCTCGTTGATCAAGAAGCCCAAGTGCGCCAGGAGGCGCCGCAGCGCATCCCTGTCCGCCGTGAGTGCGGCCTCCGACTGGTTGCGTAGGAGGAGGTCGTCTAGGTAGTTCGATGTCGGACTGGAAGAGGACTGTCGACTTGGCGACTACGGCATCCATCAGGCGGGTGAACACCCAAGGGCTGAGGTTGAGTCTGAAAGAGAGCGCGCGAAACTGGTAGACCACACCGTCGATCACGAACCGGAGGTACTTCCTGGAGGCCTGGTGCATCGGAACGTGCAGGTACGCATCGGAAAGGTCCAGGCTGACCGCGAAGTCTCGAGGCTGGACAGCGGCCTTCAGGACCCTGGCGGTCTCCATCCGAAAGGTCGGGGCCGTAATAAACTGGTTCAGCGCCGAGAGATCGATGACTGGGCGCCATTTCCCTCCAGGCTTCGGGACGACAAACGGGCGGCTGTAGAAGGCCAGGGAGTCGAGGCGTCGAACAACCTCCGTGGCGGCTTTCCGTAGAAGGGAGGAGACTTCCCCGCGCAGGGCGGAGGCCTTGAGCGGGTCGCTCGGAATCTCGGTCCAAAGAGGGGAGCGACGCAACGGTGGAGGTTCGCGGAAGGCAATCCGGAGGCCGTCGGCGATGGTGGAGCAAATCCAGGGGTTGCCGGGAAACAGCGAGAGCCAATTTCCGCGGAAAATGGCTAGCCTCCCGCCGACAGGAGACCCCAACGTGGTCGGCGGGGGCTGGGGCGGGGGGCAATCAGGCGGACCGCCCGCGACCTGGTCGCCAGGTGGGACGGGGACAAGCGGGGGCATGGGACCGGGGCGGTCTAGGGCGGCCAAAGGCGGAGGCCCGCTTGGGAGCCAAGGGGGGCGCCGAGGAGGCAGCGGGTCTAGTAGTCCGCGAGGCGCGACCCCCAGCCTGACGGGAGGACGGAAAGCGCTGGGGGGGGGGGGGGGGGCATTGCGGGGCCAGCGGTCGGGGTTGGAGTCCCTAACGGAGGACCAAGTGTCGCCGAAAAGGAGGGGACCACCAAGAGGGGCACGACGTAGCTGCGAGCGCAGCTCAGGAGGCATCCCACGGTAGGCTAGAAGGAGGGCGTCTCGACGCATCAAGTCGCAGTTGGCGGGCGCCGCCATGGCGTTGACTGACAAGTGGTAGGCGGCGCGATTCACGATCTCCGCTTTGGCCAGCAAGTCACCCAGGAGGGGCGTGACTGAAGGATGCCAAAATCGGCCGGCGCTCGGCCCGAGGGCCGGCTGAGGGCAGCTACCGCTACCTTACCTCCGAGACGAAGCGGGAACGGGGGAAGGGGCCTCCATACACCCGTCACAGCACCGGAGGGGAGCAGCAGAAAAAGCAGCGGCGAGAATCAGAAGCAGGCAGCGAGAAGAGGAGGCTGGAGCGCTAGAAGGCCTAGAAAATAATAATAATAATAATAATAATACATAGTTTTTATATAGCGCCCTTCCCCACGAACAGCAAGCTCGGAGCGCTTTACAGCACATAAAAAATATTAAAAAGGAGAAAAATTAGAACGCACTCACTCTTTAAATAAACATCTGCTCGCACCATGTAGGCGCATTCCTAACACGAAACACACACACACACACACACACACACACACACACACACACACACACACACACACACACACACACACACATAGCCTATCAACATGGGGAAACAACCAACATTTCCAGGCAGCACATCCAGACTAAGCTAATCTTGATATGCTACCTGGAAAAGATGGGTCTTCAAATTTGTTTAGAAGTGGAGGCTGAGCACACGAGAGAGGCGGCAACGAGCGTAGGTGAAGAAGACTGGTCAAGGTGCAGAGCGGGAGCAAGGCAAAACAACGTCTTCCCTACGCGAGCGAAGTAGCAAGACTAGTTGGTCTCGTGACAGGAACCGGTAGGGCAGGAACAGGAGACAACTCTCGGCCCCTCTGGGGGTTCCCCGAGTGCCTCCCGGGTTGTGTGGTAACACAACGGGTTCTTAGGCTAAAATTGAGCAAGCAGTAGACACTTCCAGAAAGTCATGTCATCGGTAATGTTTTTGAGGAAATAAAGGGGTGACCACCCAAAGATTATGTAACCATAAGCAAACAGTTTGTCTCCTCTTGTTCAAAATGACTTCATGAGAAAATAAAACTGCTGATACGATAAAGATTGAAAGTTCTTGCATGCTTTTCATTTCTCACATCGTGAGAATCTGCAAAAATAATTTTAAAAAAGTGGGAGGGAGACTTGACAGGTATGCCATGGTAGACAGTCAAACTTGTAACAACTATTTCCCGAGCGGGTTGTAGTAAAAGCAACTGATAGTGAAACAGGTTTACTTGTTTTGTAGTTTTTGCGAGTCCACTCATGGTACTTTGGTTTGAGTGTTTGACCATCCACCATAGTGTCTCCAGCGTGAAACTCCTCGAAGATGGACTCGTAAATAAAGACGTACTGCTTGTAGGTGCGCACCATCAGGGGACGTTCCTTGCGCATCTTCCGCACAAAGGAAAACACGCTGATCCGGCCTGTGGACACACACACATACACACACACACACACACACACATGTGCACATGCATGCACACAGACACACAAGCATGCACATGAGGTGCAAAAAACAAAACAAAAACAACAAAGACTGCTTTCTTCGTGCAACAATATAATTTATAAAATATAGATAAAAAATTGTTCAGCCGCTTCCATGCAAGACGATCTCAATGTTCTACATATTTAAAATCCCATGCCAGGACCAGGTAGGATATACTACTGCAATTAAATGTGTGAGCATACGAGTGACACATTTAGGTCAGCCTCAGAGTGTACAGTGGTATCTGATATAACGCACTCTGGTCTATGACTCCCACAGTGATGCCCAGTCAGCAGTCCTTGGGGCCTGAAGACCTTTTGATCACCAATTACAATGATTTTTCTATACAATGCGATTGCAAATAACATGGTCTGTCTTTATGGCTCTCGTGTATCTCGATATACTGAGGCTGACCGGTATTAATGAGCCCTGAGCTTGAAATTTTAAAATTTGGGAGTTGTCTTCTAGTTCAAGATATAGAACAATCATGGTAATTTAAAGCAGGTGTCAGAACAGTTGGCACCGTGAGCTAAGCACCAAGCTAAATACCCTCTGCATTATACCGCTCAATGCGAGTATATTAGAGAGCATACCCTCTGCATCATAATGCTCAATGCGAGTATATTAGAGAACATACCCTCTGCACCTCAATGCGAGTATCTAGAGAACATACCCTCTGCACTATACTGCTCAATGAGAGCATCCACAGCAATGAAGACCCCTGTCCTGGCCACGCCCGTCCCACAATGCACCAGAATCGGCCCTGGGTCATCCCCGTGGTATTGGCACACCTGATACACAAATACAGTGAACTTGCGATATAAATAATTCCTTGGGGGTCCCATTTTCTGCTGTTGTTAATATTCAAAACAACAAAGTTTGTTGTAGTTCCAATTGTAGCAATTTTTATAGAAAAAAAAATGTATGGTTAGGACTAAACAAGCATCATTATATCTGACTTTTGTTATTCATGGCATTGTTTTCAACAAAATTGACTGTACTCACATTACCCCAGTGAATGTTACAAGGTTTCAATCAGGTGTTACCAGTGAAATAGCATGGTTAATGGGGACATGAACTCAAGCAGTCATTTTGTCTTGTTTCACTCTTTTAGTAGATCACGGTTGTTAGTACAGGCATATTTTGGGATTAGAGAATGATGGTTAACAATATTAAGCCTATCAGCAACAAGGGGGCCACCATCTTGCGAGTTTTTCTTAAAGTAAGAACATGAAAGACTACAGCGTGTGACATTATTGTTTTTCTAAGCCTTGGCAAATTAATGCCTGCATGAAAATGACACAATACCAATAATGACTCCTGGGTGAATTACATGTACATGATCCCACCACAACTTAGCATCCCTAAGTGAGTCCCTTCTTTCTGCAAGAGAGAGATTCTCATGAGCCCCTGCAGTTGCTGGGCCTCATGAGAATATATATTTCTTGCTGACAGGAATCAGATCCAAAACTGACATCAGTGTTTGATCAAGTTGAGGATAAAATATACACTGTTTTATTTCCTATGTCCAATTACTGTGGCACAAACTGTACCAAGTGACCTCACTACAAAAACTAATGGCAGACTTCTTGTAGCAGTCTTCCTGACATGTCTTGCCTTGGATACCAGTTTTGTTCCATAAAAGAGCACCAAAATGTTCTAACATGCAAAGTTCCTTAGTGTTGTTTGAAACAATAGGCGCACTACTGAACGTTATTTGTAGCACACATTTGCAACTAGACATTGCATAAAAACCATTAAAGAATTTTTTTTTTGCAAAATTGAAATGCACATCGGTGTTCTACGCGACTATTTCACTGAAGGTCTATTCTACAGTCTTTTGAGGCAAATAGTCACTTACCTCTTCCACTGCATTATTCTGACAATTTGTAGACAATGCTGCTGGGCGTGCAGACATGTCATGAAAGATCTTACATTACATCATAACTCTGTTATTATTATTTTTATGTCGGTCCTATCTGGTGCCAACCAGGTCAACAGATTTCAGCTTGATTTTTTTTATAAAGTTATAGTGGATGAATGAAAACAAATACCTTATTGGTAGTAGTGATTTGCTGTATGGATCCTTGTAGGCCTTCATGAGGTCAAAGTAACCATTGTAACCCTCAGGCCTTTGGCCTACAATGGTTACTTTGACCTCATGAAACTAGGCCTACAAGGATCCGTACAGCAAAGAACTACTACTAATAACTTACATTATTCCACCACACCTGAATAGTACCTCAGTCCCCCCTTCCATCTACCAGAGGCACAGAATCTCATGGGCCACTGCAATTGCTTGTGAGATTCTGTGTCCCTTGCTGGCCAACACTGGTTCAAGGCATCTGTCAAAGGAACATAGTTACAAAGTGGTCTAAGCAAGAGGCATAGATCCTTGTGAGGCCCCGCGAGAGGGGGGGGGGGGAGGGGCATCCTGTGGATCTAAACCTCTTGCAGCTGGGTGGTGCAATAGGTGATCCCGCTTCAACTGATCAGGACAAATTAGACACCCCACTTAGATACTTGTGTCAGTCCTGCATTCACTGGGAATTTGTCTTTCCATTCAATTTGCACAGCTCCTTGAAGAAATGGAAAATAACCTATCATGGAACAGGGCTCGGGAAGCTGATGTCATCACGCCAGTCGTGGTGGCCATCTTGTGAGGATACGGGACTAAGTGCTCATAGGGAAATCGCTGTTTGTGTAATGTCAGCAAAGTCCTGACATACTATAAGCAATAACAGCAAGTCTTGCCATCACTGTAGGAAACCGCTCACCAGAATCTGTTTGTGTTTGTTTCCAAAGAGGAAGAAAAATTAAGAAAAATGTGTTGAAACACTATTTTGCTACTATCTCAAGACTGTGGTATCCTCTTAAGATGGCGGCTGACGCGCCGACGCTGCTAGGCAACGCGGGGAACTTCCCGAGCCCTATGAAACCTTGCTTACACGGACATTGTCCACCATGTTTGAGTGGTGTAGAACCCAGAAACCCCATGATTTGTGAAGTTTTCTGTAGCCTGTTTCTAATTCTTTGCCCATGCATATATATATATATATATATATATATATATATATATATATATATATATATATATATATATATATATATATATATATATATATATATATATATATATATATATATATATATATATACTCAGATTTAATTTATAGAGCACAAGACCATAATCTGCCATAATGACATTACTTAAAGCTATAACAGATGACTCTAATTGGATTCATGGCTAGCAATCACTTTTGCAGGTATAAAGGATAAAGGTGGCACGGTGGTAGCTTGGCATAGGGATCAGTACGTCAAAGAAGTTGAAGGTCACTTACAAAACGGCGAGTTCTACCTACCTATCACTGCTAAGACAACTGGCCGCATCTGACAACAGAGTAGTGAGGCAAACCATTACCATTGCCATAATGAGGGAAAATTACCATCGCAGGCCAGTTCACTCGTGGTGAGGGAACCTAAGGAGCCAAGATTCTATGTCCTCCCTAAAATCCACAAACCAGACACACCAGGTCATCCCATTGTTTCGATTGCTCTTGTCCCACAGAGCTTATATCCCAGTTCATCGACTACATCCTCCAGCCCTTGGTCCCGGCTCTTCCCACATATGTAAAAGATACAAACCATGCCCTTCACCTTTTGGATTGCTTCACCTTCCCTGATGCAGCAACACACAAGATTTTGTTCACTATTGACATAGAGGCTCTTTACACCAACATCCCCAATGAAGACGGTCTACTAACATTGAAACATTTCATCTGCAAACATCATCTGAAGATCGACATCATAACCATCCTCCGCTTAGCTGAACTGGTGCTGTCTATGAACTCCTTTCAATTCATGGGTCAGCACTACAAACAGAAGAAAGGAGTCGCCATGGGAACCAAAATGGGGCCCTCCTATGCCTGTGTGTTTGTGGGCTACGCGGAGGAAAAGATCTTCACCCAATACACAGGACCACTGCCAGACCTCTTCAAGCGCTACATCGACGACTGTATGGGCGTCACCTCAAGAAGCATGGCTGAAACACTACAGTTCATCAACTTTATCTCATCATTTCATCCATCTCTCCTATTCACGCGTGAGACTTCTGAGGAGTCTGTGCCCTTCCTCGACATCCAAATATCGACCAAAGCCGACTCTGACAAACTCCATACTACCGTCCACTACAAGCCCACCGACGCCCACTGGCGCCCACACTTATCTGCAGTTTTCATCAAGCCATCCTGACGCCACCAAAAACGGCATCCCATTCTACCAATTTCTGCGACTCCGTCTGATCTGCAGCAGCAATGATGACTTCACTACACAGACACAAACGATGGCCACTTTCTTCTCATACCAGGTTTACCCGCAAGACATCGTCAACACCGCTCGTTTTAAAGCAGAAGTGAAGCTTTGCGGGAGAAAACTCACAGCGTTGCAGAGGACTGGCCAGTCCTGTGTATCACGTATCATCCTCGCAACATCCCCATCAAAAACATTTTCCTCAGAAACTTCCACATCATTCAGAATGATACAGTATTGAAAGACATATTTCCTGAGCCTCCGTTGTTAACTTACAAACGTGACACAAACCTACGTGATCATCTTGATCACAGTTCACTTCGCGCATCTAACACCTTACCACCTGGCACACACCCTTGTCAGTAACCACACTGCAAAGCATATCCGTACATCACCCGTCATCACCGGACCCTTGTCATCTTTCACTGTCCACCGATCATTCACATGCTAGTCATCAGATATCGTCTATGTCATCTCATGTTCTCACTGCCCAAAGATGCTGTATATGGGGGAGACATACCGTACACTCCCCAAACGCTGCGAGGAGCATGTTTGTTCGAACCGCCTCGGATACAACAACCAGGTTGGACGTCATTTCAAGGAACCTCCTCATAGCCTCACACATTTCAGCATATGCATCCTTTGGCAAAATACATCCAACTTCATCCGCCGCAAAATGACAGAATCCCCTTTTCGCGGACAGGCTTGAACATTCGCCCCTAGGGACGTATGCTTGGGCTGATGGGTGGTTGGTGCCAGACTTGACCTCACTGCTGATATTTGATGCTACCATTGATACTTGATGCTACCGTTCAGTAGTGTGTGTGTGTGTGTGTCCGTATGCATGTACATGAGCGGCAGCAAGCACGAGTAAACTTGCGAATGTATGAAGTGACGTGAATGTATATAGACGTAAGTTTTGTGCTACGTGTTTTGTGTATGTGTATTTGTGTCATTATGTATCTTCTTTTTTTTTTTTATATCATTCTAAATTTTCTCAATATAGGATGACATCTTTTCTTTCTATCGTGTGTTCTTTTCTGTTCTACATTGTTTCCACATCACCCAGGAAAAGGTTCTTTGATCCAAACGTTGTGTTTCATGTATCTAATTTAAAGGGTTTTCAACCTCTATTTTCTGTTTTCCTTTCACTCTTGCAGATATATTAGAGTTTAACACCGAGCAGGAAAACTAAGACCAGCTTACTGCGTGATCACTCCTGCGACATGCTTGTGCTACTTATATTAAAATGTTATCGTAAGAATAAAATGCTGTTTATACCACTGACACAGAAAACACTGGTGTACATGTGTTACGGCATAGTAGGAGGTAAAGTCATTGGCACTGTTAGTGCCCAACTCACTGAAACTTGCAATACACAGTAGCCGGCGGCGCGCTGGACTGTCATGTCCATTGAGTGATGAGAACTTATGCAATTCTTCTAGGGCACACTAGCCATGCAAGTCGCGGGGACCATGCGGGTTGGTTTAGGGCCCTAAGTGGCCCTCTCAGTTTGGCCAAGTCGCTCTGATGTTTGGTCAGTCGCGCTGAAGCTGGTCCACTCGCAGACCAGTACATAGCCTTGGTCCGCTGTACCACGCAGATGAGGATGTAGATCAGTGACCCGCGGTCAAACAGGTTACATGCAATTTTCTACATATGTCGGCATATGGCCGCAGTTGGTTCTAATGTATGCCAAGAACCACTGTTTCCTTCAGAAAATCAATTTCGCTTTCTTCTGACAGCTCTACAATAATGACTTTCTTACTGTGACATCACACATAACGCAATTTAAGCATCCCAGGGCCTACCTACTCTACTGATGTTGCCGTGAGACCGCCTGTCACTGAACATCGCCGGAACCCAGGGCAGCCGCTTGACGATTATGAAAGATAAGTGTTCATTTCTTTATACATGATGCATCATGACGTTACCGATCTTAATGATTAATTACTGACATGATAAATTAGAAAGCTATGAAATAAAAAAGGAACAAATCAAACAATGATACATATCTACTTCAATAGCAATAGAGTTTCTCCTGTGCCGTACGAAAGATGCGATGCTTTTGTTATGTCGTGAAGTTACTTTTCAAGTGTTTTCTACTATTGCTGTGGCAGAATGTCAGCCACATAGAAGGCTAAGCCCTTGTTCGAGTTTTCCAGTGCCACTGATCCACATATGCTGGTGTGATGGCGTACCTCAAAAGACGGCAACAGGTACAACATTGTGTTCACTGGTTGGACAGTTAACGTGATGACAAGCAAATTATATGACAGTCTGCGTGAACAAGTATACACTGCAAGACTGATAACAGATATATTCATTGTGCAACAGAACAGTATAATCTCCAATGGACTGGTGTATCGAGTTACTACAGTACATAATTGGTATTGTTACTACAGGATACATCATGATGGAATGAGGACTAGCGGAATGTGGTCCTGATGATACTAACGGTATACGTCCATTTAATAACAGTGCAACAATCAGATGGAGTGCTGAGAATCGGATAACAACTATTCCAAGTACTGACAAACAGTTCCTCACTTCTTGCCATTGCTCCTGCAGCAAGTCTGCGTAATGTGTGCATGTTGTGAAACTACTTCAGTGTGTTGCTTTCCAAGCAGAAAGACCAGTACAGTGTAGTTGTGACACCTCTTCATTCAACACGGACATACATATGGCTCAAGGGCAGTTTTTTTGTGGGTACGTTCACTAAGCTCTGCTAGTAAACGCTGGGCATTTTTACCCACCAAAAACACTGAAACTCTGCTTGACTCTGGAACATTCTTCTCGTGTTCCATGATATCTGCTGTAACGTGACCACCGTGACATGGCCTTAGTTGCCTGCTTGGCATTTAAACCTAAATAACTATCAATTGATGTAATGTGAACGTGCCCCCTTACGCCCAAACCTATTGTTGACTGATGTGTGCTTTTATAGTAACTATTGATTGGTTTCACTGATTGATATGGTTGCTGACACAATATGATATTGATGTGCTGTAAAAAAAATGATAATGGTGTTTTCAGTTTGAAGTGTGGAACAAATTAAAATTTTATCATAAGATTAAAATGCTGCAAGGACAAAATGGCCAGTGAGTGCTGGTCATTAGTACTTTTTGTCGCTATGATTCCTACAAGAATCATCATGACAAAATATGCCCCTGATAGTCAAAGGTTGAAATGTATATTTGTAACTATTGTTTTCCCAACAACAAACAAGATATAGATGGGATGAACCATAACCCACAAAGTCCCTTCTATATGAGAGCTGTCCTCGCTGTCAATGGTCTCTAAATTTTGTCTTTGACCTGATTCTGATGTTGAATTATCTCC
The DNA here is from genome assembly GCA_036245525.1 of Semisulcospira habei. Taxonomy (NCBI): domain Eukaryota; kingdom Metazoa; phylum Mollusca; class Gastropoda; family Semisulcospiridae; genus Semisulcospira; species Semisulcospira habei. The sequence goes on from BTPG01000004.1 coordinate 163,623,183, forward strand.
TATTGAAAAAGCCTCGCAGATCTGCCAATGCGTCAATGAGTTCTATAAGGGGCGCAGGACATACGCATCATTGATTTGTCAAACGTCATTTTCATGACGTAAGTTTTAGTTTTTACGTAATTTTATATTCTACGTGATATAAGTTTCATTTTCACTTTATAGGCTTGAGAAATTGGTGACAAAACTAGAACTTCACCGTATAATTTCAGTCTTGCTATAATTTGTGTGAAAGCAGGTTGACTTTACCTTGCTACATGATATACTAAGTACACGGGTCACCTCCATGCTCTTCTGAAAGCGTGTCGATGTGTGTATGCGTGTTAGTGCGTGCGTGCTCCAAACATCTCCAAGAGGCATAGATCCTCATGCACCTGGAGGGTGCATGAGGATCTATTCCTCTTGGAGATGCGCACGTTTGTGTGTGAGAGAGAGAGAGCTGTGTGTGAGAGAGAGAATGATGTCATATTTAGAGTATTATGTCAGTGTCTGCGTGGTGATGGAGTTGCCTCTTTTACGTCACCACCACTGTCTGACTTTCTCTAGAAGTAAAGGGTTTTTAGTGTTTTAATCCTTTTCTGAAAAGAATAATTTTTACTAAAGAAGTTGAAAGGATACAAAGCTGGCTAACGAACTCATCCAATGTCTTTCTCCAAACTAGCTATGTGCAAAAGTTCAAGTAAATATGACAAGAATTATGGACTCTAAGCTGGGTCAACCGACTTTCTATAAACGGTTGTTTATGTCTTCAATGAGACATTCAATTACAATATGCTCGGAGGCTCTCTTAGCCACCCACTAAAGAAAGTATTTCGCCAAGTTTCAAGCTTGTGTGTACAGAAATATCGGAGATTCTCTTGTTTACATACATATGCACACACATACATACATACATACGCACATACGGCGCTTTGCGCCAAATGTACATTCAGGAATGAGGTTAGCGTAACTAGACATGATGTAATTTTTATCTTGTTTATCTTGCCTTAAAGGCCCCGCTACACGAGCCCGGTTTTGAGGCCGATTCCCGATCAGTTTTCGAATCGGTAGGCGATCGGGCCGGACTAAAAAACGTGTTTACTGCCACACGTTCTCCGATTTTTTTTTTAGCCGACCGGTTTGAACCGGAAGGTCAAGGTCGCTAAAACAGCTTCCTGTTCTGCAAAATGGCTGATAGTTTTGACAGTGACGATGATGTGCTTGCATTAGCAGCAGTTTTGCATCATATTCGGAAGAAAAGGGCGAAGCATCGGCAACGAAGGTGGTGGGTTCGACCATGGTTGAGCCGGAGACCGACCCTTGGGGCGTTTCAGTGCCTACTGAACGAGCTGCGAAATGAAGACGCGGCAGAATACGCCAATTTTCTGCGCCTGGAGCCTCAACATTTTGACTTTCTGTTTGAGGCTGTCCGGGAGGACATTCAGAAGAAAAATACCGTCATGCGCAGGAGCATTGAAGCTAGAGAACGCCTTGCAGTGACACTTCGATTTCTGGCATCAGGTAGCTCAAAACTTTTTACATTTTGTAAAACTATTTTGAGGTAACACTTTATTGTTTAGTGGCAATAATTAATAGGAAAATAGTTTTGGGCATTTAGGCATGCATTATTAGTGCAAGAGTGAATGTCAAATGGGGCATGCACAATTACCTCTGCAAGGAATCTAATATGTATAATTTTTATTATAATAATTTATTTTATAAAATAAAGTGTGATTTCGAAATTAGTAGTCTGCTCTAGTTGCTCACATGCATGCACACAGACACTTGCGAGTAATGAAGTAATAACTTCATGACATCAGCAGTTTAGTTTACATTGTCAGCATGTGAATCATCAAAATGTCGACATGCACTGATGCAGGGCACAGTGTTTAAAGTTATGAGAGTGTTCACCTCAATATTAAGGCTTTATACTCTCTTCTTTGGTCATGCTATTATTATTAAAAGTGTGAAAATATTTGTGTGCTTTCACTTTCAGACCAACTTTAATGAAACATCTGCTAATCTAAATTTTACAGAAAGAAAGCAGCTGTTTGCAAGACAGATTAATTTATAAAATTAAATCAGAAAATGTACATTTTCTTACGGGCATATTAATTAGTATTGGTACCATGAAGAGCTGCAACAATGTGCTAAACATTTTACCACCCACTTCATACGTTTTTCCTTTTATTATAATAAGGTAAGAGATAATTTATGGGCCTCTGTTGCAAAGGTAAAATTTAATTTTCATTTATTAGTAGTAGTAGAGATTGGGTTTAATTTCTTTTATGTATCTTATACTTTAGGGTCTAATGATACATGTATGACTAAAATCCAGTCTTTATCATAGTAATCGTGGGTTTGTTGGACCAATCATGCAGCCTTGCAACAAGCACATTTGCAATTGTCAGCATAAATTCATAATTGTATTTAGTTATGGTATAGTGTTTTAATTTGAGTTCTAAAATGTGTGTATGTGATTTAATTATCTTGCCGTTACATGTTTATTGTTTGCATGTGCACAATGGTGAATGTGTAAACAGTATAGCATGAGCCTGTATTTATAAAGAATAAGAGAATAGCAGATAGATGAAGGAGACCAAACTACACAGTACAGAATAAGAAAGCAGTTGTTCAAGATTACGCTCAGCACAGACATGAAGAATTTTTAGAAGATAGACATCATGTCACTGCACACACTCAAAGTCAAACATTTTGTAATTTTTATTTAAACTTTGAAATGTCATGGAACTTTAACTTAAGGCAGATGAAAACACTGACTAAGCATTAAAATGGAAACATTGTAATAGGTGTGGTTTTCTTTTCAGTTCCCAAACAGGTCTTTAATGACATGCTCTAGAAACTGAGTAACTTGTGCTAAATAAGGTACTGACATGCTAAACATAAAGTTAACAGATCTGTCAGTCTCTGCAGTTATTTTTGTCAATACTATTTACTATTGTCACTTTCTGGTATTTTAAGATGCATTTTTAAAATGAATATTGAATTATAATTTACCACAGTTCTCTCCATAAAATACCTACTGTGCCTGGTATTATAACTGATACAATTCATGTTTTTTCACATGTATGACACCCACCCGGTGTTTTACTCTTTTAGTTCCCAGGGTCACCCTTGTCAGCCCCACAGGGTGGGTTTTCCCCTCTTTCTGGGCATGTGTTTCTGTCTACCCTTGGTCCATTCACCTGTATTTACCTTTTTTAAACTCTCCCTACTGTCTGCGCTGCCTGTAGCTCTTGATGTTGGATGTGTGTTGCTAAATGGTCTTAGCTTTATTTAGGCCCCATGTCGTAGGTTTATTTAACGTATTGGACCAGCTGGCGACATACATTCAATATTCTTTTTTCCCCCCCCACAAGCAGTGCAGGCACGTCCTGAGAAAGTCTTGTTGCTGTCAGGATGTTAAGCAATGTACAATCAATCAATCACATATATGTATGCATTATTTTACAGGTGACAGTTTTACCTCCTTAAGCTACCTCTACCGAATAAGTCGGCAGGCATTGGGACAAATCATTCCTGAGACCTGTGAGGCTATCTACAAGGCACTGTCTGAGAAGTACCTAAAAGTAAGTAAAACGTCTACTTGGTGAACAAACAAAAATGTAAACAATAAATAAGAAAAAGAAGACAAAACATAACAATATCAATAATAACGGAAGGCAATGATACACAAAAATTACAACGAACACATGTACATTTGTTGCGAAAAAAAATATTTTTATAAGCCACGATCTGAAGCATGTGCAAAAAAACAAACATATTACAAGCGGATCTGCCAATTGTTAGAGACAGCGAAAAACATTTGTGGAAAATAGTGACCTTGAGCTGTGAAAATGCACCAATACGAATGATGTAGCATGCTTAGCAGTAGATAAAGTATCTGCAAATTAAAAATTATGACTTTTGGTTAAGTTATTCTTGAGATAATATAACACGTGTGTTGTAAAACAAAAGTGATATTCGGAGCGACAGGTCATATTACATAGTCAAATTTGGCCAGTTCAGGCAGTCAGAGGACCGGTGTTTTTCAAAATAATTTTTGTCTTGTTTAAAAATGTGTAGTAGGACTGAATGTTGGAATTTGCTGGAAATGTCCGCTTAACTGAGAGGAGACATGTTTGGTGCTTTGATTCATACCACCCTGAGCTTATCCAATGGAGAATTGTGGGCCTATGTTGAGTTGCCGTTGACGTAGTGATTTGAGGAGCACGCTGATTTCAGCTGTGCTTGGGTGTGGGATTGGTAAGGAACCAGTTTCATAATCAAGAAATGAGACGGGTGATGTGCTGTTGTTTTTTTTATTTTGTGCATGGCAAATGTGCAGCTGGTGTGCAGTAGTGTTTTTTAGGGAGACTGGACAGTAGGGAAACGGCACTGTAGTCCGTGACCTGTCAGGTCACCACATGCCATATGTGACATAGATCGAAAACTGGTTTAATGTAACCATATCATTGAGTTTGGACGTTTGCTGTTGGAAAACTGAAAAAAATCATGAGAAATTGGAAATTTTGCCAAGAAATTGCTGCGTTTGCAGTTTTTTAGGCTTTTTTGCATGTTTTGCATCGCAACACCCTGTTTACCTGCACTGGGAGCTATGTTTAGTGTGTTTTTTCATTTATTTCTCGTCTTAAGTTACTGGTAGTCATGAGTCTGACCTTTGACCCTGAGCTGTGACCTATGACTTTGATTTTGAAAGGGGTGGGGTTTGGGGCGTTCAGTTTGATAAATGCGTAAAAAAAAAATGCAATCTTTTAGTTATTGAAGTTGTGGGGTGGGTGGAGCAGGGGGGTGGGGGGGTGGATTGGAGGTAGGGGGGGGGGGGGAGGGGGGCTTAAGGTCAAATGTTAAGATGAAAACTACAAAAAAACAGTGTCAGCATGTGCATTTCAAAAGACAGCCGACCTCAGAGTGAAATAAGCCGCCAAAATAATGTGACATGCAGAAGTGTTATTTTGCATGATCCTGCTACACTGGCTGCATCTGAGGTGTCATTCTGCTGTAATGGTCATGAGGGATGTCACTGGTGTCTATTCTGAGCCAAACATAAGCATTTGTACACTGCATAAAGCTCATTTAAGTGCATTGTTATGGGAACAGCAGTTGCAGTCAACAGTACAGTCTTTTACAGGAGTATTCAAGTTTGGCACACACATGCCTACTGCATTTGCAACATGAGTTGAGCTGTTTTGAGACTCTGACAAGTGTTTTTTACATAAAAATGAACTGTACATAACCATTTTTCTCTGCTACCTCCTAAATAAGCATTCCAGACACTTGTCTGGGTATGCGGTGTGTCCCGCGTAGCATAGTTTTGGCTGTTTTTTTTATATTTTGTGCATGACAAATGTGCAGCTGGTGGGCAGTAGTGTTTTTTAGGGAATTGAAAAATTAGGGGATGACTGGGACTGACTTGGTAGCTACTGGACAGTAGGGAAACGGCACTGTAGTCCGTGACCGACAGACCAACCGACCGACTCCATTTACCTTGACCTTTGAGATAGAGTAAATATGATGACCACTACCTAAGTAATGTTTCTATGAATTTTGGTCAAAATCCGTTCAGTGGTTCTTGAGATATGGCTTCCAACGGACCGACAGTTGGCTCCTTCTGAAATGAAATATAACAAAACTGCTAAAGCACGTTTTTCAACTTTGTTTGCTTTACTTAATTGCATCATTTATCATTATTAAGATTGACAACTGACATTTGACTAATCAGTTGTCGCAAAGTTCATGCCTCTTTGCTGCATGCAGAAGATCGATCATGTCCATTTTTAAAAGTTCTCTAGTTCTCTCGCTCTGGAGGCTGTCAAGGTCAGCAGCTAATGCTCTTGCCCAAACCATGGTCCTGCTCTCAACCAGCGTGCTGCTCTTATCCATCATTGCAGACCTTTTTGCAAAGTATTGGTTTACACCATCCAACACTGTATCTGGGGGACTATGATTGGCAGTGGTAATGTTACGTCTTTTTCTATTTGCTGTAGTTGTTGGACTTGGACTTCTCTGGTCCTGCTGAGACCCTTGCATTTTTCTGTTTTGAGTGTTATGTGGTGAATCCTCCTGAGTGTCAACCTGGCTGCTTATCCCCTCCACTGCATCCTGTGCATCGAACAGCTGTGATTCTGGGCTTTGCTGCTCTGGGCTTTGTTCCTGTGCTTCTGGATATTGCTGCTGAAACATATTTAAACATAATTTTTACAAAAATACTACATAGTAAACATATATGTGAATGTGATATACTAACTTTCTACACATTTTTTTGTGTGCAGGTTCCAAACACAGAGGAGGAATGGCAGACAATCAGCAATGACTTCAGAACGAAGTGGGCCTTTCCAAATTGTATCGGCGCCATGGATGGCAAGCACATTGCTCTGAAGGCACCAAACAACAGTGGCTCCTTGTTCTATAATTACAAGGGATTTCACAGCATTGTTCTTTTAGCTGTGGTAGATGCTCACTATCGCTTCATCCTGTATGATGTAGGAGTGAATGGCCGCCACAGTGATGCAGGAATATTTGCCTCATCAGAAATCGCAGCTGCCATTGAGAACAACAACATACCGCCACCAAAACAGCTACCAGGTTGGCATACTGCACTGCCACACGTGATTGTAGGAGATGAGGCCTTTCCGCTGAAACCACATCTCATGAAGCCGTTTCCCAGCAGAGGCCTCACCATGGACCAAAGAGTGTTCAACTTTCGACTCAGCCATGCCAGACGAGTATCGGAAAATGCCTTCGGCATCATCGTGAACCGCTTTGCAGTCCTTGCCACCAGGATGTGCTTGCAGCCAGCTGCTGCAGAGTCTGTCGTGCGCGCATGTTTGGCACTTCACAACTTCTTACGAACTGAATGTGATGTGCGATATGCACAAGAAACTAGAAGGACCAGGGTGTGTCAGTGGAACAGAGAAATGAGCAACCAAGGAGGAAACAGGAATGCATTGGACGCTAGAGATGTGAGAAACAGTTTTCAGGACTATTTTACTACAGTCGGAGCAGTTGACTGGCAGTGGGATAGATGCTGAGCCACTACGGGAAGGAAACAGCACCTGTAGTTGAATCTTAAACTGTACTTTCTTACATCAGAGTGTGGTAAAAGTAGATTTCTGAAGTGACATTTTGAAGTCATGCAGTGGTTGTAACACCAAAGGTTCTGATATATTTTAAGGGTTTTAAAAGTGTTGCGATGAAGATACTGTTGTAAGGAAACTTTGTGTTTGTACACTTTTGCATCTTGCTTGCATGCGTGCGTGTGTGTGTGTGTGTGTGGGGGGGGGGGGGGGGGGGGGGTTGCGTGCGGTGGGCCACGGTGCCGATGTGCATGCTTGTATACAATCACATTTCCGATACAGTGATAGATGGGATAAAACAGCAATAATATATTTTACACACGGCTGTGCAGAACCACACTTTTACAACTTTAGGAGTGGGCGGGTGCCGCTGAGTGCAAGATAAGCCATCTGTGGCTGTAGACGGGCGCCGTCAGTGCCGGCACACTGCAGAGGAAAGTGTTGGTAACTAAACATTCACAAAATGTTTGTTGTTTTTTTTTCTATCAAGGATGTCATCATAACGTGAGTGTAAATTGGTAGCTGATAAAACTGGCTTTTTTTGTCATACAAAACATGCCCATGCTGCTTACTACCAGCACACATTCATGAGCAAAAAAAATTACATTTCATATTTGCAGTACAATAAACATGCACTGACAAAATAAAGCGTTAACTTTTAAGCACAATATGATGTGCATGCCATTTTTCTGTGGGATGAAAATTTGATGTATCTATGCAGCATTCTAGCCGCTACTGTTATCACTTACTAGAATTTGGGTTCCTTTCCCTTCTAGAGCAACACTAGCATCAGAAAATATTATACTACTGAGAAGCTGGTAGTCCGTTGGGTACATCAAGACGATCAACACAAACATGCTGATACCAGCATTTGTGCACTGTGTTTATCCCGTACACTTGCGTTACACAAAAAATTCATAACCACTAACACAAGTAAAAGGTCTTGCGCACATCACACTGGTTCCTTTATATTAACATATAAACACTAACAGGTCTGAAGTACATCACACTGGGCCTTTATATCAACACCAACACATGTAACGGGCCCTAAGCATATGACACTAGTAGTTTCTTTATATTAACAGTTTTTTTTTTTTAATTACCCTTTCAGGGATGAATACAGTTTTTATGGTTTTGACTAGTGTGGAAGGCAACAGACTGCTTTCATTAGCTTAATTAGGCGTGTGAAATTCAGATTGTGACTTTGTCGGTTAACGAGGTGTGGAGGTGCTGGGAGGTTGGAAACTGCCAACTGTAATATTACTGTCATTTGCATCACATTTATGCCTAGCGCAACAGTCAGGTTTTACTGTTCGGCCACCCTTCCCTACCTGTGCGAATTTACTACACACTGTGCAGACAGGGCTGTTGAGTGATGGATCATAAGTTGTCGTTATCTTGCTAGCTTGTTCAACTGCACTGTTTGCTGACTCGAGAGTGCGAGCAGATGATTTCTTTTTGTCAGTCTCATTAGTCTTTGGTAACATTTCACACAAAACGAATGTGAGTACAACAGGCCTCTAGTTTCATTTACAGTGATTTCGTGTATTTCCTGCAGTTACATACATTTTACTGATTGGTTTTTCATCGTCTTCGTTTCGACCTCCCTCCACATACTCTAATAGAGATTTTAACCTTTTAAAATAATAGGGTTCTGTGTGTGCAACAGTTTCTTGTTTGTCTTATTCCCGCTATAACTGTACTGTCTTTTTCCTAGACTACATTTGGAACAAAGGAACCGGGATAATATGAATGAGCAGACAAGAGTTAGTACCTGATACTCAGTATTACTGCACAGTATCACAGAGAATTCTGGAGGTTATAAGCAGAACATAATGCACAGGGATTACACAATACACAACAGTATTCAAGAATACAGAATGACTGTTCAGACCTACTTAGTACTGTGATGCTCACTGAGCTGACTGTTCAGTCACACACAAATACGGTACCTTTCTTTATCCCGCGGCCCACACCCTCACACACAATGACTGGCTGTAATCTAAAATACGAGAGGCATTAAAGAAATATTTCAGTACGTACACCATTCTGTCCAACTTAGGTGCCTATTTTGTCTTCTAGGTGACTCAGATTCAGCACCATGGAATCTTTAATAAAACATTAATTCAAACACAAATGCCATGCAGAATGAAGACGAAACTATTTTTGTTTCAAATCAGTAAACTTACCATATTTGTATGTGATTGTCTCTTCTTGCTTACATGTCGTAAGAAGTCCAACTGTGTAAAATATTCATATTTGGGCGTGTATACATCAGACGCGCCAGCCCCACTCCGTTTTGACAGAAGTTCTTTGGTCAGCTCTTTCATGTACGCAGTACGATAGCTCGCATATTTAGTTTTGAGCTCTTGCACTGCAATGGGCACACAGACAATTTCAATTCAATAAATTATCATTATTATTATTATATTACACTATAAAATTTACTTACACATTTATCACACTATATGAAGGACAATCAATTGACATGCATTTTCACAAACTGGGTTTGGAAAATAAAAACTTTCAATATATTATATACAGATGTCGGTGTATAATATAGTATTCAGTATAGTAGGCTGTCACCCTTTGCCCTCTGATTTTTGTGCATTTCACAAAACACTCGTTAACCTTCCCCACTGAAAACTTTCAGGCATCAGTTGTCTCAGAATTTGCCTATCGTGATGAGTCTACCATTATCAGATGACAGTTATACTGTGTCATTATGAACAGAACCATTCCATCTAATATGACACAGGAAACAGCACATTCCGTTTGAACATGTTATTAGGAGAATCCACGCCACAGAGGCAGAAGAAACAAAAAGGCTGAGAAACACAGTCACTCACCGGTCAAGTCAATATCAAACTGGGCTTTCATCTGCGCTTGAATTGTGAGCCAGGCGGCCAGTTTTTTTCTTTCGTCTTTATAGTCTTTTTGGCTGCAATTCCACAACACTGCCTGGCTGTGGATCTGATTGATCAAATATTGTGTATTCTCTCGGCTCAATTTATTCATGATCTTCGTATCTTCCGCCATTACGACACTTTTCGCGAGACGCGCTCTGATTGGTTGAAGCTTGCGATCGGGACCGAATCGGATCGGGAAAATAGAGCAGGTTCTACTCTCCCGTTTCCCAGCCGATTGGGACCGGATCGGATAATTGACGTCATCCGATCGCAAACGGATCGGAATCGGCTTCAAAATCGGGGCACAACCGGCCCGTGTGGCGGGGCCTTTACTTCAATTGTTAGAGGTTTAGCCTGCCCGCCTTAGACATCATGGACATGCTATTAAATCCGCCCCACCGTGAGCCGTCCTAAAAAGTCCCTTCTATAAATAGAATCGAATTAAATAGTGACAACAGTGGACTATTTATATCAAAAACTCATGAGGAAATCGGGCAGCCATCGGCCACAGTTGTCCAAGGCACAGCTGTGTGCGAGACTGCGGCCGACATCAGTTTGATAACCTTTGCTTAATCTCTTGAGTTTCTGTCACCTCCAACTGCCAGAGGAACTGTTTCGTATAAGACTGACCTTATGTCTCATGTGGAGAAATGGAATGGGGTCTGAGGGCACACCATGGTCCGGCCAAGACGTGAACTCAAACAGCCTCACGATGCACCCGTACTGCTCACGACCCTCACGTACGGTCACGTCACGTACGGTGAAGTCCGCATACTCCATGATGTCAAGAAGTTCTAGTAAAAACTGGCCGATTGTCACCTGGCCTTAACGTACACAGACACATGTAGCATAAATCATCAAAAGAACACAGAGTCCAAAGGTCAACATTTCCATATATTTGGAGCTAAATTTTAAAGAGCAAAGGAGGAGAAAGACTGATCATGATAGTTTAAGGGTGGTGCCAAAACAGCTTGTAACCTCTACACATTACAGTTCAAGAGAAAGATCGACCTCAACAGTTCAAAGGTGGTGCCAGTATATCTTGTAACCAATACATTTACAGTTCAAAGACAGATTGACCGTGATAGTTCAAAGGTGGTGCAAGAGTATTTTGGTTCCTCCATACACTTCAGTTCCAGAAACACATTGACCATGAACATTCCAGGATGATGCCAAATAATCACCAAAATGATCAAACTGTTCCTACTGTAGTCTGTGAGGGATGAATTCAGCACCAAGCTATTCTGGCACCACCCATTAACTATCATGGTCAACCCACATCTTGCTGTATTCTGAGGGCTGAATGGGTAAAGAATTCAACATTACCCTTCTGCTCTGGCCAGTACTGCGTGCACTTGACTATGTTGTCCTCCACCACGTTAGTGATCATGACGACTGTCTTGATGTTCAGCTGGTGGATCAGGCGCCAGAAGTCTACAGCTGTTGTGTCATCATACGGACTCTGGGCTGCGATGTAGGCACGCTGCCGCTTGTAGCCCGACATGTAGTTAGCGTTGATGTAGGGACAGTGGCTGTTGGAGTCCTTGGCCAGCTCCACGCGTGAGTGGTCGTACGCCAGGATGTGCGGGAAGCGGTTACGATCCGGGTGCTGCTCGGCTACCAGAGTGGTGGCCTGCTCGAACTTGTGCGGCAGTGAGTGAAACTCCTTCCTGAAGGTGATAGGCGTGGCTCCCGGCTGCAAAACCCCTTCCCCACCCATGGGCGCGACCTGACTGTCAGGCAGACACTCACGACCAGCCACAATGTAGCGGCTCTCGCGTGTGGAGGTGATCTGGTTCCAGTATTTCTCGGGGTCGTACTGCTGTTTGGGTTGGGCCTTGTTCTCCTCATCTAGCTCGATGTAGGGCTGGCCATCCAGCATGGACCCGCGTCGCCTCCGCCAGAGGATGAGCAGGATGATGGCCACGATGATGATGACGATGATGAGGATGAGAGCCACGATGATGCCAATCACCCAGCCCTCAATCTTGTTGCCGGATTGCGCGGCAGGAGGCAGGATGGTGGTGGTGGCGGGGAAGAGGGTGGTGAGGGGTTCCGCCATCCTGCTGTAGGAGAACTTGGTGAGATTGTTGAGCGTGCTGAGTATGACAAAGTACACGTAGTACTGCTGGCCAGGCAGGAGGGGGTCATTAGAGAACCCACCATACACACGCCCATCCCCAATCACCAGTACATATGACTCGCCCACCTCCGTGGGTGTGAGCTGTGCCGTGGTGCGGCCCGGGACTTGTTCATGACGTTTCCTCCGCCCTCCGGCCTGCAAACGCTCCACCTCCACCTGATATGCCGTCAGTGGGAACCCCACCATGCTCGTCATCCCAAAGAGCTGCACAGTCGCTGTGGTTGTGCCGACGTTAACGGGAAGTGGAGGTGGGGGCGGGGGTGGGTTTAGGTGTTGCGTGGTGAAGACAGCCCATGTTAAGTCGCCCTGCCCACCCCCGTACAGCGACTGAATGGTGAGGTTGTAGGTGGTGGCAGGCTGCAGGTCACAGTGTGTGTACTGGCTGATGTTGACCGACAGCTGCACACTCCACGCCACAAGACCCGTCCGCACCTCCATCGCTTTCAGCTGCAATACAACAGAAGTTAACACACCGTCAACGCTTACAGTGTGCTTGTGCATTCAGTCATTGCTACTGTTCGCGGTATCTGTGGCTGCATGCACAAGGGGGCTGTACACACAAAGATATAAATAAATAAACAAAAAGTATAAGATGAATTGACCATGAGGTAACACCCCAAAAAGTGCCTAGATAATTTTGTTCTACTTTTGACCGATTCTGATTGGCCAATCCACCTGGCTCAACTCCCACAATCAGCCTTATGGGCTAATGCGATAAAGAATTTCATCCATCCATACATTTCTGACTAACAATCCACACAATGACCAAATAAGGGTTTAATAAGCCATCCACCCACATCAGTCCATACATCAACTGATCCACGCATTCATTTCACAAACAGGATAAAGTGCCTATTTTATTATTATTATTATTATTATTATTATTATTATTATTATTATCACCATCATCATCATTACTATTATCCATGAACCAATTAATCCATTCATCTCTGTTGTTTACCAAGTATCCGGTGACAGGGACCATGGATGTGTCGGGCTGTTCCCACAGTACACCAATGCAGTTGCTGGTCAGGTTGCTGGGATACAGGGCAGGCGGTGGAAAGGGGCGGGCCTGAAGCGTGCGTTTGGTCATGACCAGTCCAAATGGGCCATAACCTGTTCTAGTAGCCGCTTGCATCTGAGAGAACATTGATTATTAAAATGTGTGTATTTCAGTGCACTGAACTGTACATGGGGCCTTCAGCCAAGAATGAGTATGTTACAGCACAGCATTTGATTTTTAGTCCAGATGTAAACTGTTTGAAAGTAGTCTTTTTTTCTTCCATTTATGGAACCAGGTTTGCAACAACATATGCAGACTTTCTGTTAACAAAAAATTCTCCATATTTGTAGAACAATTTTTGACAGTGATGGAAGAAATGGAAGGACGTCCGTCGCGGGACAGATAAATCTTGAGAGAAAAAAAACAAAAAAACATCGAGTCACTTTTAGAAACACGGAGGCCGTTTTTCTGCCTATGCAGCATCAGACCAAAGAAAGAGGTTGGTCAGACGCGCACTTGAATGTTTAGAATGTATGATTTGCAACAGGATACGTGATGACATGAACATCACTTCACCCCCCTCCCCCTTCTCCCCCACTCTTCTTGGTGTACACACATAACTTTACGATCAGTACTGATCAAGTTATTCCAGTCTTGATCAAAGTACATGATGGACTGTAGAGTGCCAGGGATGGATTTTTTGGTCATGTTGTCCATCCTGACAATTGTTAAATCCTAGCGAAAAATTAATTTTTCTCTAAAATGTATTTTTTCGAAAAATACTTACCGATGCCATTACTACAATGGAACAACCTATAGCTTGCGTAATTTTAGCCCAAAAACTTACGATGTGTACCTTTAGAGCCAGGGGAGGCCACCAGGGGTGCCGTGACCTGGTACCTGGGTAGCCTCCCTTCCCACCCCAGCGCAGCCAAGCCAAACCAGTTCTTTCGTTTAGGTGGCTAGCGGCGAGCGGGGCAGGTGGGAGGGCCATCCGAGTAATGGCATCAGTAAGTATTTTTCGAAAAAATACATTTTAGAGAAAAATTCATTTGTTTCCTCAAAAACATTACCGATGCCATTACTACAATGGAGAATAGCGAAGAGGAGGAGGGTGCCGCGTAACTCCGTGACTGACCGAGCTAGCAAGACCCGTCCTCCCCAGCACAAGCTCCCGACCAGTTGTGGGGAAGTCAGATCGGTAGGGGAGAGGCGACGGAGGTCGCACCAGGCTCCAAGTACTCTCCACTTTCCCTCGTAGACACACAGGGTCGAGGGTCTGCGGCCTGAAGCAATAGCTGCCACTGCCTCACTCGAGAAGCCTCTAGCGGCGAGGGCTTGCCGCACAATCTCCAAGCATGAAGCAGGAGTCGCTCGGGGCACGGATGGTAGAGCACCTGGCGCGGCTGCTTGAGCATCATGCGAGGAGTGGGAAGCCGCAGCGGAGGGCCCGTGGCGAAGCTCAGAAGGTCGGTGGTCCAAGACTTGGTCCAGCAGAATGGCGCCACTAGCAACAGGATCGCGTTGCAACCCTTGAGCTTGAGAAGCACCTTGGGAACAAGGACTGAGGGAGGGTAAGCGTAAGCGCAGAGGCCGTCCCAGGGAATGGAGAGCGCATCAACCACCCAGGCTAGGGGGTCCGGGACGGGAGAGACGAAGAGGGGAAGCTGGCGGTTCCACCTTGTCGCGAAGAGATCGATAAGGGGGGTCTCCCACGTGGCGCAGATCATCGAAAGATGTCCGGGCAAAGCACCCACTCGGTGTGGAGAAGCTGACCACGCCAGGAGAGTGAGTCCGCGAGGACATTCAGGTGGCCGGGGATGTGTCTCGCTCGGAGAAAGATGCGTCGATCCTCGCACCAACGGAGGAGCTGGTAAAGAAGAATGCAGAGGGAAGGGTAACGGGTCCCACCCTGCTTCTGTATGTAGGACACGACAGTGGAGTTGTCGGACAGGACGAGCAGCTCCTGGCTTCCGAAAGTCAGTTCCCATGCGAGGAGGGCTTGCCATACCGCCTGTAGCTCCAACCAGTTAATATGCTTGACCACGAGGTCCGGTGGCCAGCTGCCAGAAGCCGTGGTGAACGTCGGCAGAGGTGTGCACCCCAGCCGGAATGGCTGGCGTCGACGCAAAGGGACAACTGGGGGGGGGGGGGGGGGGCGGCGTAAGGAGAGGGACTCCGGTCGCGAGCCAGACAGGGTCTGCCCAGCGGAGGAGGTGTGGGACGAGCAAGGGAAGCACCGGAATGGGAGCCTCGATGTCGCTGGTCTAGGGACGCCAGTTAAGGAGCAGATGAAGTTGAAGCGGGCGCGAGTAGAGCCGACCCAGGGGAAGGAGATCCACCGCCGTGCTCATCAGGCCTAAGAGCTGTAACCAGGTTCTGGCAGAGACCGTCTCCTCTTGAGAAACTAGACGAGCCAGGTTCGCCAACTTCTGGATCCGTGGTTCCGGGAGTCGCACCAGATTAAGGTCCGTAAGGAACTCCATACCAAGGTGGACGAAGCGGCGGGACGGAGCGAGATCCGACTTGCCGAAGTTGACTATGAAGCCGAGGCTGTCGAGGAGAGCCAGCAAGGCGTCTCGGCCCTTCTCCAGGGCGGGTAGCAGATCGTCGAGGTAGTTCAAGGAGAGACTCCACGCAGTCCACCTGGCCTTGGCGATGACGCTGTCCATGAGACGGGTGAACACCCAGGGGCTGAGGTTGAGGCCGAAGGGGAGGGCGCGGAACTGGTAAATGACGCCGTCGAACGTGAAGCGTAGATAGCGTCTGGAAGCCAGATGCACAGGCACGTGTAGGTAAGCGTCCGCTAGATCCAGGCTGACGGCGAAGTCCATGGGTTGAATCGCGGCGCGAAGGGCGCGGGCAGTCTCCATGCGGAAAGCTGGTGCTGCGATAAACTTGTTCATCGCCGAAAGGTGGATGATCGGACGCCACCTGTTACTGGGCTTGGGGACGAGGAAGAGGCGACTGCAGAAGGCGGGTGAGTCGTGACGCGACACCACCTCCGTGGCGTTCTTCCGCAGCAGGGTGAGCGCAGCAGCCTTGAGGCGATCCGAAGGGGTGGACGTCCAAACGGGGCTGCGCCACAGGGGCGGGGGGGGGGGGGGGGGGTCCGAAAGCAGGAGGCCCTCGGAGACGGAGGACCAGATCCACGGGTCGTCCGGGAAGAGCGACCGCCACACAGCGCTGCAGGTGGCAAGCCTCCCGCCGACTGGAGACCCGGGAGCGGTCGGCGGGGGCGCAGGAGGGCGGGAGTCACCGGGCCTGACCGCGCGCCAGGCGGGCTTGGGCCAAGCGGGGACGGAGGCGGGGGCGGACGGGCGCGGCGGGCGGCGTGGGCGCGCGGAGGAAGGTGGCGACGCCGGGAGGGCAGTTGCTGGGCGGGTCTGGCGGTCCGCAGGGCGCGACCCAGGGCCTTGCGGGCAGCTTGAAAGCGGGAGGAGGTGGCGCGGGAAGGCCAAAGGTCCTTATTCGCATCCTTCACCGACTGCCAGGTAGGACCAAAGAGGAGGGGATCACCGAGCGGGGCCTGTCGCAGCTGTCTCCATAGCTCCTGCGGGAGGTCGGGGCAGACGGCAAGCACGGCATCCCGTCGGAGCAGGTCGCAGTTCGCGGCAGCGGCCATCGTGTTGACAAAAGCGTAGTAGGCAGCTCGGTTGGCGGCCGTAGCCATTTCGAGGAGGTCCCCTAACAACGGTGAGATCGAGAAGTGTGCCAGTTCTGCTCCAGGAGGTTGACGACCGCTTGCGTGGCCAGGTCGAGGAATCCAGCACAGGCGAGGGCGTTGTGG
Organism: Semisulcospira habei; assembly: GCA_036245525.1. Taxonomy (NCBI): domain Eukaryota; kingdom Metazoa; phylum Mollusca; class Gastropoda; family Semisulcospiridae; genus Semisulcospira; species Semisulcospira habei. The sequence continues at coordinate 163,640,101 of BTPG01000004.1, forward strand.
ATGAGGATCGCCGTCCGCTCCAGGCCGGGAGGGATGCAACGGCAGGAAGCGCGAAGTCCACCAGCTTGCTGCTGAGCGGCAGGATCCACCGCTGGGAGGGCAGTAGCAAAGGTCTGTGAGTGTCCGGCATACCAGCTGTGCTGAAAGGCGATGTCCAAGTCCGCCGGCCAGCGGGCGTCGGAAAAGAAGAAGGCCGCGTCGGAGCCAGAACCCTGCTGCAGGAGGGCGGAGAAGGCGTCATGAAGTCATAGAAACCCCGGGGGCTGCGGCAGGGACTTGAACCTCTTGGAGGGGCGATCAGCATCCATGAAGGCCGAGAGCTTCCACTTGGGGGGCGGCGATGGAGGACAGGCGTCCGGGGGGAGACACGAGGCAATCAGGGGGGCAGCCTCGTCAAGCGAAGCAAGGGTCTCCACCCTGGTCGTCCGCAACGTAGGCGACAAGGGAGCCGACGGCGAGAGAGCGCGAGAGGAGGTCGAGCGGTTGAAGAGCGCCGAGGCAGAATCCTCCGGGGCGAGGCTGACACGGCCCACAACGACGGGCGGCGCAGGAGGCCGACACACCAGGGGCTGGGGAGGCAGGCGCCGCCGCGAGGAGGAGCGAGACCGGGGCGAATGGCTGCGACAGCGCGAGCGGGAGCGGCGAGACCGACGAGTGAAGTATCCGCGCGAAGAAGAGCGGCGAGCGCGTGGTCGATGGAGCGAAGGGGAGGGGAGCGGGAAAGGCGGGGGGAGGGACGCCAGGGAGGGGTGGGGGAAGACACCTGTCGGACGAGGAGCAGCACGGATGACCGAAGAGGGTACCAACCGGGAAGAGCGCCGACTGGAAGAAGGAACCTCTGAGGCCCGAGGGGAAGACCGACGAGGAGGGCGAGACGTCCGCGAAGCTGAAGCGGCGGAAGTAGCCGGGCGGGAAGAGCGAGCAGAGACGGAAGAGTGCTGGCGGCGGGAGGAGCGGGCCGAAGACGCAGGGCTGCGGGTCCGCGGGCGGGAAGCCGAAGTCCGAGCGCGAGCGAGGGCTGTGGCGCGAACGGGTCCCCGAGGGGTGAGAGGCTGGGTCCCGGCGGTCGCGAACCCGGGGCTGTACGGCGGGGGTCGTATGCTGAAGCCGCGGGTCTGGTGTCGGGGAGAAGCGGCGTCCACGTCTGTCGTGGTCTTGTGAGGCTTGGGTTCCGCAAGGCGGGGCGAGTTAGCTCGCTGCGGACCTGGCTCGAGCGAGCTGGTGCGCAAGGGGGGAGAAAGGCGTCCTCCAATGTCGAGAGTTGGGGCTAGTTTGTTTTCCGCAGAACGGGGCGAGCGGACTCGCTGCGGACCTGACTCGAGAGAGTGGGTGCGCAATGGGAGAGCCTTTGTATGCCGTCCCCCAACGGCAGCGTAGGTGCGTCTTGTTGGTTCCGGGGCCGATGCATGCTCGTGGCTGTGGGAGGGAGGCGGTCCTCTGTCACGCCGATAAAAACTCCACAGCTGGGCCCATTGATCCTCTACCCAGAGAGCGCAGACATCACAGGTGTGGCCTGAAGCACAACCAGTGCAAGGGAGGCACTGGAAGTCGCCACATCGTTCGCAGGTGCAGACTTGACAACTGCAACATTGAGCGAAACTACAAGGCGAATGGTCGTAACGAAACGAGAACCGCGCACCAATCCTCACCATTCCCCACTATCCTGCCGAGTAAAATTGAACAAGCAACGATAAGCAAGGGACGCCGGCGCACGCTGCCAGCGGGCGCGGGCGCTGGCAAACACTGAGACCTTACCTGGACATCTCGCAGGGGGCAGGGGAGGGCAGCACCTGAAGGGCAAGAAGAAGAAGAAGAAGAAAGCGGCGCCCATGCGGCAGAGGCCCAGACGAAACGGAGAGAAGGCAGAGTGTCCCGGCAGACCAACCGACGAACTTGACCGGTGAGGCCGAAACAGGAGCACACTGGACGCACGGCGGAGCTCCGAGAGGCACCACACAAGCCGCAAAAGTCTCAAAGCCGGAAAACTGGTGCAGCACAGAGCCCCCACGTGGGGCGAAGGCCGGCTCCACGGCCCGAGAGACCGGGAACCGAAAGTCTTTCCGGCAACGAAGTCTCACAGAAGCACAAACGACATTCCTTCGTAGAGAGGCACACTGCAAGAAAGTTCCAGGGCAAGGCGAAAGCACAGGCCGGGAATGACAACTTTCCACAAGTGCTTGAACCATACACAGCCGTAGGAAGCACAGCGGAGGGCTAAGCCAACACGTCTACACGCTGCAAGCTAAAGGAAAGAACTGGTTTGGCTTGGCTGCGCTGGCAGTACCCTATGGGGTGGGAAGGGAGGCTACCCGGGTACCAGGTCACGGCACCCCTGGTGGCCTCCCCTGGCTCTAAAGGTACACATCGTAAGTTTTTGGGCTAAAATTACGCAAGCTATAGGTTGTTCCATTGTAGTAATGGCATCGGTAATGTTTTTGAGGAAACAAGCCTGGTTTTGGCATGGTGTACATGCATGGGTTGGTTTTGCGACGAAATGACTTGTCAAATGTGTTAGTAGGGCATCCCATAAAGCACTCTGTGTAAGATGGTCTGGCTCGAGTCACGCCTGACCAAGAGAGGCTGACCGATAAGCATCGCATTACAACTGAAAACCAACACTTCCTGCTGGCATACTCCTGTAAATTATCACAGGCCTGGTCACCATACGCCAGATGTTGCCCTGCCATGCGGAACCTAGAATGGAAGTACCGTCGGCAACAGGAATAGAGTCTCAGATAGCTCCTCCATTCGAGGACCCCACGTGAAGATCTATTCTCCTTCCAGACAAAAAATGTTTGCTACGGGACTGTAAGGTGTGTCCGCATAGAACTCTAGACATCTTCATGGGTTCTCATGTGCCCACGGAGGCTGTGAGTTCTATATGTATTGTGGATCCCATTTATTGCAGTGTTCTTTAGCCTGAGACATGTATGGGACATTCAGCTAAATCAGTGCACAGTGTTGTAATTTAGACACACATACCATGACACCAGCAACACAAATTAGTAAATTTCTTAATTTGTGGCTACAGAACAAATTTTTGTTTTGTTTCAACCTGACTTTCAGACGCATAATTAGTTGGAGAGACATTTTTTGTTTGTTTGTTTGTGACCTGTGTGTTTCTATTATTTGGTTTAATATTTCAAGTATTTTGTAACAGTAAATGACATTGAAAAATACATTTATTTCTTCAAAAACCTTACCGATGGCATTACTAATAGGAAGAATTGCGAAAAGGAGGAGAGCGCCGCCCATACGTCCTACCCCTGCGTGAACGCTTAGCAAGGCCCCCTCTAGGTGCACACTCCCGACAATTTCAGCTAAGCATTACCCATGGTGCTTCCAGTGCCGGGAAGATTCTGTCGCTGGCCTGAGAGGTCACGGAGGTAGAAGCGCCACAATGTCCTTCATGGCGCAGTTGCAATTGAATGTGACGCTCGTGCCAACGGCTCTGACCTCGTATGCCCTGATCCGCAGCCTCTTAGCTCCCTCCGGCGAGTGGTTTTCATTTGCGGATCATATGACTCCGCGCAGCCAAGCGGAGATAGTCTGGGCCAATATGTCATTTCTGCCTGGTGCCAAGGGCAGGAAGAGGCGGGAACATCTCCTGAGGGGCTTTGACCGGAGGGGGTCCTGTTGCCGTGAATCCCAGGAGTGATCACAGTCCCGCAGTGGCCGAAGCGTTATCGTCCGAGGCGCGACTGAGGGGGGTCTATTCTTGGCCAAAAATGCTGGGCTGGTGAGGAGCTGAACCGAGCCATTGGCCCTGAGCTGCAGAGAGGATGGCTGCACTGAGAGTGCGTGAAGCTCGCTCACTCTTGACCCTGTGGTAAGGGCCAGCAGGAAGTATGTCTTCCTAGTCAAGTCGGCAAACCGCGCCATGGGCAGGGGTTCAAACCGGTCCGAGTTTAGCCAAGTTAGCACCCACGACAGATCCCATCATGGTATCAGCAAGCGGGTCACTAGCTCCTGGTCCCATTTGTCTTCCAGAGCTCGGACAATAGCCTCCGTTGCAAGGTCCAGGAAACCCGAGCAGGCCAGAGTGTTGCAAATCAGGTTAGCTGTCTTGTTGAAAATGCGTGGAACCCGGGACAGCGTGTCCCTACGACCTCCAGCCTGTACTTCCGCTGCGACGTCCAGCGACGGTAGGGTGGCACGAAAACGCCTGGGAGTGTCCCGCATACCAGCTCTGGCGAAACCTGACGTCAATCCGCTCTAACCACCCGGCATCTGAGAAGAAGACGGGGTCCCTAGTGTTCCCAAGTAGCAGCTGCGTCTGTGAGGTCCCAGCAACCCGGGGGGGGGGGGGGGGGGGGTTGGGGGGTTGGGGGGGGGGGGGGGTTGAGGCAGGGACTTCAGTCTCTTGGGCTGCAGCATGGCATTCACTGAAGCCGAAGCCTTCCTCTTGATCGGCTGAGTGGATGGGCAGGCCTCCGGTGGCAAAAACCGCAAAATCAGCCACGTGGCCTCCTATAACAACCGTCGTGAATCCGTACTGGGTGCGTTGCAGGACGATGATCTAGACTGGCTGTGCAAAGAGTCCGGGCTCAAGGACGAGGAACGAGGATCCTCTTGGCACAGGGCCAAGGCGGAATCCTCTGGGTGAAGGCTGAGGGCATCATCCTCGACAACTGCCACCGAGTGCCAGGGAGGGGTACGCCTAACCTCTGAGTTGGAAAAACTTAGTTATTTGGGTTTAACGCCGAGCAGGCGACTAAGGCCATCTCACGGCGGGATGGGTAAAAATCTGGTCAGCCAGACTAAAAGCAAGGTCTTAAGACAAGATGTAAATATAGATTAAAAATCTCAGGCTAAAATGTCGCACATGTCTGGAAAAGAAACGTCTACAGACTCTCAAAAAGGGCAAATAAAAAAATTCACATAGTCTATGAATGCTCAGATCTTGTTAAAAATATTGCATTCTCTCAAAAAATTGAAGATTTTGTCCGGGGGAACATCCCGGAACAAAACCTTCAAGGAGTCTGCTGTGAAGTGTTTATATCTGGTGTCAATTAGGTCAGCACAATACAGCAAAAAGTGTCGAACAGAAAACTGCTCATCACAGGCAAAACACCATGGACGCTCATCCTGTTTAAGTAAGTAAGAGTGCGTAACATATGTGTGCCCGATGTGGAGCCGAGCAAGGACAGTCTCCTCACGGCGGCTGCCGCAGCGGAAAGGTAGACCGTCAGACAACTTAGGAAGAGCTTCATGAAGCTTGTTCCCTTCCTCTTTGTCCCACTCGGACTGCCACTCGCGGGCTATGTACGCACTAATAACAGGTTTAAAATCACTATAGACAGTCTGTGTGTCAGGGACAGGGTCACTGCGGGCACTGTTGGCAGCAGAATCTGCGATTCTGTTGCCTTCGATGCCCACATGGCCTGGGACCCAAATAAAAATGATGTCATAATATTCCTTCATCAAGTCCGCGTAGAGCTCTCTAATCTGCACCAGCAGTGGATGGTCTGTTCCCGCGCCCTGAAGGGCCTGCAGGGCAGAAAGAGAGTCAGACAGAATCAGGAAGTTCCTTTCCCGAGACTGATAGGCATGCTTGAGTGCTAGCAGAATGGCCTGCAGTTCTGCACTAAATACAGAGGAATGGTCAGGGAGACGGTTGGAAAAACTATGGCGTGGCGAAGGGCCATAGGGACTAGCACTAGAAGGGGGTCGAGAGGAACTTCGCCACTGAACGGGGGCGCTGTCCTGGCCTCGGGACCAATGCTGGTCCCGACTCCCAACGGAAGAAGAATAAAGTGGACGCACCTCGCGCCGACTCTGAGAGCAGCATGGCGAAGGCTCTCCCTCGCAGATCGGTGGGAAGAACCATGGGTCCGGCGGGGAGACCGACTCCTCTCGTTGTAACGGGCCCATTCCTGTCAAGTCACGCACTGGGCCCGGTGGGTAAGCGGCGGGGAGGACCGCCCGTGGCATCTCCGATCCCCCCGTGGTCCCAAAGATGAGCTCAATGAGCGGCAAGCGACTGAGGACGTGTGTGCACTGTGCCTGCTACTCTCACCCCGTCTCACCGTCCGGCCTTGAAGCTGCGCTACTGAAGGGGATGGGGTCCCCGCAGATCCGCTCCTGCTCTTCCCCGAGCGGCGAGATCTCCGCCTAGAGGGACTCCTTTCCAAGTGGCGGGGGCGCGGAGTCCTGCTCCTAGCCGCCCTGTGGGGGACGTGACCAGACTGCACCGAGGGGCGGGCGCGCGGAGTCCGAGAAGACACATGAGGCCCCGAGGGATTGCTCATCGTGTCATGGAGTGACGACCGGTGGCTTCGGCCAGGCTCCTTGGCGCATGAGGGTAAAGTCCCATCCAGCTGGCCGGGAACAGGGTAAGTCTCTCTCGTGGGCCAGTGTCTCTTCCCCTGTGGGTAACGAGGGTACTGCCGTGAAAGTCCCGTCTCCGTGGAGCCGGAGAGCGGGGCTTCCTGCAAAACTGCGCTCTCGAGAGTGGGAGTGCAGGGTCTCAGACGGCTCGTCACCTCCTGCGCTAGCGGGTACCGCATCATTTTCTGCGGCATTGTGGGCATACCGCCGCAAAAGTCCCGTCTCTGTGGAGCGGGTGTGCGAGGTCTCTTGCCGACCGGGTTCCATAGACCAGGTGGGCCGTGTAGACAAGCTAGCTCTGTCCGAAGAACCGTGCCCAGGGCGCTGTGAGTTGGCGGGAGGAGCCGGGGGATCCGGTGGTTCAGTCAAACTCACGAGGCGCTTGCGACGGTAGAACCCCCACAGTTGTGACCAACAGTCCTCCTCTCAGGGTGGGCAGGTCTCACACGTCTTATCCGAGGCACAACCCAAACAGGAAAGGCAGCAGTCATGAGAGTCGCTCGTCCACTGCAGCTCCCCTCAATTGGTACAGGTTTTTAGTTGAGCACTGTAACATAGAACACATATGTGAAGGAACCGCGCGAACTGAGCTCACGACCGGTCCGCCAGACATTCAAAGTCGAACTACTGGCAAAAACGTAATCCACAGAAAGTGCCAAGGCCCACCTCAATCCGCCAGCTCACTGGCATTATCTGAGGCCTTACCTCGACATATCCTAGCTAAGCTAACAAGGGGTAAAAAGGAAATCCCGTCGACGAAGTTGCGGAGACTGAAACTGATGCAACCTTTCCCAAGGCAGCTATAGAACTGGCGTGACTAGACAGCTCACATGAGCAGGAGGGGAGGCTACACAGGGTGTCTTGGTAACTGCTTGCTAGAGTTACATCCCAGTTTGTGTAGCAACACACATGGGTTGGAGGCTGAAATTGATAAGCTAAGTGTACCTTCTTCCTATTAGTAATGCCATCGGTAAGGTTTTTGAGGAAATAAATAGGAAAGCGCTTAAGGCTCACACACACGACCAATCTACATAATTAACCCAGTACATCCTGAGGCTGATCCTAAGTTAAAGAAATGGCTTATTGTCATAATATGAAAGCTACATTACAGATTAGCAGATAGACCAGATTAAGAGATAGATCAACCGTTTTAGTTCAAGGGTGCTGCCAGAATAGCTTGGTGCCTCAGGCGCCAAGCTATTTTGGCGCCACCCTTGAACTATCATAGTCAAATTTAAGGTCAAGCAATGTGTGTATCAGGATGAAAAGGATAAATCTGACCTTTGTGACCTCGATCTTTGTGACAGGCCACAGAAATGAACAAGAGTTCAAGTGTCCTAACATAAATGTTGGATTTTGTAATTGTGAAATCTTTCTTAAAACGTAGACATTTTCTCACTTTTCTCAACCTTCCATGACCCTTAACCTTTTCAAAGGGTAACCCAAAGTAGTATGAATAGAAATGTCTTATCATCAGCTGCCTTTGTGGGAAATTTGATTTAAAAGTTTGCAAAAATCCTGATACAAACTTAAAGAGCATTTTTCACACATCGTGACCTTGACCTTTCTAAAGGGTCATGCAAATTAGCATGCATAGGAAGGTATCTCTGCACCAAGTTTGGGTTTGAAGTTATGAATAGTATTAAGAGGGTTTCCGGCCAGAAGGTGCTATCTGTGATTTTTGGCTATTTCTACTTTTTGACATGGATGTGTTCAAGAAAGAGTCAGCTATGCCCCTGAAGTGGAAATTTGTCAATTCTGTAAGAATTGATGAAGTTATTACATAGGACTTAAAACAGCTTTATCCAAGAGGCGGCGGGTAGTTCCGGCCAGAATGTGCTGTCTCTCAATAGCACGTTTATGCTCGCACACTACCAATCGGCCGTGTTGCAATGTCGATAGCACCTTATGGCAATACAGCTACTGGGAGATGTGCGAATGAAATGGTATGCCATCTGGTTCTATAACACGATAAATCGTACTGGCAGGTCAGATGTCAGACAGGCTGTCTTCACACAAGCTATTACCAACATGCCATCAGCTGGTAGCGCGATAAACTGAGCTGATACTGTCGTATTTTGTATACATGCAATGACTGAAACATCCTGTTTTGTCACCACTTAGTACTAACATGAAATGACTTTCATGGTATAATACCAGCACATTCACAGAAAACTTTGAAGAAGTAGAAAGCATCATACAGAGCCAAGCTACTGCCGAAGTAGGTAAGACATTTTAGTATTGTCTTTACCTTGTATAATTATGCCCTTTACGTTCTTATCAAGGACAAGGAGAGGATTCTTCTTCTTCTTCTTCTTGTTATTTATGGTTGTTATCATCATTATAATTATTATTATTGTAGCTGTAAAATTCTGTTGAAAAAAAAACATAGCTAAATGTCCGCATGCGAACCGTATACTGACTGACAAGCGTAGCCTTTTGAACCATTTATGAAAAGTGTACCTTAAATCAATATCGACATGTACAGTGGGTGTTTCTTTTCCTAGGTTAGTGCTCATGATGAGGGATTTCAGTTTGCTAAAAACAAACCATTTTTGCCTGAGGACAATGAATACTTTTTGTCTAGTAAACGAAACCACACTAATTTTTTTTCACAATTCTGATTTCAACTGTCTACGTGCTCACGATGAAATCAGAAAGTGATACCTGGTCTGCCGCCTTTGCTGACGACGTTTATCTAACCATGGCACCTTCACCGTCAGGTGAAGCAGAAGCCAGTCTAGCTGACCAGACTGAGATGGACACAGAAGCAGCTGCTAATCCTGCTCCTGATGATGGCAACTCTAACGACAAAGCTCTTAATCCAGACCAAAAAGGTGACTGTCAAGTGCAGAGAAGAACCCAACGGAGAAAGACATGCGCTTACAAAAGTCAGTTACAACACAATTTATCAATATTTCGGGTAAATACACTTCTTCAAAATAGAAAAAAACAAACAAGTATGAAAAAGCTGCCGAAGACATGCTAGTACCAGATAAATCTCATGCTTGCCCGAAAAATTGGACAGCAAGAGACATTACGCCATCCGTCATATCGTCCTCCAAGTGATGTACCCAGAAGCCCTAAAGATGAATTAATGCCAATGACCTCCATCGAGAGACTTTGATGTCCTTAAAAAAAAGTGTCGCAAATGAACACAACGTGTGCACACAACAATTATATCTTGCATATTTAATGATAATAATAATAAATCGGTCATTATACAGGTGCTTTTCCCAACTCTGTGAACTGGTTCAAAGTGCCACAAACTGAACTCAGCACGCACGTTATCGTGAAACATACGCACTCACTCTGAAGGCAAACAGAGTACAAGACATGCACAGGGCATTCACATGGTGCAAATGGTCAGGTATTGATGTTTCGGAAATTTTGATCGCTTGTATTTGAAATCATAAAGTGGCCTGAAACTGGTACCACAGTGTGTTGGGGGGCGGGGGGGGGGGGGGGGGGGGAAAGAACCCACGACAGTCGGCCCAAATTAACGGTGGCACTTACTAGAGGACAAAAGTCTGACTCAGTCCGGAACCGGGTATCGACCCTTGATCCTGTAACATTAAGGCTTTACCACTGCCCCAGGGACCGCCCTATTTCACTATCTGAAGTCTCTCAATGTCAGTGTTCAGACTGTCGTCATCTATTCTGACTGCTGTGTTGGTCAGCACTGCAATCAGTTCATCTAGCGGTCTTACATTACCCTTTTCGCACACTCTCAAATACACAGGGATGGGTCGAGAAGGCGTGGAGCTCGCTGACCCTGGCCGCTGTGGCGAGGGCTAGTAGGAAGCGTGTCTTCCGCGTCACATCCGACAGTCGCGCCAGCTGCAAAGGCTCGAAGCGGCTAGTGTTGAGCCACATCAGTATCCAGGGCAGGTCCCATCTTGGCACGAGGGAGCGGGAGGTTGGTCGATGAAGACCGAAGTGCACCATAAGATCAGCCAGGTCCTTGCAGGCGCCAGGGTCGGGACGTCCCAGGTGTCGGTACGTGTCGGCGATCATAGCAAGATAGCCACGAATGGTAATGGGAGCCAATAGCTGATCGTTGAAGAGCCAGAGGAAGAATTCCGCCAGCTGGGGAACCATCAGGTCCGTGGGGGAGAGTCGTTCGGCGTCACACCAGTTGCAGAGGACGCGCCATTTCCCCTCGTAAACTCGCCTAGTTGAGCGTCTGCGGGCTGCAGCGATCGCATCCACTGCCGCACTTGAGAAGCCTCTGTTGGCGAGGGCTTGCCGCACAATCTCCAGGCGTGTAGTAGGAGGCGCTCGGGGCACGCGTGGAACAGGTCCTGTCGGGGCTGCTTGAGCATCGAGGGCGGAGCGGGCAGCCGCAGCGGGGGGGGGGGGGGGGGGGGGGGGGGGGCCGACGCCAGGTTCAGGAGGTCGATTGTCCAAGACCGGGACCAGCAGAAGGGGGCCACTAGGAAAAGAACCGTGTTGCAACCTCTCAGCTTGAACAGGACCTGGGGACGGAACCGGTACAATCGTCTCCAGGTCGCCCTATGCCGGTCACCAGTGGAAGAGGAGGTGAAGCTGAAGGGGGCGGTAGTACAGTCGACCCAGATGAAGTAAGTCCGCCGCCGCACTCATCAGTCCAAGGAGCTGCAGCCACACCCTGGCGGAAGCCGTCTGCGTCTACATCAGCTGCAGGGCGAGGTTCGCCAACTTCTGTATGCGTGGTTCCGGCAGTCGTACCTCATTTAAGTCTGTGCGAAACTCCATACCCAGATGGACGAAGTGGCGGGAGGGCACCAGGTCGGACTTGCCCCAGTTCAACAGGAAGCCGAGACTGTCGAGGAGGTGCAGAAGCGCATCCCGATCCGTCGCCAAGGAGGCCTCCGACAGGTTCCGCAGGAGGAGATTGTCGAGGTAGTTCAACGTCGGGCTGGAGGACGTCCGTCTGGTTCAGGCGATGACCGCATCCATGACCCGTGTGGGGCGGTCCGTGGCGCAGTGGTTAAGGCGCCTGCCACCAATTCCAGAGGTGAGCGGTTCGATACCGGGTTCCGGCGTTGGACTTTTCTCCTCTGGTAAGTGTCACCGTTAATTCGGGCGGACCGTCGGGGGTTCTTTCTCCGGGTACTCCGGTTCTTCCACCCTTCACACTTTGGTACCGGTCTCAGGCCACTTTACAAAATTTCAAATACAAGCGATAAAAAATCTCTGTAACTTCAGTAGCTGACTGGCCCTTCGTTTGTCTTGTACTGTGTTTGTCTTAAATGGCGTAAATCCGTGTCTGTTTCGTGAGTGTGTGTGTTGGGTTTCAGGCGCGGCGCTTTGAGTCGATTTCCCCAAAATTGAGAAAAAGCGCCTATATAATAACGGTATTATTATTTATTAACACCCAGGGGCTGAGGTTGAGACCGAAGGGCAACACTCGGAACTGGTAAATCACTCCGCAGAAGGCAAACCGCAGGTACCGTCGGGAAGAGGGGTGCATGGGCACGTGTAGGTAGGCATCCGACAGGTCCAGGCTGACGGCAAAGTCCATCGGCTGCACCGCGGCACGAAGCGTCCGGGCCGTCTCCATGCGGAAGGGGGGAGGGACGATGAACATGTTTAAGGCAGAGAGGTCGATAACGTGTCTCCACTTGCCGACCTGGCTTGGGCACGACGAAGAGGCGGCTGTAGAAGGCAGGGGAGTCGGGCCGTGAAACCACTTCCGTCACTGCCTTCTGAAGCAAGGAAGTCACCTCATCGCGTAGGGCATCGGCTCTGTCTGGGTCGGTCGGGACGGGGGTCCAAACGGGGGAGCGACGCAGGGGGGGGGGGGGGGGGGGCGGCGACCGAAGGAGATCCGGAGGCCATCGGAGACGGTGGAAAGCACCCAGGGGTCGTCCGGAATCAGCGCATGCCACGCCCGGCTGTGGCGCGCCAGCCTCCCGCCGACAGGAGACCGGGGAGCGGTCGGGGAGGCGGAGGAGGTGAAGAGTCAGCGGGCCCTGCCCCGCCCCGGGCGACGAGTGGGCCGGGGCCAGGAGGAGGTGGGGACTGGGGTGAGAGTCCAGTCGGGACATTGGCAAGCGCACCCAAAGGCCGGGGCACTCGGAGGAAGGGCGGGGGGCGGGTCTGGAGGACCGCAGGGCCTGACCCGCGGCCTTGCGGGGAATCCAAAAGCGGGGTGGCGCCGGTCGGCTGGGCCACGAGTCCTTGTTGGCTTCCTTGACCACCTGCCAGGTGGGTCCAAACAGCAGTTCCCCGCCAAGTGGTGCCTGTCGCAGCTGCTTCTTCAAGTCCAGGGGGAGCTCACAGGAGCGGAGAAGAGCATCCCGCCGCATCAGGTCGCAATTGGACGTCCCCGTCATGGTGTTAACCGTAGTGTGAAACGCCGCCCAGTTGCCGGCAACCGCCAAGGTCAGGATGTCTGCCAAGAAGGGGGAGGTCACGGGGTTCCAGGCTTCCTCCACACAGCGAACGATGGTCTGGGTCACCAAATCGAGGAATCCCGCAGAAGCGAGGGTATTCCGCACGAGGCTGGCAGTCTTGTCGAGGCCCAGGATAACGGGGCCCGGGCGAGGGGAACCTGCAAAGGCCAGGGCTGGGGCATCCACCTCCGGCAGGGGGCAGGCGAAAGATTGCGAATGACCCGCGTACCAATGTTGCTGAAAGGCGATCTGAAGATCCGAGGGCCACCTGGCATCCGAGAAGAAACCCGCGTCTCCGAAGGAATTCGTAAGCAGATGCGACGAAAGGGCGTCGCGCAGGTCTCGGAAACCCGGAGGATGAGGCAGCGACTTAAAACCTCTTGGTCAGGCTGGCCGCATCCACAAAGGCAGAGGCCTTCCTCTTGATCAGCGGTGAAGGTGGGCAATCCTCCGGAGGCAGGGAGGCGGCGATGAGGTGAGCCGCTTCATCCAAGGCCCGGAGGGTCTCCATCTTATGACTGAGGGAAGGCTGTCGACCGTCAGCGTCGTCCGTGGGGGGCAAGTGTCTGGAAACGTCGGAAACATCGTCGCGCAGTAAAGCCGACATCGAACCTTCGGGTACAAGGCTGAGAGCATCGTCCTCCACCACAGGGTCCGGCACTTGGAGAGGAGTAGGGCTGACACCATCTCCGGTCGCGTCGTTATCCGCCCCTCGACGCATCACCACAGCGCTGGGAGGGGAACGAACCATCCGTGAGGCCACGGGCGAGGAGCGAGCCGCCAGCAAAAACCTTGTCGCAGAACGCGTCGAAACGGAGCGGTGATGAGAGGAGTGGTGCCGCGGACACCGACAGCGTCGGTGGGAGTAAGGGCGGCGGTAGCGGGATCCCTGGCTCCGGGTGGGGGTGGGCGAACGGGAGCGAGGTCGGTGGGATGAGCGGTGCAGAGAACGAGGGTGGTAACCCCTAGCACGGCGAGGCGACGAGGCGCGCCAGTCGGGGGAAGGTCTGTGCGTCTGCGGAACCCAGTGATCCCTGGAACCAGAGCGCGAGCGGGTAGGCCTGTCATCCGAGCGTGAAGGAAGGCGGCGCGCGGGTGATCGAGTGAAGTGAGAGTCACGGGAAACGCCAGAAGCGGGGGAGCTCCGACCGCGTGGTTTCTGAAGAAGAGTCACATCCCCTTGCGCCAAGGGGGCCAAAACAGGGGTATCAACTACGCCCGAACGGGGGCACTTGGGTGTACTTTTACTCTTAACGCTAATTACCGTACTGACCTCCGCACCAGAAGACTTGCGCTTGTCAGTCGAGCTCCTCACGGTGGTAGACGCGCTGCGGTCCCGTGGGCGTTGTCGGTCAGACTCGGTGGAACCCAGCGAGCTGACAAACACTGTAGGCGCCCGGTGTTGGCCAAGCTCGGGGTGAGATTTGGCCAGCGAGCTGACGAACACAGGTGTCGGAGTACTTCGTTGGCCAGGCTTGGTGTCACGTAACGCCAGCGAGCTGACGAACCCTCCGGCAGGAGCCCGCGCGTGCGTCCTGCATCGTGAGAGTCCGTGGCGCTTCCTCCAGATCAGCGGACGGGGTGGCAGGAAGGGACTGCTTAGGACGTTCCCGCCGGTAGAACCGCCAAAGGTCGCCACGTGCTCCTAACCGGTCCCGCATGAACGAATTCGAACGAAGCGTCACACAACGAGTGCCTCTGCCCGGCGCTACTGAACCCCGTAGCACCGGCTGAGGACACTAACCAAAGCTACTCTGCTTACCTGGTCATGGTAGAAAGAAGGAGGTTACCACCGTAAAAAACTGAGGACGAGGGATCAGCGAGGTAGCGCTGGGAAGTCCCACCAGCCCGGTCGGCGCCGCAACAGTAGAGCAGACCCCAACTCGGCACTGAGAAGGCAGCTCACAAGCCAGAAGTAGAGCGTCGGTCCACGAACCAAGAGCAAGAAAAGTCACAGGGCCCAAGGAAAACGAAGTCTGAACGGAGCTAGGTAGGGCACACAACCTTCCACGGCTCAGCGAAGAAACAGAATGGCGAATCAGGTGACCGCGTGCCGGATGTAGAGGGAAGGGAGACTACCGTGACTCTGCCTCGCTTATAACGCCCCTTGATACCTTCCCTCCTTAAAGGCACACAACCTCAATTTTGGGCTAAAATTAGGCTAGCGAGAACAGTATTCCTAACAGTAATGTCATCGGTAATGTTGTTTTGAGAAAACAAACAAACTGACAGTGAAGGCCGGAGAGTCAACTGGCTCCAGATCCGCTGCATTTAAACTCTCCTAAGTAGATGAACGCATCATGCAGTTCTAATGTCATCTGAATGAAGAAAGGTTCTCCGCCTGATTGGGTCCAGTGGTAGAAGGGGATGATCATAACCACCCTTGAAACTTCCTTCACTTCACTGTAAAGTGGCAAGCTTCCAAGGTCTCACGTTAAAAAGGCTGACCTCTTGTCTCTTTATTCATTTGGTGTAATCCCCAAGAAACATCATCCAGTCTACAGATACCTTCCAGTGTTTTTAGGAGACCCCTGATGTCAGCGACACCGACTCGGAATAAATAGAGCCAGTTTGTGTGATACAGTCCAGTTTGAGCAATGGATAGTAAATCCGACAGAACTGATTATTTTTAAAAACTTACTTAACACCAAGATGCAAATGTAGATATGAGATATAGTTTAATATCTGATATCTTGATGTGTGCGCCTGTTGTGTTCATTTGCCACAGGACTTTGCAATGAATGACTGTTGTCTTCTATGTGAAAAATGTTAATTTCAACCCTTTTCAATTAGGCTTCCTCTGTGTTAATTGAGGGATATACTATAAGTTGCAACACAAACAGTCCTGTGCTTGAAACAGAGGCTAATGCAGTATCGTTTATTAATATCAAACAATAGTACTAAACAGATGTGAATTACATGTAAACTCATTATGTGACACCCGAAAGCTGTTTTCGGTGATCTGAAATGTATTACTTTTTAACAATGAAGAATGAGAAACCAGTCTGTGTCTGTTTGCCTCTCTCTCTCTATCTCTTTCTCTGCGTTTGAGAGTAATAATCACACACACAAACACACACACATTGTGTGTGTGTGTGTGTGTGTGTGTGTGTGTGTGTGCCTCAGCTATCCATAACTCGTAAGTTAGACTGTAAATACATGCAACATTCCACTAGGAAATGTTTGTGTATGCGTGCCTGAAAGAGTTAGCACCACTATAGACTGTTTCAGCAGCCCACAAGTAAACAAATAGAGAGCACAAAAATGTTACCTGCTGCTAGCATCCCCTGGCTCACTGTACGACAGAGAGGGAAACTTCAATAGTACTTGCATATCTGTGCTAAAGCTAGATGCCACCAGCCAGCAGCGACGTTTCACTGCGCTTTGGTGCCGATGCGACCTGCCAAAAGGTGCTATCGCAGCCAAGCACGTTTAGGTTTACTGTAGTTGCCGAGAAAGAGTTCAATTGCGGCGTGCATAAACAAGCTATCTAACACACATGTCATATCAGGTTATATTGACAGCAAACTAAGTCACTAAGCTATTAATTTTATACTGTCCTAGACAGAGAACATGTCATTGAATACTGTAGAATAATTAAATTTTCTTTAATACTGCATTTACATAACTTTATGAGACCTCAAACTTTCAAACGTGATTTACTCAAAACTACTCTTTCATCAGATAGCACCTTCTGGCTGGAAACCCTCGTTTGAGGAAAAGAACTTTTCATTTTTTAATTTTTTTTATTATTTATTTATATCCTAATTTCCTGCTTTCTTGTGACATTTAACCTTTTCAAGAATGTTGCCCTACAATTCCTCCAAACCTTGACATAGTAGTCTGTGTTCGGAGTGAGTCTTGTGATGAGAGGTGTGCCTGTGGCAGAGGCATTGACTGTGAGAGACGCCGGCAACTTGAAGTCAGGGGTGTCACTGTAGCTTATCTGGTACTCCAACAGCACGCCGTTTGCCTCCAATGGCGGCTGGAAATACACCGCGACAGTTGTCGTCCCTGGGACCAGGTCCGTGATAGTCACTGCACTCGGTGCTGCCAGGAAGAAATTGTTTGTCAGATATGAATTCATCTAAGCCTGCTGGAAGGGGACAAAATCTGGCCATGCTGACAACAAAAATGGAATCATTCAACCCTTTTCATTCTGTTACACTATTGCAAGAAATAAATTTGACTGTGATAGTTCAAGGGTGGTGCCAGAATAGATTTGCGCCAAGCTATTCTGGCAACGCCCTTGAACCCTTGAACTAAAATGATGGATCTATCTCCTAATCTGTAAGTAAATTAATGTAGCCTTCATAGGACCATAAGCGAATTTTTTACACAATCAGCCTTAGGATGTAATAGGTTAAGCAATGCAGCCCTAACACATCCACAGGAAACTGACCATAATAGTTCAAGGGCAGTGTCAGAACAGCTGGTACCTCCAAAGGTAAGCACATTAAGCCCCGACACACAAGAGCAGAAGATGACTTGCATGCATCAAGCTTTTCTGACATATCTTTCAACTATCATAGTCAGTACCCTTGAACTATCAACGGCAATCTTTTTCCAGAACTGGTATAGTCTGAAGGTGCCAAGCACTGCACAGAAGATGAACTGAAACTGATAGTTCAAGGAAAGTTTCAGAATAGCTCCAGGCTCTTTACTTACTTACGCCTGTCACCCCTCCCAGGGTATAGGCCGTCGACGAGAGACCTCCAGCGACTCCTGTCCTGTGCTTCTCCTTCGATTTTACTCCAGGTGGTTCCCAGTCTCTTGATGTCTGCTTGGAGGTCTCGACGCCAGGTGTTTCTCGGCCTGCCTCTTTTCCTCTTTTCCTGGGGGTTCCATGACAATGCCTGCCTTGTGATACTGGAAACTGGCTTTCTCAGACTGCGACCAATCCATCCCCATCTTCTTCGCCCAAATTCATTCTCTGCTGTTATCTGCTCTGTTCTCTCCCAGAGTCTGATGTTGCTGATCTTCTCTGGCCAGTGGATTTTCAAGATTCTTCTAAGGCAACTGTTAATGAAGATCTGTACTCTGTTGACTGTGGGTTTTTGTCAACCTCCAAGTCTCTGCTCCATATAGGAGAACTGCTTTTACGTTTAAGTTGAAAATCAGGACTTTGGTGTGTTGTGACAGCTCTCTGGAACTCCACACTTTTTTCAGCTGGAGAAAGGCTGCTCTGGCTTTACCAATTGGTGCTCTGATATCTGCATCAGTGCCACCTATTTTGTCGATGATGCTCCCAAGATAGGTGAAGGACTCCACCTCATCCAGCAGGGTGCCAGCAAGCAAGACTGGTTCTTCCCTGGTTGCGTTCAGTCCAGGCTCACTACTCATGAACTATCATAGTCAATACCCTGAACTATCACACCAGTCATAGCATGAGATGTGTCCTCAGTCTTAGGTGTTGTTCAGTTATTCACATGTACTGCCCTGTTTTGCTAGGGGTCATAAAGATCTGTGTCCTTTGCAAATGAAATGAGCAATCATTTTATGTCCTTGTTTGAATTTCACGCCTGAGCTTAACAGACATCTCCAAAAGGATTCGTCAGACAGCCGGGCGGCGGTGGGATACCCACGAAAGTTGTTGTTGGCATCCTTCTGTCTTGGAAGATAATGGAGTATATGCGCTTGCTGGGTCAGTCCGTTTTTAAGATTTGCAGTGCCTGCTGTGACTAATCAGTCCGATGCGAGAACGGCAGTGTCTGTTGCATTTGCTACAGGTGAAGCCTGTGACTATTGCTGTGGGCACTGGTTCTTCTTTCTTTCGTCTGCGCTGTCTTTTCTCCTCCCACTGGCTTTCTCTCCTTCCCTCGCTCAGCTTTATGCTGGTCTTCACTGCAATCCGCCAGCTGGTACAATCTGTGGTGGTGGCTTCTAAGTCTGCGGGATTCAGGCTTCCAGCTTTCAGATCACGCTTGCAGACATCTTTATATCTAAGCACTGGTCTGCCTGTTGGTCTGGTGCTGGAGGCGAGCTCACCATACAAGATGTCCTTAGGAATCCGACCATCCTGAATGCGGCAGACATGACCGAGCCAGCGTAGGTGTCTTTGTGAAAGGAGTGCGTACATGCTAGGAATGTTTGCCTAGGCCAGCACTTCAGTGTTTGGAACACGGTCCTTCCAAGTGATGCCCAAGATTCTCCTCAGGCTGCACAGATGGAAAGAGTTGAGTCTGCGCTCTTGACGGGTGTACAAACTCCACGTCTCGCTGCTGTAGAGAAGAATGCTGAGCACACAGGTCTGGTACACTTTCATCCTAGTGTTGATGGTAAGCAAGCTGTTGTTCCACACTCTCTTGGTCAGGCGAGCCATCGCTGTTGATACCTTGCCGATTCTGGAGTCCAGTTCATTGTCCAAAGAGAGTTTATTGGAGATGGTTGAGCCAAGGTATGTAAATTTCTCCACTACCTCGAGGGTGTGATCGCCTATAGAGATGCAAGGGGTGCTGCTGACATCCTGGCCCATGATGTTTGTCTTCGTCAGGCTGATGGTCAGCCCAAACTCATCGGTGGCACGAGCGAAGCTGCTGACGAGACGCTGTAGTGCTTGCTCAGCCGGGCGGTGGTGGGATACCCACAAAAGTAATAAATGCCAATTTAATGCAAGCAAGTCCCTATCCAAGGGATGGCAATTAAGTCGTTAAACCACCTCAGTGTGAGACTAGTCTAAAGCCCCATGCTTTTCACAGCACAACATTAGATCAGCTAGTATAAAGAATGTTTAAACACCTGCTGTGAGATCATCTGCAATGGGTATAGAGTGTCATGGCCCCCTTCAGCCAAAGGAGTTCAGTTATTCAGTTATCAAAGCTTTACCTGCCCAAGATCAGCTCTAGCTGTTCCTCAAATGGAGGGGAGTCATCAGAATTTAAACACTGTAAACACTCCTTCCAGCTACTAAGGCACAGACTTTCATAGGCTCTGTAGCCAATGAAAGGCTGTATAATCTCACCTAAGAAAATATAAGTACCCGTTAGAGCACTTAGTACTTATGTGTACGTCCATTTTGTTGCCATGTTCATAAGAGCAACCATATACCGTCTTCCTCAGTAGTGAAGCTGAAGTCTGGCGAGGCAGGTCCCTGTCCCACTTTGTTGACATAGCGTACGCTGGCTGTGTAGTTAGTATATGGGGACAGTCCATCCACTGTCCAGCTGGTCAAATTGGTCAGTGCACTCCCAATTCTGCTGACCAAGACGTAGTAGTGCAGGAGCACCCCACCCCGCTGGGCGCAAGGCATGCTAGTCCAGGTGAGTGTGACTGAGCGAGAATGGGTGTGGGATAGCTGCAGGTTGCTGATTACACCTGTCGGGGCTGCACATATATGGTGAAATCAATCAATGGACGAAACGCAGCACCATCGCTTTTCCTTTCCCAATACCAAGGTTGCAGCTTTCCCCCAAAACTAGACTGCTCTCTAGCAAGAGAAATGAAAAAGTGCAGTGGGCTGTTGGCAACACAGCGCATCACTATGGACGATTGGCAGTGGGAAGCAGGAAAACTGTACAGAAACAAATTATTTCAGTGAAATCACCTAATATTAGGAGTTCTTGCATGAACATGAGTTTTGCATGATTTTTCATAAACAGTATTTACAAAAGCCCACAGGTTGTCCCGGATTTTGGGAATGATTAGGAAAAATTGTGATTTTGGCACATGTTTTTGGCTCACAAGTGATAGCAAAAGTGAATCTACATAATGGACCAGTGGTCATCTGTCCATCATCCGTGGGAAAACTCTGACATTGGCATTTTCTTGGCGACTATTTAAGCCACAATCTTCAAACTTAGCCCAAGGATACTTGTGGCAAGACTTTTCTAAACATACCAATTTCAGTTACTTCTCACAAAGGTCAAGGTCACAGGCGCTCAGGATAGGCCCAAAATAGCCATATTTTGACTTGGTTTTTTTTTCCTTAAAAACTATCCATAACTTTTAACCCAAACTTGGTATAGAGATTCCTGATGGTACTAATTTGGATGACCCAGCAGAAAGGTCAAGGGTCACAAGCGATCAGGAAATAGGTCACAAATAGCCTTTTTTTTTAACCCAAAAATTTTCTCAAATACTGTTGACAACTTCCATCACAAAGCAGGGGCGGATCCAGAGGGTGTCGTGACAAAGGGGGGGGGGGGGGGTCACAACAGCACCCTCCCCCCCCCCCCCTGTTTTTCACACTGTGTCGTACAAAAAAAATTCAGACTAAAACAGTGACTATCAGGCGAGCATAAAATCATAAGAAAGAAAGAAACATGCTTAAAAAGAACAATTACAAATAAAGTTGTGTTGAAATTATTATTACTTGGTACTTTTCTTTTCGGGATTTTCTTTAAAATTGTACTATCGTGTTGTAACCATTCTCTCTATGCGTGTTTCTTTTATTTTTTTCTTGGGGTTTTCTCAGACATACTTAAAGAGTTCTCAGAGGTGACGATTTTTATTTGTTAAAACTTTTCTTCTTTCTCAGGACACAGCTC
Source organism: Semisulcospira habei (assembly GCA_036245525.1). Lineage (NCBI taxonomy): Eukaryota > Metazoa > Mollusca > Gastropoda > Semisulcospiridae > Semisulcospira > Semisulcospira habei. The sequence continues at coordinate 163,661,297 of BTPG01000004.1, forward strand.
CGCTTTTGGCACTTTATATGCACTTGTCCTCCTCCCCGCCTCCACCCCACCTCCCTAACAAAACAAGACTACTTGGGCACTTCTGATTCTTATAATATATGGTGTTAATTTTCCTATTGAAAAGAATGATCTATCTGGAGTTGCTGCAGGAGTAATCACCTTGTGTTGCAAAAGTGAATCTATGTAATCTAAAGATTGTATCGCACAGCAAGAGGCACTGATTTACATGAGCCCTTGTGAGTGCGGGGCACATGGCACTCTATGTCTGGGTGAAGTACTGTGACAGGTGCAGGTCAGGAGTACCAAATGAGGATATTTGACTATAGGCCCATGAACACAGTAGGCTCACCAACCAATCCCGTGAGATAATTGTGAAATACACTGTACAAGAAAAGAAGAACCATCGAATAGTAAAACACAACTTCCACAAATAACCACCCCTCCCCCCCCCCCCAATTATTTTTTTGGGGTCAGGACTGACGTGGGGAGGGGGGGGGGGGCTTGGCCCCACCTTAGATCCACCACTGTAAACCTGCACCTGGTTGTAGGAATTAAGCTCCTATGCATGCTCATTTGGATGACCCCTCAAAAAGGTCAAGGGTCACAAGAGATTGGCAAATGATTTGAAAAATGTCTAGTTTTGGGTAGAATTTCAATCAAATTTGGCAGAAAGGTAGCTGATAATGACCTTTCTATGCATACTAATTTGGTTCACTACATGTAAAGGTCAAGGGTCACAGAAGGCTGAAGGTTGACAAAAGTGTGAAAAATGTATAAATCTTGAGAAAATATGGATTTTGCAGGAACACAAGACAATCCTTTACTTATGTTACAACACTTAAACACTTCAGTGACCCATTGGAAAGGTCAAGGTCACAAAGGTCAGAGTAATTATATGAATCAGTCATGCACGTGAGCCCGAAGGGCTTTGCCATTCATGCTGGAATTATTTTTAAAACAGTAATTAAAACAATCATTTAATTTTTGTACAAATCTATGTAATGGACCAGCGGTCATCTGTCCATCATCCGTGGGAAACTTGATCAATCTCCAAAATCATTTAATTTTTGTATGAAAAAAGCAATCTTCTTATCAGCACACAAATGCTTTTATATAAACAGCTATTTAGATAATCCTGCTGTTTGTCCCAGTTCTCCTGTATAATTATGTCAGTAGTTATATTAAAGTTCTAGAAATGAAAATCAGCAAGAAAATTGCCAAGTTTGATCCTCTCATATGTAAAATATTAGTACTTTGATGTGTGACATAAAACATCAATCTCGTCAATGTGTACACGGCATCATGGAACTAACGATGCCATGACATGAATCTTATAGTGACAACATTTTACTGTTTGTGCTATTATTCTTCACAATAGCTGTCATTATGCCAGATCACAGCACAAAAGGCCATCGGGCCAACATCGGCCGCCGCTGGCTCGCACACAGCCGTGCATGGGCCAATGGCGGGCAACATCAGCTCGATGGCCTTTGTGCATGGTGCAAGGTGCTGTGGTGCCATGTGTGCATCTGCATCTGTATTTGTGTGTGGAGTGTGTAGATCAGAAAGGGGGGGGGGGGAGGGGGGGGGGGGAAGGGGGGGGAAGGGGGGGGGGTTAGGGTGGAAGGAGAAGGATCAGAAGGATAAGCTTCAAAATAGGAACAAATTTGGGCTGGGCATTCAGTCTCGTTCTTTTTAGATATTTCCTACCCCTCTTCAACTTGCATTTTCTGGCTGTGCACATGGGCCCAGTCCTGAGCATATACCGGTATTCAACTTGTTTTTCTTTTCAGTCGAGGTTATCTCACAAAATTATTATTTTATTTTCTTCCCCTTGTGTCTTAGCTCGAGTACTTCCCTTTATGATTTCCTCCTCACATCGCATGGATTTGGTTGCTCTAGTTTTTGCTTGCTCACACTCATACACACATGGCAAGGTGTATTTTGCCCCCCATGTTTTTGTCTCCAGTATTGAAAATACAGTGGACTTTGAAATGGGGCTGGTCAGAGTGCATTCCAGAAAATGCACACTATGTGCTGGTGTTTCGGGCCCCCGAATTCTGGAAAAGAAGTAACAAGATTAAATGACGTCACATCTATCTACGCAAACCTTGCTAGAGAACGTCTTTTTAGCGCCAAGCACCGTGTGTGTGTGTGTGTGTGTGTGTGTGTGTGTGTGTGTGTGTGTGTGTGTGTGTGTGTGTGTGTGTGTGTGTGTGTGTGTGTGTGTGTGTGTGTGTTGACTAGAGCCCACGTTTGAGGACGGACAAGCTGAAATTGTATGATACTGACCCTAAAAGAATAATCTCGAGGCAGTTTTTAAAATTTATTTATCAAGATGCTCACTGGTGAGAAAATGACCATTTCATAAAAACTGGTTGATCCACATTGGAGTCCATAATGTTTCTTATTTTTACTAGATATATTGCATATAGCTAGATAAAAGGGAGATATTGAATGAGTTCGTTAAGCAGCATTGTACCTCTAGAACCTTTTGAGTGCTAATGAAATATTTTTTTGAAAAAAATATTTTCATGTTTTTGGGATTATTTCACAAATTACTTGGGATTAATCTTAAAACAATTGAATATTTTTTACCCCCAAAAAAAAACAAACACCCAACAATCTTCTCATTAATAATCGCATAATTTTTCATATACGGTATTTACATAAGCCTACAGTTTGTCTCAGATGCCGGGTATGATTAGGTCAAATTGTGACCTGTATGCCCTAGGTGTGAAAATCAGACAATTTTCTGCTCCACTTTCAGTTTCTGAGTCATTTGCAAAACAGCTAACATAACTTTAATTTTTCTTTTACGAAAAAAAAAAATTCTCATTAATACCCGCACAGTGATTTTTCATAAACAGTGTTTGCATAAGCCTGCTGTTTGTCCCAGCCCTGGGGTTAGGATTAGGTCAAATTGTGACCTGTAAGCCTTAGGTGTGAAAATCAGCAAGAAAATTGCAAAGGTTGATTCTCTAATACGCCAGATGTTAGTACTGCGATGAGTGACGTATAACATCGAGTCATCACTATGAACACAGCGTCGTGGGACTAATAATGCCATGACGTGAAGCTTGAAGCAGGGACGTAGCGGGCATGAGAAAAGTAGTCCGGCGGTTTCGCAAAGTCGGAAACTATTTGAGGGACGATGGCGACCAGACGCTTATTAATATTGATACTAAAATGTTAACTCTATTTAAAGAAAAACAAACATTCACATCCAAAGACAGACTTACCTATGATATGCTTGCTGGCTTGGAATCAAGAATTGGGAAATGTCAAAATTGTTTAAATCCTTAATGTGGTCATGGGGAAACCAATCAATTAGTAAACAAACTCGCCTTTCTGTAGTTAGATGATTACAACATGTCAGAGTTGAAGATCGTTTGTTGTAGATGAAACTTGCGAAACAAAATTAATAAAGAGATATAGCCCATGAAGAAATGTTCATCACAAAAGCTTTGCATCTCCTGAATCGACTTTAACAGCAGACGTTTGTGCTGCACGGGATTTTTGAAGCACATTGGTTCTTCAATAATAATAATGGCTACTTATATAGCGCTTATCCTAAAATAAGTTCCTAGCGCTTTACAAATAAAGAGCGGGAGTGGGGGGGGGGGGGGGAGTATATAAAGCCAGAGAAACAAAGGATTCTGCAATACACACGCGCACACACAGACAAACACACAGGTACATAACGGCCAATAACGAAGAACTGCGCGCGAGCTACATCAGTTGGGGTATTGAACAGGTGGGTCTTAAAGGCAGTGAATGAGGGAGAATGTCTAATATCCATGGGTAGGGAGTTCCAGACAACACTGAGGTCCAACGTGCGCAAAACAACGGTCACCTGTGTTTGCAGAGCGGGACTCTGAGAAGGCGCGCCATGTCACTACTTAAACAGAGGGGGCGGGAGGGAGTGTATAGTTGAAGAAGATCAGCGAGATAGGCAGGGGTAGAGTAGTTAATAGTTTTGTAGCACAGACAGACGATTTTTGTACGAGACTCGTTGTTTGACTGGCAGCCAATGAAGTTGTCTCAGAATAGAAGTGACGGGCTGATGCTGTGAGGCGCGGACGATAAGACGTGCAGCACAATTCTGAACTCACTGCAATTTCTGAATAAGAGACTGAGGGAGGTCAGCTAAGAGGGCATTGCAGTAATCAATGCGGGACAAGACCAAAAAGACGACCAGTTTGGTGGTAGATTCAATGGTGAGGTAATGACGGATAGAACTGATGCGTCAGTCTTAATTCCAGAAAAGCAATTTTGCAGACATGATTTACATGGTCCTTTATTTGAAGATCTTTATAAGGAAAAACGCCCAGATTGCGAACTGAATCAGAAAATGGAATAGGTGCGTTACAAATGCGCATAGAGTCAGGAGAATTGGGCAGCAGTCGAGAGGTACCGACAAGAAGAGCTTCTGTCTTGCACTCGTTTAACTGGAGTTTATTTTCACACATCACCAGGACTTAACATCTGAGATACAGTTCTGAACATCTGAAATAGCCTGACTGGAGCTGTTTGGAGGTGCAGATTTCCGAAGTTGTGTATCGTCCTCAAACATGTGATGATCGGTTGAATGCGATGCGATAACCTGAGACAGAGGCTGAGTGTACAGCGTAAATCGAATGGGGTCCAGGACAGAGCATTGGGGGACCCCAAACTCTAGCGCAGCAGCTTCAGAAAGAGCGTTCTTGACAGAGACGTTAATCTGACGGGAAGACAGATAAGAGTAGAACTTGCCAGAAATACCAAAGTAGTTTCAGTTTCTAGACGCCGAAGCAAGATGGAGTGGTCAATGGTGTCAAACGCAGCTGACATCTAACAGGGCAAGAACTGAGATCTGGTTTTCATCATAGGCACTTAGGAGGCCATTAACGACACAGAGGAGAGCAGTTTCAGTACTGTGCCCAGCACGGTAAGCAGACTGAAGTGGATGGACGAGATTGTTTGACTGTAGATATTTAGTGAGCTGTGTCAGAACGACTCTCTCAAGAACTTTGGACAGAAAGGGTAGGTTTGAAATGGGGCGATAGTTTTTTAGCTGGTTGGGGTCAAGATTCGACTTTTTCAGGAGAGGCCGGTCTGACAACGGCTGATTTGAATTCTGACAGAAAGACGCCTCACTCGAGGGAGTGATTTATGATTGGTTTCTTGACACATCCAGCTCAGAAAATGTTCCCAAAACTGTTTGGCTGCGTGCTGCAGAAGCCACAATTAAAGTTGTTGGCAACACGAATCAAGTTGAGCTAGTCAGTTTTAGACTTGTGGACGTGGTTTTTTGGTAACAAGGTGTCTGTACATCGCACACCACTATGTGATGGCTTTATGTGACCAGCCTTACACCCTTATGACAATTCACAAATCAGTCACGTTTTGAGTTAGCTGTCAGGTGTATTTCGGGCATGTTTAAGCCTTTATTGGCTAAGGGCTGCCTTCATCAGCGTGCTGACCCTTTTGTTTTTGTTGACTGAGTAAACCTTTGTTGTTAGGCTTTTATCGTAGTTTGTTTTGTGGTTTATTTTGTATTGTGCAAGAGGATGTACTCTCGCTCACACTATCAATTGGAAAGGCTAGTGGAGAGTGGTGGTGTGTTCTTTTCATGTCGTACCCCCACCCGGGTCTGCCCTCGGGGACTGACTTGGGTGGGGTTAACTACTTTTTAGTTCCCAGGGTCACCCTGGTCAGCCCCACAGGGTGGGTTTTCCCCTCTATTCTGGGGCATGTGTTTCTGTCTACCCTTGGTCCATTCACCTGTATTTTCCTTTTTTAATCTCTTTCTACTGTCTGCGCCGCCTGTAGCTCTTGATATTGAATGTGTGTTGCTAAATGGTCTTAGCTTTATTTGGGCCCCATGTCGTAGGTTTATTTAACGTGTTGGACCGGCTGGCGACATACATTCAATATTCTGTTTAGTTTTTGTTTTTTTTCACAAGCAGTGCAGACACGTCCTGAGAAAGTCTTGTTGCTGTCGGGACGTTAAGCAATGTATAATCAATCAATCTATAATCAATCTTCTCATGTCGTGTCCTTAGGTTTGATTGTTGGTGGGGCAATTCCGTGGTTGTCTGTGGTCTTTCGGGGTTCCGTCTAAGTATTCGAGCGCCCGTTGATCAATGATGTCGTAGGCGTACAAAGCTTTGCTGTATCTGCCCTCTTTAAAGTATATGAAGAGGTATTCTAGTTGTTTCCTTGCTCCCTTGTCTCTGCAAAGGCCCATGAGGTCGACCCATTCAAAGAATATCGTAGGGTTCAGTCCATTGGAGAAGATGAATGCGGCTAGTAGGATTGTTTGAACGTGTGGGAGGTTTTTCGTCCACATGAATTTTCTTTGTTTTCCGCGCCCATTTGTGTGCTGGTCCTATGATGATTTCATAGTTAAAAAGTCTGGCGGTTTTTCTGTTTCTGGTGCATTCCGTTTTCTTTTCCCCGTTGTTTGGGGGGGGGGGAGGGGGGGGGGCTTGTATTGGTTGCGGTGTGGCGCGTAGGAATAAGATATTTCCAGTGTCAGTTTGTTCAAGTTCTTATTGGGAGGTCGTTCTCAGTGCTTCGTTTAATGTGTCATGACTTGAGGCTGTTTCCGTGTGGAGTCGGCGTGCGGCTTTTGCTAGTGGTGCCTCATGTCCTTCTTATTTCTGCTTTTTACCAATGCTAAAATAAAATTGGTGTTAGTGGTGCAGAAGTCCGTTGTGTTGATGCACTTCAGCCAGTAGCTTTCGTACTTGGGCCGGCGATTTTGACACTTTTCTGTTGTACCAGCCACTGCTAAGTGGTGCACTGAGCTAGTGGCGCAAACATGCCATTTTTGGAAAACATAAATACACTTGCGAAGTCTTGACAGCACGACAGGTTTGCGCTCTCTCTCGCTCATTTTTTTTTTTTTTTTTTTTTTTTTTTTGTGTCCAAAAAGTACTCCGGCGGTCGCCGGAGCGCCGGAGTGGCCCGCTACGTCCCTGTGAAGTGACGTCATTTCGCTGCTCATGCTATTATTCTTCTTTAAAATAGCTATGCTAAGCCAGACCACACTAGTGGCGGAAATCGCATTGTGTCCATCTTTATTTCTGTGTGCCAGTGTGTGTGGATCAGAGGGTGGGTCAGAGTAGAAGGAGATCGATTCCTGTCACTACTCCAGCCCACAGTGCGTACTACTGGCGGGAAGAACCATGTATCTGTCTTTATTCGTGTGCGCCAATGTGTGTGTTGATCAGAGGCTGGCTTAGAGAGGAAGGAAATGGATCAGCATCATAAGCCTAAAAATATTAACAACTCTGAATGTTCCTAAGAGATAAACGCATCTGAGCTCCAAACAATACGGTAGACTTTGGGATGAAATCCTCATCTTGTTGTTACCTAACCTACAAACAACTTCTTGTCAGCTTGTCTTCCTTCTTCAAGCACTGTTGATCCCAGCTGATGCTGAAAGACCGTTTAGACCATAGTCATGCATTCTACCGCCTAAGCTTTAAACAATTAACCCATCTAGCCCCAAGTCCCTACAGCAGGAAGTTGATTGACCATGATAATTCAAGAGTAGTGCCAGACAGCTTGGTGTCTGAAGGTGCCAAGCTAATCTGGCACTACCCTTGAATAATCAAGGTCAATCCACCGCCTGCAACTGGTACATAGTTGTTAAAGCTGAGAAACAGTCAAAAAACTCCGCCCCGCACGTGTTTTAAAAAACTTTGCAGGACCCAGCGAAGGCCCTGTCTTCGTGAACGTTCGGCTAACTTCGGCAAACCGGTTTGGAACTCAGTTGACTCAGTTTTCAACTGCGTTTGTCGTGCTGGCAAAACTCCCGTGAAAAAGACAGGCCACTTCCTGTATGCAGCGCGGAGTGGGCACCGCGATCACTGATCTAAACCAGCGATATTTCTACTGACAGCAACAGTAGCAGACGACACTCGACCACCCGACGGACAGAGCAGGCCATTTGTGTCTTGCCTGGACGCACACTGGATATGGACCAGGCCGAGCTATCCGTAAGTTACACAGCACAGCCTGAAGCTTTATTCGATATCGGAAGGATGAGGAAGGAGGGGTTATTTGTCGTTTTGTGTTTGTTGTTATATCTTTTCATCTGGAGTGGCCTACAGCAAAAAAAATTTCTCCATACGAAGGGCAGCTACTAAAAATCAGCTTGACCCATGGCGACCTTGTATCTTTTGGCATCTATGTAAACAGTCGATTCTCTCTCTCTCTCTCTCTCTCTCTCTCTCTCTCTCTCTCTCTCTCTCTCTCTCTCTCTCTCTCTCTCTCATCCAATTTACTGTGTTGGTTGTACATCACAATGCTTCTTTATTTATTTATATTAGCCTATAATGGACTGGAGGTACGTGTTGAAAAAATTCGTTCACAACTACAAAGTGTCAGGAGTCATACTTACAGCATGTACAGCCGTACATTCTGCCATCATAGTCCCCAACGCGTAAAATCCGTGGCTGTTGGTCAGTTTCAAAGTGTCACAGAATCGTCTGCTGTTGTCCGATCTGCTAATCGCGATGATTTCCGTGCAACAGGAAGTGGTCTGTCGTTTTCCGAGAGTTTTGCAAGCTCGGGATACGCAGTTGCCAACTCCGTCAACTGTGTTACGAACCGATTTGACCCACTTAGGGGCAGGGCCCAAGCTGGGTCCTGTAGAGTCTTTTTAAAACACGCGCTGGGCGGGTTTTTGTCATTGCACCTCAGCTTTAAGTAACACTTCCAAAATTTGGGAATGCACCCATGAGACAAAAAGAGTTACACAGTAAGACAAATGGAGATATTATATTTATAATTGTACAATGTATCTCTCTGTGTGTGGTAGAGTGATCTTTGATCATGCAGTGAAATAAAAGAATGGAAGTATTAGTCAGTATTTTCCACTGATTATTAAAGAAATGTTAATTAATGGTTAAAACCAAATGGGTTGTTAATTCCTAGTTAGTATTGTCTTCTTAGATCTTTTCGTTTTTAATCTACTTCATTCTGTTATCTTGTTTCATAAGGTGGTATGGATAGACTGCACTTAATATCAGACAGTTAGAACAGTCAGTGTCAGTGGAAGCCTAGATGTATATTGTGCTTATCTCTAGCCTAAATTAAGTATTGCTGCCTGACTCTGTGTTTGGACAGCAGGTACTATAAGTGCTCCAAGAATCCAGTGCACCTTGGGCGATATGTTCTGCCATGAGTTTTCAGTCAGGCGCATGATCTCGAGCTTTGACTGAACTGTATTCACCTATAGCTGCTGTCACATTTTTGGGCAGTCAGACATGGCAGTTTTGTTACTTGACTGCATCTGGTCATATGGAATTCAGTCTACCTTCATTGTATCCACCTTTAACACTTTGCTAAGGTAGGTTGAATAACTAGATGTTTGGTTGTTTGTTAATGTAATAGAATATTGCATTAACTGAAAATATTGTTATTGCATTTTATGTTATTTTTACTTGACTGTCTGTTTTTATAATTCGTTGTTTAGAGCTGATTTGTACTGTACATTCTTTTTGTAATTTTGGTTGCTTGACAATAGCTAGAATGTATGTTCAAGCTATATTTATGGTAGTTTGATAATAGCTAGAATGTACGTCCAAGCTATATTGTATATGATATATACAATTATGACCTGTAATGTTTGTTGCAGGGTGGCTTAAGGCATTGATCTAATGCCTAGACTTAATGCCATGAATTGACCCGCAATAAAACTATATGTTCTTGAAGTGAGCCTCTTCTCCACCCTCACAGAAGCGAACCCCCATGCAGTGGTGTGAGTGCGTGCGAACGACCCCACACACACCCCTACAAAATGTGCATGTGTGCATAAGCATAATGTGTTAATTATTCTTATGCTCTGATGAAATGTGTGCATTTTTATCTATGTTATTCTTTGAGCCAGTTCAATTAAAAGTGGTGGGTAAAAGTGGAAGGTAAATCGAAGTGGTGCAGTTGCAAAGCACATGAACTGATCAGTGTTCGGGTTATACTCCATAGGCAATAACTGTCCCTGCCCGTCCATTATCACTCCAGTGCTGTGGACATTAAACCCCAATCTAACCAATTACATAACCAATTAACAGTGCCCAAATAAGTTGGTTTTTTCCCACCCATTTTTTGTCTATACCATATTGAAAATACAGTAGACTTTGAGATGGGGCTGGTCAGTATTCAGTAGCATGCAAATGATGGCATGGGCATTGAAGTAACAAGATTAAAATTACATCATGCCTAGTTGTGCAAACTTTGCTGTTGAACATACTTTTGGCATGAAGCGCATGTGTGTGTAAACACGAAAATCTCAGAAGTTTGAAAATTCAGGATAAGCTTTATTCAGGGGGGTGTCTAAAAGAGCATCTGAGTATACTCATTGAAGATCAAGTTAAAGGACCGTTTACAGAAAGTCTCAAAGACCCACATTAGAATCCGTAATTTTGATTATATTCACTTGAAATTTTGGATATAGTTAGTTTGACATCAGATGAGTTCAATAGCAAGTTTTGTACTTGTTCAACTTTTTCAAAATAAAAATTTGTTGAAGAAAAAAAATAGTCAAAAGTAAGACTTTTTGATTTTAATAAGAGAAGAATCAGACAGTGACAGTGACATAAAAGCACCAAACACATCGAGGTGTAGGGAAATGGATCAGAAGGATATGCTTAAAAATATGAACAACTCTGAATATTCTTATAAGAAAAATGTATGTGAGCTCAAAACAATAAAGTAGACTTTGGAATAAAATCTTCATCTCAAATTCAAATTAAAAAAAAAAAACTTTATTAAATTATCCCTTAAAGGCAATTGCAGTAAAAGTCATTCAATAAACATTAAATTAATATCAGGACATTCTAATATCGCCTTTGTACCTGATATTAATATACTAAATCTGTAAGACTTATAATACTAAGACATTAAAAACTCTAAACTAATACAGTTACTGAAACATAATAAAAAAAATTAAAGATTGATTGATTGATTGTACATTGCTTAACGTCCCGACAGCAACAAGGCTTTCTCAGGACGTGCCTGCACTGCTTGTGAAAAAAAACAACCAACTAAACAGAACATTGAATGTATGTCGCCAGCCGGTCAAACACATTAAATAAACCTAACACATGGGGCCTAAATAAAGCTAAGACCATTTAGCAACACACATCCAATATCAAGAGCTACAGGCAGTGCAGACAGTAGGGAGAGTTTAAAAAAGGCAAATACAGGTGAATGGACCTCGGGTAGACAGAAACACATGCCCCAGAATAGAGAGAAAACCCCACCCTGTGGGGCTGACCAGGGTGACCCTGGGAACTAAAAAATACCTAACCCCACCCAAGTCCCCCAGGGCAGACCCGGGTGGGGCAAAAAAAAAAAAAAAAAAAAATTAAAGAGCATTATTAACATTATCAGCGGACTCATTAACGTCTTACTTTCCACTTAAATCCTCTACAACTGTCTATCCAGGCCAGCGATACCCACACGATGAAACAGCTGTGTAAGTCACACAAACACACACACGCACCCGCACACGCACACTTTACAAAATATTTAAGAGTCGGACAGCAACAGGGATGAAAGACAGTTTCCTGCGGTTGGTTTACATGATGGTTGTCTGTATCGATGGCCAGACGGGAGCAATTCATGGAGGTCTTTCATCACGTGAGCATCACTAGCCAGGATGGAAGTAGCATTTCTTACAATCTGACAATCGCAGAACACAGCTGAACTTTTCTGTTCTTCCCCAATGATCTTTGAACTGAGACGAACAATTCTCTGAAGACTATTTTTATTTTTAACACCAAGATTTGGGAACCAGCAAATGAACGAAAAGGTCAGGACGCTTTCTAAGAAAGATTTGTAAAACAAAGTTAAAATGGTCCTGTCAACAGAGAAAGAGTTCAGCTTCCTCAGAAAATACAATCTCTGCTGGCCTTTCTTCACAACAGTTTCAGTATTGTCATCCCAATTCAGTTTATCATCGAAGATGGTGCCTAAGTATTTAAGTTGTTTCTTATTTTCTAAAATGTTCCTAGATAAAGTGAAGACAAGGCGAGTCCATAAAAACAGTTTTCTGTATCAAAGGGTGACGTGTCTTACCGACTTCAGCACTGATGGTGTGGATGGTCTCGGTACCGTTAACATGAGAAATGACACCATTGCCTTGTGCTAATAGTGTGAACCGATACTTGCTCCAAACCTCAGGACTTGCAAAACTGAAAAAAATCCAAAGACAAATAAATAAATAGATTTATTGATGGCTGACTGGCTGGCTGACTGAATGGATGGATGGGTAGATAAATAAATAAATAAATAAATACATTTGCAATAATGCATGAATGAATTAATACAGTCAAAGAAATTGAACAGCAAATTTTCCCTCAATGTGATGATAAAAATGGAGCTAAGCTCTGCCAGCAAAAAACGCAGATCCTCATGAGCCTTTGTACAGCAGACTGCCAGGTTTGTGCCAATCTCTGCTTGTTGCAGATGGATGGGAGTGGTATAGAGCCTGGAGAAACACTTGGTCCTAGCACAAAACCATTGCGGGACTGATCTCTGCAAGCACGAGGTAGAATTCTCACGAGACCCTGTAGATTGCAGGAACTCATGAGACTCTGTGTCTGCGAGCCCCTGTAGGCTGTGTGGACTCATGAGACTCTGTGTCTGTGAGCCCCTGTAGGCTGTGTTGAATCATGAGACTCTGTGTCTCCTGCACACGTATCAGGCTAGCACAGAAACTGAATAAGAAATAAACACTACCGGAAAACAGTCTGTGTCTGGTTGACTTTAACAGCTGTGACATTGGTGCCTGTGACAGACGCACAGTCCCCAGTACTGACTTTCTGGTACTCCAAGGTCACGTTCCACGAGAAACGAGTAAGAGCAGGGTCAAAGGACCAGGTGACCTCTATTGACTTGTCGGCCTTGTTTGTGGCTGCCATGGTGCTGAACACGTTTGTGCCTGCAACAACATTTCAATATGTTTACCGAGTGTCCAGCGAATGTGTGATAATAATTGACTGCATTTTTACACATATTTTATTGTTGCCTCTGGTGTAGGCTGCCATCATTAGATTACTTTAGCCAGAACCACTGAGGCTACAGCATCGGTTGTTATAGTAATGTTATCCGAGGATTATTAGCCACAATATGCTCCCCCTACAACAACTGTCATTCTCTGAAATCACAGACTTTTATTTAAAATTCTCTGAAGTTGGAATGTGGTCACCTGAATGGTGAGGTCATAAAAAGCAGCCATGCACACGATCTCTCACACTGGGAGTGAAAGTGATCGGATCAGGAATACAAACACATACTGCACACAGAACTTGATGCTCAAAGAAATTATCCAAATAATAAAGTAAACCAAATCAAAACATGTCAGAACATCAGAGCACATTGTGACATCACCTGTTTTATGATAGGTCTACATTCAGTAAAACTGCTTTTGATTTGCATTTAACATAGGTTGAAAATATACTTGAACCACATACCGAGAATGACAGGAATTGTCACACGTGGCGGCTCAGTGGTTGCTGCAACACAACAACAAAACTATCAGTTGTCTGGCTGTGTAATGCAGAAAACTGTAACACTATCAATAACAATAATGACTCTTTATAAAGCACTTATCAAAAGTAAGCTCAGTAACACCGTCACACATGTAGTAAAGGACTTCATATGTACTGAACAAGACCTAGCAATGCAGCATCTGATAACATTCATGTTACAGGACTTTAACACATTCTGCTACAGGACCGAAATCTGCAAATTTGGAAGTTGCCCCCTGAAGACTGTATTACACTTCTGGAAACAGATCGAGCATGATGGTTCAAGGGTTGTGCCCGAATAGCTGGGCGCCAAGCTATTCTGGCACAACCCTTGAACTATCACGCTTGATCCATGTCTTGCTGTGGCTTGTTGGAGTTGAATGAGTTAAGCTTTATATGTCCATCGGACCAAATCAGAACAGTATTTGAGCATAGTAGTTTTGTGTGCTGAGTCTATGTTTTGAACCACACAGCTCTAGACCATCCATCACATCGAAAGGAAAACAGAAAATACAGGTTCAATACCCTTTAAAAGATCCTTCTTCACGGTGATATGGAAAAAAATTTGGTATTTTTTCCCATATCTTTCATCCGAAACCTTGTGTTTCATGTTTCTAACTTCAACCTCTATTTTCTGTTTTCCTTTTACATGAAACCCTTGCGGGAACAGTTTTACTACATCCCTAACATCCTTCAAAAGAGTTTTTGATGTAGTCTGTTCAAGGGTGTGGTAAATGTAATATAGCATGAGGCAATAAAAAAATTAATTTTTTATCCTAGCATTTTTCTTCATAAATAGGCTATGTTCCCGGTTATTTTGGCATCATTTATTAGGGAATATTTCAAAGAGTGTGTTAGTCTTAAAATTGTGAAATGAGAGTGCTTAGCCCTACAAATCTTAAGTTTGATGACTTAATTATGACATCATCAATGACCCTACCATCACAGGATTTTGAAAGTGAAATGGAGAGCATCTGTAAAGGACAAAGCTAAAAACCAACCAACGTGCAGTGTCACTTGGTTCAGTATGAGTGAAAATCCAGTCTGCTTGGTCTTGACTTATTTTTCATGCACATGATCTCTCTACCGGTGTCACTAGGTTCAGTATGAGTGAAAATCCAGTCTGCTTGGTCTTGACTTATTTTTCATGCACACGATCTCTCTACCGGTGTCACTAGGGTCAGTATGAGTGAAAATCCAGTCTGCTTGGTCTTGACTTATTTTTCATGCACACGATCTCTCTACCGGTGTCACTAGGGTCAGTATGAGTGAAAATCCAGTCTGCTTGGTCTTGACTTATTTTTCATGCACATGATCTCTCTACCGGTGTCACTAGGGTCAGTATGAGTGAAAATCCAGTCTGCTTGGTCTTGACTTATTTTTCATTTGTCAAAGGCACCTAAAAAATCAAAATGACTGACAAACACGAAAAGCAAAGAGATGTTTATATTTATTTGTATGGTAGAGGCCATATTTAGCTGATCAAATGAATATGGGTGTGTTCTTCGATCATCTCTTTGTCAATTACTGAAGCATAAATAGGGCTTTAACTCTTTCACCGCCATAGGTGACTTTACGGTAGTTGACTTACGTGTAGACCCCCATGGGTGACTACAGTCGACATGGAGGGGTCATGTCAAAGGGACCGGATTTCCCACCGTACAGTGTTTCCACTAGCATAACTGACCGACGCCTGTGACGCGCAACATCCTGCCCTTCACCCCCTGACACAGTTTGCAGTGGTATAACTCAATGTGTAGTGGGGGTTTCCCTTCACAACCAGCAAAGCGTACAACAATGGCTGCGAGTTTGAAAATGCGCTTTCGTTGTGCCAGAGGTTTTTGGCCTTATTATATTTTCAATGATGAAGATAGGGAAGGGCCTGAAAATGATTCTGAGTAAGACCTTGATGATTCTGCTGATGAAGAATGGTCACCAGAACCAGACAATTCCAACAAGAGTCCTCGAACGGATTCGGGAAAGTGTGTGTTGCTTTCTTACTGATGATGTCTGTCACTTGCGCTCCACGTGTATCGTAAATGCTGTAAAAGTTGTTTGTGTAATCAATCTGTCAAAGTTATAATCACAAATATGAACTTTGTCATAAAATTAACATCTGCCCCCAATACACACAAAATTTGAAGTAAATATCTGAAATAGTTTCTGAGATACATGCAATTAAAGCGAGCAGTTCAGACAGCTGGGAAAAAATGTGCGAACAAGCATTTTTGTCTACTGCATTGAAAATATGGTAGACTTTGAAATGGGGCTGGTCGAAGTGCATTCCGGAGCAAGCACGTGACATTTTTGGCATGCGGGGTACAAATTCTGGCAAAGAAGTAACAAGATAAAAATTACATGTCTAGCTACGCAAAAATTGCTAGAAAATGTCTTTTTGGTGCCAAGTCGCCGTATGTTAATGTGTGTGTGTGTGTGTGTGTGTGTGTGTGTGTGTGTGTGTGTGTGTGTGTGTGTGAGTGTATGTGACAGCAACTAGAGTCTGCATTTGAGGACGGACAAGCTTGAAACTGTATGATATTGTCCCTAATCTTGAGGTATTTTGGGGATATTTTTTATTAAGATGCTCATTGGTGAGAAAATAGCCGTTTCACAAAAACTGGTTGATCCACACTGGAGTCCGTAATTTTTCTTATTTTTCCTAGATATTTTGCATATAGCTAGATAAAAAAAGTGATACTTAATGAGTTCGTTAACTAGCATTGTACCTCTAGAACTTTCTGGGTGATAATTAAATATAAAAAATATAAAAAAATTAACCAAAAAAAATCACATTTTTGGGATTATTTTTACGAAATTATTTGGGATTAATCTTAAAACAATTGCATCTTTTTTAAGAAAAAATGTAATCTTTTTTTTAAAAAAAAATCTTCGCATTAATAATCACATGATTTTTCATATATGGTATTTACATAAGCCTACAGTTTGTCTCGGCTGTCGGGTACGATTAGGTCAATTGTGACCTGTTAGCCCTAGGTGTGAAAATCAGATAATTTTCTGCACCACTTTTTCGGAGTCATTTGTAAAACAGCTAACATAACTTTAAATTTTCTTTAACAAAATAAACTATCTTCTCACTAACACCCGCATGATTTTTCATAAACAGTGTTTGCATAAGCCTGCTGTTTGTCCCAGTCCTGGGGTAGGATTAGGTCAAATTGTGTCCTGTAAGCCCTAGGTGTGAAAATCGGCAAGAAATTTACAAAGTGGATCCTCTGATACATCCAATGTAAGTACTGCGATGAGTACCATATAACATCGAGTCAACACTAAATATGGCGTCATGGGACTAATGATGCCATGACGTAAAGCTTGAAGTGACGTCATTTCGCTGCTCATGTTATTATTCTTCTTCAGAATAGCTATGCTATGCCAGACCACAGAGCTTACAAATAGCGGGAATTGCCGCGTGTCCGTCTTTATTTATGTGTGCCAGTGTGTGTGGATCAGAGGGTTGGTCAGAGTAGGAGATGGATTCCTGTCCCTACATGAGCCTACACAGCGTACTAATGGCGGGAAGCGCCATGTGTCCATCTTTATGTGTGTGCGCTGACGTGTGTGTTGATCAGAGGTTGGCTTAGAGAGGAGGGAAATGGATCAGCATAATAAGCCTAAAAATATGAACAAATCTTAATGTTCCTAAGTGATAAACGCATGTGAGCTACAAACAATATGAAATATGAGATTTGGAATGAAATCCTCATCTTGTTTATATAAATTTGAAGCTGAAAGAGTTAAAGTAATTCACACACACACATCTAACAGTAAATTTGCATGTCACAGTGTGTCCAGTTTTGCTCATTTTCACCACCAATAAAACCGTGAGTCTTCCTAGGCTGTCAGGGGCGATAACTCTTTCAATTTTGGAGTGAAGGTAGATCAGGCAATAGGTGCAACATCTTAAGTAAACAGCAATGATAATTTTCTTGTTTTGATGTCTGGATGGATCTATGTTTGCAGGTACATTTAACGATACTTTTCGCATTTTTATTGCCAAACATTCGAGCTAGAACTCTTTAGAAAGTCACAACTTACTGGTACAGGGCACCAACACAGGATCTGTGGCGATACCCAGACTGGTTTTGTCCACCACCTTATTGTCATCCACATAATGCACGTCCACCCGAAACTGGTAGTAAGCGTCAGCCTGCAGTGATGTCACGTTGACGCGGTATGATGTGGCTGAAGCATTGTGGGCCAGGCGCCTCACTTCTGACCACTGTAGGGACTGCGTGCCATTCAGCGACCTGTACAGTCTGTCAACATGCACAAAGATCGTCACTCACTGGGAGGTGCGTGAGGTGGAAGGAGCATCTTCTGCTGCAGTTCACGTTTAACCAGCAATAATCAACACCTCACTTGGATCACCTGCAAGAGTGGTCCGACACATGGGATTTGCATTTTAATGTAGAGAAGTGTAAGGTCTTGCATGCTGGAAGGAACAATCCTGAACATGATTACTGGAAGAAAGTTAACAGTGACATTAAGAAGGTGGCATCTTGTGAGGAGGAAAGAGACTTCGGTGTTGTTTTTGATAACGTTCTATCTTTTGACCCTCATATTCAGAACTGTATCAATAAGGCCAACAAAATGGTTGGAGTAGTTAAGAGAGCCTTTAATTATTTGGATAAGGACATTTTTAGTAAACTGTATAAATCACTAGTCGGACCAAATTTAGAATATGCAAACACTGAATGGTACCCAGGTTTAAGGAGACAATCAGTTGCACTTGAAAGGGTACAGAGACGAGCAACAAAGCTGGTTAAAGAATGTAAAAATATGACTTACTCAGACAGACTTAAATATTTTGGACTACACTCCTTTCATGGACGTAAAATATGAGGAGACTTAATCCAAGTTTTTAAAATTTATAATGACATCGACGACCTAAATTGGAATGACTTTTTTGCAGCACCATTTTGTGACAGAACCCAAAACTCTGAGGGGAAAATCTTTGTACGGCATTGCAACATTAACCTGCTTAAGTTTTGTTTTTCTAACAGAGTTGCTACTGTTTGGAATGATTTACCAGTTTCATTAAAAAAAAGCACCTAACATAAATTCTTTTAAAAACCAGTTGGATGAATTACCAAAATTTAAAGGGATTTTCTATTGCTATGATGAATGACTTGTAGGAAAATTTGCATGCATAACAGACCCATAAAGAAATTAAACTTGTCGAAGAAAGGACATTTGCAAAGGTCTCACGGCCTATTTTGTCCTCATACTACTACTACTAATTTGAGGAACACTTAGAAGCCTACAAGAGACACAGATTGTCATGAGACACTGCAGCTGAAGGGGACTATGAGAATCAATGATCCATACAGATGGAAGACACATAGGAGCTGCATTATTAACTCATTCGAGACATACCGCCTCCGGATACGCGGCTTATGCCATGTATCCAGAGGCAGCACGTCTCGAATGTGTTAAACATTCAAAACGATGGCTTTGCCAGGGCTTATGGCAAAATGACTGATGTATACGAGTGTCAAAAAGTGCAGGCCACTCTACACATGTGTTGCCCTGGGTTGGGAAGTTTGTAACACAAGTCTGATGCTTATACACAGAACACTGAAATGCTATTCCTGGGAAAAAAATGTGGCAGTGCAACCGACATACCTGTATTCTGCAAGTGGCAAGTCCCCGAAGTCTTTATTTGCAGTCCAGGCCAGCCACTGGACCACAAGGTAGGCACAGCCTGCCATCACCACCTCAGGAGGTAAGGCAAGTTTGGGCAGACCTGTCACATGTTTTTAAGTTTTATTTGAGAGAGTACATACCAACGTTTGCCACAGGCGTGACTGCATGGTCTGTCCTGATGATAGAAGCTGAGGGCTTTGTCAAACACTGACTGACTGACTGACAGGCAAAAATACTGACAGACACACCAGACAAAAGATTACTAAAGTTTGCTAAAGCCAAGACTGATCCAGTCTGGATAAAGATTGCCTGGACAGAAGACAAGGACCTTGGCCCAAAGGGACATATTTCACCCCTTAACTGCCAGAGCAAGGTGAATGACACCCATCTGCAAGAGTCATAAATCCTCATAAGCCCCCGCAACAGCGGGGGCTCATGAGGATTTATGTCTCCTGTTAGTCCTGTGTTCTTATGCCTATTTTTCACATACATTTGTGCTGAGATTTTGGTCAGTGCGCAGTCATTTCAGATGCAAAATTCATGATAACTGGCAGTGAATGGGTTAAAGACAGACAGATGCACAGACAGGCAAAGAATTACTTAATAATAATAATAATGTACATTTATATAGCGCTTAACCTCCAAATGAATGGTGCTCTAAGCGCTTTACAGGATCAAAAATCACAGAACAAAAAGTACAAGAAATAAAACGCTACAATAAATGTTACAAAAACTAAAGTGACGCATATCAAAAGCTCACACTCGCACATACACACACCATTACAAGAACAGTTACTGCTAAAGATTGCTAACGCACTGAAAATGCATCTAACTGTATGCATAAGAAAACAGATAGGTCTTGAGCAGTGATTTAAAAGCAGACAGAGTTGGGGCATGTCTGACATGGGCTGGACTCCAGGTGACTGGACCGAAATAAGAAAAGGCACGCTGGGCCTGGCTAGACTTCTTTCGCCTAGGAACCCTGAAAATACGCGTGTCTGATGCTGACTGGAGGGATCTTGAAAGCATGTAAATATGACAGACAAACAGTTAGATCCCCTGCCCCTGTTTGTCTG
This sequence comes from Semisulcospira habei, assembly GCA_036245525.1. NCBI lineage: Eukaryota > Metazoa > Mollusca > Gastropoda > Semisulcospiridae > Semisulcospira > Semisulcospira habei. The sequence continues at coordinate 163,681,566 of BTPG01000004.1, forward strand.
TCCAGCGCTGAGTGATTCCCCTTGGTTTGTGTACAATTCTGCCAGTGCTAGCCTCACCTATCTGGTTTGTGATTATGTAAATATGAACCAGGTTGGACAAATATTGGACCAGAACCGGTAATAGCATTGTAACAAATGACAGAGACCTTGTACACAATTCTTTGAGATACAGGCAGCCAGTGCAGGTCAACAAGTAAGGGTGTTATGTGCTCACGCTTCAGTACTCTGTAAATTAGTCGGGCAGAGCAGTTCATAACTCTTTGAAGTTTATCAAGAAGATTCTGAGGAACACCAGCCAAAAGGGAATTACAAAAATCAATGCGTGAAAGAACAAGGGAAGTAACAAGCGTTTTAGTTGCTTCGATAGTGAGAAGGTGTCGAATTGAACTGATCTTTCTCAATTCAAAGAAGGAACATTGGCAAACCTTGTTGACATGCTCTCTCATGGTCAGCCTATTTCAAAGATAACACCAAGATTACGGGCCGACTCGGAAAAGGGGATACCTTTCTGACCAACCCTGATCGAGTCTGGGAGATCAGTGGAGGTTGAACAAGAAAATCTTAAGGCCTCAGTTTTGCCACTATTCATTTGCAATTTGTTCTGTGTGGTCCAATTCTGAACGTCTGTGACACAGGACTCTAAAGACTGGAACATCTGACTAACATGTTTGCGTTGAGCACTGGCATACAGCTCTGTGTCATCAGCATAAAAATGGTGAGAAACAGAGTGACATTTGATGACACTAGATAAAGGCTGGGTATACAATGTGAAAAGGATCGGCCCCAAAACAGAGCCTTGGGGAACACCGTACACAGGCTCAGTGGGATCGGACTCTATTCCCAACACTGACACTACTTGCTTTCTTCCAAAGAGATAAGACTCAAAAAAGTGTAAAGCAGTACCCTTGATGCCAAAAACAGAGTCTAAATGTTGAATGAGAATCTGGTGATCTATCGTGTCAAAGGCAGCACTCAAATCAAGAAGGGCCAGAACAGAAACATTATCTTCATCACTGGCGGTGAGCAGGCCGTTCACGACACGAAGCAACGCTGTCTCCGTGCTGTGACCGGGGTGGTAGGATGATTAAAAAACATGCCAGAGGTCATTACTTTTGATATGGTCGAATAACTGCGACAAAACTATTCTCTCTAGTAATTTTGAAAATTACTTACGTTGGCTACAGCCATAGCTGGTCCAGTCAGGATGACAGAGATTGCCGGGACAGAAGCCAAGGACCTTGTCACACACTGAATCATTGAGACAGTGACACAGCTCCAGACAGTCCAGCCCGTATTTGCCATTTGGACACACTGAAATCACAGAAACATACACTGTTCAACTTTTGCTAAGGATTGAAAACTCAAACATGGTTGTCAGCCGGTATAGTGATCGAAACAAAAACTGTGTGTTTCAGTCAAAGGTATCAATCCAGTCAATCAGTGGACAAGGTTTACAAACTTAGAATAAGTCTGATTTTTACACAATATGAAGGTGATGCATGGTAGAAGCACCCCTCAAACCTACAAAGGTCTGCATCATACATGTAGTACTTTTTCCCCTGAAGTATATCAAATGAGAGCATGGAAAGAAAGAGTCTCAGAAACCACAACCTATTAAGGTGTACACTGGCATGCACTGTGATTTCAAATCCGTGAAAATGATGCTTTAGGAATGATTTCTCTTACGTTCCCTAGGGTCCCAGCCTTTCACACAATGCCTACCCTGCCCAAGCACTCCTAACATTCGTTATTTTCGTTTAAAGTCTGTAATTATGCATTTGTATTTTTGTGTTTTGACAAGATAGTCCCTCTTGTCTGCATCCTTAAAACCAAGTGCGTCCGTGCAGGGTTACATACAGACACGGATTCCGAAAGACAAGACATTTTTGCATCAAACAGTCAAAATGAGACTGATCTGCACTCACCGTCACACACAATACATCCTCATGCCATAACATTTGTTCTTCAAAATCTTTTATCATCATTTACACTGAGATTGTACATGCAGGGGCCCAAACAACATTTTTTAAATAATAATAATAATAATTACGGTATTTGTAATGCGCTTATCTTATAATAATTATAACTCTAAGCGCGCACTCACAACTCGCGCACGCATGCGCACGCTTTAGACAATGACTCACGTACCACAAATAGTGAAATACATTACGACGGTCAGCTTGCGGTGGGGAGTGTGGTGATATAGTGCTAAAACTGTTGAAAGAGGGCAGACTGGAAGGAGGAGAGAGAGTGTTTCTGATGGAGAGAGAGTGGGAGAGTGTTCCAGGTGGATGGGCCGTAGACGGAGAAGGAGTGGGGGCCGAAAGTGTTGAGTTTGGTGCGAGGGATGTGGAGGCGAAGAGGGTCGGAGGCAGAGCGGAGGGAGCGGGAAGGTGTGTAGGGGTGAAGTAAGTTGGAGAGATAGGCAGGAGCGCAGTTGTTCAGGGATTTGTAGCAGAGAGACAGAATTTTGTATTGGATGCGTTGGGGGATGGGGAGCCAGTGAAGGAGTTTGAGCAGGGGTGTGATGTGGTCGGATTTTTTCTTTCTGAAGACGAGGCGGGCAGCATTGTTCTGGACGCGTTGAAGAGTGAAAGTGGTGGAGTGAGGGAGGCCGGAAAGGAGAGAGTTGCAGTAATCGATGCGAGATAAGATAAGAGAGACAGCAAGTTTGGTGGCAGCTTCGGTAGTGAGGTATTTTTGATCTGACTGATGCGCCGGAGGTGGAAATAGCATGCCTGGGCCGTGACGGAGACGAAGCTGGTCATGGACAGAGAGGAATCGAGGATGACGCCGAGGTTCTTGGCCGAGTCGGAGAGGGAGATGGGGGTGCTATCGAGTTGAACGTGGAGAGAGGGAGGGAGCTGGGAAAGTTTCTGGCGAGTGCCTACCAGCATGGCTTCCGTTTTGTCGTCGTTCAGTTTAAGCTTGTTTGCCGTCATCCAGTTTTTCACGTCTTCGTAGCAGTCAGCCGTGCGAGTCAGTAGTGACTGAGTGTTGTCGAGTTTGTCTAGCAGTTGTGAGTCGTCAGCGTAGAGGTGGTGGTGTATGTGGTGAGACTGGATGATGTTGGACAGGGGAGAGGTGTAGAGTGTGAAAAGGACCGGGCCCAGGACGGACCCCTGTGGAACTCCGCAGGAGAGCGTGACTGGGTTGGAAGAGGCGCCGTTGATGGTGACGGACTGCTGTCTGTCGGAGAGGTAGGAGAGAAACCAGGAGTGAGCAGAGTCAGTGATGCCAAAGGAGTGGTGAAGGCAGTGGAGGAGGATGGAGGGGTCAATAGTGTCAAAGGCGGCAGAGAGATCGAGTAGTGTAAGAAGAGAGATGTTGCCCGAGTCTGTGGAGAGAAGCAGATCGCTTAAGATATGTAGAAGGGCTGTTTCAGTGCTGTGATGTTTGCGATAGGCAGACTGGAATGGACTGAGGAGGTTGTTGTCGGTGAGGTGGAGGCTGAGCTGGTTGAGAACAACCTTCTCAAGAAGCTTGGACAGGAAAGAGAGATTGGAGACTGGGCGATAGTTCTTGAGTTCGTTTGGGTCGAGGTTGTGTTTTTTGAGGAGAGGACGGACGATGGCGGACTTGAAGATATCGGGGACGGAGCCGCTTTCTAGAGATGCGTTGATGATGTCGGTAATGAAGGGCAGAAGTTTTGGAAGGCCGTCACGATAGAGAGAAGCTGGGAGGGGGTCTAGTTCGCAGGTTTTGAAGGGCATGGACTTTATGGTCTTGAGGACTTCATCCTGAGAGACGGGGCGGAAGGACGAGAGGGGAGTGCCGGAAAAGGTGGGGTCGGGAGGGCAAGGCGGATAAGGAAGAGTGTGGAGTGTGTTGCGCAGAGTTTGGATTTTGTCCGAAAAAAAAGTAGAAAAAGCGGACGGGAGTTTTTCTTTGCTGTGTGTGTTGGGGAGAGGAGAGTCTTTAGAAGTGCCGAGGAGTGTGTTCATGGTGGCGTAGAGGGTTTTGGAAGAAGTGGATTCAACTCCAGGATTTGGTTTTGAAGGTGTTTGCGTTTAGAGTCAGAGATCATTTTGCAGACTTTGGATCTAGTTGTTTGGAAGATCTGTCTGTGAATGGTGAGGTCAGATGAGCGCCAGCAGCGTTCCGCTTGTCGGCGCTCGCGCTTGGCCTCAGCTATGTCGTCAGTGAGCCAGGGGGAGGGGAGTCGGTTGGCGTATGGAGCAGGTGGTGACAGGGGCATGGGTGTCTAGAAGTTTTCGAAGGGAGGAATCGAAATGGGATGCAAGATCGGGAGAGGGGGCGGGGTCCAAGAGAAGGTCGACAGCTTCGTCGAAGAAGCTCTCGCGGTTGACAGATTTTACGGTTTGCGACGAGCGACAATGAGCTTGGTTTTTTTCGGGGGAGGTAGATTGAGGGAGATGAGAATAGCGAGGTGGTCAGAGGGAAGCACAGAGGAGGTGTCAGAGTCGAGAAAGAGTTGATCAGAGGTGCGGATGATGATCCAGTCGAGGGTGTGGCCGAGTCGGTGGGTGGGTTTAGTGATGTGTTGTGTAAGATTGTGGTTTGAAAGTGACGTGCGGCCAAAGGCGTTTTGTGTCAGGGTGGTCGGGTTTGTCAAAGTGGAAGTTGAAGTCGCCTAGAAGGATGTGTTTTCCGGGTCGTGTGCTGTAGTGGTCGAGGAAGAGGTCAAACTCGGTGAGGAACATGGAGTTTGTGAGTTTGTTTTGAGAGCTTGGAGGGGGGCGATAGATACATATGAGATGAGGGACTGGCCAGGGAGTGTTGCTACGGTCTCGACAGATTCAAAGGAGGGATGGGCAAAAGGGAGAGACTGAGAGAAGGAGAGGTGAGCGGAAAGACAGCCCCTGTAGATGATGGTAATGCCACCCCTTCTGGAAGCACGCGGGAAGGAGGCCAGGCGGCAGCCACTCGGAGTGACGCTGGCGATGATGGGTTCATCGCCAGCTGAGCGGAGCCACGTTTTGGTGATCACGACAACATCACGTCAGCTTTGCCGCATCTTTGCAGACAGACTGTGCATTGAACAGACACAGTTTTAGGTTGGAAGAGACAGCAGAGGGAGAGGGAGAAGAAACGGACGAAGAAGAAGACAAAGGAGGAGGAGGTTAGGGAGGGGGGAGAGAGGATGGAGGGGGGAAAGAGGAGTGGAGGGGGGAGGAGGAACAGGCGGGGAAGGAGAACCGGGTAAGAAAGAGGATGCGAGAGGAGGGTGGGGGGAGAGGGGGAGGAAGGGGAGTAGGAAAAATGAGGAAGATGGAGGGGGAGGAGGGGACGAGGAGGAAAAAGCAGGCGAAGGAGGAGGAGGTGAGGGGAGGAAGGGGGTGAGGGTGGGGGGGGGGGGCAGCCGAGGAGAGCGGGGGGCAGTGGATGAGGTAGAGAAGAGAAGAAATGGGAGAAGAAGGAAGGAAGGTGGAGAAGGCGGAAGGGGTGGAAGGGCATTGGAAGAGATGAAGAAGTGTGTGGTAGTGTGTATGGTGGTGCGTCCTGCCTTCTGCTAATTCCGCCCCTGCGGCCTCTCTTACGCAATCAGATGCCGCGTAAAGTACATATCGTCATTGTTCTGGTAATGCTTTCTGCATCCTTAACTGAACAGCCAAGCTTTGCGTTTTCAGCAAGCCTGTTCTAAATGACCACAGCAGGCATTCCAAATTTTGTGGGCAGGCTCACGATATTCACCATATGTATCTTGAAGCTGTACTGGGATGATTTATTCCATGATAATTCGCTAATTCACATTGCTGTTTCATTAAATACTTGTAAAATCAGTATGTGTATCATTTCAATACATGCCTGTGCTAGCTTTTTCATAAAGAATGTACATGTAATAGCGAGCCAATTTAGCCATCCCAAGCCATCAGGGACATCAAAATAAGGAAAAGGAAGTCCACATTTTCTTTGCAAAAAAAATGACTATGTGATGATGCAATAATAAAAAAGTAATTGAAATTGTCACTAACAACGTTATGTTATACTATAGGTTAGATGATACCTGTAATCGATTAAAACCATTCCTTCAAGTAGCCTTTCATGAAATATCTATGCAAACCAGAAAAAAATGACCTAATTATATGCAAAATGAGAACCAATTTGCATCACTGTTACAAGTGACACTTTTTCACATTCATACATTTGCATGCTTTCACAAAAGCAGCATCGTGATATTCAGAGTAGATAAGATAAGATAGTTTATTGCCATAGTGTTTCCATGTAAAAAAAAAAACACAATAAAAACATTGGAATTTGTCTTGATGTCAGTTACTAAGACTGAAATAACACACACACACACACACACACACACACACACACACACACACACACACACACACACACACACACACACACAGAGAGTAGACTCTAAAATATGATTTTCATGCTAAATACTAAGCAAATACTGGTATTAAAACATCGCGAATGGGCACGCCTCACTGATTCAGTTATAAGCTGACTGTACACATTCCGACAAGTTTTCACTCGGCGCTCACGCTCTCTCCAATCAATCCAGCTGATTCGAGAGAGCGCGAACAGCCAGAGGGAAAAAATTCATGCAGAATCTGCTGGTCCTGGTACTGATAGACCTGTACCTGCGCCCTGATCGTAAAAGTTGTAAAAGCTCATTGCCAGGGTGGGTGGAATCACTGGAGATAAGACTTGAGAGACGCTGTTGGTACAGCGAGTCCAGGCTAGGAAGATCTGCCTATGATTTTTGTGACCACCCTGCTCAGTCTGATCATCTTTTTGGCCGTGATGGAACCATACCAAACCGTGATCGAAAAGGTGAGCACGCTCTCAATCACAGCTCGGTAAAATTGCATCAACATGTGGGCACTGAGACCGAAACTTTTCAGACGTCGTAGTAAGAACACGCTGCTGTGCTTTTTGGATGATGAGGCGAGTGTTTTCCTCCCACGTAAGGTCACACGACAGGGTAGTGCCAAGAAACTTAAAGTTCTGGACAGTTTCAATGATTTCACTATTGATCACAAAAGGGGTAAGGGGAGGGGACTCACTTTCTTTCTAAAGTCCACAATCATTTCTTTTGTTTTGCCAGTGTACAGTTCAAGGTTATTGTTATTACACCAGCTAATTAGAGTCTCAACCTGACTTTGGTAGGCGGATTCGTCTGAGTTTGTAATGCACCCCTCCACTGTGGTGTCATCTGCAAATTTCAGAACTTTAGTACTTGCATGGCATGAAGCACAGTCATAAGTAAACAGGGAGTAGGGCATAGGGAGAGAACGCACCCCTGAGGTGTGCCCGTGGATAAAATGAGGGTGGATGACACATTTTCACCAATTTTAACGACCTGTGGTCTCATGAACAATGCCTCTGAAACTCCAATTACTGGGTCTTCTGCTACAGTTTGGATGGAATAATGGTGTAAAAATCAACAAATAAAATTCTGGCATAGGTATTTAGGATTTCAAGGTGTTGTAAAACATAAAACACACCAAGTGACACCGCACCCTCCACGGAACATTTTTCACGATACGCGAATTGAAAACAATCCAGCAGAGGATCGGTAAGCGTTCTCAGAAATCAGAGGACCAGGCACTCGAGCGTCTTCATGACAACTGAGGTCAGAGCAACCGGTCTATAGTCGTTTAGAGAGGACACTTTGGATTTTTTTCGGAACAGGAATGATGGTGGACCTTTTGAAAAACTGAGGAACAATGCACTGAGAGAGAGACATGTTGAAAATGTCAGTAAAGATGCCTGAGAGCTGGTCCGCACAGTTTCTGAGTAAATGTGGAGACTGAAATGTTCTGGACCGGCAGCTTTCCTGCTGTCAAGACACTGAAACATGCACCCGACATCAGTGTCTTGAACAGTAAAAAGTGGGTTCTCAGTATGACTCCTCACCACAGGATGTGGGGTTATATTCTTTTTATCAAAACGACTATAAAAGTCATTCAGAGTGTCTGGGAGAGACGCATCTGTAACATCAGCAGACTTGGATGCTGGTTTATAGTTTGTAATATCTTTGAGGCCTTGCCAGATGTCTCTAGGGTTACTATATAGCTGTGGTTTTCTGTTCTAGTCCGTCTCTGAAGTTGCGCTTAGCAGTCTTAATTGCTTTTTGTACTGCATACCTGGCTTGTTTGTACCTTTCTCTGACATTATCTTTGTATGCGTCGTGTTTTTCCTGGAGTTTGTGTTTAATGTCTACTGTAAACCATGGCTTGTCATTAGAAATACTCTTGCAGGTCTTGGTGGGAATACAGAGGCTCTCACAGAAGGTAATGTAGTCAGTGACAGCCTCTGTGTACTCGTGAATATCTGATGTTACCTCCTTAAACACATCCCAGTCAGTACACTCTAGACAGCCACGGAGTGTTTCAGCTGCCTCAGATGACCACTGTTTGTTTTTCCTTTTGCTTTTGCACTTTTGAGTTGTTGCTTGTATGCTGGCACAAGATAAATCATGGCATGGTCTGACTGTCCGAGTGGAGCAGAGGCGATGGAACGGTAAGCGCCTTTTATGGTTGAATAACAATGATCTAAAATTTTACCGTCTCTAGTGGCACAAGAAATACTTGTGTACAAACTTAGGCATCTCTTTGCTTAGATTATCTTTATTGAAATCACCAGCGACAACAACAAAAGAGTCAGGGTTTGCACTATCGTGGCTTCCATGTTCGCTTGTAGTAGGATACTATGGCAATCAAAATCACACTGACACACGAAAACTCCCTCGGCAGGTAGAATGGGCGACGGGCAATTGTCAGTGTTTCTAGGTCAACACTGCACGTTTTTGACAATGCCTGCACGTCTGTAGCCCAGCGATCGTTGACCAGAAAACACAACCCCCTCCACTACCAGTAGTGTCAGTCTTGAGAGCGGTCGCCAAGGAAGATGGAAAAGCCAGGTGGCTGAACAGCAGAGTCGGGGACCGTTGAATCGAGCCATGTTTCAGTAAAACAAAATAAAGAACAGTCCTTGAAATCTCGTTTAGTCGGTAGATGGCACAATAGTTCATCAGTTTTATTTCGAAGAGATCGAACGTTTGTCAGAAACATGGCGGGTAGGGGTGAGGCGTAAATTGCGACGGCGAAGTCAGTCTCACAAGAGCTCCCTCCGCTCCTTCAAGTCACCCCCACGCCTTTCGCACGTGCCGGCCACAATCTGTGTCAATGTGAGATGCTGTGTCCCAGTCAGAAATATGAAAGTTTACATCCTTAAAACGAGCATTTCCACTCAAATCACATTCACTCAGCGAATCTCTGATGTTGGGGAGCACATTACGGTCGTACCTGTGGCGAAAACTGAATAGTGTCTCCTCCAGTAGAAATGCCAACACAAGCATCCCAATCACAAGCACACCTGACATCGTGTCACCATATATAGGCCGGCACCATCTTTGTCATCAGCCTTTCACTAGACACAATGCCTACCCTGCCCAAGGACTTATTTAATTGGTCCACATTGATAAGGCAGTGTAATAATAAAGATTAAACTCTGAAAACAGACATAAAAATAACTTAAAAAAGAACTTTTTTCACATCCGTATGTTACTTGTGACAAAAGATAATGTGTGACAAAAGCTTACTTGTCATGTGTCACACAACATGTGATACCCAACACACATGGTCCAAACAACATATTTGAACTCATTGAAACAGATTCATTGCGCAATACTGATGCACACTGACACAAAAGTTTCATTGTAGATGTGAACAAAGCGATCATGAGCAGAGATGATACAGTAATGAGCAGTGACACTAAAATTAGTTTTTGCTTGTCACAGGAAACACAGTGTGTCTAAATTTAATGGATTTTATTTTGAAAAGTATTTCATTTTTCTTTTAGCTGTTATTCTAAAGGCATTATGTTATTCAGGATGCAAGATTATATATACTCACAGTAGCAGAAAACTTGGTGAGAAATGACAGCTGCTAATGTTTCCTGTGACAACAAATCTTCAATAGCACCACCACCGCAACCACCACAACAAGAAGAAAAAAGGCAAAAGTTGAATTTGCTTTAATTTTATTTTATGATTAAAAAGTTTTGTGGTTTTCTTTGATCTATGTTCCAACGGTAAGCTGATGAAGACCACAAGATGCAGTCAGAAAGTACCTTGCATGTAAACCCTGGATCTCAAGTCAAGATTGTCTTAAAATGATACTGTGAAATACATTTAAGCAAACTATATATTATGATAACTGTGAAAACAGCTAACTGTCACCAAAGGTAGTGTTAACCGCACAAAAATATTATTTTCTTTGCGGTGAGCTTCATCAATGGCCAGCTGCACTGCTAGGCCATTGACTAAAGCTGCTGGTTTCCAAAAAGTATCTGGACTGGAAGGCCAAGTGTACAGCTCCCCATCCTGCTTCATAAAGCTGACCTGTACCAGTCCCAGCATGTCATCAGTCGCTGTCACCTACCAAGGCAGACAGAACACAAATATTTTTGCCATAGACAGTGAATATCTTTTGAGCAGCCATTCTCATAACAGCTCACCTGTCATGAAAGACCATCATTCAGGTGACTTTAGCAATCTGAATGATGGTCTTGAATGATGAAAGACACCATGTGACCTTCACAATACTCATGACAGTCCACTTGTCTTTTCAAACCCCATTCTTTTGGCTAAAAATATAGTCACTCAAAAGAGGTCACACTGTATTTTTAGAAAATGAAATAAAGTAATGCAAATCAATCCAATACTCAATGGCTGATTATATTCAACCTGTCAAGTATCTCCGACTGCAGTCTGACAGCTGACTAAAAACCATTGCAAAGCAACTATAAGCACTAATATTGTACTCTAGCTGTTAGCCCTGTTCACTGTGATCCTGTTTTGTTAAGAACACTTGCCAGGCTCTTCTTTTAAATCCTGAGATTAATTGACCATTCAGGACCGAAACTAGTCTGGCACTGTTCTTTTCACCCAGTTCATTACAGTGAATTGATTAAGAATCAAGCTTGCCTTGTTTAGTAGCTTATAATGGAAACGTATACGATCATGGAAGGTGTGGTGCCACTCTACAGCACTCCACCTTCCAGGATCTTAAGAGTTAAACAAAATCACCCACCTGACAAAGGTAAGTCTTGCCATCAGTCCACAGCACCTTGTAGTACTCATTAATGCTGCTGAAACTGAAAATTTTAGTCAGATGTAATGCTTAACTCATTCTATCCCAGATGCACCACAGCAAGATAAGGATCGACCATGATAGTTCATGGGTGATGCCAGAATAGCTTGGTGCCTATGGGCGCCAAGCTATTCTGGCATCACCCTTGAACTATCATGGTCGATCTGTGTCCTGCACCGCAATTCAGTCTTCAGAGGACAACGGCAGAATTTGGGGATTGCGGTGTTGGGGTAGAATGAGTTAAAAAAAAGGTACTAGTACCATTTTCATCTAAGAATGTAATTTTCATGTTTCACGTATTGATATTGTGTTACTTGTGACAGAATTTTTTAGCGTGACTGTGATAAAGAACTTACCACTGTGTAAAACTGCCATGATCTTCCCAGGAAACAGCAACATGGGTGTGTGCCACCGTCTTTCCCAAATGCCAAAATACAGATTTGGTAACAATTATGAAAGCCCTTTTCTTTTCACTGCTTTGGCGTTTTCCACATGACTTTGTTACTCACATTGGCATGCTCAAAACCAGGTCAAAATTAATCAACACGGCCTGTTTTCACTGGACTGATTCGGTTTTCTCTCTTTTTTTAAAAATCATTTGTTTCATGCCAGTCCATTTTTGAGCTGAGCAGCAGTTTTGGTAAAGAATGCGTCAGTTGTGACAACACACATAACGAATGACAGACGGTCTTTGTGTACACCGCAGTCGCATGAAAGGCCCGAGAGTGTCAGGCAGCTGTTGTAGTATTAAAGAGTCATTCCTTCTTTATCACTCTTGCTCACGTTTCAATATCAGAAGCAAGTAATATGCTGACAGTACTGAGAAGTGACCTACCCAATCGACGTGCATTTTTCACAGCCATTTTATGCTTGATTCCGCCACAAGAAAGAGTAAAACAGATCGTTCATCATCAATTCTAGGTATGAAACCCACTTTTATTTTCTCATCAAACATTTTTACATTGATATGACACACTTGTTTTTAGAGATCGGTCATATAAAGTAGTTATGATCTGTTATGTGAGTAGAGGGTTGTCCAGGGCACCTTTTGAGAGTTAGCATGCATATACCAAATACACAAAATAGCAAATTCTCATTAGTGCCAAGGTTCCTCACATGTCAGATTATACTTCTGGCAATATAAAATGCCATAAAAGAATGCAGAATTAATTTCAGCCTCCATTAGTATCATTTAGAGACTACCTAGGATTTGCATAATGTATAATACCACTCCTAGATTTTGCATCATTAGTGTGGCGTCATTATTGTTGAATTGTTACATTAGTGTCATGAAGAGGCCCACAGAAGGAGTCCACAGATAATCTCATCAGGCGCATTTTTACAAATGCATGTGAAACAGTTTCTTGCCTTAGTGTAGGCATGAAAGTGCCAGACAAAAGTTTCAAATTGATTGAATTGCATATCACAAAGAATCTGTAAAGAAAAGAAACTTCAAAACAACTTTTTACTTTTATTTTAACCTTCATGTTTGTGTCCGGAATAGACGGATATAAACACAAGAACACGTGTAGTTCATCAAAATCAATTTACACAATTTTTCACAAAATATGCAAATTAAACTGTTTACCGTTTATGCAGGCCGGTGGTGCATAGTAGCCCTTTTGACACTTTCCCTGACACTCGCCACTGACGGGGTCACAGGCTGTGGCCTCCAGACAGTGGCACGTGCCATTACAGTTGGTCCCATATGTACCGGGCGTACACTCTGCACACAAGTTGGTTGCCATTAGGAGAGGGCAATTTAAGTCAAAAGTTCAAAGTATTGGCTCAGCCCTTTGGGTGTCGGTAGCAGTTTTTGTTGTGATAATTCCTGCAGGAATTATCATGACTAAAACCTCTACTGACAGCCAAACGGTTAACATCTTTTGCCACAATAAAAATATAAATTTAAACAACTTGGCACTAAACATGGTCCCTGGAAATCTTGCCATCTAGAGGGGTAAAATTTGTGAGGACCCTATTTGGTGCTCCCATGACAGTAATGAAGAGTCCATAAGCTGACATGCAATGCACACAACTACAAACCTCAGTTCAGTTAACTCATTTAAATATATACTAACCTCAGCTCATTTAAATATATACTTATATTATTTACTTTCAAAATGCAGCAGAAGACTCTGATTGACATATTTATGACATGCTAGAGTAGTCTCTGCAACAAATGGCCACAGACAAGGCCTGATCATCACAACCATGAATCCTTTGGCTGTTAGTCAATGGAAGGTGACTCCTATATCAGTTATGTTACATATCCACTAAAAGTGCTAACAAAGGGCCAAAACAATCATCATGAATGCATGCAGCTATGACAAAATGACAAATACCAATAAAGTAGAAATATAGGGAGGATAAGGGGGGAAGGAGGAAGGGGGGTAATATCAAAGTATGCGTTAATTAACCCATATCATACTGAGGCTAAAAGCATCAAATTTAATTGTATGCTGCTGTATGCTAGCTACATTATAGTACTTACAGATAAGGATATAGACCAATGGCTTCAGTTCAAGGGTGGTGCCAAAATAGTTCCACCCTTGAATTATTTTAGTCAAACGTATTTACACACTGGTGTATTTTGAATGATAAGGGTTAATCCAAAAATCAGTGATTAGGGGAGGGAAGGGGAAGATGCACACAAAATTAAGTGATATCATCATCACGTAAATTTCAGTAATCTTCAAATATTTTCTATATACCTCCTTCCAGAACCGGTAATTCTCTATTCTAATCAGTAAGTACTGTCTACCAGCTGATACTTTCCTTTTTGGTATTTACCTTCAAAAATAAAAAATCTCTATTTTACACATACAGAATACATAATTACCTGTTAATGTGAACACTGCTTTATGGCTTCGAGCCGTGAAGTGAATAATACACATTAGTTACAATGCTGAATTGGCAATAGGGATGAAATTATTAATTCGTCATCATCTGCTTGAATTTTGTACATCAAATCTGTAAACAATACACATTTAATTGTTTATCTTGAAACACTTCAAAAGCAAAATCCATTTTGTAGGGTGAAACAACCTTTTCACTTCCAGTGCCAAACCCTTGAAACGAGACATTCATGCTGACAACAGCTAGAGAAACTGCATGTATCTGTAGTGAAAGGGTGAATCCCAGTAAGAAAATCTCCTCAGGCTGATGTCCACCTCAGTAGACCTGCACATCTGTATGCGTTGTTTAATTATTAACCCATATACTGAGGCTAAATGCTTCAAATTTGTACACTGCCATATGCAAGCTACATTATAGTACTTACAGATAAGGATATAGACCAATGGATTTAGTTCAAGGGTGGTACCAGAATAGCTTGGCGCCTAGAGGCGCCAAGCTATTCTGGCACTACCCTGGAACTATTTTAGTCAAACTTATTTCACACACTGGTGTATTCCGAATGATAAGGATTAAACTCGTTACATCCAGAGGATGTTATTATCTTCTTTTTTTTCAGATACCTGTATGAGGCCAAGTTTGCAACTTGCCAATATTGCCTACTGGGGTGGGAATAATTATGTCAGCACTCTGGTCTGGTCGTTGAGGGCCAAACATGGCATGGGAGAGAGTCAGTGATTCAGTGACAACTGAAATGGCCGGGGCACATATAACAATTAACATGAACCATCTACTGATAACTTTGACGAAAAAGATCAAACAGAACTCTTTGTCACAACCTTTTAATAGTTAATTTTCAGATGACTGCTTAACGTAGAAACTGTCAGGCATCATTAGAACACATTTTCTGTAAATTTATTTTTATGGAAGCCACGCTAATCAAACTGCTACAAGGTGATTATGTGTGCTGGTCTATGAAAAGTATGATAATGGAAATGATGACTCCAGATCAGTTGTGCCAGTGTAAAACCCCTGACAGGCCAGTTTGAACATATTGTACACAAACACGTTGTTGATGTTTTAAGTTAAAAGGGGGAACAATGTATCCCATAGTAGAAAATAAAAGCAACATTCTAAGATTTACTCACTGGGACATTTCTCACAACCTTCTTCTGGCCACTGAGGGAGTTGGCCTGGCTGGCTTTCTGGTAGGTTTGCTGACTAACCCATTTAGCCCCAGGACCCTGAAGCATCAGATGGATTAATCATGATAATTGAAGGGTAGTGCCACATGAGCTTGGTGCCTGAAGGCGCCAAGCTCATCTGGCACTACCCTTGAATTATCATGATTAATCCATCTCCTACAACTACTACTGTCGTTAGACAAAGCTTCCAAAAGTTTAGAAATGAGGCTGTGGGGTTAAGAGGGTTAATGAAGGCTGCGGGAGACCGCCAAATATATCAGGATGTCCCTATGTCATAGGGACCCAACGATAAATTTTACTGAATGTGAATGCCGCTGCACCACCCAAACACAACCAGCCACCACACAAACTCAATACATGTAGTAGTATATTGACTGTATTAAGTTTGTGCCTTGGCTGGTGGCGCAGCAGTACATTCAGTAAAAGCTCAATCAGGTTTTTGTTTTGTTCATCTGGCATGTTTTCTTCTTCACTGATATAACAGGTCAGCCTCAGTATAGTGCTGTACCCGGGAGCCATAAAGTCAGACTATGTTATTCATGATCATGTTATATTGTAGTGTTAAATTTATGTAGACTTGTAAAGGAAAACCATTTTGTAAGCAAAAGGTGATTGGGTCAACATCAGCCTGGGCAGGCCTGTAATAAGTGAAGACTGTGATGAAGTTGACACATTTTCTACTATGAGAGAATGATGATCACAGCCTCATATCACTTACGGCTTGAGGTGGGGCACACAGCGACCAGGAGAAACATCAGACACACGATGAGGAGACAGGCAGGGGAAGCAGCCAGGTGACCCATGCTTTATGGCCAGCATAAAAAAATGTCCCAACTGCCACATCCAATTTGGCTTAATATTTTGAAATCAACACAGGCCTGCCTGTATGTCAAGTTAAAAATTCACCAGCCAGACATCATGAATAAGAAAGCAGTTGTACTGATATTTGACATTGATATTTGTGATGTCAGTTGCATTCAATGTTCTATTATTCAGGATTCTGTCTCAACTTCTTGGATGGTCATGCCACAGCATGGCAAATGCCTCAACAGGACCAGGATGCTTGCATCAATTTTCATGGCGATTACAGTGTTGGGTCGTTAACTCATTTGAGACATACTGCATCTGGATACACGGCTTAAAGCCACATTTCCGCATGCAGCACCTCTTTAAGGAATGGTTTGGGGCAGCATCAGTATGATCTGCACAGAGGTATTGATGATGGCTGTCAGGTACAGGGATCAAATCCTACATGTACACTGTATGCGAGATGACTTCATCCGCATGGATGCCCACCACATCAGGCAAGAATCATTGACGTAACAGTTGTGCACATGGACTAGAGGCCCCCCCCCCCCCCCCCCCAGACCTGAATCTGATACAGCACTATTGAATGCGTTTCAAATTAAGGGCAATTGCACATCATCTGCACCAGCCACAAACAATCCAGGAGCTTTAAAGGCTCATCCAAAGCAAGAGCCGGGGAGGTGGTGCCATGCTGCAATTGATGCCAGTGGGATAATACACTAAACAACGCTGACTTGATATATCTCACCCTATTCAGTATTCTGGGGATAAATGTACACATGGCATATGTACACCTGGTTTTAGCACACTATCCATTCATGTCAAGGTAAATAATCTAAACAGACCAAAAGGAAACTGTGATCTCAGAGCCTTCACACACAAAAATATAGTTCTGTGTACTTTCAGAATGTTCATAAATCTTTTTATATATAGACATTTTTCCTTTCGTCCGTGTACATAACACCAGCACCATTTGTGTTTTTTGTGCCTTATCAACACAGCTAATGGAACTTTAACAGCAGTTTGGACAGGAAGCAAAAAAACTCACGCGTAATCACAATTATTCTGCGCAGCCGTTAGCATGTCAATCTATTTTTAGCTGTTTCTTGTACTTATAGCATTGTATTTATAGAACGGATTGGATAACTGTCAGGTTACTTGATAAAAAGACAACGTGTGCTCAACTGGATTGTCCTGTGTCTAAATGAACCATAACTAGACCTGTGTTAACTAGACCTGTGTGAAGCGTTCATAATTATCTGTTACTTACAGCAGTGTATATCTCTGAACAGTGGTAGTGGGCCTTTAACCCTGTGTGTCAGTAGCTTTTTTTTGCCGCGATGATTCCTGTAGGAATCATTACAACAAAAAAATGTTACTGAGATACAATGGTTGGAAACACCTCAGGGGGTAACTGATGCGCGTCTGACTTACACTATTTTTCCAGCTAGCTCCACAGGTTATGTGGCTTGATTCTGTATGGCACTGATGTGTTTTTAATCACTGATGTTTTTGTTTTTTGTGCTGTTCTGATTTAGTTTGTTGACCTTAATCCTTCTTTGAATTGTCCATCCATAGTAAGGCTGAGTTGGTATACCTCACCCTGTGCCTAGGTTAAACGCACCAGCGGCGCCTTGTTGCTATTTTCACACCAGACCAGTCGCTCGGACCGGTCATGTGCACGAGATCGGTTTGGAGTGTGTGCTTTTTGCACCTGTAATGAGCAATCTCAGAGAAAGAATCACATGACCATCATTTGATTGCTGCAAAATCAGATGAATAAAAAATAAACCCTTTCCCATATGCAATCCAGCAATAATGCATCCTTATGCTAGCACCATGAAACCGATTTGGCAATTTGAAAAATAGCTGTTTTCCTCAATGGTGGTGATTTTGCGACATCTGCATCATTTGAGGCAGAAAGCACCGTCATAGTTGAAGTTCAAGAGATGAGCGTACTACAAGTACAATGGACTTGATTCAAGGTCGTGGGGCGTGACACAACCCTCCGCCATCTCTACTCAAAACTCGCATGATAGGGGAGGTAAAAGACGCTAAAAGTAAAACCGGAAATGAACTGTTTTTCGACTGCATTCACAATCTTCTACGTGAACGTACAAGACCACACTACCTGCGCACACAATTCTGGTGCACATGACCAGTCCGAGTGACCGGTCTGGTGTAAAAATAGCAACAATGGCGCCGCTTGTGCATTTAACCTATGTACAGGGCGAGGTATACCAACTCAGCCATAGTAAGACCTGAACAGTGTACAATTTGTCTATAATATAGTTACTATGGCGAACGCTATTCAACAAATTTGTTATGGTGATCTAAGGGAAGCAACTGTGACCGGTCATCATACCAAGGAGGCAGAGCTACAGCCTCTTTGATCATTAATACAGAGAACGTGTAACCAATGTACACTATCGCCAGGAGTTTTAATGGCCGACCAATCTGATAAAGACTGTGTGCTCAGTGAAACCAGCATCTGAACGACGCACTGAGAAACGGCTGCGAGTATTGAGACCGAATGGCCGTATGCCTTGCGGTCACCTTACACAACTGACACTGACGAGATGTTCAGGGGTCGCTGCATCAGTTTACTCACAGCCGTTCCAGTCGGACTTAGTAGTCGACAGAACTGCGCCGCAGTTCCCTGGCACAACACTTATTTCACCGTGTTCTGCACTTGCTTGATCAGTATAAAGTTCGATCCAAAGACATCACGGTCAGGCATTCCAGGTGTCACATTGACTGAACGTATCATACGCAAATCAGTAGCGTTCAAACATAAACATTGTAATACACGACATAGCTGGTCCAACAATGTCAATCGAATTCGTACTGCGAATCCGATCTGCAACATAAACGACACGCAGCACATAAGCACACACTGGATGAAAAGCGACTGTCTCCGTGGGAGAGCCGCTGCAGATGGGCCTAGACCTGTAGTTCCTTCTCTGTCTGAGGCCGGAATATATATATAGCAACAAATCGATCGCAATGAGCCGAAAACTGATCCAGTAGGTTCATGAGAATCTACGCCTATTCAGTGCGACTGAAATAAAAACCTGCACGGCTGAGAACAGCGAAAAACACAGTATCGCTGAAGTGGTCATTTTCGTATATTTTATAAGGACCCTTTATGTGACACATGTATGACATACATTGTCTTGTGTTACACTGTAAATGACTTTTATATTCTGCAGCTATGTGATCAAGGGATTGTGAGGTGGGCTGTATAGGGCACGGCCGGGAAGCTGACGTCATCACGCTAGTCGTGGTGGCCATCTCTGAGAGGATATGCGACTAAGGCACTCAGGGAAACCGCTGTCAGGACAATGTCAGGAAAGTCCTGACGTGCTATAGGCAATAACAGCAAGTCTTGCCATCACCGTAGGAAACCGCTAACCAGAATCTGTTTTTGTTTGTTTCCAAAGAGGAAGAAACATGAAGAAAAACATGTTGAAACTCAATCTACTTCGATACTATCTGGAGACTATCGTATCTTCTCAAGAAGCCGGCCGACGCACCGACGGCAATGCGAGGAACTTCCGAGCCCTGCACAGTAAACTCAGTCCTAGTTATAAATTGCGGCCTACTCGTGTGGGGCCAGTTGCATGAGTGAGCTTAGTCTTGCACCAGCCACTATGCAAGGTGCGCTGCTATAGCTTAGTGGCTGGTGCAGGACTGTAAAGCTCGCTCATGCTACTGGCCCGTGGAGTATATTCAAAAACCTTGAGAAATGTCCAAATGAGCTCCAGTGACTGACACAGAGATAAACTGAGAACACACCTATATCCATTTGATCAGGTAAATATGGCTGCTGACCTAAAAATAGAGAACTTTTTGATTTCATGTTTGTAGGTCATATTTGATTATTTAGGTGCCTTTGACAAACGAAAAGTAGGTCAAGACCAAATAGGCCGGATTTTCATGCACACGGACCCTAGTGACCACGGACCTTTATATAGGTCCGTGCTAGTGACACTGCACATTGGTTGGCTTTTAACTGTGTCCTCTGCAGATGCTTCCCATTTCACTTTCAACTGTGATGGTAGTGTCATTGATGACATCATAAATCATTGATGTGCGATTTTTAAGACTAAACATTCTATTTGCGCAGGACATAACACACTCTTCATAACATTTTCTAATAATTACGTCAAAATAACCCGGATTAAAGCATATTTACGAAGAAAAGCGATGTGGTGAAAAATTCACATTTCTTTTGTTGATCAGTATATATAAAATCCCTGTAGGGTGTGGAGACTGTTCACTTTGTTATCTCATGGTCTAGTCAGTTATATATGCCTTTCTAGTGAGATCCCGCGAAAGCCAAACACAGAGTATAACACAAGACACTCATGTGACATATATAACACAAAGACAATGTATCGTGTGACATACCTTGTAACGCAAGACACTGTCCTAACAAAATATACGAAAGTGACCACTTCGCTAGCTCTCCAAGACTGACATGTTCCAGCATGCATGATCAGTGAAAGACACACAGCATACCATACAGCCCCACTAGACGCGCAATACCGCGGTGACACCCCGCACGGGCACTACACTCTGATTCCGCGGCTTTATTGCCGATAGGCGCGGGCCCACTGATAAACATAGTGTTCTTGTAATCACTTGAATGCACCTGCCTTAGCGTGATCGTGCCGGCATCGGTTTGTATGGTGAGTAGTGTTTCTGGTTAGTCTCCTTTGAACTGTCCTGGTAGATATTATAGGATTATGATTACGTTGCGGGGAAGGGGGGTGGGGTGGGGTGGGAGGCATCGTGCCTGACATTTTTCTTTCCAGATTATTAAAAAAAAATCAGTTTGTGTGAGTGGTGTGTGTGTACGTGTGTATGTGTTAGGGGGGGGGGGGGGGAAGGCAAGCGAGTGTCGAACCTCGTACAAATCAAACATACAAATCAAAATCTTTTTTTAAAATACATAATAAATATGTTAATACATAATACAAAATATAGTAGATACATTTATACAATTGAACTAATTTATTTCTCCAGCAATCTTTTCTCTCCAAAACGTTTGGGTGGCGGGCGAGGGATACTCTGCGCCCCCCCCCCCTCCCCCGACACACACACTTGCTCATTGGTGGTGTTGGTGTGTGTGTGTGGGGGGGGGGGGGGGTGTGAGCAGGGCTCACTTCCACCCGCCTCTTATGTTCAAAATTTCCTGACTAAAGACAATTTAAAATACAGTCATCGTATCTTCTTTTAGGAGTTGTAGTGAAATCCACAAACGGACAAGACAATCAAGTATTTTCAGTGTCCCAGATGATCTGTGCCAGTTCACGTAGACTGCAGGGGCGGATCGGGAGAAGGGTGGGGTGGGGTACACGGGTTCCGGACACCCCCTTTCCCCCCACCCTCCCCCGACCAAAATTTTTTTTTTTTAATGCCATAACAAAATGCCTATTTGGGGTGTTTGGAGCCCCCCCCCCCCCCCCCCCCTCGTTTGATATTTTTGGCGAATGGTGAGAGTCGCACGCGCCTTCTCTCCACACCCCCCCCCCCCCCCCCGCCCCCTTTTTTTCGATTTTTTTTTTTTTTTTTTTTTTTTTTCATCTGCGGAGCAGATCTATGTTGTTGTATCCAGCTTACTGTCCCACTGCACTGAAAGTGTCGGGACTAGTAGTTTGGCGTGGTTGTAGCTGTAGTTTTGCGTGGTGATAGCAATCTTGTGTAGATTGTATTTTGCATGGTTGTTCATCTTTTGCATCGGGCTGGGGACCGGCAAACGGCGGAGATGAAGCAAGATCTAGCGTCGGGGAAGCCTTTTATATCAGGTTGAAGGTCCCAAACAAAACGTTGGAACTACCCCCGCCCCCTCCTTTTGAGGTAACTGATGCTGAGTTGGTATACCGGCCTCGCCCTGTACCAGCGGCGCTATTGTTGCTATTTTCGTCGCTCGGACCGTTCATGTGCACCAGAACTGCGCGCCAGTGTAGCGTGAGATGGCGCGGCGGAGGCTTGTAGTGTCACGCCGCCCCACGCCCCTGAATCATGTCCATTGTACTTGTAGTGTGATCATCTCTCGTACTTCAACTACGACGGTGCAACAATAGCGCCGCTGGTGCGTTTATCCTAGGCACAGGGCGAGGTATACCAACTCGTAACTGATCCGCTCACGGACTGTTTGTGCAATACGGCGTCAGTTAATTCAACATCAACATCAATCCGGAGAACATGGGTTTAAAGTGGTGTCAACAAGAGGCATAGATCCTCATGAGCCCCCTCTTGTAGTTGGTTGGCGTTCAGATTTTCTCGGCACTGAACGGTGTTACGTGTTGGAGTCGTAGTCGTAGTAGGATAAACACACCAGACGCACGCACGTAAGGTTCTTTTAAAGCTGAAGTGCAATGTGAGAAAAATCCGCCCAGCGCGTGTTTTTAAAAGACTGTACAGGGCCCAGCTTGGGCCCTGCCCCTAAGTGGATCAGATCGGTTCGTAACTCAGTTGACGGAGTTGGCAACTGCGTATCCCGAGCGTCCAAAACTCTCGGGAAACGACAGGCCACTTCCTGTTGCACGGAAATCATCGCGATTAGCAGATCGGACAACAGCAGACGATTCTGTGACACTTGAAACTGACCGGCAGCCACGGATTTTTACGCGCTGGGGATTATGGCAGAATGTACAGCTGTACAAGCTGTAAAGTATGACTCCTGACACTTTGTAGTTGTGAACGAATTTTTCAACACGTACATCCAGTCCATGATATTGTACATATAGTGCAGGTGTACAATTTTAGCACTGAGCAATTACCATATACGCAACCTGAGCAGCCGCTACTCGCCATCGCCAAACGAGGCATTGTGGGAAAATCAGGGGGAGCTACTCGGCCACTCCAGCTGAAAAGATATAATAACGAACATAACCCCTCTTTCCTCACCCTTCCGATATCAAATAAAGCTTCAGGCTGTACTGTGTAACTTACGGATAGCTCGGCCTGGTCCATATCCAGTTTGCGCTGTCCAGGCAAGACACGTGATAGCCTGCTCTGTCCGTCGGGTGGTCAAGTGTCGTTTGCTACTGTTGCTATCAGTAGAAATATCGCTGATTTACATAAGTGATCGCAGTGCCCACTCGCTGCATACAGGAAGTGGCCTGTCTTTTTCACGGGAGTTTTCAGCATGACAAATGCAGTTGAAAACTAATCAACTGAGTTGCAAACCGGTTTGCCGTCTTAGGGGCAAGGTAGCCGAACGTTCACGAGAGGGCCCTCGCTGGGTCCTGTAAAGTGTTTTTTTAAAACAGGTGCGGGGCGGAGTTTTTTTTTTTTTGACTGTTTCTCAGCTTTAAATAAACTTCGTTCAGCTGCAACCCCGTCCCGTCACACGTGGCTTAAGGATGTAGGCTACACTGGAGTAACAGTTCCAACAATATTTTAATTCAGCGATGCGATCTCCACACAATGCATTCCCAAATGCACCAACTTGACACTGATACAATGTGTCTTCTGCAAATGTCAACAATGGTGACATAAAGTTTCTCATACAACGTACACCACCGTTACGCTGCGTCTCTCACAATGTACACCCTATATGGGACACGTACCTACGATAAACTGTGATTCCCTACAACTGACAATGCATGACATTGTACACACATGCTTCCTAGCACCAACTTTTATAGTAAAACGACTTTCCAGAAAAATCTAGTGAATTTACACAACGCACCCAATCAGAACGGAACACGTAACTGAAACTCATAAATATTAATTAAAAAAAATGAACTTTCTAGAATAACTACAATAGTCTACAAAAATTTGACTGCTCATTTCAGCCCCAAATCCTAGTGTGTAATGACGTCACACAAAAGTATGGCAGACCGTTCACGACCTTTCATGACACGCAAAGAACGGCCGCTAATTTCACGCTCACAGAAAACAACTATGACTAAAAATAGATCTTGTACTTTAACGTCACACGTACGAGGTCACCAGACAGCGCGATTTCACTCGACCGCGAATCTATTCTCCACGAATCTGCTCAAGACAAAAACTGACCGCTCTTCTCCGTGGGACTTTGCTAGAAGCTTCCGGGCTAAACTTAGCGTATCATAACAAAAGCCCTTCTGCTATTTGCGCGAACGATAAAGAATCTTACTGAAAAGGTACGTGATTCGCAACCATGATAGCTCAAATAAAAATCGGATCGTTTCCTACGATTAACATATGCATGCTCTCACAGAACAAAACAACCACAATCGTAACATTATCCCCCTCTTTAGAATGAAATTTCACCAAAACAATTCTTTTCAAATATCAAAAATATACGGTTGTGGCTGTATTAACCTAAACAAAACCACAAATAATAAGAATTTCACATCAAAATTAAATCAAATCAACTACTTTAAAATCAGTAATCGTCTCACAGTTCCTTTAAACAGTCCTGAGCGAAGACATATCTCTTTAAACTGTCATGAACACGGAAATGTTTCTTTAAACTGTTATGGGCACAGAGATGTTCTTTTAAACTGCTCTGCTCAGGTAATCCGCTCCAAAGTTCTGCGAACCCTTGACAGACTGTAATTTAACGTCAAAATTCTGCAAGAACATCGCCCATCTCAGAAACACTCCTCTCCTCCTTCCAGTCCACCCTCAAAACTCACCTCTTTCAACAGTTCTAGCACTATATCACCACACTCCCCACCCTAGGCTGATTGTCGTAATGTATTTCACTATTTGTGGTACTGAGTCGTTGTCTAAAGCGTGCGCATGCGTACGCGAGTTGTGAGTGCGTGCTTAGAGTTATAAATATTATAAGATAGGCACATTATAAATACCGTAATTATTAAGGTGTATTGAACCAGAAGAAACTTGCTTTTTTACAGGGTAACACTGATGAATTTCGGGAAAAGGAAAAGGATTTTAGAAGCGGAGCTGCTACGGCGGCCAGACTGACCTATAAAAACAAGATCGAACCGAAATTTACTTCTGGCAACGCTAGAGAGGCCTGGAATGGTCTGAACTCCATGATGGATAGGCAGCAAAAGACACAAGCTTTGTACTGGGAATCCAGTTGAGATGGCGAATATCTGAATCGTTTTTACTCACGGTTCGATGGCAGGAACCTTAGTGATAACTGTGATGACTTGTGCCAGTCCGGGCGATTGTGCCTACACTTTTGTCAGTTACTGAAGAGGAGGTATTGAACATCTTTTCTAAGCTGAATGCACACAAAACACCTGGACCAGATGGGTTAGGAGGACTCAAAGTGTTGAAAACCTGTGCAGGTCAATAATTAGGAAAGATCTTCACTACAATCTGGCAGTACCTGCTTGATCTTCATACTGTCCCTACTGCTTGGAAATCATCAATCATTGTTCCGATTCCTAAAATCGTGAATTCAACGATTTCCGCCCAGTTGCATTGACTTGTCAAAATGTATGGAAACGGTGGTGCGGGGGCATCTGTTAAATGTTGCCTAACTACTGGACCCACTCCAATTTGCTTACAAAAATCATAGGGGTGTGGAACATGCGTGCCTTACTCTGTACAATCTTGTTTTTTAACATCTTGAAAATCACATGTGAGAATTCTTTTTATTGACTTTTCTCATGCTTTTAATACCGTTGAATCACTGCAGCGTATGATGGACTTTATTTCAATTCAATTTAATTCAATTCAGTTCAAAAACTTTATTGTGTCAGTCTGTCCGACAAATTTTCTTCTTTGGGATCACATGCACGCGTACGGTTTCAGTACATTATGACGATGGTAAAAATTAAATTACTCACACACTGCTCGGTATCTTATCCATCTCCTGGCCCTCATCCCCCCCCCCCACCCCACCCCCCCCCAAAAAAAAAAAAAAAAAAAAAAAAAAAAAAAAAAAAAACCAACAAACAAACAAACAAAAAAAAAAACAACACAAAAAACCCGAAAAAACAAGAACAAACAAACAAACAAAAACCACACACACAAAAAACAAACAAAAAACAATCCAGACCAAAAAGGTGACTGCCAAATTTTGACAAAGGGTATTTACCCGAAATAAAGATAAGTAGCGGCTAATCTCTCTGTCTGCCTGTCTGTCTGTTTGTTTGTTTGTCTATTTTGACAAAGGGTATTTACCCGAAATATTAATAAATTGTGTTGTACCCGTCTTTTCTAAGCGTGTTTCTTTCTCCGTTGGGTACTTCTAAACAAAAAACAAACACGTACGTCCAAACACACACACACACACACAACCCACCACATGACCACAGTGTTAGTGATATAGGAGTAAGTCTGCCACTTGCAAGATGCCACTGCGACATCTGATTGATTGTACATTGCTTAACGTCCCGACAGCAACAAGGCTTTCTCAGGACGTGCCTGCACTGCTTGTGAAAAAAAAAAAATAAACAGAACATTGAATGTATGTCGCCAGCCGGTCAAATACATTAAATAAACCTAACACATGGGGCCTAAATAAAGCTAAGACCATTTAGCAACACACATCCAATATCAAGAGCTACAGGCAGCGCAGACAGTAGGGAGAGTTTTAAAAAGGCAAATACAGGTGAATGGACAAAGGGTAGACAGAAACACATGCCCCAGAATAGAGAGAAAAACCCACCCTGTGGGGCTGACCAGGGTGACCCTGGGAACTAAAAAATACCTAACCTCTGAGGTGCCGGCAAGTTTATCGACGGCGTCAACAGGGAGAGAGCGTGAGATACGCTAGTTAACGCACTCCTCATTTAGAAGACGGATGGCCGAGGGTACTGACAAAGCTGCCTTTGTAGCGTTTAGTTTTAACAAGAGGAGCTTTGAACCTACGGCCAGACGGGAGCTTTTGATGGTGCTTAGAAAGGCAGTGTGAAGTGTCAGCTGCCAGCTCAGGCCCATGCGTATCATTCTCGTAGTCTTGTAGATGCCGTCAAGGCTCTCCAACCTGCCCCCAACGATTTTCTCACTAAACCTGACTATCTTGTTCAGCTTCCTCAAATTTTTCTCGCCCAGGGAGACGAACCATGAGACTGTGACAAAGGAGAACGTGAGAAGGCTTTCTATAAAGCAGAGGTAGAACTGCCTGAGGATTTTGGGGCTCACATCAAAGGAGCGGAGTTTGCACAGCATATAGTCTCCCTTGGGCTTTCAGATGAGGTCTGTGTTGTCGGTGAAGGATAGCCGGGAATGAAAAAAGTCTCTAGGTATTTGCGACATCTGTGCGAGTGACAAAAGTGCTGTCAATCACCAGGGGCTGAGGAGATGGGAGTGGGCTCCCAGAAGTTGGCCCACTGCCAGGCTTCCGAAAGTCGACTGCCATCTCCTCAGTCTTGCCAACGTTCAACTGTAGATGGTTGTTATGACACCATGAGACGAACTGACCCACTTCTGCAAAGTAATCAGCATCCGAGTTTGACAGGTCTACAACTGCTGTGTCGTCTGCAAATTTGATATAGTGAGTCCTGTCATTGGAGCTGGTACAGTCATTTGTGAAGAGGGTATAAAAGACAGGCGAGACCACACATCCGTGGGGCTGCCCACGGACTCGGGCGTGGACACAAACATTATTAATTAATGTGAACACAAACATTATTCTGTGGGTGCGAGACTTTTTGAAGGACAGGCCGCAACGTGTAAATGTACATGGCAGTCTGTCTGACCAAATGGTGTTGATTCGGGCTGCCCTCAAGGTTGTGTTCTCTCTCAACATCGTTTTCTACATACCGCCACAGACCATATGCGTTGTCATACTGCCCCATTCTCGTTTCCTAAAGTTCTCAGACGACATGGCTCTTGTACGCCTACTCCAAAAAGAAGACAGTCTGGCTGAGTACTTTGCACAGATAGCAGTATTAGAGTCATGGTGCAAAGACAGTTTTCTGGATATGAATGTACAGAAAATCAAGGAACTCGTCATTGATGACAGGAAAGTTGATGATATTTTTGTACCTGTCTCAATTAATATCAACATGTAGAAGTGGTCACTGAATTTAAATACCTTGGCACAGTTGTGGATAGTAGGATGTCTTTTACTGACACCGATCTGATTGTGAAGAAAACAAACCAACGTTTGTACCTTTTTACTGAGGAAACTGAGAAGTTTTGATACAATACAATACAATAATACTTTATTTATTAATCCCTCATGGGGAAATTAACATTTTTGCCACCACTGACAGCTAGGTGCTGCTTACATTCACTCCGCACTCGCTCATTCCACAAATTACAATAACAGAGCTATAAAATGGACAATGACTCGGGACGGGTGATGCCCGTCGCCAAGGCATCTAATGGCCAGCGCCAGTGGCCTCATCCCGACCCGAACCTCCCTAACAAAAACAGAATACTAAGACAGCCCTATGTCTCCTGAACACACTATTATAATGTTCTTTATTAAGTTCCTACTTGACTAGTACATAAAAACAAGTTAACAACAGAAACAAAATACGCGCGTCGATACGGAGATGATCTCCGATCTAGGCAACATAAAACTGAACAATTGTCAAACAGCACCTGGGGGCCCGTCGCCGCCATAGTACAGCAACGGTGTTTAGACAGTTCCAAGGTTTTAGAATCTGTTTATAGAAGCCTGATTGAAAGCATACCGACTTTTAACATCACTGCTTGGTATGGCAACCTCAGTATGAAAAACATGACAGACTGTCACGTATCGTCAGAACAGCTGGGAAGATCATTGGCCTAGGATAGTACCCATTAGATGATCTGTACCATAGGGCTGTCCGAAGGAGAGCTGCTAGCCTTTTCAGTGATCATCGTCACCCATTTGATCAGTTTCAAATGCTACCATCAGGCAGACGTTTCAACATGCCACTTGCCAAAAAGAATGTTTTTAAGAAGTCTTTTATTCCAACTGCTGTCTCGATTTTGAACTCTTGTTTATAACGACGTGATATATAATGTGTGATCTACTTCACATTGCCTCTCATCTTGTGATAGATTGCTGCAATGATAAGTTTATTGGAATGTTCCTATAGTGTTTATTAGTGTCTTATTTTGTTGTTTTATGACAAGCCAAAAGGCAAATTTCTGTTGTGCTTTGACTCGAACAGACAATAAAGTTGTATTGTATTGTAACTTAGGGTCACAGAAGGTTAGAGAAATCATGTCGAGTGGTCCTGCACGAAAGTCACGAGGTCTTTTCTGTTCTTGTATTTTTGTGGGGGTAGTGGGCATGGGGGTGTGGGAAAAAGGGGTGAAGTGTAAAGAGAGGAAAAGTTGATGACGTGTCTTATTTGTGTGTATGGAAAATAGGCTTTAACTCTGACACACTATGAAGACTGTGTATGCCTTTGGGAGAAGTAACATGAACGACATCAATCTCTCAGTTGGAAACAAGCACCCCTCACTCACTCACCACACCAATGGAAATGAAAAAGAAACACACCGAGTTTTGTTTGTGCATGTGTTTTTAACGTCACGAATAGATTATAATCTATTTTTAAAATCACAAATAATAAAGCCCATTGATGCTGGGCAAGACAATTTGTGCATTGTACAATGCACACGATACAAAGACACAAAAGAACCCAGTATGCAAAGGCTTTGGACCGAATGTCGGCCACTAGGGGGTCAGCTGCATGAGTCAGCTAATTAGTCCTACACCAGAGACGAAGCAAAGTGCTCCACTAGCAGAGCACTTTGCTTAGTGGCTGGCACAGGACTAAAATCACTCATATGCAACTCTCCCCCGGTCCAATGACATTTCATTTAGGTGGAAGAGATTACAATCCGAATAATATCACCGTATCACAGAGCGCTTCCATGACTGTTATTACATACATAGCAAAGCAAGCGGAAGCCATACATAGGAATAAGCATACAATACTGGCAAGCTAGAGTATTTTGTGACATGCATGGGAATCATCTGACCATGATAGCTCAAAGAAGGTGCCTGCTCAGGTGGCTGCTAGAATAGGCACAAAACTAATCATGCTCTGGTGTTAGAGGGTCTTAAGGGAAAGTATGTGGCACAACTCTGAGAAAATCAAACGATGTGGCAGGGCATGGGAGTGGGAAGTAAGTCGGTGGCATAGGAACCAGGTAGGGGAGGGAGACTGCCTCCTCCTCCCTCCTCCCCCCCCCCCCCCCCCCCCCCCCATTTCATAAAAAATTCTAAATTTTACGACTGTACAGAAAAACTGGTACATTGTTCGAGTTTCTTGGATGTAAATTGTATTAGGTCAACTGGCACTGAATGATATTTGTTCTGAGATTGGTATAGAAAAGTAGTTCTTGTGAAAAACGATGTGTGCTCCGATGTCAAACGACCTATACAGAGTGCCACATCACATGGTCAGTATTACAATTCATTGTCAATAACACAACATCAGATAAACTGTGATCAATAAGCTACATGAAATGCAAATACAAAGCACTATTTAGTTCTTTTCACAGCCGCATTATGCTGCATCTTGTCAGAGCTAGTACATGTTTTGAGTACCACTGCAGACTATGGAAGTACAGTATACATGTAAACAGTAATGTTTTCAATAAAGCAAAATTACACACACACATTATGGTTCAACACCATGCCTGGTGGAAGGTAAAGGGGAAAACTTATCACATCGTGCTTAGCAATTTAAAATATGCAAAAATGTAAATGCAATTATGACCTAATTCACAGATCTGTAAAATAGACGGTAAAAACTTGGCTTGGTGATCACAATACAAAAAAATAAAACATTAATCAATGGGAAACTGACCATGCTAAATCATCTGAGATCAGCCATGAAATACATTACAAAAATTAAATGAGAAAAATGTAGGACTGATGAAACTAATATCAGGTTTCTAAATGTAGTCCACTATTATATATCAATCTGTCCAATACTGACACAAATAACAGGTTAACCCCTTTATTGCCATAACATAACACCGTCCAACTGTCAGAGGCATAAATCCTTGTGCGCACCTGCAGTATCATGGGCTCATGAGGATCAACATTTCTTGCTTGCAGTGTTAACCCTTTGTGTGTCAGTAGTGGCTTTTCCCGTAGAAATCCGTGACAAAAACTGATACTGACACACAAAGGGTTAACACTGCAATGGTTAATATCTGCCTCCTTCGTGTAGAATATTTATGGGGTTGTCAATCTTTGATAGGAGGTCACAAGAATATGTACATGTACAGATGATGGACATATAATGGCTAAATTTATTATTATAAATTTATTATTTGTATTGGTCACATGTGAACAAAGGCACCCTAAGCAGAAAACTAAGCACTGCTCTGAATTATAAAAAAATAAACAAACTTTTTACATCCTGAGGATCAAATTATAAATTTTGTTAGCTATCCTTTGAGGTCTATCACAGTTCTGGAGATATAATCGCCTAAAGGCATAAAGCTATTCTGACACCACCCTTGAGCTATTACCGTCAACCCACATCCTGTTGTAGCACGTCAGGCTTTATGGGCTAACACAAAGCATCATAAGGTTTTCCAAACCCCCAAATTTAGGAACCGACTTCTGAAGGCTCCAGGAGACGGGCTGACCATGACAAACAACAAGTGACACACAGGCACCAGTAAAAGAAAACTACTAACTTTTTTTGCTCTGGCTTAATGCAATGAGCCCTAAGGTGGAAATTCCCCCATTCAGAAACTGACCTGTGAAGACTACGTACGTTAATGTTCAGTTCAGGAGACATCGTGACCATGATAGTTCAAGGGTGGTGCCAGAATAGCAGTAGCCAGGCAGCGGGTGTTGTGCCATTTTGTTACCATGCAGCCATGAATTAGCCACTATGGTCAATCCCTCTCCTGTTTAATGTTTTAGTGCACAGCTGGTATGTTTGGGTATAACATGGAGCAGGCTATGCAGACCATCTCATAACAGTTCATTGTTTTAATGCAAAACAAGAACATTCATGACGGTGGGAAGCCTACACACTGTCCAGGTTGGACGTGAGATTAAGGCTGGCCACACCGTACAGTTTGTCTGTCTTGTCCTGGCCCAGTGTGTCCGTGAACGTCCCACCAGGCATGCGCAGATTCAAGAAGTCCCAAAGGGTCTTGTAGCAGAACTGGAACTGGTCCTGGAATTGCAGACAATGATGAAACAGGTACAATAATTGATGATGTGGTACTGATTACACAGACAAGCAGTTCTTTTATTCAGGGGAAGGAGAGCAAGTTCTTTTTGGTGAACACAGCAAACAGACTTACCGCTACATCGGTTGTAAAATCATGGAGCTGACTTAATGTGATAGCTACATCTGGAACTGCAACCTTCGCTCCAGTAAACTGGCAACCGGGGGGAAAGGAAGGACTGCCAACAATAATGGCACAGGGTCTCATCCTTTCTACAGTTTGAAGATTGTTAACCGGAAAAAATGGGTTGATCTCTGCAAGCGCAAGGCACAGGCAGATATTCTTTTGAGCCCTTCAACTGTACTGGCCAATGAGAATGCAGGTCTTGCGCTTCTGGCTGATGGAACAAGTATGTGTAGCATGTGTAAAACAGAACTGCAATAAAGGCGCCAGTCACATACCTGCTGATGAAAGCAATACAAATACTATGTTTCTTCATGTGAATGTGTGTGTACAAGCACAGACATTTTTGTTATATGTGTATCTTATGTTCAATGCACATCAGCATGTACTTGACGGGTGCCTTAGAATTGCATCTCCGCATAATGTGAATGTTACTGACGTAGTCATGGATGACTTGGGGGCGGCGTCGCATGATGTGTTTTATGGTGTGATAGACATCCACCTCCCCTTCCTCCTCCATCAGCTCACATATCACCATCAGTGTCACGAACAACCCTGAGCGGGTGGCGCCGTCCTCGCAGTGCACCACTACAACAACCAAAAGGTCAGGTGCAACATTACAACAAACACAACAGCATCAAAGCCATGAACACACATACACACTTACGCACTGACAGAAGAGCATATGCATATAGTGCATCATGTGTAGGTAAAGTCAACTTGACCACACACAGATTATAACAGGCCTGAAATTGTTTCGTAAAATTCTAATTTTGTCACCATTGGTCCAAAGTCCTGGGGTATGTTTATATTGTGATTGGCTAAAGCCACATATTTTAGAGAGGACCCTTTTGCTCACCCAACCCATCATGTAGATGGGTAGATAGGAGGACAGTGAGAAAAAGTGTAAAGAGTTAATAAAAAGACAAACATAAATGTGTCCTGACATACCTATAGGACTATCCGGGAACTCGGAGTTGTCCTGGTACTGAAGAACGAGGTTGATGAGGTCCATCACCATGGTCTTGGAGATTGGCGTGAAGCTGGTATCGGCCCACGCATTGAACTGGAACTGCCGCACCTGGCGAGGAGGGTCCTGGGGGCTCAGTGTGTTTACCAGCTTCAGGTTACGAATTGTCACATTCTCCTGGTTACACAGACAGAAAAAGTAAGAACAAGACGGGATAAACCATCCTGAAGATGCTTCTATTAGCACATTAGCCCAGGCAATCCATTGACACGTACTGCTAAAAAAATTAGGAATAGCAGGATGCACTAAACTGTTGAATTTTGCATATATATATGGATGCAATATAACTGCACCACAGTGCATACATGATCGTGCCCTGACTGCAAAAGCTGCCTTCAGCTTGCGCATATCACACCCAGCGGGGTTTACCATCAGCTATACGCACGCACATAGACAGTGAATGTGCCTGCAGCCATCAACTGTATGCGTATCTGAACACATCCATTCTATGATTCTTATTTTATGGGATGTATAATAATAATAATGTACATTTATATAACGCTTAACCTCCAAATTAACCATGCTCTAAGAGCTTTACAAGATAAAAAATCACAGAACAAAAAGTGCAAGAAAGTAAAAGCTACAAATGTAAAAACTAAAGTGACACATATCAAAAGCTCACACACATGTACACACACACACACCGTTACAAGAACAGTTACTGCCAAAGATTGCTAATGCACTGAGAATGCGTCTTAACTATACACATAAGAAACAAAATGGGATGAACTATAACCCACAAAGTCCCTTCTATATGAGAGCTGTCTTCACCGTCTACCTTTTGTCTTAGACTTGATTCTGATGTTGAAATATCTCCTTTTGAAAATGCCTCGCAGATGTGCCAATGCGTCATAGTGAAAACTCTATAAGGGTGCATGCAGTGGATACGCGTCATTAGTTTGTCGAATGTCATTTGTCATGACAAATTTTTGTGTTTTTACGTAATTTTGTATTTAACATAATATGAGTTTCCCTTTCGCTTCCAAGATTTGCGAAAAAGGTGAAAAAACTAGAATTTCACGATACAATTTCGGTCTTGCTATAATTTGTGTGAAATCAGGTTGACTTTACCTAGATACATGCTATACTAAGTCCACCTGCATGCAATTCTGAAAGCGCATTGGTGTGTTAGTATGCTTGTGCGTGCGTGCATGCGTGCGCTCCAAACATCCTCAAGAGGCATAGATGTTCATGCGCCTTCCGGGCACATGAGGATCTATGCCTCTTGGAGATGTGCGCATATGTGTGAGAGAGTGAGCGAAAGAAAGAGAGAGAGAGAGAATTATGTCATATTTAGAGTATGTCTGCATGGTGGCGGAGTTGCTTCTTTCAGGTCACTGGCACTGTCCGATTTTCACCAGATGTGAAGTTTTTTACTGTTTTAATTTTTTTTAATGAAAATAATTAATTTTTGCTGAAGAAGTTGAAAGGGCACAAAGCTGGCTAACAAACTCATACATATCTGACATGAGCTGGAAGGTCGTTCCAGGTGACTGGACCAAAATATGAAAAAGCATGCTGGCCCTGGCTAGACTTCGTTCGCCTAGGAAGCCTAAAAATTGCGTGTAAGATGCAGAATGGAGGGTTCTTGAAGGCATGAAAATATGAACCAGGTCAGACAAATATGGGGGAGCAGAACTGGTAATAACATTGTAATAAAACCTCGTACACAATCTTCCTTTTGACAAGAGGCAGACCTGACATAGTTCACGTGTGCAAGCAAAGGACGTTACACTCATTCTCACTGAAAATGTACAGATGTACGAAACCTGAAAACTTGAAAAAATCAAACTTTGGTTTATGAAGTGAAATTTCAACTTCTTACAAGTACAACCTTTCTTGGGTTCAGATTTTGAACAAAAAGTCTCGGCATTCAGTATTTTTTCTTAGTCTTCATTGCAGATACATGGTCAATTTGAGTTTGCAATTTATGTGATGGACCCTTGTATAATCTTTGGCAGGCTGAGTTTCCGACGAAAGAAAACTTAATTAAGTGGGAGAAACATTACAATATTTTGAATCATAGCCTGAAAGGCAAATTATTTACATGTCCTTTGAAAATGGCCCATTCAATTTCTCATGTATTTATTCAGAAAAGCTGTATGTTAGTAATAAACACAAGCAAATCAAGCAAACATCCCTTTCATATATTTTCTTAGTGACATCCATCTCACAAAATGATGTAGCTAATGTAATGTCTGTGTCTTTCATGCAAACCATGGAAAATAAATTTTGACACAATAAATGGCAAAAAAAAAATAAATAAAATAAAATTAAAAAAAAAATAAAAATTAAAAGAACCAAAATTGTATTTTTCTCTAAAATGTATTTTTTCGAAAAATACTTACTGACGGCATTACTAATAGCTTACACTTAGCTTACTGATTTCAGCCTAAGCATCCGTTGTGTACACTACACAACCAGGGAGGCGACTCCAGGGAGTTGTTACCAAGAAACCCTGAGTGGCCTCCCCTGCCTCCCTATCCATTCACGTGCCTGGCAGTATCCCGCCAGTCTTTGCCTTAGCTCACAAGTGGCAAGCGGGGCAGGAGGGAGGGTCCTCCGAGTAATGCCATCTGTAAGTATTTTTTTTAAAAATGCATTTTAGAGAAAAATACATTTTTTTCCTCAAAACTCTTACCGATGGCATTACTAATAGGAAGAATAGCGAATAGGAGGAGGGTGCCACCCATTATGCAATATCCAAGTGCTAATTTCACAAGGAAAACTCCACCCCCCACCCCCGTGCGTTAAGTTATTGAGGCCTCCTCATGCGCCCACTCCCGACGATTTCACCTAGGCGTAACCTACAGCGCATGTGGCACCGGGAGGGAGTGCTGCGCCGCTGAGATGTACCCCACTAGAGCCAGGTTGCCACGCTGGCCGGATAGGTCCCGTAGGTAGAAGCGGGTGAAGGTGTATTCAGCCCGCCAGCACACGGCATCCACCATGTCTCTCACTGCGCAGTTGCGGTCAAGGCGATGCTTGCTATCACTGCTCTGACCCTGTGTGCCTGGATGCGCAGCTTCTGTGCTTCCCTGGTTCTTGTACGCAGACTG
This sequence comes from Semisulcospira habei, assembly GCA_036245525.1. Taxonomy (NCBI): domain Eukaryota; kingdom Metazoa; phylum Mollusca; class Gastropoda; family Semisulcospiridae; genus Semisulcospira; species Semisulcospira habei. Next base: position 163,717,801 of record BTPG01000004.1, read on the forward strand.
GATGATCCAGCATAGCCAGGACGAGCTCGCCTGAGCGGGGCTGTCACATCTGGCCGGAGCCAAGGGCAGGAATAGGCGGGAGCGCCTTGACTGAGTGGCTTTGTTCTGCGCAGGTATATTCCCAACGCCCTGACCGCTTCCTCTGACGGGACTCACAGGACTGGTCCGTCCCCTTGAGCGAGCGGAAGGTTAACACCTGGGGTGCAGCAGCAGGTGGTCGATATTTGGCCCGGAAAGTCGGATCGGTGAGGAGCTGCACCGATCCATCGAGTCTGAACTGGAGATAGGCGGGTCGCACCGAGAAAGCGTGGATCTCGCCCACCCGGACGCTGTGACGAGGGCTAGCAGGAAGCAGGCCTTCCTGGCCAGGTCTCCGAACCATGCCAATGGAAGAGGATCGAAACAGCCCGAGTTGTGCCATGTCAGCCCCCATGACAAGTCCCAGCGTGGGATCAGCACGTGGGAGATCGGCCGCTGAAGATCCAGGTGTGCCATCCGATCAAAGAGGTCCTTGCAGGCACCCGGTACTGGCCAAACCAAGAGGCGATAAGTGTCTGCAACATGGCCAGGTAACCTCTGATGGCGATGGGGGCCAGGCTCTACTGGAAGAAGAGCCACCGACAGAACTCAGCCAGTAGGGGAGTAGTCAGATCCGTGGGGAAGAGCTTCGGGTAGTAGCTCTGCATGCCGGTGCCGTCCACTGCTGCACTCCAGAAGCTGCTTGTGGCGAGGGCCAACCGACCCATCTCCCAGCGTGCATTAGCTGCCACTCCGGACATGGGCGATAAGGATTTTGCCTAGATTGCCTGAGCATCTTGCGAGGGGTGGGAAGCCTCAGGGAGGGTCTGAGGCGAGGCTCAGAAGGTCGGCGGTCCCGCTCCTCCAACTGAAAGACGCCACCAGGCAGAACCGTGTTGCAGCCCACGAGCTTCTAGAAAACCTTGGGTAATAGGACGGCAGGCAGGTACGCGTAAGCTAGCAGGCTGTCCCAAGGGAGGAGAGCGAGTCTACTGTCCCGGCCAGGGAACCGGAAAGGGTGCGACAAGAGAGCGAGCTGTCTGTTCCACCTTGTGGCAAGGGGGGCGATCATGGGTGAATCCCAGCGGGCGCAGAGTAGTCCAAAGATGACTGGGCGTAGTGCCGGCCCTGAGTGGAGAAGTAGGCCGTGATGCGCGAGTGAGTCCACAAAGACATACAGGTGTCCTGGGATGTGCCGGGATCGAAGAGTGACGCCGTGATCCCCACCCCACAGGAGGACTTGGAACAAGGGGATGCAGAGGGAGGGTGAGCACGTCCCGTCCTGGCCTTGCAGGCAGGCCACTACCATCGTGATGTTGGAGAGAACCAGGATCTCCCGATGACAGAAGCGGTGCTCCCATGCGGCGAGGGCGAGCCAACGGCCGTCCACTCTAACTAGCTGATGTCTGCCAGCGAGGGCCCTAGGCCAGCCGCCAAGGCTGTGACGAACTCCAGCAGCAGGTGTGCACCGCAGCCAGAGAGGCTCGCGTCCATGCAGATGGAAAGCTGGGGTGGAGGGGAGGAGAGGGGAACCCCCGATGCTAGCCAGAACAGGTCCAACCACCACCGGAGGTGAGGCCTGACCAAAGAGACACTAGGATCAGGGCCGCCAGATCGCCGGAGGACGGGCGTCAGTGGAGCAGCAGAAGCAACGGATTGGTGGAGCGTAGAGCCTGCCGAGGGGCCGGAGGACCGCCGCTGCGTGCAAGAGTCCCTGAAGTTGTAGCCAGACTTTGGGCGGAAACGTTTCCACATGAGACACCGGAAGCGTCTGTCCTGCTAACTTCTGAAATCACTCCTCAGGGAGCCGCACCTGGGTGAGGTCGGTCAGGAACTCTGTGCCTAGGAAGAAAAACCTGCGGGAAGGCATGAGGTCCGACTTGCCTCCGTTGACCTGGAACCAAGCTGGCGGAGAAGGGTAAACAGAGCGTCCCCGTCTTCCTCCTGGGCTGCCGCCACCAGGCTCATGAGGAGCAGATCGTCCAGGTAGCGTGAAGTCATGCTTGATGCCGTCCGTCTGAGCCTGGCAACGACCCCGTCGAATATCCCGGCGGAACCCAAGGGCTGAGGTGAAGTCCGAAAAGAAGAGCACAGAACTGGCACACAACTCCGCGGAAGGCAAAGTGAAGATACAGTCCAGCGGCCAGGAGCAAGGGCACGAGTAGAAATGCGTCGAGGCTTACTTCGAAGTCCAGGTAATTTGCCGATGTTCTCAAGGCTCTGGTTGTTCCCTCTGGAAGCGTGGAGCCAAATTGCACCTGTTTAGAGCCAAGAGATCTATGACGGGCCGCCACTTGCCTCCGGGCTTGGGGACGACGAAGAAGAGGCTGAGAAGACCTGGAAGTTGTGTCGACGGACTACCCTCAAACAGTGAGCGCCACGCGCCACTGAGTCGAGCTAGCCTTCCGCCGATTGGAGACCTTGCAGGCATGGCGAGGACACGGAAGTCATGTCCGTGGCCAGACACGCCCAGTCCTCTGGGCGCTACTGGCTAGGGCCTCTTCATCAACGACCTTGTGCCAGAGCTACCAAAAGGAGTCCACGCAGCCCTGTACGCAGATGACCTGGTACTCTGGTGCACAGATGAGTATGCAACAACTGCTACATACAGGATGCAGCTAGCCCTGGACAGGCTGACAGACTGGACCAACAACTGGTGTGTGACCATCAACACAGAAAAATCATCAGCCACACTCTTCCCTCTCTCAACAAAGCAAAGGCTGGCAACCTAACACTGGACATCACCCCACTGCGGTATGAAGACCAACAGACATACCTGGGCGTCACCCTTGACAAAAGGCTGACGTGGAAGCTGCACATTTGGAACGCAGAAGCAAAAGCTAGAAGAAAGCTGAACATCATGAGGAAGCTGGCTGGAACACAATGGGGAGCCAATGAAAAGATCCTCAAAAATGTATATCAAGGCACAGTGAGACCACACCTTGAGTACGGATCCAATGCATGGTTGACGGCAGCCCAGTCACACCAGCAGACCATTGACAGAGTTCAGAACCAGGCACTGAGTATCATCACCGGCGCAATGAGATCCACACCAATTGAAAAGATGGAAGAGACAACAGGCATCCCACCCCTGTGCATGAGAAGAGATTGCAAAGCCTTGATACAGTCCACAAAGGTTAAGTCTTCCAAAGACATCCTATGAATGCCAGGATGAAACAGCCAACCTCAGGGAGACTGAAAAGATCAAGCTTGTGAAGGAAACAAGAGCTCTGCAGAGAAAACACCAGGCAAAGCTCCCTGCGCAGGTAGAGGCTCTGAATCCTACTAGTGACCTTCCACCCTGGGAAAGTAAGCCAGAAAACATCACCATCTCTTCCACGGTACCCTACATCACCACCAAAGATGAGCACAGCACTGTGAGCAAGAAAGCCCTGACACTGGCCATGCTCGAAGAAAAGTATCCCCAGGAGGCATGGATGCAGTTCAGAATGGAGGGGCTGGGGTGTACATTCAGTACCCAAACGGAAAATGGCAGGCAGAGGCAATACCAACAGGCCTTCAATGCACAAATTACAGAGCTGAGGTGGAAGCCCTGGTCCATGCTGCAAACACCCTTAGCGGCACTGCAGACCCTGATGCCCAGATTGTCTTTCTGACTGATGCCATGTCTGTTCTTGTGGCAGCAACAGCAAGCAAACTGCCACGTCTACAAGAGGCACTGCAAAACATCAAATGCACCAGGCTGGTGCTGCAGTGGATCCCTTCACACTGTGGCATCTACAGCAATGAAGAAGCTGACAGAATGGCAAAAGTGGGCGCAGAAAAAGAACAAGACGAAAATGGAGTCAGCTTCACAGAGATGAAGACCATCATTAAGTCTGTGTACAGACCACCACAACAGCCCCTAGACAGTTACCATCAGCTATCCAGATAAGAGCAGGTGACCATCTTCCATCTGAGGACCGGGCACAACCGACTCAATTTCCACCTGCACAGACGCTTCCACCTCGTGCCATCTCCCCTGTGCCCTTGTGGAGAAGCAGAGCAGACCACAGAGCACATCCTCCAGGACTGTGGGAACCACCAGTTGCTGAGGGAGGAGATATGGCCGAAGCCTGCCACCCTACAAGAGAAACTGTACGGGCCTGTGGAGGCGCTACAGAAGACCACAGAATTCATTTTGAGAGCCCAACTCAAAGTGTGACGGCGTTCGAGAAGAAGAAGAAGACTGGCTAGGGCGAGGAAGGTGCGCAAAGGCACAGGGGGAGGGGGGGCGTGAACGGCGTCACGAGAGCCTCTGGGAAGGCGGGAGGAGGGTCTGAAGAACCGCTGGGGGCGACCCACCGCCTTTTGTGGGCCGCCTGCAAAAGTGAGGATGAGGAGACGGCATTTCTGGGCCAGAGATCCATAACGACTCCTTGACTGACTGCCAGGTGTCCAACAGCAGAGGACCCCCGAGCGGCGCCTGGCGGAGCTGTGCCTTACTGAAGCCGGGAGGGAGGAGCAGAGCCCGAGCAGGGCGTCCCGACGCATCAGGACGCAGTTGGAGGCCGCCGCCATGGCGTTGGCCGAGGGGTGATACGCCGCCATTAGCACAGAGTGTATGCCGCGTAGAGGAGCTGAGGAGGAAAGATCCCAGGTGTCTTCCAAGCATCTCACCACGGACTGCGTCACCCACTCTAGGAAGCCTGCACATGCCAAGGAGTTGCATACCAGGGTCGCTGTCTTGTCCAGTCCGTGGTGTCACCGCGCACGCAGGCCCCCGGGGCTCCTGCCTGCAACAACGCTGCCATGTCCTGTATAGGCAGGGGACAGGAGAAAGCTTGGGAGTGCCCAGCATACCACTGTTGGCAGACACTGATGTCCATACCGGCCGACCATCTGGAGTCTGAAGGAAGACCCTGTCTCAGAAGTTGTCCTGCAGGATGTGTGCCGAAAACGCCTCCGAGAGGCCTCGAAAGCCAGGCAGCTGAGGGATGCCGAAGCGCATCTACCAGCGCCGTGGCTGTCCCGAGCGCCCGCTCCCACGAAGAGTAGAGGACCGGGAACGAGGTCGCGGGGACGATTCCGCTGAACCGCAGGATGGCTACTTCCCAGAGGGCTCCGATGCTGAAGGCGAGAGAGACTCGCCTGAGATTGATTGATTGATTGTACATTGCTTAACGTCCCGACAGCAACAAGGCTTTCTCAGGACGTGCTTGCACTGCTTGTGAAAAAAAACTAAACAGAAAATTCAATGTATGTCGCCAGCCAGTCAAATACATTAAATAAACCTACAACATGGGGCATAAATAAAGCTAAGACCATTTAGCAACACACATCCAATATCAAGAGCTACAGGCAGTGCAGACAGTAGGGAGAGTTTTAAAAAGGCAAATACAGGTAAATGGACAAAGGGTAGACAGAAACACATGCCCCAGAATAGAGAGAAAAACCCACCCTGTGGGGCTGACCAGGGTGACCCTGGGAACTAAAAAATACCTAACCCCACCCAAGTCCCCCAGGGCAGACCCGGGTGGGGTCTCGCCTGAGAGGAAGAAAGATCCTTGGAGACCTGACGTGACATACGGCCGCTCTGAGAAGTCTAAGCGGAGAGCTGGCACCGGGAAGGGGAAGAACGCTGTGACGGGAGAGGCGGGGTGAGAACGGGAGAGGAGATGTCCCAAGAGACCTGAGGCTGTAACCTTCTCCGCGACGTACCTCCTGGTCACGTGGTTTCCATGAGCTGGGTCAGAGATCCCTTCCGGCGCGTCCACTGGTGGCCGAACGAGGCGACCTCAGCAGCCATCTAGCCGGTGTACCAAGCCGTGGTCGCCAGAGCGTCCGGCGATTCCTCTAACCTTGTCGAGGGGAGACCACCGCCGCCGACTGCGTCTCGTCGAATGTGAGGTCCCAGTGGATGCAACGGGCTCAGGGCTGAAACCTCCACAAAGCGGTACGCCCTAGTACACTGTCAGCACCTGTCAGGTCCTACGGAGCGGAGGGGCCAGGCTCCTGTGTCCTGTTTCTGATGGGGAAGCATGTCCCGTCGATGCCTGACCGGCTCCCCTCTCTTGGAGTGGCAGGCACAACCGGTAGAGGAGCTCCCTTCACCATGTAGGATGGCGACCGAGGTCGCTGTGTGCCCCCCAGCTCTCCCAGAGCGGGGGGCAGGGCTCTGAGGCCTGGCTCTGACGGGGAAGCACATCCCGTCGGCGGCCGACAGGCTTCTCTCGCTCAGAACGGTGGGTCAGGGCTCCTGAGGCCTGGACCAGACGGGGAGGCACGTCCCATCGGCAGCTGACAGGCTTCTCTCTCTCCAAGCGGCGGGCCAGGGCACCTGATGCCTGTTCCTGACGGGGATGCACTTCCTGTCGGTGGCTGACCGGCAGTACTCTGAGTGGCGGGTCATGGCTCCAGAGGTCTGGTCCAGACGGGGAAGCATGTCCCGTCGGCTGCTGACAAACTTCTCTCTCTCTAAGCGGAGGGTCAGGCATCTGAAGTCTGGTCCTGACAGGAAAACACGTCCCTTCGGCTGCTGACCGGCTGTACTCTCTCAGAGTGGTGGGTCAGGGCTCCAGTGGCCTGGTCCAGATGGGAAAGCACGACCCGTCAGCTGCTGACAGGCTCTCGCTCTGAGTAGCAGGTCAGGGCACCTGATACCTGGTCCTGACGGGGAAGCACGTCCCATCGGCGGTTGACTAGAACACTCTCTGAGTGGTGGGTCAGGGCTCCTCAGGGGGTCAGGGGGGGAGGGAGCATGTCCCGACGTGTCAACAACCACACGGTATCCGGGATGGCGCGCCTATGCAGTCCTGGAACGGTGGGGCCTCGGGCGAGGTGGGTGGTTCCTTGGAGCAGGCCGGCCTATCTCTAGCTGCGACAACTGCTCCTCGACCCATGTAGCACCCCCGGAGGGGCCACCCAAACACGGTAGGCCTCATCATGGGAGTCACTGGGCCACTGGAAATGTCCGCCCCGGTGCAGGTCTTCACCGGCGCACTGTAACAGAAAGCTGAAATATGCCACCGCGGGAGCGCGGGACCTCTTGGTAGAGGACACGTGTTTACGGCCGGTCGCTAACCAAGTCTCCCGCCAATGCCGCCGCCCGGGAAAAATGCACCGGTCGAGAGGCTATAACCGAGGCCTTACCTTGTCATCACCCACAAGCTACCAGGTAACCCCATCAGTGACCAACCACCAAGGTAATCCACACCAAAAGTAATCCAAACCACACACAACACCAAGCATAACGCCAAGTTCATTGGTAATCCAACCATACTTGCGATGACTCCTCAAGAGGGGAGTCGACAGTAGGCTCCGGACGAGCGCGTGTAAGTCTCTTTGAACCGGGCTCTGAGGAGAGGTGGGTTATCTGCCGGCAAGGGGACCCCCAGCAGGATCCCGGCGGCTTACTTGGAGACGAGTGGAGACCGAGATTGTACGTGGGACGTCGCCAAGCGCGACTCTCTGAACTGGGCTCTGTGAGGCGAGTTCTCTGCTTCTCAAAGGCTGTGTCCAGGCTCGCTCCCTCCGGGTAGCGGCCTCATCAGTCAAAACCCCACCCTGTGCCCTAGTCCACTGAAATCGTTGTGGAGACCCTCCACAGGATCATCCTGGTCTCATGCGCCGATCCTCCGAAGGTGTCCTGGTGCATTCCGTGTGTAGCCACTGGTCCCACCGGGGAAGACTGGCCCAGACCTACCGTCGGTCCAGGTAGCGTCACGCACGGAGGGAGTTGAAGTTCTTTCCCCAAGCACCGGGGTAGGGGGTACGCACTGGTCGGAGGATCGCCAGCTGCCCTGATCCTGGAAGTACACCTCCGCTGTTGCGTTGCCGGAGAGGAGAAGCTCCTGTGACCTATCCTTCCTCCCACGAGAAGAAGAAGGCCTAGTAGTCCGCGTCGGATCCAAGCTAAGCACGCTCTTGTCCGCGAAGTCCGAAGGTCGGAGGGTTGGACCTCGAGAAGAATCACGGAAGTAGGAAGCGTAGCTTGAGCAGCCGGGCTTAGAGACGACTAAGGTGAGTAGATCCGACTCCGTGTAGTGGCTAGGTCCTCCACCACGAGCACAGCCAAGCGGTACCATCTGTCCGAAGTCCGGCACCCCCCGGATGCCCAACGAGAGTTGTCGAGGTGGTTAGACATCAGGGAGAAGGGGCTGCGCCTTGGTTCCCCAGTGTCCATGATGGTTGAGAACCCCCGGTGAGTCAGGTGGCGATGCCGGGCAAACTTCCGCAGCAGGGCGGCGGCGATGAGCTTGGATGTCCCGTCCAGCGCCAGCCGAGTGTCCATTCGCGCAGAAGAACAGGTCTGACAGAAGCCGCAGCACTGGAAGCCGAAGAAGAGGGAGAGGAGAACGGCTGAGACGTCCGAGCAACCAGTCCGAGGGGTCGTCAGCCGTCAAACTCTTTCTTACGCGGGTATAACCCATTGGATTTCAAGTCCAACGCCTTAACCACTCGGCCATCGCCGCTCGGTTCAGGGTGTCGAAGTCCCACTGACTGGAAACCGGCGACCGAGGAGGGCGACGAGGGCTCCGAGGAAGGGAATCCCGCTGACGGCGAACCGCAGAGGTCGAAGACTCCCTCCGAAGGGGAGAGCGAAAGACGGAACGACGCGGTGAGGATCTCCTGAGAGCCGAAGGCGGGTCCCGACGAGGAGAACGGCTGCGACGAGGAGGAACGGAACGGTGAGGACGAGGGAAGGGGAAGTGGCCGGTCGATGGGAAAAGGAACGGGACAAATGGGAGTCCGAACGAGATGGGGAACGCGAAGAAGGCGAAACCCGTCTGAGTCGAGGGGAGTCCTGATCCGTCGAACGATGAGTGGAGAAGGTCCTCCTACGATCTCGCGAAGCAGAGCGATAACGGTGAGTAGAATCCCGGCGTCTACGATCTTCGCCAACAGGAGGCTCCGGACGAGTGCGTGTAAGTCTCTGTGAACCAGGCTCTTGGAAGAGGCGGGTTACTTGCCGGCAAGGGGACCCCTGCGGCCAGAGATGAGTGGGGAACGAAAGTGGACGAGGGACGCAAAGAGCGTCTCTCCAAACCAGGCTCTTGGGAGAGGCGGGTTTCTGTGCACTAATCCGTTGAATACTGTGTCGGATCAAGTTGGTCTCGCGCGTCCGGTGCCGGGGGGACAGCGGAAGGCGTCTCGGTAATCTTTAAGTACCCGAGAGGGTAGGAGGTTCCCTCCTATAAGTTCCAGAGATTAGACCATCGCAGCTCCGGCCAGGTAGCACATACGTCACAAGTGTGGTCGGAAGCACACCCAGCGCACAGGAGACAGACTGTATGGTTATCCGACGGCCACTGGAAGCCTCCGCATTGTGTGCAGGTCACCAGTAGGCCACTGCAATACACAAAACATGAAGGCACTTGGCGAGTGTCTACAGGATCTCTGGAGGGACGTGAAGAACGGCAACTCCTAAGCACGCCAGCAGAGGAGAGTGAGTGGAGTGTAGACCTGGAGCAGCGTAAGGGTCACTCCAATGAGGCGATCCATAGAGGAAGAGCATCCAACGGTGCCGATAGTGGTCCCTACTCTGGCGCCGCGCAGAGCGAGCAGGACGAGTACCCTCGAGAGGTGGCCTGGAACTGTGTCGATAGTAGTCTCCGCTTTCTTGGAGACGAGCATCCTTACTAGAGTCTCTGGACGTGCACGTGAATGTCTCTGAGCCGCGCTCCGAGGGAGGCGAGCTTTCTTGCCGGTAAGGGGGAACCCCAGCGGGATCCCGCGGGCTTTCTTGGAGACAAGTGGGACCGATAGTGGACATGGCTTCTTGGAAGGCTTAGTCCGGGCGCGCTCCCTCCTGGAAGCGGCCTCATCGATCCAGGCTCACTCCGTGCACTAGTCCACTGACTCCGGTGTGGGGCTTCCCACAGGGACGTCCTGGTCTCAAGCGACCAGTGCCAAGGTTACGTTGGCTGGCGTATCCACATCCTGCGCATAGGAGACCCGACCTAGTGGTTGTCCGACAGCCACCGGAAAATCTGCCTTGCGTGAAGGACATCAGCATGCCCCTCTTCATCGGGGCGGAACGGCTTCCTTCAAGCACAAACAGCATAGGGCGCTCCCGCCTGTAGACGCTCCAATGCTGCCATCAGCGCTGCTGAGGCCAGGTGACACAATCATCCCAATGTGGTAGGAGGCACCTCCAGCGTCGGAAGACAGGCCTAGTCCCAAATGGGCGCTGCCTGGACATGAAGAACACACCTACCAGTAGCAGCCGGGCTGGTGCTTACAGCCGAGAAGCTGCTTGTCCTCTTGAGGTGGTAGTGTACTGCAACGTCCTAAGACGTCGGATGTGTGCGTAACTGTCTTTACGTGCGCTCCCCCTGGCAGCGGCCTCCACGATCCACGCTCGCGCACTAGTCGTGACATCCGGTGTGGCTTCTCTCCCAGGTCAGTCCGTTGTCGTGCGGAAAGCCCGCAGTGTCCGGAAGGCGCCTAAAACCGGTGCCGATCGCTTGCATTGCAAGCATGGTCGGCGGGGTATCCGGTGCAGTGGCGAAAGACCCCTGGGGACTGAACTAGCCACTGTCATCAATGTGAATGGGCGGGTAGCACATCCCTGCAACAGATAACACACCCGAAGGCCTGCGGGCGAGTCCTGTGGGACTAAGCCACGAAAGGTAGCCTTCGTAACGACAAAACACACAAGCACCAAAGCGAGGCAACAGACTGTCAAGCCTGCAACGCCAGCAGTGCAGTAAGAAGGTCGACTCACTGCCATCAAGCACTAAGGTGAGCAACCAACATATGTAGCAAAAGTCAAACATGTCATGACAGAAGCGAGGTACCAAACTGCACGCCTACAACTAGCCGTGCAGTAAGCAAGTAGGCCCACTGCCGCCAAGCGCTAAGGCGAGGGAACAACATATGTACACAAAAGTCAAATATGGCATGACAGAAGCGAGAAACCAAACTGCACGCCTGCAATCTAGCAGTGCAGTAATGAGGTAGATTCACCGCCGTCAAGCGCTAAGGTGAGCAACAACATATGTACCAACCCCTGTCATAAAAGGCGTCAGGCCCCAAGCATTATTACTAAGGGTGACCGTGGAAAAAACAACACCGGCCGCATGCTGTACAACTCAATACGCAATGACAAACCAAGACAAGAAAAACATCTGGGGAAGTAAAATCACTACTTTATGTGGACATGTCACGAGGGGCCCGCCCAGCCAAGGAGCGTAAACCCCCAAGCTGCCCGCCGGAATGTATATCCACTCTCTAAGGTATGCGAGTACTTGTCCACAGCGTATGCCTGCGTATGCGAGTGTGCGCTTAAATTCATCACCCGTATCTATACAAACATCCCGCAAGCGAAAACAGAAAAGGGGCCAGAAAAGGCGCTGGTACCGAACAAACTACGCGATGACAAGGCGTGACCCAAGCTGTGCCACTCAGCTAATCAGGCCATGGAGTAAAAGAATTCTCCACACCCAAGGTACAAATGCGTAGGAAACTTCACTACGATTCACCGAAGGTGAGTGGGCGCGCAATTACAGTGAGAAGAAGATGAAAAACTTCGTACCTGCACAAACCAGTGCCCAGCCCGGGAACCGGCCGAGGGTCAACCCCGCTACCTTACCTCTCCGCCGAAGGGGAAAGGGGGGAGACGTCCAAAACCCGCCTGGCACGACCGGCGAAGCTCACCGGACAGCTCACCAGAGGTCGAAGCGTAGGCGCTAAGCAGTGAGGACGAGAAAGCCACGCAGCAGCACAGGCAGGGCCGACGAAACGATCCTATCTCCCGTAACTCTTCTTCCTCCCTCTCTTCATTCCAACAGCAAGTCCGAAACCAGAGAACTGGTCGAAAAACCAAAGTCCGTAGGCTAGAGCAGAGCGCAAGACGACCGAATCGTGTGCCTAAGTAGACTTGACTGGAGGATTATGGGTACCCGGCTTCCGGGTGGTGGGTATAGGGTGACAACTCTTGGTCCCCTCGGGGTTCCCCGAGTGCCTCCCGGGTTGTGTTTTAACACAACTGGCTCTTAGGCTAGAATGAGTAAGTAGTAGACACTTCCATTCATTCAGTCATGTCATCGGTTATGTTTTTGAAGAAACAAACTCCACAATTGCAACCAACGCTGCTTAGGCAAGGTGGAACATACATTGCAGGCATGGTAGGATGAACAGCCAGCGCAGGGGAGACAGACCTTGTGGTTGTCAGTAGGCCATTGGAAAGTGCCGCATTGCGTGCAGGTATGCACCTGGCAACTGCAACACATATCAGACATGACAGGCTACTGGGCGAGGGCAACGAGGGGCCCCACCAAGCTAAGACGAGCGTCGGACACGAAAGGCTCTTTTGGTCGCGTGCTATGTTCCGCCCAAGGATTCACCATTTTATAGACAATTACCGTACGACTGCCTGTTGGAAGAATTAGAACAGTGTCTTGCTAGTGCCCTCGAGCAATTTGGAGACATTCATTTCCTAATGTGTGGTGATTTTAATGGTAGAACTGGGGACTTGCAGCCTAATCCATATTTGTTTCAGCTTGATCCTGATGAAACACTACTAACTAATACCGCTCTATTTGAACCTTCACGATTTACTGAAGATATGACTGTAAATACATTTGGAAGAAAACTATTAGATTTGTGTGCATGTTTTGAACTGATGATTTTGAATGGGTTCTGTAGCCCTGATCTGTCAAAGCACCTGACATTTATTTCTCCCACTGGTTGTAGTATTAATGATTATTTTGTTGCATCTCCTGACTTTATTTGTTTGTGTGACAAACTTGAAGTTGGCGAGAGGATAGAGTCTGTACACATGCCACTGGTCCTTACTGTGTCTTGTGTACGTGTATCACCCCACAACGATGTTTCTGATGACGATACGCAGTGTTTTTCATTTGATAAGATTATCTGGGAACCTGCTAATGCCCAAACGCTCAGCGACAGTTTAACTACTCCTGCATTCCAGGATGCTCTAGTAGCTGCTACTGCTGAGATCGATGATGATATTAATAGTGCATTAGACATTTTCACATGTGCTATCAAAGACGCTGCTAGTTGCATGACAAAACAATTTCATTCCTCCACAGGCAATACACACAAAACAAACACCGCTAGTCACCCCTGGTTTGACCAGGAATGCAGAAATGCAAAAATGCGAACGCGTAAAGCCCTACGTACATACACAAAAAATAAAACCATGGAAAATAAAGCAACGTTTGTTAATGAGAGAAAACAATACAAGAGATTACTTAGAGCTAAAGAAGTTAATTTTAAGAGGGAAGCTGTTGACAAAATTCTTGAGTATAGACATAACTCTCAGGCATTTTGGAAGGAAATAAAGAAGTGGAAAAGAAAACGTCGTTTAAGAAACAATATAACAAAGAAGCAGTGGTTTGATCACTTCTCTAGCATTCTAAATGAAAACATAGCACAGCAAGAGAATAATGATGATGTATATTTTTCAGAAGACTCTGAGTCTGATGAAGCCTTATTTCATGACCTAGATATCAACATAGAAGAAGCAGAAGTTATTGCTGCTATAAAACATGCCAAAGCAGGAAAAGCCCCCGGGCCTGATGGAATTATAAATGAAGTTCTTAAAGTCTCCAACCCAGCTATCATCTCCTTTCTCACTAAGTATTTTAATGCTCTATTCAACAAAGGGTTGTTCCCCAGCGAATGGTCTAAAGCTATTATTTTCCCACTCCACAAGAAAGGAGATGTAAATAATCCAGATAATTATCGTGGTATTGCTCTGATTAGCTGTGTTAGTAAACTGTATACCTACATTTTGAACAGAAGGTTAACAGACTGGGCTGAGGAACATAATATTCTGTCTGAAACACAAGCCGGGTTTAGGAAATCCTACTCTACTGTGGACCATATATTTACACTTTATGCTATTGTTCAAAAACAACTTCTACAAAATAAGAAAGTTTATGTGGCTTTTGTTGACTTCCGCAAAGCTTTCGATACTGTTAAAAGAGGTGTGCTTTGGAATATTTTATTGAAGGCTGGAGTGCGCGGCAAAATGCTTTCAGCTATGAAGGCAATGTATGACTCGGTGAAATTTTGTGTTAGAGACAGCCTGAATTGTACAGCGTTTTTTGAGTGTTTCCAAGGTTTAAAACAAGGATGTTTAGCATCGCCGACATTGTTCTCCTTTTTGATTAACGAGCTTGCTGTGTACATTATTGAAAATGGTAAACATGGTTTCCAACTAAAAGCCGATGCAGCAGAACTGTTTTTGTTGATGTTTGCAGATGACATTGCTTTGTTTTCATCAACCCCCAATGGCCTTCAGACTCAGCTGAACAATTTATACAAAGAAGCATCTAAGCTTGGTTTGTCTGTTAACCTAGACAAGACAAAAATAATTGTGTTTCGAAATGGTGGGTATTTGTCAAAATATGAAAAATGGATTTACGGGGGAACGAGGGTAGAAGTTGTCAATATGTATAAGTACCTTGGGTTAAACTTTACCACACGTTTGAGTTTAAACACATCCGTTGATGACTTAGTGACTAAGGCAAAAAAATGTGTAATCGATATTTTCTGTATGTTGAAGAAAATTAACTGCGCTAGTCCTGATGTTTTTTTCAAGCTGTTTGATGCGCAGGTTGTCCCAATTTTGTTGTATGCCTCAGAAATTTGGGGTATAAACGAGTGTGCCGAAATTGAAAGAGTCCATACATTTGCATGTAAACGTTTTCTTAATGTCAACTTCCGCACACCGAACCTGATGGTTTATGGTGAACTTGGTCGATATCCACTGTCAGTATTAACGTCAGTAAGATGTGTTTCCTACTGGCTTCGACTCTGCGCTTTACCTGTTACTAGATTTGCAAATATGGCTTATCATATGCTTAAGGATTTAGACGATAAAGGGAAAGAAACATGGGTGTCAAAGATAAAGAATTTGCTTTTTCGAAATGGGTTTGGTCATGTATGGATTTCACAAGGTGTTGGAAACAGGAATGCTTTTATAAACAAGTTTAAACAAAGGATGGTTGATTGTGCCAAACAAAACTGGTCATCGAAGCTTTTTGAGAGTGAACGTTTTACTGTGTATCGTAGTTTTAAACATACACTTGTCCAAGAAAATTATTTTGAACTGGTTAAGCCAACCTATGTCAAAAATCTATACATTAAATTTAGACTTGGCATAACCGAATTGCAAAGTAACAAACAAAGATATAGTACTCTCAATGCTGTAACGAAAGTGTGTCCATTGTGTGCCAAGGCTGTGGAAGATGAAATTCACTTTATGTTTTACTGTCCATTCTACGATGAACTGCGTGTCAAATACCTATGTAAGTTTGACCTTATGGAACTCAAAAAGAAAGAATTGTGTATCCTAGACACTACCAACCCGCAGTCTATTGCCGATTTAGCAAGATTTGTATTTCATGCATTTACACTCCGTAGCAGCATGCTTGTATGATTCCACGTGCAAACTGTGGTTCTTACTCCGACCTGGTCTGTGTGGTACACGGCTGTGGCCTGGATTTGGATACCGCATTTTACATGTAGGTCAAAAGTGGCTATTATGTGCTGGCGTAGATCGAATGGAAATGTGTGTGTGTGTGTGTGTGTGTGTGTGTGTGTGTGTGTGTGTGTGTGTGTGTGTGTGTGTGTGTGTTTTGTTATAAACATCGCCTTATGGCTTTTATATACACCTGAACTATAAATTATGTAATGTCTCACTCCATTGTATGGACATTTTGTCTGAACAATAAACTGTCTGAGTCTGAGTCTGAGTCTTCTTCCTCCCTCTCTTCATTCCAACAGCAAGTCCGAAACCAGAGAACTGGTCGAAAAACCAAAGTCCGTAGGCTAGAGCAGAGCGCAAGACGACCGAATCGTGTGCCTAAGTAGACTTGACTGGAGGATTATGGGTACCCGGCTTCCGGGTGGTGGGTATAGGGTGACAACTCTTGGTCCCCTCGGGGTTCCCCGAGTGCCTCCCGGGTTGTGTTTTAACACAACTGGCTCTTAGGCTAGAATGAGTAAGTAGTAGACACTTCCATTCATTCAGTCATGTCATCGGTTATGTTTTTGAAGAAACAAACTCCACAATTGCAACCAACGCTGCTTAGGCAAGGTGGAACATACATTGCAGGCATGGTAGGATGAACAGCCAGCGCAGGGGAGACAGACCTTGTGGTTGTCAGTAGGCCATTGGAAAGTGCCGCATTGCGTGCAGGTATGCACCTGGCAACTGCAACACATATCAGACATGACAGGCTACTGGGCGAGGGCAACGAGGGGCCCCACCAAGCTAAGACGAGCGTCGGACACGAAAGGGTACAACGAAAGTACAAGCGAAACGAAGTACCTCTGATCGAAGCCAGCGCACCGCCCGGGGGCCAGCCGAGGGCTGGTACCGCGCACGACGGTGGGGGGACGTCCCAATAGGTTCAGCGCCGCGTAGACCAGGCGAACCCAGGAAGGCGCAGGAGAGGAAAGGCCGGTAGAACAGGCAACGAAGCCCTCCCAGAAGGCAGAACAGGCAGCGTCAAAGATGAAGCACCCAAGTCGGGAAGTCACAACAAGCAAGATGACCGGGCGAAAACCGGTCGCACCATACACAGGCAGGGTCCGAAGGCTAACGCTGAAAACATGTCTGCACAGCGTGAGCTAAGTAGAACGACTGGTTGGTCCACCACGTGACTCGGAACTGGATGGGCAGGGATGGGAGGCTACTCTCGACCCCACTTTGGGTTCCCCGAGTGACTTCCAGGTTGTGTAGGAACACAACAGGTTCTTAGGCTAAAACTGAGTAAGTAGTAGACACTTCCACAAAGTAATGTCATCGATAAGGTTTTTGAGGAAACAAACACTAAACCATGGATGGCGATCATTTACGAGCCTGGACAATTTACATGCTCCTTTTGACACCACAGTTTTGTGTGTCAAAAGCATTAAGTCTCGCTAACAAATCATCACTCATGGTTTAACCGATACATGTAGCACACTGTGCTGGCATGGACAGAGGTTATCCATAAACCAGAAGTATGTCAGAAAAAAAAGGATAAATAAAATGCATATAACACACTCACACAAACACAAGTACCTACGGTGCAAGCAATTTAATAAAGCATCTGCCTGCAACAAACATGTGCACACCTGCAGGAAGATGCTGTGGTCTAGCTCTCACTAAACCAACCAAGCTCTTAAGCGTTACTCCCTCACACATACCTGTTCAAAGGTGGCCGTGGTCTCTACAAAGAAGGGCTCCCACTGTTTCATGTTGACGTCTGTGGGCCAGTACTCAGCGCAGGAATCTGCCTCATGATGGTGGTTTTCCATCATAACCACCGTCTGCACACGGTAATCATACACCAGGCGCCAGAAGTCCACCAGTGTTGTATGCAGTGGGGTCTGGGTTAGCAGGAACTGGTTACGTTGCCTATGGGACACAATGTGGAAATTCAAATAATATGAGTATACAAGTACATTTCAATACTCTGCCTTTATTGTTTTATCTTACTTGTCATGTCTTAGGGCGTCACAGGATCCGCAATTATCGGAGGCTCACTGTCCATCAGCCAGACCACTTTATGAGCAAGAGGGACATATTTTCATGAGCCCTATCTGCAGTATTCATCTTTCTATACATTTCCTCCCCTCAGAGGATTCTACAGCAAGCATATATACAAAAAGAGGAGGCACTCATGGCCCCAAGACAGATACACTGAAGATGCAAAACTGCAACAGGAATCGGGCCTGACCTAGGAGGTAATATACGTGTAACCATATGTTACTCCAAGCTAATCTCACCCTATGCTTGAACTATCATAGCTGATGCATCTTTTGCTATAATGTCTTACAAAATAAATGCGTTGAGTTCACTAAAAAAATGCTCTTCAAAATGTTAAAGCTCAAGGTTTCATTTCACAAGTTCAATCTTATCAAAACATTTTCAAAGACTTTATTTCCTTTATTTCCTATTTCATACACTGTTTCGGTACGGTGGAAAGGTATTGAATACAGGTTAGATACATATCTGCTGACACATAATGACAAAAACATTCTTTGTCAAATGGTCATTAATATACTAATCAAATAAAATAAAATCACAAGTGCTAACGACAGTTAACCTATTTAACACAAAGGCTGCGTTTCTGCAAATTGGTTGAAAGCGTCACCTAATGACTATGGTACCAAGCTAATCTGGCACTGCCCTTGAATTATCAGTGTCAGTTAATTTTCTGCTACAGTGCATCACAGCTAAATAGCTTAATCAAGGGAAACAACACAGAGGGAAAAGGACTGCTCATGTCTACAGCTCTATGATATTAAAGAACCCACAAACTTCTCTCACCTGTAACCATCAACAAAAACAGCATTGATGTAGTCAGTCTTGGACAGACTGGCAGGGGTTGTGAGGACTGGCCGGTGGAGGTCAGAGGGAACCACATCTGGGTACCTGTTTCTGTGGGCATTGAGTGGAAGTTGCGCTGTACTGCACTCCTCCTCTTCCGGTCCGCGTGTGAGGCGCTGAAGCAGCTGGAACTGGTCCCGTAGGTAAGTTCGGTCTGTAGTCAGGGGAAAATGACATATAATAGTGTGTATGCAATGCCTGTGAAAGAAAATAACTTAAGTCTGTGTGTATTAGTAAGGTAGGAAGAAAGACTGTTAAGTGTTGCTGTTTTCTTGTCTTAAACAAACGGTGAAGGAGGGGTCACGTGGCAGTTACAAGGGCCAGGGTCAATGTCAGGTCACCTCAATATAGGTTCCTGATCACCGCTGCAGGTGAGAGAAAAGAGAGAGGGAGAAGGTGCGTGTGTGGACTCTCACCACTCTCCAAAATATCAAACAACGGGGAGTTGGGGGGGGGAGGGGGATTGGGGGCGGGGGGAGGTAATGTGTGCCTGTAAAAACTCACCAAAACAGGCAGGAAGAGGGGGTAGGTGGATTCCAAACACCCCAAAAAGGGATTTTGTTGCTGCATTTAAACAAAAATTGGGGGGGGGGGGGGCTGGAACCCCTGGACCCCCCCCCCCCCCCCCCAGATCTGCCCATGAAGTAGAACAATTGTCTCCTGTAATCATAGTAGAAACAGCTGATGGTGAAACAGGTTTACTTGTTTTGTAGTTTTTGCGGGTCCACTCATGGTACTTTGGTTTCAGTGTTTCACTGTCCACCATAGTGTCTCCAGCATGAAACTCCTCGAAGATGGACTCGTAAATAAAGACGTATTGCTTGTAGGTGCGCACCATCAGGGGACGTTCCTTGCGCATCTTCCGCACAAAGGAAAACACACTGATCCGGCCTGCACACACACACACAAATGTTTACACACACACACGCTTGCATGCACATATATGTGCAATCACGCACATAGAGACACACAAGCACACACATGAAGTGTTAAAAAACAACAAAAAAAACCCAACCTGACAAGAAGAGGATTTCATCCCAAAGTCTATTGTATTGTTTGGAGCTCAGATGCGTTTATCTTTTAGGAACATTCAGAGTTGTTTATATTGTTAGGCTTATTATGCTGATCCATTTCCCTCATCTCTAAGCCAACCTCTGATCAAACACATGTCGGCGCACATAAATAAAGACGGACACATGGGCTCGTGTAGCGACATTACTCCATCTCCTTCTACTTTAACCCACCCTCTGATCAACACACACTGGCACACAGAAATAAAGATGGACACATGGCGATTCCCACCATTCGTAAGCTCTGTGGTCTGGCATAGCATAGCTATTCTGAAGAAGAATAATAGTACAAGCAGCGAAATGACGTCACTTCAAGCTTCACGTCATGTCATCATTAGTCCCACAACGCAGTGTTCATAGTGACGACTCGATGTTATAAGTCTAACATTTGACGTTTCAGAGGATGAACTTTGCAATTTTTTGCTCATTTTCATGCCTACAAGTCACAATTTTTACAATCCTACCCCAGGGCCGGGAAAAACAGCAGGCTTATGCAAACACTGTTTATGAAAAATCATGCGGGTATTAATGAGAAGATATTTTTTTTCATAAAAGAAAAATTAAAGTTATGTTAGCTGTTTTACAAATGACTTCGAAAAAGTGGTGCAGAAAATTGTCTGATTTTCACACGTAGGGCATACAGGTCACAATTGACCTAACCGTACCCGACAGCCGAGACTAACTGTAGGCTTGTGTAAATACTGTATACAACAAATCATGCGATTATTAATGAGAAGAATGTTTTTTTTTTCTTAAAAAAAGATTCATTTGTTTTAAGATTAACCCATCTAATTCGTGAAATTAATCCCCAAAACAAAAATATTAATTTTTCTCTAAAATATATTTTTTCGAAAAATACTTACCGATGACATGACTAATTGGAATTGAAGTGTCTACTACTTGCTCAATTTTAGCCTAAGCCTACAACACAACTCGGGAGGCACTCGGGGAACTCCCAGAGGGGCTGAGAGTTGTCTCCCATCCCTGCCCTACCGGTTCCGGGTCACATGGTAGACCAACCAGTCGGAATACTTAGCTCACCAGCGGCAAGCGGGGCAGGTGGGAGGGTCCTCCGAGTCATGTCATCAGTAAGTATTTTTCGAAAAAATATATTTTAGAGAAAAATGAATTTGTTTCCTAAAAAACATTAACAATGACATGACTAACTGGAAGAATTGTGAGAAGGAGGAGGGTGCCGCGCCCAAAACACCCCCGCATAAGGGCTATGGTCAGAGCCGTCCTCCCCGCCGCAAACTCCCAACAATTTTAGCTAAGTGCGTACCTACGGCGCCAGGAGGAGTGTTGCACCACGGTGAGGTTGTCTCACTGGCCTGCCAGATCCCTGAGCTAGAAGCGGGTGAAGATTGATTCTGCCCTCCAGCCCACGGCGGCCATGATGTCTTTGACAGCGCATCTCTGTTCGAACGCGACGCTCGTGGCCATGGCTCGTACCTCGTGTGCACGTATCTTAAGCCTCTTTGCTCCCTGCGGGGAGAGGTCCTGGTAGGCGGACCATATGACTCAGTGTAGCCAGGAAGATATCGTCTGGGCTGTTATGTCAGTTCTGCCTGGGTTCAATGGTAGAATGAGGCGTGAGCGTCCTCTCCGGACTGCTTTGGATCGGCGAAGGTAAACGCGAAGGGCACACACAGGATCTTGTTGCCTGGTCTCCTGAGGAAAGTTCACATTTCTCAGTGGCTGTAAGGTAATCACCTGTGGCATGGTCAGAGGAGACCTAGTCTTGGCAAGGAAGGCAGGGTCCATGAGGAGCTGCACGGAGCCATCCGTTCTGAACTGCAGTCAGGCAGGGCGCGTTGACAGCGCGTGTAGCTCGCTAACTCGAGCCGCGGTGGCAAGGGCCAACAGGAAGCAAGTCTTACGAGTCACATCCGCAAAGCGGGCCAAAGGCAGCGGTTCGAATCTGGCAGAGTTAAGCCATGTCAGTACCCAGGGAAGGTCCCAGCGAGGGATGAGCAAGCGGGGAACTGGACGCTGCAGGCCAAAGTAAGTCATAAGGTCGGCGAGGTCTTTGCAGTCGCCAGGGTCTGGGCGGCCGAGGTGCCGGTAGGTGTCGGCAATCATGAACAGGTACCCCCTGATGGTGATAGGGGTCAAACCTTGGTCTCTGAAGAGCCAGAGGAAGAAGTCTGCGAGCTGGGGATTCGTCAGATCGGTGGGGGAGAGGCGCTGGTTATCGCACCAGGAGCACAGTACTCGCCATTTTCCCTCGTAGACACGCCTGGTCGAGGGTCTGCGGGCAGTAGCGATTGCTTCCACTGCTGCACTTGAGAAGCCTCTAGAGGAGAGGGCTTGCTGCACAATCTCCACGCGTGAAGGAGGAGCCGCTCTGGGCACGAGTGGAACAGCGGCTGGCAGGGTTGCTTGAGCATGGTGCTCGGCGTAGGCAGAAGCAGGTGGGGGCCCGTGGCGAGGCTGAGGAGGTCGGTGGTCCAAAACTGGTTCCAGGGGAGAATGGGGCGACCAAGAAGATGACTGCATTGCATCCTCAAAGCTTGAGGAGGGCTTTGGGAACGAGAACCGTCGGGGGGTAAGCGTACGCGATGAGACTGTCCCAGGGAATGGAGAGCGCATCGACTGCCCAGGCAAGGGGGCCTGGGATCAGGGAGACGAAGAGGGAAGCTGGTGATTCCACCTCATGGCGAATAGGTGTCTCCCAATGATCGCAGATCATCCGAAAGATGTCCCTGCGGAGCGTCCATTCCGTGTGCAGTAACTGGCCGCGCCGGGAGAGTGGGTCGGCCAAAGCGTTCATGATGCGGCTGAACACCTAAGGGCTGAGGTTGAGACCGAACGGGAGGGCCCGAAACTGGTAGACCACACCGTCGACTGCGAAACGGGAGATACCTCCTGGAGGCTGGGTGCATAGAGACGTGGAGATACTCGTCGGACAGGTCCAGGCTGACCGTGAAGTCTCCGGGCTGCACGGCGGCCCTCAGGGCCCTGGCGGTCTCCATACGAAAGGTCGGGGCCATGATATGCTTGTTCAGAGCTGAGAGATCGATGACGGGTCGCCACTTTCCGCCCAGCTTTGGTACGAAGAGGCGGCTGTAGAAGGCTGGGGAGTCGGGGCGCCGCACTACCTCCATGGCGGCCTTCTGCAGAAGGGAGGTGACCTCTCCACGCAGGGTGGAGGCCCTGAGCTGGTCGCTCGGAATCTCGGTCCAGAGAGGAGAGTGTCGTAGTGGTGGAGGCGAGTGAAAAGAAATCCGGAGGCCGTCGGCGATGGAGGAGCGTATCCAGGGGTCGTCGGGAAACAGCGAGTGCCACCTGTCGCTGTAGAGGGCTAGCCTCCCGCCAACAGAAGACCCCAGAGCGGTCGGCGGGGGCTGAGGAAGGGAGAAGTCAGGGGGTCCGCCCGTGCATAGGGCGGCGGGAAGGGCGGGGCCAGGCAGGGGCGAGGGAACGACCAGGTCTGGATCGGCCAAAGGCGAGGGTCCGCTGGGGGACCCGAGAGCGCGTGGGGGGCGGAAGCCGAGGCGGGTCTTGACGTCGCATGGCACGACCCACGGCCTTGCAGGCAGCTTGAAAGCAAGGGGGGCAGTGCTGCGGGGCCAGCGGTCGGAGTTGGTGTCATTCACCTGATGAACGAAGCAGGGAGCGGCGAGGCGACGGGGACTGTTGTGTGGCCGCTGTCTGTCACGGGGGGAGCGACTGCGATGCCGGGAGCGGGGTCGCTGATCCCGCACAGGAGAGCTCCTAGCGGGGAGCCTCCGGGGCAAAGCCGATGGGCGTCGAGAGCGGCGAGGCGAGGGAAGCTAACGTCAGAAAGGAGCGCGAACCGACGTGGAGCGCAATGAGGATGAGGAGGGTCGGGGTTTGCGTAGTGGTTCGTGGTCCTGTCCTTCCGAGGGCGCTCGGATGAGCGAGAGTGTCTGGAGCCGGTGGTGGAACGGGAGGAGTTGGTCCATGACTTGTCCTCGAACATCGGGACATAAGTCTCTGCTGGCCGGGCTCAATGAGGCGGGCGCTCTGCTGGCTATTTGACCCCTTGGAGGAGTCAGCGGGCTTTTTGAGGAGAGACATACCAGGACTGCCAGTTGATAAGGTACGGCGCGAATCGCGACGCTGCAGGCCGGGCTCAGTGAGGCGGGCACTCTGCCGGCTAATTGACCCCTCATAAGAGTCAGAGGGGCTTGGCAGTGGTTGGAGTCCTGTGGTACGCATCGCATGTGCGTGTCCGACGTGTCATCCGTTCCAAAGGGCCAGGTCGGGATCGTGTGGTCACTTCTCCGGAAGCAGAGGGGGGTGGCAATGGAGCCGGTCGGTGGGCAGCTGGCGTTGGGCACTCGCGCCAGTAGAAACTCCACAGGAGAGACCAGAGCAGCTTGGGCCAGGATGAGCCGATATCACAGGAGTGGTCAGAGGAGCAGCCAGCGCAGGGTAGGCAGACCGCATGGTTATCCGTCGGCCACTGAAAGTCGCCGCACCGGGCGCATATAAGCACCTGGGAGCTGCAACACATATCGGGCATGCTAGGCGACCGAGCGTGGGCACCCGAGAGTACAATGCGAGCGCAAAAGGTGCCTCTGGCTGCATCAGCTGCAACACATGTCTGACACAACACGGTAACGGCGAGGGCCAAGCTAAGATCAGCATCGGGCGCACAATGGTACAATACAGTACAAGCAAAACGAAGTGCCTCGGAACGCAGGTGGTGCCAAACACACGCTAACGGCAAGGGCATGAGGAGCCCCGCCAAGCTAAGATGAGCATCGGGTGCACAATGGCACAATAAAGTACAAGCGAAACGAAGCGCCTCTGAACAAAGCTGGCGCTAACCATCCTCCAACGGCGAGGGCACGAGGGGCCCCGCCAAGCTAAGACAAGCGTCGGGTGCAAAGGTACACGAAGTACAAGTGAAAACGAAACGGCCCAGATGCAGCTGGCACCCAGCTCAGGAGCCAGCCGAGGGCTGTTACCACTACCTTACCTCTCAGACGAAGCGGGGGGGGGGGGGGGGAGGGGGGGGGGACCTCCATAACACCCTCACAGCGCGACGGCGGGAGGGGGGTCCCAACCTAGACAGAGCCGTGAAGACCAGGCCACACCAGGCAGACGCAGAAGAGACAAACGGTAGCACAAGCAACGAGGCCCACCTGGCAGAAGAAGAGGCAGTGGAAAAGCTCCAAGTCCGAAGTGAGCGCAAGCAGGAAGTCCAGGCGAACCGGTCGCAGCAAACACAGAGTCCAAGGTTAATGCTGAACACGTCTTCACAGCGTGAGCAAAGTAGAACGACTGATTGGTCTACCACGTGACCTGGAACCGTTAGGGCAGGGATGGGAGACAACTCTCGGCCCCTCTGGGGGTTCCCCGAGTGCCTCCCGGGTTGTGTTGTAACACAACAGGTTCTTAGGCTAAAATTGAGCAAGTAGTAGACACTTCAATTCCAATTAGTCATGTCATCGGTAATGTTTTTGAGGAAACAAATATATTTTTTAAAAAATATTTAATTATCACTCAAAAAGTTCTAGGAGTACAATGCTGATTAATGAACTCATTAAATATCTCCCTTTTATCCAGCTATATGCAAAATATCTAGTAAAAATAAGAAAAATTACGGACTCCAGTGTGGATCAATCAGTTTTTGTGAAACAGCCATTTTCTTGCCCATGAGCATCTTAATCAAAAAATAAAAAAAGGTCTTGAGATAATTGTTTGACGGACAATATCCTAAAATTTCAAGCTTGTCCATCCTCAAACATGGGCTCTAGTTGCTGTCACACACACACACACACACACACACATGGCGTTAGCGCTAAAAAGACGTTCTCTAGCAAGCTTTGTGTAGCTAGACATGCCGTCATTTTTATCTTGTTACTTCTTTGCCAGAATTTCTGCCCCGCACGCCAAAAACATCATGTGCATGCTCCGGAATGCGCACCGACCAGCCCCATTTCAAAGTCTACCATATTTTTAAATACAGTAGACAACAAACAAAAGACAACACAACATAATGAAATAAACAACAAAAACTGCATACTTGATGTAATAATATTCACAACAAATGTTCAGCCGCATCCATGCAAAACAATTTCAATGTTCTATGTAAAATTGCATGTAACTGAAGACCAGGTAGGATACTACTGCAGTTTGATGTGTGGGCATAACACATTCAGGCCAGCCTCAGTGTTACGTGCTTCAGCATACAGCAGTATCTGATATAACACACTCACGTCTCTGGCTCCCACAGTGCTGCCTGCCCAGTGACCAAAAAAGGTCCTCAAGGCCTGAAGACCTTTTGATAAACCAAATAATTTTTCTAGACAATAATGCAATTGCAAATAATGCAGTCTGATTTTATGGTTCATGGGTACCACGATATACTGAGGCTGACCGGTATTAATGCATTGAGCCCTGAGCTTGAAATTCTTAAATTTGGGATTTGTCCTCTAGTTCATGAAACAGAACAATCATGGTAACTTAAAGCTGGTGTCAGAATAGTTTGGCACCATAAAGCATCAAGCAAATACCCTCTGCATGATACTGCTCAATGCAAGTATATTAGAGAACATGCCCTCTACACTATACTGCTCAATGAGATACTCACAAACCAGATAGGTGAGACTAGCACTGGCAGAATTCCCCTTGGTTTGTTGTGCTCAATGAGAGTATATTAGAGAACATACCCTCTACACTATACAGCTCAATATGAGTATATCAGAGAACATGCCCTCTGCACTATACTGCTCAATGCGAGTATATTAGAGAACATACCCTCTGTGTTATACTGCTCAATGCGAGTATATTAGAGAACATATCCTCTGCACTATACTGCTCAATGCGAATATATCAGAGAACATGCTCTCTGCACTATACTGCTCGATGCGAGTTTTTATCAGAGAACATTCCCTCTGCACTATACTGCTCAATGTGAGTATATGAGAGAATATACCCTCTGCACTATACTGCTCAATGCGAGTATATTAGAGAACATACCCTCTATGCTATAATGCTCAATGAGAGCATATTAGAGAACATACCCTCTGCACCTCAACCTCAATGCGGGTTATATTAAAGAACATACTCTCGATCTGCACTATATTGCTCAATGCCATTATATTAGAGAACATACCCTGTGCACTATACTGCTCAATGCGAGTATATCAGAGAACA
Organism: Semisulcospira habei; assembly: GCA_036245525.1. NCBI lineage: Eukaryota > Metazoa > Mollusca > Gastropoda > Semisulcospiridae > Semisulcospira > Semisulcospira habei. The sequence continues at coordinate 163,744,321 of BTPG01000004.1, forward strand.
TGCCCTCTGTGCTATGCTGCTCAAAGCGAGTATATTAGAGAACATACCCTCTGCACTATACTGCTCAATGCGAGTATATTAGAGAATATACCCTCTGCGCTATAATGCTCAATGACAGCATATCAGAGAACATACCCTCTGCACCTCAATGCAAGTATATTAGAGAACATACCCTCAATCTGCACTATATTACTCAATGCCATTATATTAGAGAGCATACCCTCTGCACTGTACTGCTCAATGCAAGTATTTTAGAAAACATAACCTCTGTACTATACTGCTCACTGCTCAATGAGAGTATGTTGGAGAACATACCTCTGAATCTCAATGCGAGTATATTAGAGAACATACCCTTTCCACTATACTGCTCAATGAGAGCATCCACAGCAATGAAGACCCCTGTCCTGGCCACGCCCGTCCCACAATGCACCAGAATCGGTCCTGGGTCATCCCCGTGGTATTGGCGCACCTGATACACAAATACAGTGAATCTGCGATATGACAAATTGCTTGAGGGTTCCATTTCTGCTGTTGTTAATATTCACAACAACAAAGTTCTTTGTAGGTCTAATTGTAGCAATTTAAACAGAGTAAAATGTGTTTAGGGCTGAAAAAAGCATTCTTATATCTGACTTTTGTTATTTATGGCATTACTACAACCGAAAATTGACTGAAATGTACTCAACTGTACAGTGAAATGTTACAAGGTTTCAGTCTCAGGTATTACCAGTGAAATATCATGGTAAAAGGGGACACGACTCAAGGGGTTATTTATTCTTATTATTTTCTCTCTTTTACTATATCACTGGTGCGGGCATATTTTGGTTTGGAGAACGATGATTAACAAAATATCTGTGATCGTGCAGCCTATCAGCATCATGGGGGGCCACCGCCTTAAAGTTATATTCCCCAGGATCAAGCATCTTAGCACAGTCAGAAAACTGTCTTCAACAGATACTGCTGACAGTATGTGTATGGGACCTTTGTGTACTATCTTAGAACTTTATGATGTAGGTACAATGCCAAATGTCGAAATTCATTGTTTGGAGGGTATATTGTTTTTGCACCCGAGTCATGGATTTATCATCTTCATCGGCCTCGTTTTGAATTAATATGTATATTTATGAGCCTACGTCACAAGGCAGAACCCGGCCGACTATCAGTGTCACAATACTGCAGGTCACTAAGTCATCGGTGTGGTGTACACACGTGTCAGTGTACACGTGTACTGATGTTCTCCAGCATCCCTTTGACGTAATTTTTCACGAGAAAGTTCCATACTCGCTATGCTGTCAAAAATGATCACAATGCGGGTTCCGGTCGACCTGCTAGTATTTAATAGTAACGATCATGCGTACAGTAGTGTGCCGAGGGCGTGCGTGCAAAGCACCTAATCTACTGGAAACACTTACCGTCTTCCATCATTGAAACAAAACACTGGTATTTATACCGACTTTCTGCAATGCAGTCACTTTCACACCTCACACATCGAAGTCTACGTAACTGAACGCATCATTGGAAACAACAAATGCACCATCGCAGCAGAAACACTACCTCTCTGAATCGAGTGAATGAGAGCCCGCCCAGACAAAAACATGTTATGGCCAGCGATGTGCAATTTTAACACACACTGTAGTTTTCAGATCTCTGCAGCATAAAATGTGATAATTAGCTCGTAACTATATGATAAATCGATAAGGTGCCAGTGTTTGGAGCGAGGATGCATCCACTGCTATGTCCTAGTGCGTCAGAGGGACCGCAGTGATGTCCTCCTCACCAGAGTGATGCCCAGCGCTGAGTGCCACACTGACCACCGCCTTGTCCGCTGCAAACTCAGGCTCCACGTCAAGCCAAAACCCAAGAAATGGGGGCCCCCCAAGAAAAAGCTTGATGTTGCCAGCCTTCAGCGTGACGACGTGAAAGCTGCCTTTCAGACAGATTTACAGCGCAGGCTCAAAGACACAGTGGACCCAGCAGACTCCTCCCCTGAAACACTCTGGGAACAACTGAAAACTGCTATTGCAAAATCCTCTGCAGAAGTCTTGGGTTTCGCTAGAAAGAAGAACAAAGACTGGTTTGACGAAAACGATGTTGAGATCCAGGAACACCTAGCAAAAAAAAGAGCCGCCCATCAGGCCCACCTAGCCCAGCCTTCCTGCCCTGTGAAGAAGTCTGCCTTCCGCCTCGTCTGCAGCAGTCTCCAGCGCAAGCTCAGAGATCTCCAGAATGAGTGGTGGACCACACTTGCACAGAGGACCCAGCTTTGCGCTGACAATGGTGACTACAGGGGCTTCTACGAAGCACTGAAAGCAGTGTATGGCCCCAGGCACCTGGTACAAAGTCCCCTGCGAAGCGCGAATGGCCAGGCACTCCTCACAGATAATACCTCCATCTTGAACCGCTGGTCGGAGTACTTTCAGAGCCTCTTCAGCGCTGAGCGCACTGTTCAAGAAGCAGTCGTCCTACAAATCCCACAACTCCCAGTAAAGGTTGAATTGGACGAACCGCCCACCGCTGAAGAGACCCTCGCAGCCATCCACCAGCTCAAGAGTGGCAAAGCAGCAGGCATTGATGGAATACCGCCAGAGATCTGGAAACATGGAGGCACCTCTTTCTCTGCTGCTGGGAGGAAGGAACACTACCAAAGGATCTCCGTGATGCTGTCGTTATCACCCTGTACAAGAACAAAGGCGAGAAGTCTGACTGTTCCAATTATCGGGGAATTACCCTGCTGTCCATTGCTGGGAAAATTCTTGCAAGGCTGCTCCTGAATCGGCTGGTACCTGCCATCGCTGAAGACCACCTCCCAGAGGGCCAGTGTGGCTTCAGAGCAAACAGGAGCACCACCGATATGGTCTTTGTGCTTAGACAGCTTCAGGAGAAGTGCCGCGAGCAGAACAAAGGGCTGTACGTAACGTTTGTCGACCTAACAAAAGCGTTCGACACTGTGAGCAGGCAAGGCATGTGGCAGATCCTGGAGCGACTTGGCTGTCCCCCAAAGTTCCTCAGCATGATTGTCCAGCTACACGAGGACCAGCAAGGCCAGGTCAGACTCAACAATGACCTCTCAGAACCATTCCCTATTCTCAACGGCGTAAAGCAGGGCTGCGTGCTGGCACCGACCCTCTTCACCATCTTTTTTAGCATGATGTTGAAGCAGGCCACAGTGGACCTCGATGATGACGATGCAGTGTACATCAGGTATCATCTCGATGGCAGCCTGTTCAACCTCAGACGACTGCAGGCCCACACGAAAACCCTAGACCAACTGATTTGTGAGCTGCTTTTTGCTGATGACGCTGCCCTCGTTGCACACACAGAGAGAGCCCTGCAGCGCATCACGTCCTGCTTCGCAGATGCTGCCCAGCCCTTTGGACTCGAGGTCAGTCTGAAAAAGACAGAGGTCCTCCAAGACAGTGTATCGCCCTCCTCACATCACCATTGGCGAGTCTGAACTAAAGTCAGTGCACCAGTTTACTTACCTTGGCTGCATTATCACGTCGGACGCCAAGCTGGACAAGGAGCTTGACAGCAGGCTGGCAAAAGCGAACAGCGCTTTCGGGCGACTTTTCAAGCGGGTGTGGCACAATCAACAGCTGAAAACATGCACCAAGATCAGCGTGTACAGAGCTGTGGTCCTCACCACCCTGCTGTATGGTTCCGAGTCCTGGGCCCTCTACCGCAGCCAACTACGACTCCTCGAACGCTTCCACCAGCGCTGCCTGCGCACCATTCTGGGCATTCACTGGAGTGACTATGTCACCAACGTCGAGGTCCTTGAACAGGCAGAAACTGTGAGCATCGAGGCTTTGCTGCTGCAGACACAGCTCCGCTGGGCGGGGCATGTCTCCAGGATGGAGGATCATCGCCTACCAAAGATCACCCTGTTCGGCGAGCTTGCTACTGGACACCGTGACAGAGGGGCACCAAAGAAGAGATACAAAGACTGTCTCAAGAAGTCACTTAGTGCCTGCAAAATCGACCACCACCAATGGTCTTCGCTTGCTGTGGACCGTGACACCTGGCGCTCCACCATTTACAAGGCAGCTGTCTCCTTTGAGGACTCTTGCAGAGCTAGCCTTAAGGACAAGCGGCTCAGGAGAAAAAACAGAGATGCCGCAACTCAGAACCCTGGCCATACCTCCCCCTGCAGCCACTGCGGTCGAACCTGCCTGTCCCGGATTGGCCTCCGCAGCCACGAACAAGCCTGCTGACGTCGTGGGCAACTCCTATAAAATCTTCGTTCGCGAAGTCAAGCCAAGAAAGAAAAAAAATATGATAAAACAATTTAAAGTCTTGCGGAAACAGTAAGAGATAAATTCTACTGGAGATCATGAATTCCGAAATGCACTAGATCGACAAAGACTGTAGATTACTTACTGATTCAGCAGGAAAGCAACACTAAATTCCGGGTGGGTAGTCAAGCTATTTCTTTACGCGTTGCCACATGTCCATATTTCCTTGTCTGATGTCAATTCTACTTAGGGGTATCTTGTCTTTCTCTTTCTTCTCTTCAATTTCGAGTCTGTCATTGTCAGCGCGAGTTGATGATACTTTCTTTTTTCCTTCGCAGGTTCATCCGCCATCTTGTCTCTGGTTATAATTATGCAGATGACCTAAGCTCATATAGAATAGTTATGATGTCAGCTACAATCGCCAATCAGAAGTAATCTTTTTAGATATCCGTCAGAAGATTCCGGTGGGCCTCTTTTCGCTTTGAATGGATGAAAGAAAGCATTTGGTGGGACAATAGGGTGGTCACTGTCTAAGTGGGTATGTATACTGAATCCCAGTAAAAGCTTTCTGCGAACTGAATCCTTAAAAAAGGTTGGGCATGCCCCCAATTAAGAGTTGTTCTTTGAGTGTGGAGCATGAAAGACATGATGTCATTATGCTGTGCAAGTTGCAATGCCTGCGTGAAAATGCTGCAAAACCAACATTGTCTCCAGGGTGTATTACATGATCACATGACACCTGAGTGTCCTTAACTGAGTCCCTTCCATCTGCAAGAAGCAAAGATTCTCAGTTGCAAGGGTTCATGACAACAGTCACTGTCTTCTTCCCAATGTGCACAAGGTCATCCGGCTGACGTCAGCTACTGTTGGCCAGCGATGTCGGCCCGGTGACCTTGTGCACACTGGGTTGTTGACAGGAATCAGATACAGAATTTGTGTCAGTGTTTCTTCAAGTTGAAGGTAAGTATATGTTTAACACCTTAAACCTTTGAGTTTCGGTCACCTCTAAGTGCCAGAGGAACTGTTTCATATAAGACTGACCTTATGTCTCATGTGGAGGAATGGAATGGGGTCTGAGGGCACACCATGGTCCGGCCATGATGTGAACTCAAACAGCCTCACGATGCGCCCATACTGCTCACGACCCTCACGTACGCTCATGTCACGTACGGTAAAGTCCGCATACACCATAATGTCAAGAAGTTCTAGCAGCAATCGGCCGATCATCACCTGGCCTTAAAGCACACAGACACATGTAGCATAAATCACACACATAACCCAAAGAACATTCTTATGGGGAATGAAACAGGCAATCACAGGCATATCCCGCTTATATAACTGAAGTATACATGCCAGTTCCCACTGATTTTGAGTCACAGTTGAAACATAAGTATTTTATTTCAGGTCATAGACAACATAATTATGTCTGTAAGTACCGATTTTATTTCATGTCAGAATATGCCTTTAACATGTACTTCCTGAAATCTGAAACTTATTCTCTTATAGGTATTCTGCAAACTGAGTCCAGACCCAAATCAATCATGATCAAATCAGATCTCTTGCGCCCTGCTATACTAAAGCTACCTGCTCCAGGTAATAAAGGGTTAAAGTTTGCAAAACTTCCTGTAAACTATTCTTAGTATGTTTTTCAATAATGCTACACAAAAATGTATTTTTCTCTAAAATGTATTTTTTCAAAAAATACTTACCGATGGCATTACTAATAGGAAGGTACACTTAGCTTACCAATTTCAGCCCCAAAAACGTTGTGTATACACCACAACCAGGGACGTGACTCTAGGGAGTCGTTACCAAGAAACCCCGAGCTGCCTCCCCTGCATCCCTATTCGGTCACGTGTCTGGCAGTTTCCCGCCAGCCTTTGCCTTAGCTCAACAGCGGCAAGCGGGGCAGGAGGGAGGGACCTCTGAGTAATGCCACTGGTAAGTATTTTTCGAAAAAATACATTTTAGAGAAAAATACATTTGTTTTCTCAAAACTCTTACGAATGGCATTACTAATAGGAAGAATAGTGAATAGGAGGAGGGTGCCGCCCCCTATGCAACCCCCAAGTGTTCACTTGCCAGGAAAAGTGCCCCCATCGTGCATTTCGGTATTGATGCCCCCCCCACCCCCCACCCCCCCCCACTCCCAACACTCCCTGTGGTGCCGGGAGGGAGTGCTGCGCTGCCAAGATGTCCCCCACCAGGGCCAGGTTGTTGCGCTGGCCGGATAGGTCTCGTAGGTAGAAACGGGTGAAGGTGGACTCAGCCCACCAACCCACAGCCGCCACAATGCGGTCCAAGGCAATGCTTGCAGAAACTGCTTTGACCTCATGTCATGTGCATCATCCTCGCCCATTCTGGGGAGAGTTCCTTGTACACAGATCGGATGACCCAGGACGCCGTGGCGAGAAGGAAGCTGGTCTTTCTGGTTAGGTCTCCGAGCCGCGCTAGGGGTAGAGGCTCGAACCGCTCCAAGTTGAGCCAGGTTAGCACCCAGGACAAGTCCCAGCGTGGGATCAGCGATCGGGAAACGGACCGCTGAATATCCAGGTGTGCCATCAGATCCGAGAGATCCTTGCAGGCACCTGGGTCTGATCAGCCCAGGTGTCGATACATGTCTGCAATCATCGCCAGGTAACCTCTGATGGTGATGGGGGCCAGATTCTGCTGGGCGAAGAGCCACAGAAAGAACTCAGCCAGCTGGGGGCTAGTCAGGTCCGTGGGGGAGAGCTGCTCGGCTGCGCATCAGGACTGGAGGACCCGCCACTTTCCCTCGTAGACATTACGGGTAGAGGCCCTGCAAGCCACTGCAATCACTTAACCGCTGCACCCGAGAAGCCTCTTGCGGCAAGGGTCTGCCGGACAATCTCCAAGCGTGTAGTAGCAGGCATTCCGGGCACGGGTGAAACAGCTGCTGTCGGGGCTGCTTGAGCATCGTGCGAGGCGTGGGAAGCCTCAGCGGAGGATCAGGGCGAGGCTCAGAAGGTCTGTGGTCCAGCTCTTGGTCCAGCTGAATGACACCATGAGTAACAAAACCGTGCTGCCACCCCTGAGCTTCTGGAGCACCTTCGGTACCAGGACAGCGGGAGGGAACGCGTACGCTAGCAGCCCGCCCCAAGGGATGGAGAGCGCATCTACGATCCAGGTTAGTGGATCCGGGATGGGGGAGACGAAGAGCGGGAGCTGCCTGTTCCACCTCGTAGTGAAGAGGTCGATCATGGGCATCTCCCAGCGTACGCAGAGTAGCTGGAAGATATCTGGGCACAGAGACCACTCCGTGTGGAGAAGTTGGTCGCGATGCGAGAAGGAGTCTGCGAGAATGTTCAGATGGCAAGGGATGTGCCGTGCCCGAAGCATGATGCCCCAATCTCTGCACCTCAGGAGGATCTGGTACACGAGGATGCAGAGGGAGGGAGCGTGCGTCCCACCCTGGTTTTATATGTAGGCCACAAGCATTGAGTTGTCGGAGAGAACCAGGATCTCCTGCTGAATGAGGCGATCTTCCCAGGCGACGAGCGCCAACCACATGGCCTTCAGCTCCAGCCAGTTGATGTGTCTGTCTGCGTGCTCCCGCGGCCAGCTGCCCAAGGTTGTGATGACCTCCGGCAGCAGATGTGCTCCCCAGCCAGAGAGGCTCGCGTCCGTGCAGATGGAGTGCTGGGGCGGTGGGGAGAAGAGTGGAACCCCCGACACTAACCAGGACCTGTCTGTCCACCACTGGAAATGAGACTTGACCAAAGGCAATACCGGGACCAGGGCTGCCAGATCACCGGAGGACGGGCGCCAGTGGAGGAGCAGATGCAGCTGGATCGGGCGAGAGTAGAGCCTGCCTAGGGGAAGGAGGTCCGCTGCTGCGCTTAGAAGACCCAGCAATTGGAGCCAGACCCTGCCGGGAGAGATTCCCCATGAGACACTTGGAGCGCCAACCCTGCTGTCTTCTGAATCCGCCCTTCAGTCAGGAACTCCAAGCCTAGGTGAATAAACCTGCATGAGGGCGTGAGAATGGACTTGCCTCCGTTGACCAGGAATCCGAGCTGGCGGAGCAGGGTCAGCAAGGCGTCCCTGTCCTCCTCCAAGGCTGTCACCGTCTGGTTCCGGGGAAGCAAATTGTCCAGATAGTTGGAAGTTGGGCTCGAGGCCATCTGTCAGAACCTGGAGACAACTCCGTCGATAATCCTGGTGAAAACCCATGGGCTGAGGTTGAGTCCAAAGGGCAGAGCCCGAAACTGGTATACCACTCTGCGGAAGGCGACGCAAACATATCGACGAGATGCCGGGTGCACAGGTATGTGGAGATATGTGTCCACGAGGTCGAGGCTCACAGCAAAGCCCTGGGGTTGCACCGCTGCCCTCAGGGCTCTGGCTGTCTCCATCCAGAAGCAAGGGGCTAAAATGTACCTGTTTAGCGCTGAGAGGTCTATGACCGGAAGCCACGCTGCTGGGCTTGGGGACGAGGAAGAGCCGGCTGTAGAAGGCCGGGGAGTCGAGACCTGAGACCACCTCTGCGGCCTCCTTCCGGAGCAGAGAAATTACCTCGCCGTGAAGTGCTTCTGCCTTGCATTGATCCCCTGGCACCCGTGTCCACAGGCGGAAGTGCCGCAATGGGGGGGGGGGGGGAGACTGGAAAGCGATCCTTAGGCCCTCCGAGATGGTCAAGAGAATCCATGTGGGTCGTCCTGACACAGCCGGCGCCACACGCTGCTGTAGAGAGCTAGCCTCCCGCCGACTGCAGACCCTACAGGAATCGGCGGGAGAACGGGGGGGCAAGTCAGCAAGCCTGGCTGCGCCTGGGTCTCTGGACCAGGCAGGGGTGGGTGCTGGAAAAGCGCGCAAGCGCGCGGGGTGGGGGCAGGATGCGCCGCGGCCTCTGGGAAGATGGGAGGAGGGTGGTCTGAAGGACCGCATGGCGCGACCCACGGCTCTGCGGGCCGACTGAAAGCAGGCTGCGGGGGCGAGGGCAGTGGATGGTAGAGGTCCTTAGATGACTCCTTGACCATCTGCCAGGTAGGTCCAAAAAGCAGAGGTCCTCCCCTCCAAGGGTCCCCATGAGCCAAACAAAGAGTGGCGACCGAAGAGAGCCTGCTCCTGTGAAGTGTCACGGATCGGTGGGAAGGGGGGGGGAGGGGGGAGGGGGGGGGCTGGGGGAGGGGGGGGGGCTGGGGGAGGGGGGGCTGGGCAGGGGATGCGGGGAAGCTTCTGAATCTGACAACTGGCTGCTCGCCGAGCGGAGCCCGTGCTGAGGGCAAAGACGCCGAACCCGCAAGAAAGATCGATCTGAGGAGATCCGACGGGATGATCGGCTGCTCCGAGAGGGTGCCATGGAGGGCCGGGGCTGAGAAAAGGACCGACGCTGCGAAGAACGAGAGCTTGTCCGACGACTCGGGGAGGAGGAGGGGGAACGGGAGATGTCTCCTTGTGCGCGACGTCTGTGGCTGTCCCTGCGACGCGACTCCTGGTCCCGCGGAACGTGCGAGCTAGGTCGGCGATCCTTAATTGAGCCATCCGGATCCTGACGTGGCCACATGTCCCGTCTGAGTCTGACCCGATCCTCTCTGTAGGCCAGGCAAGTCCCATCCGGTAGCGGAGCTTTCCTCACCGCGTGGCCAGAACTCGACGAGGAAGTACGTCTCATCGGCTGTTACTGACAGACCCCTCCTCCTCTCCATGAAGGGCTGTGGTATCGGAAGCCTGGACACGACGGGGAACCTCATCCCGTCGGCGGCTGACAGTCCTACCTCCTTCAGAGCAGCCCGTCTTGGGACCCGGAAGCCTGGGCTCGGCACTCGTCTGGCTGGTGGCTGACATGCTTATCCCTCTCTGAGAGGCACGTCCAGGATGTGGCCTGGTCCCGGCACTCGTCCGGCCAGTAGCTGTTAGGTTCTAACTTCTCAGAAGGGTGGTCCCCCGCTCCTGTGGCCTGAGCTTGACGCTCGTCTGGTCGGGCGTCCGACAGGCTCTTCTCTCTCTGCACGTGGGGACAGAGCTCCTGATGCCTGGACTCGCCTTGGGAGTACGTCGCGGGCGGACCGGCAATATCCTGGCCGAAAGGCGGGGTAGGGCTCCTGGACTTGACCGGGGGGGGGGGGGGGAGGGGGGAAGTCCCATTGGTTGCTGGTAGGCTCCTTCTCCCTCTCAGGGTGGAGCAGCACTGTCCGAGGCACTGGGAGGAGGGGGGGGGGGGCAGCAGGACCCGACGCACTGACAAGCCCACGATGTCTGATGTGGCATGTTTCTGCAGTCCTGGAACAGCGGGGGTTGCGGAGGCGGTGGGTGGCTCCTGAGCCGGGTCGGCCTTTCCCTCTGGTAGAACGCCCACAGCTGCGACCACCGTTCCTCTACCCAAGTCACGCAGGTGCTGAATGTCCGACCGGAGGAGCAGCCCAAGCTGGGGAGGCACACATCGTGGGCATCACTGGGCCACTGGAATTCGCCGCACCTGGTGCAGGTCATCACCTGAGTACTCAGTGTAACAGAAAGCAGACAAGGGCCGTCGTGAGGGAGCTGGGCCCACTGGAAGAGGGCCCGGTCAATGCCGCCGCCAGGTAAGTCGCTGAGGCATTAACCGAAACTTTACCTTGTCATGACCCGAGCCAGGAAATCCCACCAGTGACTAACCACCAAGCAATCCCAAGGTAAATTCTAAGGTAATCCACTGAGCACAACACCAAGCACCACACAAAGTTCACCACATAAAATCCAACGGTAATCCCACCATACACAGTCGAAGCAAAGCAGGCTGAACACAACCGGTCTTGGTGAGATAAGCGAAAAGACTAGCGGGAAACTGCCAAGCACGTGCTCGGATAGGGATGCAGTGGAGGCAACTTGGGGTTTCTTGGCAACGACTCCCTAGAGTCACCTCCCTGGTTGTGGTATATACACAATGGTTTTGGGGCTGAAATTGGTAAGCTAAGCGTACCTTCCTATTAGTAATGCCATCGGTAAGAGTTTTGAGAAAACAAAGGTTAGCTTCTTAAGTTTGGATGTAAAACAAGATTTCATCCCAAAGTCTACCGTATTTGTTTGGAGCTCAGATGCGTTTATCTTTTAGGAACATTCAGAGTTGTTCATATGGTTAGGTTTATAATGCTGATCCATTTCCCTCCTCTCTAAGCCAACCTATGATCAACACACATGTCGACACACAAATAAAGGACACACGGCGCTTCACGCCAATAGTACACTCTGTGGGTTGGTGTAGCGACAGGAATCCATCTACTACTCTAACCCACCCTCTGATCCACACACACTGGCACACATAAATAAAGACGAGCACATGGCGATTCCCGCCATTCGTAAGCTCTGTGGTCTGGCACAGACTGATTGCTGATGTTCATGCCTAGAGCTTATAGGTCACAATTTGACCTAATCCTACCCCAGGGCCGGGACAAATAGCAGGCATATGCAAACACTGTTTATGAAAAATCATTAATGAGAAGATAGCTTTTTTCATAAAAGAAAAATTAAACTTATGTTAGCTGTTTTACAAATGACTTCGAAAAAGTGATGCAGAAAACTGTCCGATTTTCAGACCTAGAGCATACAGGTCACAATTGACCTAATCGTACCCGACAGCTGAGACAAACTGCAGGCTTGTGTAAATACCGTATATGAAAAATCATGTGATTATTAATGAGAAGATTGTTTTTTTTTGTAAAAAAATTTAATTGTTTCAAGATTAACCCATATAATTCGTGAAATTAATCCCAAAAACGTGAAAATATATATATATATTTTTTTTTAATTATCACTCAAAAAGTTCCAGAGGTACAATGCTGGTTAATGAAATCATTCAAAATGTCCCTTTTATCTAGATTAATATATGCAAAACATCTAGTAAAAATAAGAAAAATTACGGACTCCAGTGTGGATCAACTGGTTTTTGTGAAACGGCCATTTTCTTGCCAATGAGCATCTTAATTAAAACATTTTAAAAAAGATCTCGAGATAATTCTTTTAGGGACAATATCCTAAAATTTTCACATAGACACACACACACACACACACACGGTGTTTGGTGCCAAATCAATGTTCTCTAGCGAGATTTGTGTGACTAGACATGACGTCATTTTTATCTTGTTACCTCTTTGCCAGAATTTCTGCACCACACGCCAAAAACATCATGTGCATGCTCAGGGATGTGTTCGAACCAGCCCCATTTCAAAGTCTACCGTATTTTTTAAATATGGTAGACAAAAAAAATGAAAGACTTTTCTGCTCTTCTTCTCCTGTTCACGTAGAAGAGTTCCTCCAACACATACCAAGGGCAGTAGAAAATGTTATGTTTGACTATGAATCAGCCATATATCCTGGCCTGTGTTGGAAGTATACTGATGAGCAAAAAAAAAGGCAACATTTTTTTTAATCATCGGAAACACTAAATTGATTCCAAAAATGTCACATTTCTTTTTCTCTTCAGTAAATATAGAAATGCATGTGTCCTGTTATATTCGACATCTTGCACAACACAGTGAAACACACACATTAACAACACAGAGTTAGAATTACCCTCTCATTTTTAAGGTCAAAGCATCAAAACTGTGAGACTGTCTTCTGAAGACTACATTAATAATAATAATAATAATTAAGGTATTTATAATGCGCTTATCTTATAATAATTATAACTCTAAGCGTGCACTCACAACTCGCGTACGCATGCGCACGCTTTAGACAATGACTCACGTACCACAAATAGTAAAATACATTACGACAGTCACCTTGGGGTGGGAAGTGTGGTGATATAGTGCTAGAACTGTTGAAAGAGGTGAGTTTTGAGGGTGGACAGAAAGGAGGAGAGTGTTTCTGACGGAGAGAGAGTGGGAGAGTGTTCCAGGTGGATGGACTGCATACAGAGAGGGAGCGGGAGCCGAAAGTGCTGAGTTTGATGCGGGAGATGTGGAGGCGGAGAGGGTCGGCGGCGAAGCGGAGAGAGCGGGGAGGAGTGTAGGAGAGATAGGCAGGAGCGCAGTTGTTCAGGGATTTATAGCAGAGAGACAGGATCTTGTATTGGATGCGTTGGGGGATGGGGAGCCAGTGAAGGAGTTTGAGCAGGGGAGTAATGTGGTCGGATTTTTTTCTTTCTGAGGATAAGGCGGGCAGCATTGTTCTGGACGCGCTGGAGAGTGAAAGTGGTGGAGTGTGGGAGGCCGGAAAGGAGAGAGTTGCAATAGTCGATGCGAGATACGATGAGAGAGACAGCAAGTTTGGTGGCAGCTTTGGTAGTGAGGTATTACTGTGCAAGATACCTGGATAGTTCTAAACGTGGCACCTGGATAGTCATAAACGTGGTTCCTAGATAGTTTAAACATGGTGCCTGGATAGTTTTAAACGTGGTGCCAGGATAGTTATAAATATGGCGACAGAACAGCCTGAAGCCAAAGGTCAATATTTCCTTTTACTGGGAGCTAAATTCTGAAGACTAAAGTGCAGTTGAGAAGATAGACTGACCATGATAGTTTAAATGTGGTGCCAGAACAGCTTGTAACCTCTATACATTTACAATTTGACAGACAGATGGACCACAATACTTAAAAAGTGGTGCCAGAATAGTTTGGCGTCTCCAGACACATCAACCATGAACATTCCAGGATGATGCCAAATCAAGACCAAAATGGTCACTGCCTATTCTAGCACTGCCAATGAACAACTAGCATGATCAACCCATATCTTGCTGTATTCTGAGGGCTGAATGGGTAAAGAATTCAACATTACCCTGCTGCTCTGGCCAGTACTGCGTGCACTTGACTATGTTGTCCTCCACCACGTTAGTGATCATGACGACTGTCTTGATGTTCAGCTGGTGGATCAGGCGCCAGAAGTCTACAGCTGTTGTGTTATCATACGGACTCTGGGCCGCAATGTAGGCACGCTGCCGCTTGTAGCCCGACATGTAGTTAGCGTTGATGTAGGAACAGTGGCTGTTGGAGTCCTTGACCAGCTCCACGCGTGAGTGGTCATACGCCAGGATGTGGGGGAAGCGGTTACGTTCAGGGTGCTGCTCAGCTACCAGTGTGGTGGCCTGCTCGATCTTGTGCGGCAGTGAGTGAAACTCCTTCCTGAAGGTGACAGGCGTGGCCCCCGGCTGCAAAACCCCTTCCCCACCCATGGGCGGGACCTGACTGTTGGGCAGACACTCACGACCAGCCACGATGTAGCGGCTCTCACGTGTGGAGGTGACCTGGTTCCAGTATTTCTCGGGGTCGTACTGCTGTTTGGGTCGGGCCTTCTTCTCCTCATCTAGCTCGATGTAGGGCTGGCCATCCAGCATGGACCCGCGTCGCCTCCGCCAGAGGATGAGCAGGATGATGGCCACGATGATGATGACGATGATGAGGATGAGAGCCACGATGATGCCGATCACCCAGCCCTCAATCTTGTTGCCGGATTGCGGGGCAGGAGGCAGGATGGTGGTGGTGGGGGGAATGAGGGTGGTGAGGGGTTCCGCCATCCTGCTGTAGGAGAACTTGGTGAGGTTGTTGAGCGTGCTGAGTACGACAAAGTACACGTAGTACTGCTGGCCAGGCAGGAGGGGGTCATTAGAGAACCCGCCATACACACGCCCATCCCCAATCACCAGTACATATGACTCGCCCACCTCCGTGGGTGTGAGCTGTGCCGCGGTGCGGCCCGGGACTTGTTCATGACGTTTCCTCCGCCCTCCGGCCTGCAAACGCTCCACCTCCACCTGATATGCCGTCAGTGGGAACCCCACCACGCTCGTCATCCCAAAGAGCTGCACAGTCGCTGTGGTTGTGCTGACGTTGACGGGAAGTGGAGGTGGGGGCGGGGGTGGGTTTAGGTGTTGCGTGGTGAAGACAGCCCATGTTAAGTCGCCCTGCCCACCCCCGTACAGCGACTGAATGGTGAGGTTGTAGGTGGTGGCAGGCTGCAGGTCACAGTGTGTGTACTGGCTGATGTTGACTGACAGCTGCGCACTCCACGCCACGAGACCCGTCTGCACCTCCGTCGCTTTCAGCTGCAATACAACAGCAGTCAACACATCATCAACGCTTATAACGCGCTTATTCACAATACTGTTCACAGTACCTGTGGCTGTATGCACAAATGGGTTATACAAACAAAGAAATAAACAAACACTGAACAGTGCCAGCCGAATTGACCATGAGAAAACATCCAGATCTCAGTAGCAAAAGTGTGCGCCAACTGCGGCTGTCATTGGCTCGATAACTGTTACACACTGGGGGGTAATCTTGCCCTATTCTTGAACAACTCTGATTGGTAAATCCATCTCCTTCAACTCCCACAATCAGCCTTATGGACTAAGATGATAAAGAAATTCATCCATGCATCCATACATATCTGTCTAACAAACCACCCCTCTGCTTATTGTCCATCCAAGTGTTAACTCATTCCAGATGTGCCGCCTCCAGATACTTAGCTTATGCCGCGTATCAGGAGGCAGCATGCTTCAAATGAGTTAACAAACTATCACCCACATCTATCCACTAATCAATCATCCATCCATTTCACAAATTGGATGAAGTGCATATTTTATTATATTACTGATATTATTTAATTATTATTATTACCACCATCATCATCATTACTATTATCCACGAACCAATTAATCCATTCATCTCTGTTGTTTACCAAGTATCCGGTGACAGGGACCATGGATATATCGGGCTGTTCCCACAGTACACCAATGCAGTTGCTGGTCAGGTTGCTGGGATTCAGGGCGGGCGGTGGAAAGGGGCGGGCCTGAAGCGTGCGTTTGGTCATGACCAGTCCAAACGGGCCATAACCTGCTCTAGTAGCCGCTCGCATCTGACAGAACATAACATTATTAAAATGTGTGTGTTTCAGAGCACTGAACTGTACATGGGGCCTTCAGCCAAGAATGAGTATGTTACAGCGCAGCATTTGATTTTGAGTCCAGATGTAAACTGTTTGAAAGCAGTCTTTTTTTCTTCCATTTATGGAACCAGGTTCACTACAAGCCTAGACAAATTTAGAACCACAATAAAATGAATATGGCTATCAGATATCATGATCCCTTGATATAATGGTGTCATGTACAATATGTTGCAATTTTGCTGATCACGTGTCTAACACAGCTTTTGGGTCCGTTGCTCACAAAACCATCAAAAAGAATACTGCGCTCCCTTCTTTTGATTCCCACTTCCTGTGCAATATACTTTTGGTTTCTACTTTCTGTGTCATCCATTATGGTAACTGATAAAACCTTCAACATGGACCATAAACTTAACTACACATTGAATGCTTATGATGATCATAACCCATTTCGCCCCAAGGCCATCAAGCAATTCACTTCACACAGCAAAAGTACAACTGAATGTTTTGAATTGCTCAAAAGAGAAAAAAATTGAGCGGCTGGCCACCCTAAAGGTGCACACAGAGACAACTGTCCTTTTTGCACGACAACTAAGGCTGTCTTGAAACGTACGGAAAAAATATGCCTCGAAGTCACAGTATCATGGCACATTCCCAAGTAGCAAAAGACCCTCAGGCCGACAGCAGCCGCAGTGGGCCTGCACATTGCACATAGATGGGTGCAGACCCACTGCAGCCGATGTCAGCCCATGGACCTTTGCTTACAGAGATAAAGGCTTTTCTTTACATTATCATACTATGAGACTGATCTGCATTACAGTTGTAGTGTTAACCCTTACTATTCGGAATACACCAGTGTGTGAAATAAATTTGACTACAATAGTTCAAGGTTAGTGCCAGAATAGCTTGGCGCCTCTAGGCGCCAACCTATTCCGGCACCACCCTTGAACTAAAGCCACTGGTCTATATCCTTATCTGTAAGTGCAATAATGTGGATATGGCATATGGCAGTGTACACATTTGAAGTATTTAGCCTCAGTATGATATGGGTTAAGAATTTCACCCTACCACTCCTCCATACCTTGACATAGTAGTCTGTGTACGGAGTGAGTCTTCTGATGACAGGTGTGTCTGTGGCAGAGGTATTGACTGTGAGAGATGCCGGCAACTTGAAGTCAGGGGTGTCACTGTAGCTTATCTGGTACTCCAGCAGCATGCCGTTTGCCTCCAATGGTGGCTGGAAATACACCGTGATAGTCGTTGACCCAGGGACCAGGTTCGAAATAGTCACTGCACTCGGTGCTACCAGAAGAAAATAGGTCATCAGTTATAAACCAACCTAGACCTGATATAACAGGACACAATCTGACCATGCTGCCTGAACCAAAATAGAATCAGTCATTTAACCCATTACATCCTGAGACTGATTTCTTTTTTTAAAAAAATGCTTACTGTCCTATGCAGGCTACATTATAGATTAGGAGATAGATCAACCATTTCAGTTCAAGGGTGGTGCAAGAACAGCTTGGTGCCCAAGGCGCCAAGCTATTCTGGCACCACCCTTGAACTATCATAGTCAAATTAATTTCAAGCAGTAGTGTATCAGAATGCAACCCTAACTTTCACAGGAGACTGACCATGACAGGTCAAGAGGGCAGTGTCAGAATAGATTGGTACCCCAGGACAAAATTATAAAATTTTGCAGATATCATCTGAGGTTTATGTCATGGCTCTGGAGTTAGTTAGTTATTTGGGTTTAACGCCGAGCAGGCAACTAAGGCCATCTCACGGCGGGAAGGGTAAAAATCTGGTCAGCCAGACTAAAAGAAAGGTCTTAAGACATGATGTAAATATACCTTAAAAATATGTCAGGCTAAAATGTCGCACAGGTCTTTAAAGAAAACGTCGGAAGACTCTCAAAAAGGTCAAAATAATAAAAACATCATAATCTATAGACGCTCAAATCTTATTAAAAATATGGCACTCTCTCAGAAAACTGAAGATCTTGTCCGGGGGCACATCCCGGAACAAAACCTTCAAGGAGTCTGCCGTGAAATGTTTATACCTTGTGTCGATTAGATCAGCACAAGACAACAAAAAGTGTTGAACAGAGTACTGCTCGTCGCAGGCATAACACCATGGACGCTCCTCCTGTTTAAGTAAATAAGAGTGCGTAACATACGTGTGGCCGATGTGGAGCCGAGCCAGGACAGTCTCCTCACGGCGGCTGCCGCAGCGATAAGGTAGACCGTCGGACAACTTAGGAAGGGCTTCATGCAGCTTGTTAGCTTCCTCTTTGTCCCACTCGGACTGCCACTCACGGGCTATGTACGCACTAGCCACATGTCTAAAATCACTATAAACAGTCTGTGTGTCAGGGACAGGGTCATTGCGGGCATCGTTGGCAGCAGAATCTGTGATCCTGTTGCCTTCGATGCCCACATGCCCTGGCACCCAAATAAAAATGATATCATAATATTCCTTCATCAAGTCCGCGTGGAGCTCTCTGATCTGCACCAGCAGTGGGTGGTCATTTCCCGTGCCCTGCAAGGGAGAAAGAGAGTCAGACAGAATCAGGAAGTTCCTTTCTCTAGATCGATAAGCATGCCTGAGTGCCAGCAGAACTGCCTGCAGTTCCGCACTAAATACAGATGAGTGGTCTGGGATGCGGTGCTTAAATGGGCGTCTAGGATGGCGAGAGGACACTGTGGCCGCAGCCACTCTCCCATCCTCAGACTTTGACCCATCGGTATAGATGCGACAATAGCCAGGAAAAATTGAAAGCAGTTCATTGAGGCTCTGTTGGTATATGGCTGGTGGAGTAGAGTCTTTCTTGTGGGCAGTCAAGTCCAGCAAGATGTCAGGAACTGGTAAGAGCCAAGGTGGAGTGATGTGTTGCAGGGATTCCGAAACTCTGTCCAGGTCCAATCCGGCCGCCTGCAGATGAGGTCGGACACGGAAAGAAAGTGGACGGACAGCTCCCGGATGGGTATCGTAAATCTCTGCAAACGATGGTTTAAAAACACAATCATAGGCAGGATTGTCTGGATGGGCCTTCGGTTTCAGAACGTAGCTGAGCATGAGGCGGATGCGGCGGAGCTTGAGAGAAGGCTCCCCTGCCTCGGCATACAGACTAGGAACTGGAGACGTCCTGAAGGCCCCAAGACATATCCGCAGACCCTGATGGTGAATTGTGTTCAGACGCTGTAGCACAGACTTGGAAGCTGAGCCATACACCACAGAGCCGTAATCCAGTTTGGACCGAACAAGGGCCCGGTACAGACGAAGTAAGACAGTACGGTCCGCACCCCAGTCAGTACGACCGACGACACGAAGAATGTCGAGAGCCTTCTGACAAGAGGTTCTAAGGTAATTAATATGGTTGCGGAAGGTAAGTCTTTTGTCAAAAATGACCCCCAGAAACTTTGCCTCCTCGGCCACCTTAATTGGCACTCCAGCAATGCTCAGGCTAGGTTCTGGAAAAAATTTCGTCTGGTTAGTAAAATGCACACAAACAGTCTTGGAGGGCGAGAACTTGAATCCATTGAGAGACACCCACCGCTGGATGCGATCAACGCACAGCTGCAAGCGCCTCTCAAGGGACGCAAGTCCTCGACCACGTGCGCACAAAGCAAAGTCGTCAACAAACAAAGAGCATTCAGAATCATCCTTGACGGCCTTTACAATGTTATTAATTTTAATACTAAATAAAACAGGAGATAGAATGCTGTCCTGTGGGACACCCATCTCCTGTTCAAAGGAGTCGGAGAGGGTGGAGCCCACACGGACATGGAACGACCGGTTAGTCAAAAAATTGTGAATAAAAACGGGCAGGTGCCCTTTAATAAAAACCCATGTCCAACAAGTCAGACATTATGCCATACTTCCAGGTAGTGTCATACGCCTTCTCAAGATCGAAGAAAATTGCATAGACATGCTGCTTGTTGACAAAAGAATCTCGAATAAATGATTCAAAGCGGACTAAATGGTCAGTTGTACTACGGAAGCGCCGGAAACCGCACTGGAGGTCTGTGAGGAGACCCTGTGACTCAAGATGCCACACCAGGCGGGCGTTGACCAGGCGCTCCATAGTTTTACATAAACATGATGTCAAAGCGATAGGCCGGTAGTTGCCCGGGTCGGAAGGATCCTTACCCAGCTTGGGGATCAGTACAACCACAGCCTAGCGCCAAGACGGCGGAAAATGACCAGTTCTCCAGATATGGTTAAAGGCCTTGAGAAGTACAAGGAGTGACCTCTCAGGCAGATGCGTTAGGAATTGATAGTGGACGGTATCTAGGCCAGCAGCAGTCATTACATTTCTGCAAGGCTTGCTGCAATTCTGATAATGTAAACGGGGCATTATAGTCTTCTGAGTTATCGGACTTAAAATCACAAATACGAGACTCTCGCTTCTCCTTCTCTCTCTGGAAGAAAGGTGAATAATGCTCTGTTGAAGAATTATGGGCAATGGTGGAGGCAAGCAAATTGGCCACAGCTTTTTTATCTGTAACCAAACTGGCACCATCTCTAAGATGGCCAACAGAAGCCGAGCCACCTCTGCCCCCAATTCTCCGAACAGCCTTCCATACTTTCTGGGACGGAGTCCGAGAAGTTAAAGATGAGACGAAGCGTCTCCAGGAAGCACGGCGTTCATGTTTAAAAATGTAACGGGCTTTCGCCCTCTGTCTTTTAAAGGTTAAAATATTCACTTGCGACGGATTACGGAAAGCACGTCGCTGAGCAGATTTGCGCGCTATTTGGGCCTTGCGGCACTCTTCGTTGAACCATGGTACTCTCGGCTTTCGAGGGACTGATGCGGAAGTTTTAGGGATGGTTTCACCCGCTACGTCCAACAAAATAGTAGTAAAAGAAGAAATAGGTTCTTCAGATGACATGACTACCTCCTCTGTAATACGAGACTGACAGAGGGAGGCGAACAGAGGCCAGTTAGCTTTCTTAAGATTCCAACGCCCCACCGGCGGATCCTCCCCACAGCTGACCGATGACAGGACTACTGGGAAGTGGTCACTACCACACAGGTCATCGTGAACCTTCCAGTCAAAGTCCAGCATGAGAGAAGGATCACACACAGTGAGGTCTAGAACAGAACTAGATCCTGAACCTGGGTTAGAGTATGTAGGTGAACCATCGTTAAAGACACATAGGTTAAGTTGAGAAAAAACATCTTCTAACATCTGACCTCTGCCATCATAGTGGTCACTACCCCAAAGGTGAGCGTGACCGTTAAAATCCCCCATGAGAATAAAGGGAGGGGGCAGTTGATCAACTAAATTAAAAAAAATCATTACTACAGACCCGCAGGGATGGTGGCAGGTAAATACTGCATATGGTTATGGTCTTCTTCAAGGTAACCCGAGCTGCGACAGCCTGAAGACAGGTGTCGATGCTAACGGGGCTACATAAAATTTGGTTACTAATGAGAAGAGCCACTCCACCCGAGCGCCTCTCCGAATCAGAGCCTTTATGTATAACGTTAAAACCATTAAAGGACACAGGGTCAGAAGTTTTTAGGTAAGTCTCCTGAAGAGATATTACTGAGGGGTTATAGCACTTGACTAAAAGACGTAATTCCTCAAAGTTAGCTTGAAAACCACGACAATTCCACTGAAGCAGAGAGTCCATGATTATGTCTTATCTGGGGGTGCGGAGTTTTTCCCCCCTTTTTCCTTTGCCTTGGAAGGAGTGGGAGAAACAGAGGGGGGGCCGGCTCCCGGGCCTCCTCTGGTTCTTAGGAGATGAAGGGGGTGGAGCTGCCGCAGCATCGGCAACTTCCACTCCCTCCATCTGCTCCTCCAATGCAGCATATTTGTTTTGAAGGGGGACATCAGTGTTCCCCTTCTGGGCCCGTGCGTACGGCGGTCCCATAGATTTCTTAGACTTCTAGTCCTGGGCAGCGGTCCTGCCGCTAGAGTTAGCGGCCTTAGAAGGCTGACCAGAGCCAGAAACCTTTGGTGTTGACAAACTAGCAGGTTTGGGTGGGGGCTGAGGCTTAGGGGCAGCAGAAGGCGGTGCCACCGGACCGGTAGCGTCCGCCCTCTGCGTTCCCTGGCTCCTCGTCACCACCGGAGGAGGGTTACTCTCCAGGGGGAGAGGATCCGAGGCTCCGCCCCCAACCAAGAAGTTGGGGTTTGACAAGAGAAGTCTTTGGTGGGGCGCTTGCCTGTAACCGCAGCACTGAAAGTATACACAAAGTTGTTATTTGAGTTTGGCGCCGCCTCAGCTGCACCAGGACCGTCAACCAGTTTTTTTGCATCCGCAAAGGACAGCCCCTTCTCCACACGCACCTGCTGAATCCTGCACTCGGAGATCCAACGAGGGCACTTCTTGTCCGAAGCCATATGCGCCCCCTGGCAATTCACACACAGGGGGATGGCTGTGCAGGACTCAGCAGAATGTCCGGGCTTAGTGCAACGGGCGCATAGAGCCTCTGCCTGGCGGCATGTCTTCTGCCCATGGCCATACTTTTGGCACTTAAAGCACCGGAGGGGGAGAGGGACGTACTTTTTCACTTTTAGGGAGTAGTAACCTCCCCAGATGGTAGTAGGAGCTGTGGGGGTGCCAAACATCAGGATGATGGTAGGGAGACGGATCTCCCTACCACCTCGTTTGGAAATGAAGCGCCTGACGTAGGTCACCCCCTGTGACTTAAGGTTCCGTACAAGTTCATCTTCAGACAGTTCGGCCAATGCTTGATCTTTAATCACTCCTCTAAAGGAATTCATTGTTTTGTGGGGAGTGACCTCCACTGGAGTGTCTCCGATGGAGGAGAGCCTCAGTAGCCCATTGGAGTGTGCCCGGGTACGGCACTCTACCAACAAGTCACCAGACCTGAGGCGCTGGGCCTCAGGCCTGCCAACACGGCTCCTGAGGGTCTCCCCTACCAGGAAAGGGTGCAGCTTTGAAACAGGCTTCTCTTTAACTTTGCTGTGCATAATGAGAAAGCGAGGCCAGGCGGAATGTCGGCGGCTATGTGCCGCTTTGGTGCTAGTTTTGGTTTTTTGATATTTTCCATATTATAGTATGATAGATATTCATCCCCCGGGGGTCCCCGCCCGCCACCGAGCCCAACAAGGGAAAGTGCAATTGTCGGCGGGTCTCCAGCCGACGCACAATGGAGACTGCCCGAAAGATATACTCAAGGGGGTAAGCCCGATTGAACCGTTTGAGCCACCGCCTTCTATCACACTGTTAAATACAGGGGAATACTGGCGTAAAGCACCTAATCAGCATCAGAGGCTATAGCATGGTGCTCCGTATAACAACCCGCATGTCAACAGGGGGATAGGGCTCGACGTGACAAGAGCCGATTGACTAGGCCGGTACGACTAGCCTCCCGTTTAGGCAGAAGTCAAGGCCAAAGTGGAGTGTTTCAGCCACCAGGATCCTCTTCTCCCCCGACATGGGTCTCCAAGCACGGCAAACACTTGGGATCCAAAGGACCAAAAGCTCACGCGTATTTTTAAGGACCAATCCAAGATAGTAAGACCTGGGTAAGCACAGCTCCTTAAAAACCGGACCAGTGAAAAAGACTGAACAACATATCTGCTGACATCAAGTCCTAATCCTGGACAAAGATGGCACCCGTCTGCTAGCCCACTCAGTCAGGGACCGAGTGGACTACCCACCCACGCCACGTGGAGGCCGGTGCCGGGTAGGCCTCCAGGGGCGGCCCATCGCTAAGGCGAAAAGGTCCGTGGTCCAGCTCTTGGTCCAGCTGAAGGGGGCTACCAGCAGGAGAACCGCGGAGCATCCCTGAAACTTACGCAGGATCATCGGCACTAGAACTGATGGGGGGTAGGCATAAGCAATCAATCCATCCCAAGGAATGGAGAGTGTGTCCACCACCCAGGCGAAAAGGTCCAGGACTAGAGAGACAAAAAGCGGAAGCTGGTTGTTCCATCTGGTGGCAAACAGGTTGACTAGCAGTGTCTCCCATCGCGAGCAGATCAGGCAAAAGAAGTATGGGCACAGGGACCACTCCGTGTGGAGAAGCTGTCCATGGCGGGACAGGGCGTCTGCGACCACGTTCAGGTGACCTGGGATGTGGCGGGCTCGAAGAGTATGCCCCGGTCCCTGCACCAGAGCAGGAGATGGTAAAGGAGGATGCACAGGGAGGGCGAGCGAGTGCCACCCTGGTTCTGTATATAGGCCACCACTGTCGAGTTGTCCGAAAGTACGAGGACCTCCTGGTTGGTCAGCGTCTCTTGCCAGGCAGTGAGGGCCAACCACACCACCTTCAACTCCAGCCAGTTGACGTGTTTGTTCGCGAAGCCCCGAGGCCAAATGCCCGAGGCTGAGACAAAGTCCGGTAACAGGTGCGCGCCCCAGCCCAACAGGCTCACGTCGGTGCAGAGGGACCAGCGGGGTGGAGGGGAGTGCAGGGGCATGCCCGTCGAGAGCCAAGCTAGGTCGCACACCTCTGGAGGTGGGGGCAGGTCAGTGGAGTAACCGGAACCGGATCCGTCAGGACGCCAATGGAGGGTGCCAATGTAGGAGAAGGTGGACCTGAAGCGGGCGGGCGTAGAGCCTGCCGAAGTCCGCTGCCGCGTTGAGCAGTCCCAGGAGCTGAAGCCAGACCCTGGCTGTGAAGGAGGTCCCTAACTCCATCTGACGAGCAAGTTCAGCGATCTTCTGCCGCCGAGCCAACGGCAGAAGGACCAGGTTGAGGTCAGTCAGGAATTCCATTCCTAAGTGCAAGAAGTGGCGCAAAGGGGTGAGATCCGACTTGCCCGCATTGACTAACAACCTGAGGCAGCGCAAGAGAGTGAGCAGGACGTCTCTGTCCTCTTTGAGAGCCGTGGCGATCAGGTTGCGCAGCAGCAAGTTGTCCAGGTAGTTGGAGGACGGACTCGGGGATCGCTGACGGAAGCTGGCCATCACCGCGTCAAGGAGCCTCATAAAAACCCAGGGATTGATGTTGAGGCTGAAGGGGAGGGCTTGGAACTGGTAGACAATCCCGCCAAAGGCGAGAAGACAGATGAATCGGTACATGTAGATAAGCGTCTGACAGATCGAGGCTGATAGCGAAGTCCATTGGCCGGACGGCTGCGTGGAGAATCCTGGCTGTCTCCATCCGAAAGTGAGGCACCGAAATGAACTTGGTGACTTCTCCACGTAGAGCGCTGGCCTTCAGTGCGTCGGAGGGCACGGAGGTCCACCCAGGGGAGCGATGAAGCAGAGGAGGAGAGCGGAAGGATATCCAAAGGGCATCGGAGATGGTGGTCCGAATCCAGGGGTCGTCTGGGAACAGCGAGTGCCACACTTCACTGAACTGGGCAAGCCTCCCGCCGACTGGAGACCCCAGGACGGCCGGCCGGCGGGTGTGGAGGAGCGCAAGAGTCAAGCGGCCCGCCCGCGCCCTGGGCGATGGGCAGGATGGGGCCGGGTGGGGGCAAAGGAGCTAACTTGGCCGGGCTGGCCAAAGGTGGGGTGGTGGCGGGGGATGCCCGGAGGCGCGGGGCCAGAGGACACAGAGGGTCTGGAGACCCGCAGGGCGCGGCCCGGAGCCTTGTGGGCCGGACAAAAGCGAGGGGGAGCAGTCTTGCCAGGCCAGCGATCCGCATTTGCCATCTTCACCGAGTTCCAGGTGGCACTAAAGAGGAGGGGTCCACCCAGGGGGGCACGGCAAAGCTGGTTACGAAAGTCCGGAGGCATACCCCGACAGGCCAGCAGAATAGCATCCTGACGCGGGCGGGCGTAGAGCCTGCCGAAGTCCGCTGCCGCGTTGAGCAGTCCCAGGAGCTGAAGCCAGACCCTGGCTGTGAAGGAGGTCCCTTGCCATCTTCACCGAGTTCCAGGTGGCACCAAAGAGGAGGGGTCCACCCAGGGGGGCACGGCAAAGTCACAATTGGAGGAGGCTGCCATGGCATTGACGGACGAGTGATAGGCTGCCTGGTTGGCCACTTCCGTGAGAGCGAGGAGATCTCTTAGGAGGGGAGTCAAGGAGGGATGCCAGGCGTCCTCGATCCGGCGAACGAAGGCTTGGGTGAGCAGCTCAAGGAAGCCGGAGCAGGCGAGGGTGTTGCGAACGAGCGTAGCAGTACTATCCAAACCATGGGGAATGGCACGCTTTAGGAGGGTGAGGCCGCCTGACTGAAGGATAGCCGCCGGGTCCACTGTGGGAAGGGGGAAGACGAAGGCCTGAGAGTGTCCGGAATACCATCCCTGACGAAAGGCGATGTCAAGGCCGGGGGACCACCTATGGTCGGAGAAGAAATCGGTCTCCCGAGGGGCAGCGAGCAGATGCGTGGAGAAGGCGTCCCGCATGTCGCGAAATCCGGGAGGTTGAGGGAGCGACTTGAACTTCTTGGTCTGCCTGCCAGCATCGACGAAGGCAGAGACCTTCCGCTTGAGCTGGGAGGATGGGGGAGCAAGCGTCCCCTGGGAGGGAGGCTGAGAAGAAAACGGTGTCCGAACGAGAGGTCGCAGCCAGTGGCGAAGGGTCCGAGGCGTCCGAAACGGTCGAGTGGAACAGCCAGGAGCGCCAAGCAGCGCGGAGACGGAGTCCTCAGCAAGAAGACTCAGGGCCTCGTCATCCTGGGGGGGGGGGGGGGGGTGGGGTGGGGGGCGGGGAAGAGGGATGCTAGAGGAAGACAAAATACCCCGAGAGGCCGAACAGGGGCTGCGGCGAAACCGGGACGGAGACCGGGGGAGTCACGCCGGGAGGTGCGAGGGGAGCGGCTGCGACGACGTGAGCAACGTCCATGATCCCGACGACGAGGGCTCCTGCCTGAGTGGCGCCGAGGGGAGGAAGAAGAGCAACGCGAGGAGCGCGGCGGCGAGGCACGGAGCGTGCGCGAGGATGGTCGTGCCGCAGACTGGGCCGAGCGCGAAGAAGCCGAGCGGGAGCGGGGGCGGGGGGGGGGGGGGGGGGAGGCTGCCGGTCGTACGTGAGCGCGGCAGTCCCTCCGACGAGCGTCCACAGGATTGATTGATTGTACATTGCTTAACGTCCTGAGTATCAGTGAAGCCAGATGGACGCAGTCTGGCCAGAAAAGGCTGTTAAGTGGGGAGATGATTCTGTATTCAGGTCATGAAGAGGAGAATGCCCCCCATACAGAAGGTGTAGCATTCATGCTGTCACCAGTGGCACAGAGAGCGCTGATGGGCTGAGAACCTCTTGGGCCAAGAATCATCACAGCAGCCTTTAGAGCCAAGAAAAAGCTCAAGCTGAACGTCATCCAGTGTTATGCGCCCACCAATGACAGTGACGAGGAAGAGAAACAAGAGTTCTACGACCGACTCCAGAGTGCCTTGGACAAATGTGCGGAGCGAGACATCACCATCGTCATGGGCGATTTTAATGCCAAAATAGGGGAGGACAACACCGGATACGAAGAGGTGATGGGGAGACAGGGACTAGGCTCGGAGATGAGTGAGAACGGGGAGAGGTTTGTAGACTTTTGTGCTCTAAACCGACTTGTCATTGGAGGCAGCATCTTCCCACACAGAAGGATACACAAAGCAACTTGGGTCTCACCTGACCATACAACAGAGAACCAAATAGACCATATCTGCATTAGCAAGAAATTTAGAAAGTCCCTTCAAGATGTTCGAGTGAGGAGGGGAGCAGATGTTGCCTCCGACCACCATCTGCTTACCTTAAGAATGAAGCTCAAGCTAAAGAAAAGCCGCACAGAGACAACAAGAAGACAGCGCTATAATGTAGGCCTCCTGAGAGAAACTGGAGTTAGAGAAGAGTTCAAACTGGTGCTGTCCAACCGGTTTCAAGAGCTACAGGAGCTAGTAAATGAAGAGGAGGCGGTCACCACAGAGCAGCAGTGGAAGGCAGTTAGAGAGGCGCTGAACTCAACCTGCAAAGACACTGTAGGGTTCAGGAAACACCATCACAAGGACTGGCTGTCGGCACAGACCTTGAAGAAGATAGAAGTGAGGAAGCAGAAGAAAGCAGTTGTCAACAACAGTCGCATGAGAGCAGCCAAAGTAAGGGCACAGGGGGAATACTCAGAAGCCATCCGCGAGGTGAAGAGGAGTATCAGGGCAGACAAGAGGGCCTACACAGACAGCCTGGCAGCAGAGGCAGAAAAGGCAGCAGGCTGCGGCAACATGAAGCAGCTCTACGACATTACCAGAAGATTGTCAGGCAAGTATGGCCATACAGAAAGACCAGTAAAAGACAAAGAAGGCAAGCCTATTGCAGACAGAGCAGACCAACTCGACAGATGGGCCGAGTATTTTGAAGAGTTACTGAACAGATCTAGCCCACCCGACCCCCCAGACATCTAGCCGGCAGAGACCGACCTACCCATCAGCTGTGACAGACCCAGCCGGGAAGAGATCAGAAGAGCAGTGGCATTTTTGAAGAACGGCAAAGCAGCAGGCCCAGATGGCATCCCAGCGGAGTCTCTGAAAGCAGACCTAGAGACAACAGTGGAGATGCTGTACCCACTGTTTGGAAAGATCTGGGAAGAGAAGGTGATGCCGGCTGACTGGAAGGAGGGGTACCTAATCAAGCTTCCCAAGAAAGGCGACCTCAGCAAGTGTTCCAACTACAGAGTAATCACCTTGCTGTCAGTACCAGGAAAGGTCTTCAACAGGATCATCCTGGAGAGAATGAAGAGCTCCGTTGACCCCCAGCTGAGAGACCAGCAAGCAGGATTCAGGAAGAACCGATCATGTACAGACCAGATCGCCACTCTCCGCATCATCGTAGAACAGTCTCTGGAGTGGAGCTCCCCGCTGTACGTCAACTTTGTGGATTACGAGAAAGCATTTGACAGTGTGGACCGAGAGACTCTGTGGAAACTCCTATGACACTACGGTGTACCCACAAAGCTTGTCCGCCTGATCAAGAGCAGCTACGATGGCATGACATGTCGCGTGATCCACGAAGGGCAGTTCACCAGGGAGCTCCAGGTCAGAACTGGTGTCAGGCAGGGGTGTCTGCTGTCTCCGTTCCTCTTCCTACTGGCCATAGACTGGGTCATGAAGATGACCACAGAGCACAGACGAAGTGGAATACAGTGGACACTGTGGACACAGCTTGACGACCTCGATTTTGCAGACGACTTGGCATTACTGTCCCACACTCATCAACAAATGCAGGACAAGACCATGAGGCTTGCTGACATCTCGTCCCAAGTGGGCCTCACCATTCACAAACAGAAAACAAAGACAATGAGGCTGAACGCAACCAGGGAAGAACCAGTCTTGCTTGCTGGCACCCCGTTGGAGGAGGTGGAGTCCTTCACCTATCTCGGGAGCATCATAGACAAAAAAGGCGGCACTGATGCAGATGTCAGAGCACGAATCGGTAAAGCCAGAGCAGCCTTTCTCCAGTTGAAAAAAGTGTGGAGTTCCAGAGAGCTGTCACAACACACCAAAGTCCGGATTTTCAACTCCAATGTAAAAGCAGTTCTCCTAGATGGAGCAGAGACTTGGAGATTGACAAAAACCACAGTCAACAGAGTACAGACCTTCATGAACAGTTGCCTTAGAAGAATTTTGAAAATCCACTGGCCAGAGAAGATCAGCAACGTCAGACTCTGGGAGAGAACAGAGCAGATAACAGCAGAGAATGAAATTGGGCGAAGAAGATGGGGATGGATCGGTCACAGTCTGAGAAAGCCAGCTTCCAGTATCACTAGGCAGGCATTGTCATGGAACCCCCAGGGAAAGAGAAAAGAGGCAGGCCGAGAAACACCTGGCATCGAGACCTCCAAGCAGACATCAAGAGACTGGGAACCACCTGGAGTAGAATCGAAGGAGAAGCACAGGACAGGAGTTGCTGGAGGTCTCTCGTCGACGGCCTATACCCGGGTAGGGGTGACAGGCGTAAGTAAGTAAGTTAACGTCCTGACAGCAACAAGACTTTCTCAGGACGTGCCTGCACTGCTTGTGAAAAAAAAAATAAACAGAACATTGAATGTATGGGATAGCGGACAAGGGGCGGCGCGATGCTTGTCCCGATAGGCCGGGCTCCGTGAGGCGGGTGCTGTGTGTCAGCGCATTGACTTCAGTTCTCCGAACAGTGCTAGGTGCACACGTTCGGCGCAGCGTAAGTTCCACATGGTCGGTACGGTCGCGTTTGGTCAATGCTCCGGGCACAGTGGGGGGCGCCTGGACGAGAGGGTCACACACAGGAGATGGCCGGTCCCACCTGTAGAAGCTCCATAACTGAGACCACCTCAGTTCAGGCCAGGCGGAACAGATGTCACAGGCGCGGTCCGAGGCACAGTCAGAGCATGGAAGGTACCCAGCCAGCACACCAATATAGGTCCAATATTGGCCCAATATTGGCTCAGATATTGGGCCGATATATGGGTGGCAATATTGGTCCAATATTGGAAGCGCAAAATGGCCCATTGTTGGCCCAATATCGGGTAAATGTTGGCTGCCAAGCTGGATCCATTGTTGGCCCAATATCGGGTAAATGTTGGCTGCCAAGCTGGATCCATTGTTGGCCCAATATCGGGTGAATGTTGGCTACCAATATAGTGCCAAGCTGGATCCATCCTAGAACCAGTATGGTGAATATTGGCTGCCAATATAGTGCCAAGATGGATCCATCCTAGGGCCAGGATGGTGAATATTGGCTGCCAATATAGTGCCATGCTTAATCCATTCTGGTGCCAACATGTAGCAAATATTCTGCCAACCTTTTTCCAACATGAATAGTAGTGTCCCAGATTTGGATATTGGTAATTTAATCCAGCTTTTTTTCTGAGGAAAAAGACCATCATGCAAACATATATTAATCTGATAGTTATCAAATCAAACGTTCATCAAAATATGTAACTCAAAACACAACTTAAAAAGAAAGACCTGAACTCAGATTCACAGTGATGCACAAGTTTAATCTGATTTTCAGTTTTATGAAAAGAAAACACTAACTATACCGAAATGAAGGACAATAATTATCTCATTTAACCCTTTCCATCCTGATACATTACTGCCTGAAATAATTTGACCATGATAGCTCAAGAATAGTGCCAGAACAGCTTGGTGCACAGCTCTGTCACCACCCTTGAACTAAAATGGTTGATCTACCCATAACATACCTTTCACAGGGCAATCTGAAGTTTAAAAAAAAAATTACCCTCAGGCAGGATTCAATGGATTAATTACATCCCCCCCCCCTCCCCCCCCCCCCCCCCCCCCACAAAAAAAGAAACCTGTCTGTAACAATACACAAAATGTAAAAAAAAAAAAAAAAAAAAAAAGCCCACAATTATTGAATTAAGAAAACAATTGTTCTGATACATGACATACAAAAACCATCTCTGAATGTATACACACAGATGTTCAGGTACTGGCAATAGGATCTGTAAACATAACAGATTTTGTACACAGCACATTTTTTACCTGCTCCCATAAATAACTTTCATACAGATTAACAGAATATACTGACATAATTCGATTGGAGACTAAATTTCCTCCTAAACATACAGGATTTGGCACAAACAACATTGGTTATGAAAAGAAAGAAGAGAATCTCATGAATTGTCCTTATTAACCCTTTTCATCCTAATACACACATGCTTGAAATTAATTTGACTATGATAATTCAAGGGTGGTGCCAGAATAGCTTGGCACCTGAGACACCAAGCTATTCTGGCACTACCCATAAACTAAAATGGTTAATCTGTCGCAAAATTTGTAATGTAGCCTTCAAGCAAATCTGACAAAATCAGCCTCTGGATTGAATGGGTTAAAAATAGTATCAAATAAAACCTTAAATGTAATGGGGAGGAGGGGGGGGGGGGAGTAAAAGTTCATGCATGCAGCCAGTTAGCATTTTAATAACTTGCAACTAAAAGCAGGTTTGCTCTACATTGCTTGAAAGCCCTAAACTAGCCAGTAGCTGCCATCACTTTTCAAACATAAACACTTCTGCCAACAGATGGTTACAAAACATGTATGTCTTATTAAAATGTTATGTGCAACAACAAAAAAACATGAGGCAAGCTTAAGTGATCAGGCAAACTATACTTGTAAAAATAAACAATATGTTTACAAGCATCTTGGCCCGACTGACTTAACAGTGTAGCAAACTGAATATTTGAATCAGAATGAAACTTAATATTGCAATCAAAATTAGTTTAATTTTCTTCTGTCATGGACAGTTTAGTTGAAATTAATGTCCAATGTTTGAAGTTGATGTTGCTTTGACCGGAAAAAAAGTTAATTAAAAATTCTAAGATGGTAGACAGAAATGACAGATCTATACCATATATAACCATTACACAACATATATTTTATAACGTTTCATAACAAAAGAAATTGTAGTTTTAACAAAATCACAAAACATGCACTACATTCTAGTTTCTACTTAATATGATAAATCTGATAACAACAGGTATGATTAACCCTTTGGCTGTCTGTATTGCACTATAAGTCGCAATGATTCCTGCAGGAATCATCACAATGTCAGGCAGTACTGATAGCCAGAGGGTTAAGCAGCTTGCAAAGAAACTAAAATAAAACTATACTAATCACTGTCAGTCTGTGTCCTGCAGGAATCATCACAATGCCAGGCAGTACTGATAGCCAGAGGGTTTAGCAGCTTGCAGAGAAACTAAAACTATACTAATCACTGTCAGTCTGTGTCCTGCAGGAATCATCACAATGCCAGGCAGTACTGATAGCCAGAGGGTTTAGCAGCTTGCAGAGAAACTAAAACTATACTAATCACTGTCAGTCTGTGTCCTGCAGGAATCATCACAATGTCAGGCAGTACTGATAGCCAGAGGGTTTAGCAGCTTGCAGAGAAACTAAAACTATACTAATTCACTGTCAGTCTGTGTGTGCTCGCTTTTCCGCCTCCCACCTCTGCTTATTCCCATCGCGATCAATTGATCCAGTAACTGAGTTAAAACGTGGCCTATGTCTGTTGCACTACCATGGCACCTTCTCACACCATCTGAAAATAAAATGCATGTCTGATTACTGAATCCTGTAGAGTTGACTTTAAGAGAGGTCAACTCACTGAAATTGGTGTTTATACTGTGGAAAGTACCCTTGGGCCAAGTCTGAACATTTACAGAAGACTGTGGCTTGCTTAGTCTCAGAGAAATACCAATTGATGCATGTTTCATGACGGGCAATGGCTAAAACTAAAAACCATCTGACAGATGACCCAAAA
Source organism: Semisulcospira habei (assembly GCA_036245525.1). Lineage (NCBI taxonomy): Eukaryota > Metazoa > Mollusca > Gastropoda > Semisulcospiridae > Semisulcospira > Semisulcospira habei. The sequence goes on from BTPG01000004.1 coordinate 163,777,501, forward strand.
CAAAGACTCACTTCGGCCAGTTTTGCAATATCCATGCAGTCACTTGAATGGTTTGATCCCATTTTGGACTTCAGTTTTCTTTTAAGTCTTTTAAGTCCCTTCTATTTATAGAAAGGAGCTTTTAGGAAAGGTCGCAGTGGGGCGAATTTAATAGCATGTCCATGTCAAGGCAAGCAGGCTAAACCTCTAATTGAAGCAACAAGATAAAAATTACGTCATGTCTAGTTACACTAACTTCGCTGCTGAACGTACCTTTGGCGTGAAGCGCCGTATGTGCGAATGTATGCGTGCATATGTATGTAAACAAGAGTTCTTATCTTTGATATTTCTGTACACACAAGCTTGAATTTAAAACTTGGTCTTGGTGAAATATTAAAGTGGGTGGCGGCTAAGACAACCTCCGAGCATATTGTAATGAATGACACATTGAAGACATAAACAACCGTTTATAGGAAGTCGGTTGACCCAGATTAGAGACCGTAATTTTTGTCATAATTACTTGAACCTATAGCTAGTTTGGAGAAAGACATTGGATAAGTTCGTTAGCCAGCTTTTCATCCTTTCAACTTCTTTAGTAAAAATTAATTCTTTTCAGAAAGGCATTAAAACACTACAAAAAACTTTACTTCTAGAGAAAGTCAGACCGGCGGTGACGTAAAAGAGGCAACTCCGTCACTACGGAGATACTGACCTAATACTCTAAATATAATAATAATTAAATTTATAAAGTGCTAACTCCCTGCAGTGCAGGCTCCAACATCTGAATGAGCTCTAAAATATGACGGCATTCTCTCTTGCACGAGTGGCCCTCTCTCTCACACAAACATGCGCGCATCTCCAGGAGGAATAGATCCTCATGCGCACTCCAGGCGCCTCTTGGAGATGTTTGGAGCGCGCGTGCATGCACGCACACACACATCGACGCGCTTTAAGAAGTGGATGCAGGTGACCAGTGTACTTAGTATATCATGTAGTTAGGTAAAGTCAACCTGCTTTCACACAAATTATAGCAAGACTGAAATTGTACTATGGAGTTCTAGTTTTGACACAATTTTCTCAAGCCTATGAAGTGAAACTCATATCATGTAAAACTAAATGAATACGTAAAAACTAAAACTTGCGTCATGACAAATGATGTTTGACAAATCAATCACCTCGGCTGTTTGGCCCAGCGCTAGAAGTGGCCACTTAGTTTGTTCCAGGCGCAGTACAGCAGGGAAAATGACTACCTTTTGTTTTTCATGAATTTCTTATGTACCGTTCAAGTGTGTGATGCAAAGCTTTGTTTGTTTAAAAGCGGACATTCTGCCCAACACACTGACACCAAACACACTATAGTTGTGACAAACCAGTAGCCAGCAGGATAAGGTGGAAATAAAGAGAAAAAAACAGATCTCACAAAGTTTTGCATCACACACTAGAACGGTAAATAAGAAAGTCATGAAAACAAAAGGTAGTCATTTTTCCTGCTGTACTGCGCCTTGCAGGAAGCCCGCTCATCAGCTAGCCTGACAGCTGAGAGACTCGCTGCCTCAGTGTGCGAGCACGACTTGTGACCCAGTTTCTCGGCTGGCCTGGAACAAACTAAGTGGCCAAACTGAAACAGCCGCGTGGCGTGTATGTCTTGACATACGCGTCACGCGGCTGTTTCAGTTTGGCCACTTAGTTTGTTCCAGGCCAGCCGAGAAACTGGGTCACAAGTCATGGTTGGTTGGTTAGTTCGGGTTTAACGTCCACAGCACCGAGGTGATCATGGACGGCCCTGACGGGCGGGTTATGGGGGACAGGGAAATCTATCGCCTATGGAGTACGACCTGAACACTGATCAACTCAGGCGCACTCCAACTGTGCCACTTTGATTTACCAGGACCTTTCAACGGACATGCTATTGAACAAATCCGTTTTTTCCCCTGGATTGTGAGTCCAGCTACCGGGGCCAAGTCATGCTCGCGCACTGAGGCATTATAGAACTCACTGACGCATTGGCAGATCTGTGAGACTTTTTCAATAGATAATTCAACATCAGAATCAGATCGAAGACAAAAGCGAGGACAGCACTCATATAGAACTAATAGAAGGGACTTTGTGGGTTATGTTTAATCCCATCTTGTTTTAATAATAAAACAGAGCATTAATTACTTAATTATAATTTACCAATCATTGCGTTGTGCAAGTTACACAGTCTGCTGAAGGCTTCATTCCCCTTTTTTCAGTGAGGTTGTACAATATATCCAGACACTGACTTGTCCTCATCAAAAAGGGCATTGTCCTCCGTACACAATCTTTAAAGTCCAAGCCTCCAGTGGGATAAGTACAGAATCTGCAAACACACACAGAAAAGAATAAAACGGTTTTTACAAATAAAATTTGTCACCAAAATCACTATCAAAATTTACCTTTCTCTGTAGTTTTCCTGCATAGAGCAGAAAGCATAAAACGAAACACAAAACTGCATGTAAATTATAATAAAATATTAGTTTTTAAACCTCCAGCTACATAACTAAATTCATCAACTCAAGCAGCACACCACAAAACAAGAAAATGCAAACAATATTCAGATTTCAAATGTATAATTACCATGTTGTTCCTGGTCGCCGCGCGTTGTCTAGGACTGTGTTGAGGTTCTCCAGTTCTGCACGATCTTGTAGTGGGAATTCCTGATTTTTCTCCTCTTCGACCAGTACGACTCATCTTTAAAATCCATATTTTCTCAAGGAGAAGTTTAAAATCGTACTATACACGTACGTATACCTTAATCAGCAAGTGCACGTGGCGTCAGCGAAAGAAATATAGAAGAAAGAAAGCTGGAACTTGGTCTGGCAATGGAATTTGTAGCCTTGATTTGCAGTCAAATTTGGCGGAAATAATCGCAGCAGGTGCTAATACCGGCATGCAATGCAGTGTCTGACAAAACATAGAATGTGGCGAATAAATGTTATATAAAAAAAATTATTTAACAAAAAAAAAGTCACGGCGTGCCCAAACTATGGTAAAAGATTGCCGTTGTATATTTATTTTCAAGATAAATGTCGGCTAGATTTAAAATTTCATCTGTCAATGTTGCGAATTGGGCCAGACTGGCTCGCCTATCGTGTGCCAACATTTGCAGGCGAAGCAGCGCGCGGGCGCGGTACAGCCTCCGGCGGCTCGCGTGATTGTTCCAGCTTGGCACCAAGATTGATTATACCGGCGCGCGCGCGGGCTCACGCGATACCGGCGCGCGTGTTGGTTTCAGCATGGCGCTAAGCTCTCGCATACTGGCCCAATATATCGGCCATTATCCAGCAATGGACCAATATTTGCCCAAGATACTGTGCGTGCTGGGTAGATCTTGTGGTTGTCCGTTGGCCACTGGAAATCGCCACATAGTGTGCAACTGCAACACTTAATACACATGCAAGCGTACGAGCGAGAGCACATGGCTCTGCCCATCTAAGGCGAACATTCGAGGCCAAGGTGACAATAGCAAATCAAAGTAAATGAGGTTAGGCCCTACAAAGGGCACCCTAATGTGCGAAGGCGCGGGAGCGAGGGGTCCCGCCAAGCTAAGCGTAGCCTCCGACGCCAAAGGAACAAAGCACAATGCAGTAAGCGCCCAGCCACACCACACTCGAACCACCAGCAAAGAGCACGGGCGCTGGCCCCAAGGGCCGTGCCAAGCTAAGACGAAGTCTGGCGCCAATGGTAGTCAAATATAACACGTGAAGCCGAGGGCTCCCACGAACCGGCGTCCCGCCCAGCGGCCGGCCGAAGGCTAGAAGAGCTACCTTACCTCTCCACAGCAGCGGGAACGGGGGAAGACACCTCCATACCACCGTCAGCGCGGGAAAAAGTGTCGAGAAGCTACAACCAGGCAGCAGAGCAACAGATTGATTGATTGATTGTACATTGCTTAACGTCCCGACAGCAACAAGGCTTTCTCAGGATGTGCCTGCACTGCTTGTGAAAAAAAACAACCAACTAAACAGAACATTGAATGTATGTCGCCAGCCGGTCAAACACATTAAATAAACCTAACACATGGGCCTAAATAAAGCTAAGACCATTTAGCAACACACATCCAATATCAAGAGCTACAGGCAGTGCAGACAGTAGGGAGAGTTTAAAAAAGGCAAATACAGGTGAATGGACCTCGGGTAGACAGAAACACATGCCCCAGAATAGAGAGAAAACCCCACCCTGTGGGGCTGACCAGGGTGACCCTGGGAACTAAAAAATACCTAACCCCACCCAAGTCCCCCAGGGCAGACCCGGGTGGGGTAGCAGAGCAACAGAAGCTCCCTTGGAAGCGAAGCACAAGGCAAGAAGAAAGTTTGATTGATTGACTGATTGTACATTGCTTAATGTCCCGACAGCAACAAGGCTTTCTCAGGACGTGCCTGCACTGCTTGTGAAAAAAATAAATAAACAGAATATTGAATGTATGTTGCCAGCCGGTCCAATACGTTAAATAAACCTATGACATGGGGCCTAAATAAAGCTAAGACCAATTAGCAACACACATCCAATATCAAGAGCTACAGGCAGTGCAGACAGTAGGGAGAGTTTAAAAAGGAAAATACAGGTGAATGGACCAAGGGTAGACAGAAACACATGCCCCAGAATACAGAACAAAACCCACCCTGTGGGGCTGACCAGGGTGACCCTGGGAACTAAAAAGTAGTTGCCCCACCCAAGTCCCCCAGGGCAGACCCGGGTGGGGGCGCACAAGGCAAGGAGGGCACCGCAGAGGGGAAGCAGGCCCAACAACAGTCCAGCGCGGGTTCCAAACCGGTCGCGTGAAGGCAAGTCCGGAGGCTAAGCAAACACGTCTGAATGGTGCGAGCTAAGTAGACTGACTGGGGAATCATCGTATGACTCGAAACCGAATGTCCCGGGTTGTGCAGGGGCACAATGGGTTCCTAGGCTATAATTGTGTGAGTAAGTAGACACTTCCTATTAGTCATGTCATCGGTAATGTTTTTGAAGAAATAAATCATATAGCTGAGGCCACACTCGGAAGAAACAGAGCGTGGGGAGCGCGACTCCAACACTTGCCTGTCCCGCTCAGAAGCCTCGGAGCGGGGAGGGAGTTCTTGCGTGGTTACAGTACAAGGAGGAGACTTACCTGCGGGCCGGACGGCCAGGACGACGGAGCGAAGAGGGGTCCACTGAGCCGACGGAGCGACCCCATCCTGCGCGGAAGTTCGGGGAGCCTGCTGGGGCTGAGAAGGATGGTCACATCTGTAGAAGTCCCACAACTGGGACCACCCGTCATCTCTCCAATTGGCACACATGTTACAGGTCCTGTCAGAAGAGCAGCCCAAAGACGGAAGGCAGGAGTCGTGAGCGTCCGAAGGCCACTGGAAATCCCCCACAATGAAGGCATGTTCTCATAAGTTAAGCTGCCATAATGTCCGCCGCACACAGTTCACACAGTCACAACGGAGAGCACAAGTCACAAGTTGAGCCACGAGGCCGCAGCCAACGTAAGGGTACACAGAAAGTCAAGCACCGGGCAGAAGAGCCGGAAGGTGCCAAGCCAACAAGCAGGAGTCCGCTGAAGGTGTAGAACCTGACTGCCCAACGAAGCACTCTCAGCACTAAACAGTAGAATACCCGAGGCAAAGTCAAGGAAAGTTCTTAGAAAATCCAAGAATGAGTACGAAGAAACCGATCGTAACACGGAGCAAGGCTAACACCCGACCGTCCACGGTCGAGCTAAGAGTGAAACTGGCGGGTTTTCGCCCTATACGTGACTGGATAGGGTGGTAAGGGGAGGCCACCCGGGGCTCCTATGCATGGATCCCCGGTGTCTCCTCCCCAGTTGTGTAGGGGACACAACTTTGGGCTGAAATCGTTAGGCTATAGAGTGTATTCCATATAGTAATGCCGTTGGTAATGTATTTTGAAAAAACAAAAGAACAGGTAAATAGAGCATTGTGTATTTGTCTGTACGTCCATTTTGTTGTCATGTTCAGCACAGCATCCACTCACCTTCTTCCTCAGTGGTGAAGCTGAAGTCTGGCGAGGCAGGTCCCTGTCCCACTTTGTTGACATAGCGTATGCTGGCTGTGTAGTTAGTGTATGGGGACAGTCCATCCACTGTCCAGCTGGTCAAATTGGTCAGTGCACTCCCAATTCTGCTGACCAAGACGTAGTAGTGCAGGAGCACCCCACCCCGCTGGGCACAAGGCACGCTGGTCCAGGTGAGGGTGACGGAGCGAGAATGAATGTCTAGCCCCAGGTTGCTGATTATGCCTGTCGGGGCTGCACATACACGTATATACTGAAAATGAATCAATGGACAAAAAACTATGCACTTCATATGGTATATCATGTTTTTATGTGTACACATTTTTAGTTATGTTATTCTTTGAGCCAATCCAACTAAAAGGGTCCCAATGTTGGGGAGATTTTTTTTCTTGTTCTTTTTTAACACTTTCTTTGATAACCAGATTAGCAAGGCGAGTCCATAAAACCAGTTTTCTGTATCAAAGGGTGACATGTCTTACCGACTTCAGCACTGATGGCGTGGATGGTCTCAGTACCATTAACATGAGAAATGATGCCATTGCCTTGTGCTAATAGTGTGAACCGATACTTGCTCCAAGACTCGGTACTTGCAAAACTGAAAATAAAAAACAAAGACAAACAAACAAAGCAATAAATAAATAAATGCATAAATAAATGTATATATTTATATATTTGCAATGATGAATGTGAATAAATGAATATAGTCAGGGAAATTGAACGGCACATTTTCCCTCAATCTGACGATAAAAATGGGGCTAATCCCCGTTAGCAAAAAACGTAGATCCTCATGAGCCCTTATATTGCGGACTGCAGGGTTTGTGCCAATCTCTGCTTGTTGGACATGGATGAGGATGGTAAAGAGCCTGGAAAAACACGACTGATCTCTGCAAGCATGAGGCAGATTGTCATGAGACCCTGAGGCTGCAGGTGCTCATGAGGATCAGTGTCTCCTGCCCATGTATCAGGCTAGCACAGAAACTAAATAAAGAAATAAACACTACCGGAAAACAGTCTCCGTCTGGTTGACTTTAACGACTGTGACATTGGTGCCTGTGACAGACGCACAGTCCCCAGCACCGACTTTCTGGTACTCCAAGGTCACGTTCCACGAGAAATGGGCAAGTTCAGGTTTAATGGACCAGGTGACCTCTATCGACTTGTCGGCCTTGCTTGTGGCTGCCATGGTGCTGAACACATCTGTGCCTGGAAGAGCATTTCAGTACGTTACTGAATGTCCAGGGAATGCGTGATAACGAGACTGCATTTTTACAATGTGACATTGCCTCTGACAAAGGCTGCCATCATTAACTGAGGCTACAGCAACTGTTGGTATAGCAATGTTATTTAAAGATTGTCTTCAGCCATGGTAAACTGCTAACACAACAAGTGTCATTCTCTAGAACCAGAGATTAACCCATTCAGCCCTGACGCACTAGAGCAGGAGATGGGTTGACCATGATAAAGGGTAGTGCCAGATTAGCTTGGCGCCTGTCGGCACTACCCTTGAATTATCATGGTCGATCCATCTCCTGCAACTGGTGCATAGTCGTTAGATGACGCATCTAAAATTTGGGAAATACCTGTGCCGGGCTGAATGAGTTAACAAAATCTTCTCAGGTTGAAGTGTGACCACCTAGACAGCGAGGTAAAAACATCCCCTGAAGTCAGACTGCCACCACAGAGATGGTGAGCTCTATAAAAGCAGCCATGCACGCCATCTCTCACATTGGGAGTGGGAGTGATTGGATCAGGAATGCAACCACATACTGCACACAAAAACTGTCTACCCACAGAGATTATCTTAATAATAAAGTAGACCAGATCAAAACATGTCAGAACAGAGTAAATTTGTATTTTGACATCCTCACCTGTTTTATGATAGATCTACATTTAATAAAACTGTGTTTCATTTCCGTTTAACCTTGGCTGAAAATATGCTCAAACTACATACCGAGGATGATAGGAATGGTCACAGGGGGTTTCTCAGTGGTTGCTGCAACACAACAACAGAAAGTATCACTTGTCAAGCTACACAATACAAAAAAACTGTTGCACCATCAATAACATAGTTATGTATGTAGCGCAGGTCTTCGTATATACTATAGTTATGTATGTAGCGCAGGTCTTCGTATGTACTGAAGGATAGAGCTAACAATGCATCGTCTGATAACATTTATCTGACTAAAACTGGCCAAGCTTTATGCACCAGAAAGGCACCTTTTTTCTTGGTACCATCAATCCACACCGCAACAGTATTGAAGCATTGTTCCCTGTGTACTAGTCTATCTTGTGGACAAAACAGATCTAGCTGTCCCTCATCTCCTTTCAAACACTTTCTGACAGACAGATTATTGGATGTAGTCTGCTCAGTCTGATGTAATATGACAAAGGAAGTCAAACATTGGACTACCACAATCCTTGAGGGACATTGACTGCATTGGCACCTTCAGGAGGCACCTCAAGACCCACCTGTTCTTGGCTTTTAATTCTAGGACTACTGTGCACCAAAGTGGTTTTTGTTGTTTTGTTGGTTTTTTTGCACCCTGAACATGCTGCTAGCATAGAGTGGATGCGCATTACAAGCAGATATCATCATCATCATCATTGGAGCTAGAACTCCTCAGAAAGTCATGACTCACTGATACAGGGCACCAACACAGGATCCGAGGTGATACCCGGGCTGGTTTTCTCCACCACCTTATTGTCATCCAGGTAATGCACGTCCACCCGGAACTGGTAGTAAGCATCAGCCTGCAGTGACGTCACATTGACGTGGTACGTCGTGGCTGAAGCATTGTGGGCCAGACGCCTCACTTCTGACCACTGTGGGGACTGCGTGCCATTCAGCAACATGTACAGTCTGTCAACATGCAAAATGATCATTTATACAAACTGCGTGAGGGGGAAGCATCATCTTCTGCTGCAGTCACATGTTTAACCAGCAATAAGCAAATAACACCTCGGTTTGAGGAACAGTTAAAAGCCACCTAGGTCAGCAAAAGGCACAGATTGTCACGAGCAACTGCAGCTGAAGGGGACTTTGAGAATCAATGATACGTGCACATGGAACATGCTGCATAAGATCGAGCTGCACAATATAACCCGTTTAGCCCCGGGACCCTGCAGCAGGACATGGACTGATCATGATAATTCAAGGGTAGTGCCAGATGAGCTTCGCGCCTTCAGGCGCCAAGCTCATCTGGCACTACCCTTGAATTATCATGATCAATCCACCTCCTACAACTGGTACATAGTCGTTAGACAACACCTCCAAAAGTTTGGAAATGCGGCCGTGGGGTTAAGAAGGTTAATATTCAAAACACTGGGCATCCAAAGGCTTGTGAAAAAGACTACTCTACACAAGGTATCAAAAAGTGCTGGCAACTCTATGCACGCGTTGCCCTAGGTTGGGATGTTTTAAAGTCTGATGCTTATAGGCAGGACACTGAAATGCTATTCTTGGAAATAACTGTGGCGGTGTAACAGACGTACCTGTATTCTGCAAGTGGCAAGTCACCGAAGTCTTTATCTGCTTTCCAGGCCGGCCACTGGACCACAAGGTAGGCACAGCCTGCCATCACCACCTCAGGGGGTAGGGCAAGCTTGGGCAAACCTGTCACACATTTTAAAGTTTATTTTAGAGTGTAATAATGTTTTCGCAGGCGTGATTGCATGGCCAATCAAGATGAGAGAAACCTTTTCAAACTGACTGACAGGCGAAATTACTGACAGACACACCAGACAGACAAAGGATTACTAACGTTGGCTACAGCCATGGCTGGTCCAGTCGGGATGACAGAGATTGCCAGGACAGAAGCCAAGGACCTTGTCACACGCTGAGTCATTGAGACAGTGACAGAGCTCCAGACAGTCCAGCCCGTACGTGCCATTTAGACACTCTGAAATCACAGAAACATACACTGATCAATTTGTGCTAAGGATTGAAAACAAGGCTAATGATAAAAATATCTTGAATTGAACTGAACTGCAACTGAATTTAAAAACTGTATTATCCATTAACTTCCAAGACATAAAACTGAAAGCAGTTTCCAGGACAACAAGGCAAAAAATAGTGTTACCACCTGTTACCACTAAAACCTCCATAATTCACATATTTCTTGGAATATTTGTTTGAAGTTTGACTCGATGAAGGCTGACATGTGCCACTACATGTGTATATGATGATACATATTTTGGAAATTGATGCAGTGTTTTGTTGTGTTTGGGTGTGCACTTGTAAATAAATGATTTTTCTCAAAAATGGTGGTTCAGCAATGTAGTCGAGTAGACATGACAACTGAAGAATGTCACAACACACCCTTTAGTTGTCCCTTCTACATACACCGATATGACAAGATAAGTAGCCAACTGTATTCTTGTTTGTTTGTCTATTTTGAAAAAGGATTTTTACAAGAAATATGTATTTTTCTTTAAAATATATTTTTTTGAAAAATACTTACCGATGACATTACTGTTAGGAATACTGATCTAGCTAGCCTAATTTTAGCCAAAATTGTTGCGTGCCTGCATGGCAGGGGAGGTAACAAGGGGCGCTATAAGCTAGGCAGTCCCCTGGGTAGCCTCCCTTCCATCCTCATCCGGTCATACAGCTACCGGAATTGCCATTCTGTTTCATAGCGAGCCAGCATCAGCGGGGCAGGCGGGAGGGTCCTCCGAGTAATGTCATCGGTAAGTATTTTTCAAAAAAATATATTTTAAAGAAAAATACATTTGTTTTCTCAAAACAACATTACCGATGGCATTACTGTTAGGAAGAATATCGAAGAGGAGGCGGGTGCCGCTTAGAACACCCCTAACCCTTGGGTAATATGGAGACCCGCCCTCCCTGGTACAACCTCCCGATAATTTTAGCTAAGATATCTGCGGCACCTGGGGTGCCGGGAGGGAGTGTTGGGCTGCCGTACTGTCTCCCACCAGTGACAGGTTCTCGCGCTGGCTGGAGAGTTCCCTCAGGTAGAATTGGGCGAAGGTCGCCTCTGATCGCCAGCCCACCACCGGCACAAGTCTTGACTGTGCAGTTGCGATCGAATGCAAGCTTGTGGCCATGGCTCCTGACCTCAAGAGCCCAGACGTTCATGCATCTGGTGAACCAGGGCTGAGGTCCTGGTAGGCGGGGCGTATCAGCTATGGAGTCCAGAGGTCGACTGTGCTCACCATTCCCCGGCCGTCATGATATCTGTGACTGCGTCGATGCGGCGAGCGCTAGGCTAGCGGTCATGGCTCTGATCTCGGGCGCCCTGGTGTTCAATCGTTTGGCTGCAGCAGGGGCGAGATCTTGGTAGGCGGAGTGAATCACTCAACGTAGCTAGTAGGATATCGTCTAGGCCGAGCCGTGATGTCTACCTGGGGACAGAGAGAGGGAAATGTGGGTACGTCCCCTGCGTGGCGGCTTGGTCCGCCGCAGGGACGCGTGTAAGGCTCTCACCTGGTCCTGTCGTCTGGATTCTCGGGTACAGCCCGGACCCCTCCAGGGCTGGAAGGTGACCACCTGCGGGGCAGCCAAGCAGAAGGGTCATGGCTAGGAAGCCGGGTCGGACAGCAGTTGCCAGCGTCGTCCGTACGGAACTGTAGGCATGGTGTATCCCGCTGACTCTGGCCGTGCAACGAGAGCCAGTAGGAAGCCTGTTCTTCGCGTCATGCCCGATGCCCGCGGCAACTGAAGTGGTTTCCGGGTAGTGTTGGTCCACGTCCGCGTCCAGGGTAGGTCCCATAGCGGTACGAGTGAGTGGAGGGGCGGACACCCTCGATCGAAGCACGCCCTAAGGTCAGCCAGGTCCTTGCAGCTCTCAAGGTCGGGCCGTCCCACATGCCGGTACGTCTCATCGGATACCGCTAGGTAGCTGCAAAGGTGATAGGTGCCTGAAGCTGGACAGTGAAGAACTAAGCACTCGGCCAGCCGGAACCATCCGCTCCGTGGGAGGGAGACGCACCTCGTCACACAGGACTCACCACTTCATCGTAACTCCCCTAGTCAAGGGTTCACGGGCTGTAGCGGTAGCTTCCCCCGCTGAAGCGAGAAGCGTCTAGTGGTGAGGGCTGCTGGGAGGAGGCGAGTAGAGGGGAACTCCCGACGCGCCAGCCCGGTCCCGCCCAACGAAGTAGCATCGGAAGACCGGCGCAGGAGCCACGAGGTCGCCTGACACTGGTGGCCATAGTAGGACGGCCATGAAGCGGGCGGTAGTAGAGACGGCCAAGGGGGAGTAAGTCCGCTTCACAACATCAGGTCCAGAGGCTGAGGCCACTCCCTGGCGGAAAAATCACCGTCCGAGGGCAGCTTCGCCAACCCTGACGCTTGGCACTGTGAACTTCACCTTGTTGAGCTTGGTGCAAGCCATCCCCAGAACAAAGTGGTGGGATGGCACAAGGTCGGATGTACCCACGTCGAGCAGAGTCTGGTGCCCAAGCTAGTAGTGCATCTCGAACTGCTGCCCATCTGGCCTCTGCCTGGTTCCGCGAGCGAAGACCTGGTCCAGGGAGTCCAATGTAGGGCTCACGGGCGTCCGTCCGGTCCTGACTATGACGGCGGGCAAGAAGCGGGTGAACCCCAGGGCTGAGGCTGCGGCCGACGGGTAGAAGCGCGATTTGGTAGACCAGTCCATGGCAGGCGAAGCGCAGGTAACGTCCAGAGGTGGGGTACATGGAGACGTGGAGAGAAGCATCAGACAGGCCAAGGCTGACAGCGAGTCCAAAGGCTGCACAGGGCCCGAGGCGCTCGGGTAGTCTTCATGCGAAGCAGGGCGACAAAACTTGCGTACACAACAGGCCTGTAACACTCACCAATCCTTCCCGTAGCCATAACGCCAGCGACTCCTGAGTCGCTGCAACGAAACCACTGTCGTCGCCGAGAAGCCTCTAGGTGCGAGTGAAGACTGTCCAACTCCGAGCGCGTGGCGCAAGCCACTCTGTGACTGAACCAAGAGCTGCCAGGGTTGCGATTGTCTCGGCCACAGAGCTGAGGCAGGGACGAGGTACCCGTCGTGAGGGTGGGAGCGCGCTGCCGCATCTTAACTCCCAACCACCTGAGGCAAACTGCTACCAAAGTGCCCTGCAAGCACAGGTTTCGCTAGAAGAAAGATTGATTGATTGATTGATTGTACATTGCTTAACGTGCCCACAGCAACAAGGCTTTCTCAGGACGTGCCTGCACTGCTTGTGAAAAAAAAATAAACAGAAAATTGAATGTATGTCGCCAGCCGGTCAAATACGTTAAATAAACCTACAACATGGGGCCTAAATAAAGCTAAGACCATCTAGCAACACACATCCAATATCAAGAGCTACAGGCAGTGCAGACAGTAGGGAGAGTTTTAAAAAGGCAAATACAGGTGAATGGACAAAGGGTAGACAGAAACACATGCCCCAGAATAGAGAGAAAAACCCACCCTGTGGGGCTGACCAGGGTGACCCTGGGAACTAAAAAATACCTAACCCCACCCAAGTTCCCCAAGGCAGACCCGGGTGGGGTGCTAGAAGAAAGAACACCGCCCAAGGCCTTAAGGGCGGCTAGCCAGAATAGCGTGAAGCCTAGCGGCGCCAAGCCACTCCGGTGCTACCCTAGAACTATTCTTAATCGAACGCAAGTCAGCGCCTGGTGGACCGGACACGATTGAAGAAGACTTCCACCAACCTGTCGTTCCCAGGCGGTTATCCAACCAAGGAAAACCTGCCGCCGAAGGCTACCTTCGGTGAACAGGGCAACCAGGGCCAAGCAAGGATGTAGTCTATGCGAGGGGTCCGTTCCTCGACGAAGCCCATCCCCGGTCGAGGCTTGAGGTCGAACTCAGCGGCGACAGGGGAAGCCGCTCCTGTGCCATAAGAGGAGAACTGGCCGATCATCAGAGTCGCCTCACACGCGTAGCATAGTAGGAAGGACGTAGGAAGGGCGTAGTAACCGTCTTGGCAATGATGCGCGTCCGCTGCACCGCCAACAACTGCAACCAAGGGTGTATCCGCCTGCGAGTTCACTCGTAGCTATCCCGCTGGTATCTGTCCGGGACTCCCTGCCGAGGAGGGAACGGGGAGCTGGTCCCGTGCCTGGCCGCTTCGGAGATGTCGTCGCGAAGCAACACCACACTAGAGCCCTCTGGGTCCGGCTGGGGGCAACTACCCACACCACTCTGATGGGCGCGCGGTGGAACCGCCACTTCACGGTCACAGTACTGACGTCCGTAACAACGGCTTGCGCTTAGCTGGGACGGGCTCAAGGGCGTAGACGCGTGGTGGTCCAAGGACGTTGTAACCAGACCAGGAGGTAATCAGCGAGTTGACGAATCCTGTAGCTGGGACGGGCTCAAGGGCGTAGACGCGTGGCGGTCCAAGGACGTTGTAACCAGACCAGGAGGTAATCAGCGAGTTGACGAATCCTGTAGACGTCCGGTGCTGGCCCAGCTTGGCGTACAGCTTACCAGTCAGCCGACGAAGACTGTCGTCGGAGTACTAAGATGGAGTTAGTTAGTTATTTGGGTTTAACGCCGAGCAGGCATCTAAGGCCATCTCACGGCGGAAAGGGTAAAAATCTGGCCAGCCAGACTAAAAGAAAGGTCTTAAGACATGATGTAAATATACCTTAAAAATATGTCAGGCTAAAATGTCGCACAGGTCTTTAAAGAAAACGTCAAACAGACTCTCAAAAAGGTCAAAATAATAGAAACATCATAGTCTATAAACGCTCAAATGTTATTAAAATTATGGCACTCTCTCAGAAAACTGAAGATCTTGTCCGGGGGCACATCCCGGAACAAAACCCTCAAGGAGTCTGCTGTGAAATGTTTATACCTTGTGTCGATTAGATCAGCACAAGACAGCAAAAAGTGTCGAACAGAGTACTGCTCATCGCAGGCATAACACCATGGACGCTCCTCCTGTTTTAGTAAATAAGAGTGAGTAACATACGTGTGCCCGATGTGGAGCCGAGCAAGGACAGTCTCCTCACGGCAGCTGCCGCAGCAATAATAATAATAATAATAATAATAATAATAAGCGCATTAAATAGGCGCTTTATCCCAATTGAAAATCGGCTCAAAGCGCCACCGCGAACTGAACCCAACAAGCACGCTCACGTGAATTACGTGCATTCACTCACACACTGTACGTAAACACAGAACATTTATGTGGTGCTAAGGGCAAGCTCAAGCGAGCTACTGAAGTTTTTGGAAATTCAAAATCGTTTGTATTTGAAATTTGATTAAGTGGGCTGAAGCTGATACCAAAGTGGAGGGGGAGGAAGAGCCGGAGTACCCGGAGAAAGAACCCCCGACAGTCCGCCCGAATTAACGGTGACACTTACTAGAGGAGAAAAATGCATTTTTCTTTAAAAGGTATTTTTTCGAAAAATACTTACCGATGACATGACCTTATGGGAGATGTCTACTACTTACGCAATTCTAGCCTAAGAGCTCGTTGTGTTACCACACAACCCGGGAGGCACTCGGGGAACCCCGAGGGGGCCGAGAGTTATCTCCCGATACTTCCCATCTGGGACAGAGTACCCATAGTCCTTCAGTCAGGATACTTAGCTTACCAGCGGCAAGCGGGGCAGGTGGGAGGGTCGTCCGAGTCATGTCATCGGTAAGTATTTTTCGAAAAAATACCTTTTAAAGAAAAATGCATTTGTTTCTTCAAAAACATTACCGATGACATGACCTTATGGGAGAATGGCAAAAAGGAGGAGGGTGCCGCGCTCTAGCACACCTAAGGCCCCAAGGGCCGTCCTCCCAACCGCAAACTCCCGACAACACTAGGTAGGTATAAGCGATGGCGCTGAAGCGCCAGGAGGGAGGAGAGCCCCCCCCGGGATGTCCCCCACCAGAGCGAGTAACCTCGCTAGGCTGACAGAACTCTGCGATCGAGAGCACCTGCGCGCCCGCCCTCCAATAGCCACGAAGAGGGCAGCCCAGTTCCTGGCGGCTGTGGCGTTCGAGGCCCTGCACGTAGCTAATTGGACGTAATTAGCCTCTAAGCTCCCTGAGGGAGGGATCCTGGAATTCGGATCATATGGCAGAGCGTAGACAGGGAGATCGACTGCCCTGTAGCTTCAGGGCTGCCGGGCACGGCCCGGAAGCGTGCGCGTCCGCCCGTACGGCTATGTCGTCGTAGGTATACGTGAGGCAGGCTCAGGCTATCCTGCCTAGTCTTCTGGGGCCAGCAGGGTCGGTGGGGGAGAGGTGACGGACGCTGACCAAGAGCACAATGCCTCGCCAACTTCCTCGTAGAGGCGTCAAGTTGGGGAAGCGGGCCATAGCGAGGCTTCGACTGCTGCCCATGCGAAGACTCCAGTGTTGAGGGTCTGTCGCCACCGCCAAGGCTCAGGGGTAGGCGCTCCAGCAAGGTGGAACAGAGACCATCGCGGCTGCATGAGGACCTAATAGGATGCGGGAAGCAGTAGCGGGGGGTCCGCGGCGAGAGAGAGGTTCAGGACCGGCACCAGGGAAAGGGGTGACCCACAGGACGAGAGGAGGACCCTTCCCAGGCCAGGTCAGAGCGTTGGCATCCCGTCCAGGAGGGCTATACCCCACGAAGGCGCGGGGAAAGCCAGAGATCCCACCTTGCGGCGGACAGGTCCACTAAGCCATCTCGCCAGCGCGCCGATCCTCCGAAGGTATCCTGGTGCATTCGGAGTGAAGCAACTGGTTCCATCGGGGAAAAGGCTGGCTCAGACCTCCCACGAGCAGACCTCCTAGTCCATGTCAGATCCAAGCCGTTGACGCTCTTGTCCGCGAGGTCCGGAGGCTAGGCTGGACCTCGAGAAGAACCACGGAAGTATGGGGCGTAGCTACAGCAGCCGGGCTGCGAGACGGCCGACGGAGAGTAGAGCCGACCTCCGAGCAGGGGCTAGGCCCTTCCACCGCTCCGAACTCCGGCGTACCCCTGTGCGCCCAATGGGGATACTTACTTACGCCCATCATCCCCCCTGGGGCATAGGCCGCCGACAAGGTCCCTCCAGCCGTCTCTGTCCTGGGCGAGTCTCTCCAGCTGTCCCCAGGTGTGGCCCATTTCCTTGGCATCTGTCTCCAGGTCACGTCGCCAGGTGTTTGTGGCCGACCTCTCTTCCTTTTCCCTGTGGGTTCCATCTTAGGGCTTGCTTGTGGTGTTGGTTGCTGGCTTGTGTAGTGTGTGACCTATCCATCTCCAGCGGCGTTGTTGAAGCTCCACATCTGCAGGCTACTGCTTTGTCCGCTGCCACAATTCCTCGTTGCTGAGTTTGTCCGGCCAGCGTATCCCGAGGAGCCTTCTCAGACTGTTGTTGATGAACGTCTGCATCTTGGTGGCCGACACTGTGGTCCTCCAGGTCTCTGCTCCATAGAGGAGTACTGGTGTCCCAATGGGGATGTCGAGTAGGTCAGGCACCAGTATAAGCGACACCAAGGTCCTAGAAGCCTCCTCCGGTCTGCTCCCCCAAAGTGAAGGCCAGGAACTCCGAAGAACCTGGGTCAGCCGAGTCGTCAGCACAGGGGGTCCTTCCGCGGCCAGACGACCTGCCAGGGGCCAGGAGCCGTCCACTGGAGAACGAAGAGCAGGGTAAGGCGCTCCCCGATCCCACGCAGTTTAGGGCGTTACGGACGAGAGAGGTCATGACATCTAGTCCAAGAAGAGTCAAGAGCGGATCCACCGCCGGTAGGGGCAGGCAACTCCTGAGAACCGGTCCTGCCGAGGGAAGCCCACAGCTGACCACTCCAAGGAGGGCGAAGCAAGAAGCTCCGGGAACCAAGAGAAGAAGCGCAGGGAAGTCGAAACGCCTGTCACGAAGTGCGGCAGCCGCGGCCAACTCCGAGCTGTAACCGAGAGGGCACCAGTGGAGACAGCAGCCGAAGCGCTCGCAGACCTGTTTACCACCCGTGTGACGTCAGAACCCGTCCAACTGACTAAGTGTAATTTGGATCTCACGTGTAAAGGTCACAAGCTAGTGAGTAGGCAGATCTCCAAAGGTGTAAATATTGTAACTGTGTAGAAACGTGCACATGGAAGTGTAACCCAAGCAAATATGCGTACTTTAAGCCCCAAGAGTAGGTAAACAGGTCTGTGCTAGGCGAAGTAACGACCGCGTCCTCCCCGAGGAACCACCGGAGGGGGTCGAGCATCCAAAAGTGGAGAGACTGCAGCCAGGCGCCCTAGGACGGAGCACGAAGAAGGGGAAAGGGCTGAGTGAGGGGGAGAGGAAAGGGACGAATGGCAGCCGGACGCGAAGGGGTCGACGAGCGAGATGGGACAGGATCCCTGGAGCGACGTGAAGAACGGCAACTCCTAAGCACGCCCGCAGTGGAGAGATTGTAGACGTTGAGTGTAGGAAGAGTGACTCCAACGATGGCAAACCGTAGCGGACGAGCATCCCAATCGAGCGGAGCGGTCCCTCCTCACGTGTATGAGTTTGAGAGAGGAGATCCGATGTTAAGTGCCATGAGGATTCCAATCGTGACGTGACAGCGTACGCGTGCGTGAATGTCTCCATGGACCGAGCTCTATGGCGAGGTGGGCTCGCTGCCGGCGAGAAGACTCCGCGAAGGAGCCAACGGGCTGTCTAGGAGACGAGTGGGGATCGGCATTGGATCAAGGACGGCTTGGCGCACGTCCCTCGGCACCGAGCTCCGTGCCGGTGCTGGATTCCTGTCTGTCATCAGGTTTGTTCTTGGTGCGATCCCTCCTGGGAACGACCGCCTCGATCAACCCACTCCGCATACTGGAACGTTGCGACCGGCGTGGTGATCTCTCCACAAGATCATCAAGGACTCGAGCGGTAAGCACGGAGACTGGAACCTCGGTCCAGCCAGCTGGTCACCAAGGAATCTGTAACCACCAGCAGCCGGCTCAGGGTGATCCCCGACGAGCAGCGCTGTCCTGTTGGAGCCCCCTCCAGGGAGCGAGGGCGGTGCCAGCATACCCGCTCCGAGCGCGAAACCTGCGCTACGTCATCGGCCGCCTGTACGGCATCCCCGCTGACCTTGAGCGGTGTGTGGGTTCCATACTGTGCGCCCAGCGGATTCCATTTGTGCCAAGACAATGCATGCGTGCGAGAATGTCTCCGTGAACCGAGCTCTATGGCGAGGTGGCTCGCTGTCGGCTAGGAGACTCCGCGTAGGAGCCAGGGCTTTCTAGGAGACGAGTGGGGATCGGAATTGGATCAAGGACGGATGGTGCACGTCCCTCGGTCACGGAGCTCCGTGCCGGTGCTGGTTTTCTGTCTGTCATAAGGTCTGTTCTTGGTGCGTTCCCTCCTGGGAATGACCGCATCGATCAACCCACTCTGCACGCTAACCTGACGCGTCCGCCTGGTGATCTCTCCGTCATCTCGTCGGGACTCGATTGATTGCAGTACCGGGAACAGCAGCCGGTCAACCAGTAGGTCTGGAACCAGTCACAGGTGCTGTGCGAACTCGCCAAGTAGCGCCCAGCGTCGTTCAGGTCATGCGGAGCAAACGTCACACCAACGTTCGGAGAGACATCCGGCACCTGGTAGACCTTGTGTGAGTCAGACGGTCACTGGAATCCTCCATGTAGTGTGCAGGTTGTCCAGAGGCCACTGCAACATATACAAACCGAAGGCACGCGGGCGTGGGCCTGAGGGACCCTGCCCTGGTAAGGTTAACCTTCGCAACAAATCATGCACAATAACCTTTGTCGGGGCGGTGCCCTCCGCTGAACCCCTGCGCTGTACTATAGCGAGGGGCCTCCAGGTGCAGCGTTGATCGTAGTTTTATGTTGCCTAATAGGCCATTAACCTCCAGTCGACCGTAATTTGTAATCACATGCACAAGCCATAGTCAATGAGGAATTTAACCAAAGAGCATATATTAAGTGGTCAGGAGACATAGGGCTGTCTTAGCACTCTGTTACCGTCAGGTAGGTTCGGGTTGGGATGAGGTCACCGGCGCCGGCCCTTAGCTGCCTTGGAGACGGGCTCCACCCGTCCGAAAGCAATGTCCATTTCGTAGCTCTGTTCCTGTAACTTGTGGAATGAGCGCATGCATAAATGTGAGCAGCACCTGTGGTGGCAAGCCAAACTTTTTTTTTTTTTTTTTTTTTTTTTTTTAACAGCCACAAAAAGGTCATCTTGGACCTTAAAAAAACGGCAGCAAGGCGTGGTGACCAGTGGCCCTGCGCTCAAGTAGGCAAACGCCTGACATCCAAGAACAGAAACATGTGATGCCAAGTATAAAGTGCACAAGAATGTTCACCCACCAGCCAAATCGTGTACCTAATAAGCCCCCGAGTAAGGTAACAGGGCTGCATTACGCAAAACAGGCATACGTGACCGACACAGTACCGAAGTAAGCGTCGGCTCTCGCCACACTCACCAACGCAATGCGTCAAGGAAAGGCTGGAGCATAACACATTCCCCGAAACCCCACAAGGTACAAAAGAGTAGGTAAGGGACAAGTGAGTAGGTAAGCGCCCGAATAAAGTTAGACTTAACTGTCACCGATCTTTCCCACCACTCCCATTCCATTAGAGGTCTTAACCGCGAGGAAAAGGTGCTCTGCATCGCTAGACGCCATCTTGGAAAACGAAGCTGACCACCTGTGGATCTGAGCCGTTTAAGAATGACCGTTCCAGCTAAAAACGTCTCATTCCTTTCCTCACGCGTAAACGCCCTCTTTTGAGAATGGGAGATTTTGACCCTGTTAAATAATAATGCCACACCAACACGGAAGGAGATAGGGAACGGGCGCGAGGCCCGCCAAGTAAAAGTCAAGAGTCTTGGCGCAAAGCAACAGCGCCGAAGAAGACCGCCTTCGAGCCTGCTCAACCAGTGCCCAGCGCGGGGACCGGCCGAGGGCCCACCCAACTACCTTACCTTTTCCCGGAACGGGACTGGGGAAGGGGGGAGAAAATCTCAACCAAGGCACGCGCGGCGATGTCCCAGCGAAGCAGACAGCATTGCCCAGGCCAGAAACAAGCAGCCAACGGCCAGCTGCCCACAAAAAGGGGACACCAGAGCCACGCAAGGCACAGGGAGGACGGACGAAGAAGAATTCAAGCGAAGAACCAAGGCCATCGACGACCGGCGACCCGGTCGAAAATCCCAAGTCCGTAGGCTAGAGCAAACACGTCTGAACAGCGTAAGCCTAAGTAGACTGACTGAAGGACTATGGGTACTCTGTCCCAGATGGGAAGTATCGGGAGATAACTCTCGGCCCCCTCGGGGTTCCCCGAGTGCCTCCCGGGTTGTGTGGTAACACAACGAGCTCTTAGGCTAGAATTGCGTAAGTAGTAGACATCTCCCATAAGGTCATGTCATCGGTAATGTTTTTGAAGAAACAAATCCGACGCCCTGAACCCGTAATCGAACCTCGCACCTTTAGCATTGGTGGCAGGCGCCTTAACCACTGCGCCACGGACCGCCCCGCAATAAGGTAGACCGTCGGACAACTTAGGAAGGGCTTCATGCAGCTTGTTAGCTTCCTCTTTGTCCCACTCAGACTGCCACTCACGGGCTATGTACGCACTAACCACATGTCTAAAATCACTATAAACAGTCTGTGTGTCAGGGACAGGGTCGTTGCGGGCATCGTTGGCAGCAGAATCTGCGATCCTGTTGCCTTCAATGCCCAGGGACCCAAATAAAAATAATGTCATAATATTCCTTCATCAAGTCTGCATAGAGCTCTCTGATCTGCACCAGCAGTGGGTGGTCATTTCCCGTACCCTTAAGGGCCTGCAGGGCAGAAAGAGAGACAGAATCAGGAAGTTCCTTTCTCTAGATCGATAAGCATAGTGCCAGCAGAACCGCCAGCAGTTCTGCACTAAATACAGATGAGTGGTCTGGGAGGCGGTGCTTAAATGGGCGTCTAGGATGGCGAGAGGACACTGCGGCCGAAGCCACTCTCCCATCCTCAGACTTTGACCCATCGGTATAGATGCGACAATAGCCAGGAAAAATTGAAAGCAGTTCATTGAGGCTCTGTTGGTATATGGCTGGTGGAGTAGAGTCTTTCTTGTGGGCAGTCAAGTCCAGCAAGATGTCAGGAACTGGTAAGAGCCAGGGTGGAGTGATGCGTTGCAGGGATTCCAAAACTCTGTCCAGGTCCAATCCGGCCGCCTGCAGATGAGGTCGGACACGGAAAGAAAGTGGACGGACAGCTCCCGGATGGGTATCGTAAATCTCTACAAACAATGGTTTAAAAACACAATCATAGGCAGGATTGTCTGGATGGGCCTTCAGTTTCAGAACGTAGCTGAGCATGAGGCGGATGCGGCGGAGCTTGAGAGAAGGTTCCCCTGCCTCGGCATACAGACTAGGAACTGGAGACGTCCTGAAGGCCCCAAGACATATCCGCAGACCCTGATGGTGAATTGTGTTCAGACGCTGTAGCACAGACTTGGAAGCTGAGCCATACACCACAGAGCCGTAATCCAGTTTGGACCGAACAAGGGCCCGGTACAGTCGAAGTAAGACAGTACGGTCCACACCCCAGTCAGTACGACCGACGACACGAAGAATGTTGAGAGCCTTCTGACAAAGAGGTTCTGAGGTAATTAATATGGTTGCGGAAGGTCAGTCTTTTGTCAAAAATGACCCCCAGAAACTTTGCCTCCCCGGCCACCTTAATTGGCACTCCGGCAATGCTCAGGCTAGGTTCTGGAAAAAATTTCGTCTGGTTAGTAAAATGCACACAGACTGTCTTGGAGGGCGAGAACTTGAATCCATTGAGAGACACCCACCCCTGGATGCGATCAACGCACAGCTGCAGGTGCCTCTCAAGGGACGCAAGTCCTCGACCACGTGCGCACAAAGCAAAGTCGTCAACAAACAAAGAGCATTCAGAATCATCCTTGACGGCCTTTACAATGTTATTAATTTTAATACTAAATAAAACAGGAGATAGAATGCTGCCCTGCGGGACACCCATCTCCTGTTCAAAGGAGTCGGAGAGGGTGGAGCCCACATGGACATGGAATGACCGGTTAGTCAAAACATTGTGAATAAAAACGGGCAGGTGCCCTTTAAAACCCATGTCCAACAAGTCAGACATTATGCCATACTTCCAGGTAGTGTCATATGCCTTCTCAAGATCGAAGAAAATTGCATAGACATGCTGCTTGTTGACAAAAGCATCTCAAATAAATGATTCAAAGCGAACTAAATGGTCAGTTGTACTACGGAAGTGCCGGAAACCACACTGGAGGTCTGTGAGGAGACCCTGTGACTCAAGATGCCACACCAGGCGGGCGTTGACCAGGCGCTCCATAGTTTTACATAAACATGATGTCAAAGCAATAGGCCGGTAGTTGCCCGGGTCGGAAGGATAGCTATGTGCTACTTTGGTGCCAGTTTTGGTTTTTTAGTTTTATCCATATTATTATAGTAGAGATATTCATCCCCCGGGGGTCCCCGCCCGCAACCGAGCCCAACAAGGGAAAGTGCAAGGCCGAATCAGAGCCTTTATGTATAACGCTAAAACCATTAAAGGACACAGGGTCAGAAGTCTTCAGGTAAGTCTCCTGAAGATATATTAATGAGGGGTTATAGCACTTGACTAAAAGACTTTCCTCAAAGTTAGCTTGAAAACCATGACAATTCCACTGAAGCAGAGAGTACATGGTTATGTCTTATCTAGGGGTGCGGAGTTTTTCCCCCCTTTTTCCTTTGCCTTGGAAGGAGTTGAAGAAACAGAGGGGGGCCGGCTCCCAGGCCTCCTCTGGTTCTTAGGAGATGAAGGGGGTGGAGCTGCCGCAGCATTGGCAACAACAACTTCCACTCCCTCCATCCGCTCCTCCAATGCAGCATATTTGTTTTGAAGGGGGACATCAGTGTTCCCCTTCGGGGCCCGTGAGCACAGCGGTCCCATAGATTTCTTAAAACTTCTGGTCCTGGGCAGCGTTCCTGCCGCTAGAGTTAGCGGCCCTAGAAGGCTGACCAGTGCCAGAAGCCTTTGGCGTTGACAAACTAGCAGGTTTGGGTGGGGGCTGAGGCTTAGGGGCAGCAGAAGGCGGTGCCACCGGACCGGTAGCGTCCGCCCTCTGCGTTCCCTGGCTCCTTGTCACCACCGGAGGAGGGTTACTCTCCAGGGGCGAGAGGATTCGAGGCTCCGCCCCCAACCAAGAAGTTGGGGTTTGACAAGAGAAGTCTTTGGTGGGGCGCTTGCCTGCCACCGCAGCACTGAAGGTATACACAGAGGTGTTATTTGAGTTTGGCGCAGCCTCAGCTGCACCAGGACCGTCAACCAGTTTTTGGGCGTCCGCAAAGGACAGCCCCTTCTCCACACGCACCTGCTGAATCC
Organism: Semisulcospira habei; assembly: GCA_036245525.1. Lineage (NCBI taxonomy): Eukaryota > Metazoa > Mollusca > Gastropoda > Semisulcospiridae > Semisulcospira > Semisulcospira habei. Next base: position 163,801,752 of record BTPG01000004.1, read on the forward strand.
TGCACTCGGAGATCCACCGAGGGCACTTCTTGTCCGAAGCCATATGCGCCCCCTGGCAATTCACACACAGGGGGATGGCTGTGCAGGACTCAGCAGAGTGTCCGGGCTTAGTGCAGCGGGCGCACAGCGCCTCTGCCTGGTGGCATGTCTTCTGCCCATGGCCATACTTTTGGCACTTAAAGCACCGGAGGGGGAGAGGGACGTACTTTTTCACTTTTAGGGAGTAGTAACCTCCCCAGATGGTAGTAGGAGCGGTGGGGGTGCCAAACGTCAGGATGATGGTAGGGAGACGGATCTCCCTACCACCTCGTTTGGAAATGAAGCGCCTGACGTAGGTCACCCCCTGTGACTTAAGGTTCCGTACAAGTTCATCTTCAGACAGTTCGGCCAATGCTTGATCTTTAATCACTCCTCTAGAAGAATTCATCGTTTTGTGGGGAGTGACCTCCACTGGAGTGTCTCCGATAGAGGAGAGCCTCAGTAGCCCATTGGAGTGTGCCCGGGTACGGCACTCTACCAGCAAGTCACCAGACCTGAGGCGCTGGGCCTCAGGCCTGCCAACACGGCTCCTGAGGGTCTCCCCTACCAGGAAAGGGTGCAGCTTGGAAACAGGCTTCTTTTTTAACTTTGCTGTGGATAATGAGAAAACGAGGCCAGACGGCCGATGCCTGAGGCATTGCTTCCTCACAATCGGAGTCGCTATCATTTACAAGGTCAATGTCATTGGCTATGTGCTACTTTGGTGCCAGTTTTGGTTTTTTAGTTTTATCCATATTATTATAGTAGAGATATTCATCCCCCGGGGGTCCCCGCCCGCAACCGAGCCCAACAAGGGAAAGTGCAACTGTCGGTGGGTCTCCAGCCGACGCACAATGGAGACTGCCCGAAAGATATACTCAAGGGGGTAAGCCCGATTGAACCGTTTAAGCCACCGCCTTCTATCACACTGTTGAATGCAGGGGAATACTGGCGTAGAGCACCTAATCAGCAGCAGAGGCTATAGCATGGTGCTCCATGTATCAGCCTGCATGTCAAGAGCCGACTGACTAGGCCGGTACGACTAGTCTCCCGTTTAGGCAGAAGTCAAGGCCAAAGTGGAGTGTTTCAGCCACCAGGATCCTCTTCTCCCCCAACACGGGTCTCCAAGCACGGCAAACACTTGGGATCCAAAGGACCAAAAGCTCACGCGTATTTTTAAGGACCAATCCAACATGGTACGACCTGGGTTAGTACAGCTCCTTAAAAACCGGACCAGTGAAAAAGACTGAACAACATATATGCTGACAGACATCAAGTCCTAATCCTGGACAAAGACGGCACCCCTCTGCTAGCCCACTCAGTCAGGGACTGAGGGGACTACCCACCCACACCACGTGGAGGCCGGTGCCCAGTACTAAGATGGAGGAAGCGTCACTAATGAGTCCCGTCAAGTAACCGGCGCGTTGTGAGCGTGCGTGCGTGTCTGCCCGCACGTGTACTAGTGTGTGTGTGCCAAATGTTGTTACGCAATGCGAGCCTATCACTGCTCGCCTACTATGTGACATTCTTTGACCGGGAGTCTAACCGACTGCGTTATTGAGGCATAAACCTAAACTTGGCGGTGATCACCCGCGCACGAACCCATGCGCGCGCCCGCGCTGCCACACGTATCAACGCATCATGTACTGTAGTTGTACTAGAAAAGAGCAAGTCTAACCCCTAACTGCTGGGTCCCAACCCTGAGAACGGAGGTGCAGGGAGAGGGCCGAAAGCGAGTCCCGTGCCGAAGGCAGTGCCGAATGCGCTGCGAGGGGGCGGCCGAAGGCGCCGTGGCACACTCGGCAAGGATCCATGCGGCGAGCGAGGCAGAGCGGCATGACAGCTGACGGAAGACGTACCCCAGCGACTGAAGGCCTAGGGTGTCGGAAGGCAACCCGGTCTCTGGAAGCAGACTGTGAGCGTGGAGACCTGTCATGAATAGTGAACGAGAACGCTCGTCCTCCTCTAACTTACGTATGTTAGGATGGCCATCGGGCACCTAATCACCAAAAACTAGCTGAACGGGTTCCGTTCGTGCGATGCCTGATGCTGCAAGCTCGACTCGTCACTAAGCACGTGTGCCGAGGGGACAGTTATAAGCCTAGTAAGTAATAATTTTACTGACCTCCGTATCAGAAGGCTTGCGCTTGCTTGGACTGCCTCACGGGCGTAGACGCGTGGCGGTCCATCGGACGTAGTTGGCCAGACCCGGTGGTATTCAGCGAGCTGACGAACCCTGTAACTGTCCGGTGCTGGCTAAGCTCGGTGTACTGTTTTACCAGCGAGCTGACGAACACTGTTGTCGGAGTAGCAAGTTGGCCAGGCTCGGTGTCTCAACTGCAGCAAGCTGACGAACCCTCCAACTGTAGCCCTAGGCTCCGGATCCGCGCGTGCGTCCCGATTCGTGAGTGTCCGAAGCATCACCTCGACTGAAGGCAGCAGTAGGCGTCCGCTCCCAGATTGGGGTCGGTCGTTCCCGCCAATATAACGCCAAGCTGTGACCGCTGCTCCTCCCACCGGGGTTGCAGTCGCCGCACAGGAGAGTGGAGGCGCAGGCCCAGCACGGTAAGCAGACATCCTGTGAGCAGTCACACAGCCACTGGAAGTCCCTACATCTTGTGCCGGTGCGAACTTGACCACTGCAAAACATACACAGAGACCACCGAACAAGCGTGGCTCCCGAAGCCACGCACCAATGCTAACGCGTGTACGAGTTTCAAAAACGAATCCGCAACACGACCAGTGCCGACGCCCGGCGCTATCTATCCCCCCTGAGCGCCGGTCGTGGGCACTAACCGAGGTTATACTTAGTCAAGCCAGAGAGGCGGGCGAGGCAGCGCTGCAGGGACCAACGAGAAGTAGAGCCACCCAAGTCGACCGGTCGCTCGTCGGTAAGTCCCTGGAACAGTTCAAGGTCCAGTGAACTCAGAACTCCGTTGCTAGTGAGCCCCAGCCCGAAGCAGAGCTCAAGCCACAAGTCGCCAGTCCCAACCGGTCACATTATACAAAGTCCAGACACAGAGAGTAGGCATGCAACCTTCCTATGGCTCAGCTAAGAACAGAATGGCGATTCCGGTAGCTGTATGACCGGATGAGGATGGAAGGGAGGCTACCCAGGGGACTGCCTAGCTTATAGTGCCCCTTGTTACCTCCCCTGCCATGTAGGCACACAACAATTTTGGCTAAAATTAGGCTAGCTAGATCAGTATTCCTAACAGTAATGTCATCGGTAGTGTTGTTTTGAGAAAACAAATTAATAAATTGTGTTGTTACTGTCTTTTCAAAGTGTGCTTCTTTCTTAACTCCTTACGCCCTGAGGATGAAATTATCAAATTGTTGTAGACATCCTCCGAGGTCTATATCACAGTTTTGCAGACAGATCGACCATGATATTTCAAGGTTGGTGTCAGAACAGCTTGACGCCTCTATCCACCAAGCTATTCTGGCACCACCCTTGAACTAAAGCCGTTGGTCTATTTCCTTATCTGTAAGTACTATAATGTAGCTTGCTTATTATGGCAGTGTACAAATTTGAAGCTTTTAACTTCAGTATGATATGGGTTAACAGAGTGTACTTGCAGTGTACTCCCTGTCTGGCAGTAAACCCACTAATGATACAGCCAACTGCACCCTTTCACAACAAACACCTTTGAAAGTCAGTACACATAATTATGTCTGTATAATTCCACGTCTTGTCTTGAGGCACACAAAAATGTGTTCACAAAATTAAATTTACACAATTTTTCACTAACGTAATGTAATTTAAACTGCTTACTGGTCCTGCAGCCTGGTGGTTTATAGTAGCCCTTTTGACACTTTCCCTGACACTCCCCACTGACGGTGTCACAGGCGGTGGCCTCCAGACAGTGGCATGTGCCATTACAGTTGTCCCCATACGTGCCCGCCGTACACACTGCACACCAATAGATGGCCATTAGGAGGGGAAAAGTCAAAAGTTCAAAGCTTTGACTTAACGAATTTGCCACCATAAAAATGAACATAAATAGTATAAACAACTGGGAACTAAATATGGCTCCTGCAAATATTGCCACTTATGGGGAAAAAATTTGTACGCACCCTCTTCGGTGCTCCCATGACCTTGCAACTTAGAGTCCATGAGGTAATACGCACATGAATCATAAACAGATACACACAATCACAGGCCTCAGTTGAACAATGTGCTTGTTATATAATTCCAGAATGCAGAAGAAGAAGACTGACTGCTCAATATGCAAACGGCCAGAAGTCCAACGTACGATGGCCTTTGCGCACTGGGCGACTGACTAATACTTATGACATGCTTATACTTACTGAGACAGGTGCCTCCTGCATCGCGGTATCCACGCCGACATTTCTTGCACTCGTTGGGTCCTGGGCCCCCACACTCGTTACAAGCCTCATTGCATGCTGTACACACACACAACTAATTACACCAAAATATCTGAAGCAAATATCAAGTGATCCTTCATGGGGAGGCGAGTATACCTGGCACTCACGCCACCATTCACCACATAATAGTGACAGCAGAGGAAAACAAGGTATGGCCACTCTGCTCAAATGATTCATCGTTGCATACGTGTTTTGTGCTTTGTGAACAAACTGAGCTCCATGGTAAAAAAATCCCAAATTTGGGAGTTGTCCTCTGAAGAATACACACAGATCGACCATGCTAGATCAAGGGTGGTGTCAGAACAGTGCTGCGCAAGAGGAGTCACTTGAGCTATTCTGACACCATCTTTGAACTATCATGGTCAATCTCTATTGTGCTGCAGTGTGTCACTCTTAGGGTTGTGCAGGTTTACTTACACACAAACCAAATAGGTGAGGCTAGCACTGGCAGAAATAGTACACATACCAAGGTGAACTACTTAGAGTTGGAAAGTCAAACGGTTAGAGGGGATCTAACCATGTGTCTGTCCAGCACTGAGTAATTCCCCTTTGTATGTGTACTAGGGTATGTTAACTTACAGACACAGATGGTGGCAGTGCCTCTAAAACAGTAAGTGTTGAATGGACACTTGGTGCATGGATCTTCAGTTGTCTCTGCAACACATAAACACAAACAAGGCCTCATCACAACCATCAACCCTTTGGATGCCTGTAGTGCTTTAATGAACATTTTGCTATTGTATCATAGCTGCATGCATTCATGCTGATTGTTGTTGGCCCTTTGGCTGTCAGCCTACTGAAGGAGTTGGCAAGGCCGAGATGATAGGTTTGCTGGCTGATGAAGGTTGTGGGAGACAGCCAAATATGCCAGTGTGTTACTTTTATTTCTATCATGTCATCCAAAACTGGGAAGGTCTTTATTCCTAAATATGCCACAGGATTGTGTTTGTTCTTTTGTCATTGGGCATGTTTTCTTCTTCAAGAATACTACAGGTCAGCCTCAGTACAGTGCGGCATCTGGAGCCATAAAGTCAGACTACAGTATTTGCAATCATGGTATTGTGTCGCTAAATTTTGTGAAGAAAAAACACTTTGTAAGCAAAAGGTCCTTGGCCAACATGCCTGTTGACATTTTGCTGACATGGCATCCCCATAGGAAACAGAGACCTGTGTGCATTACATCGAATACCACATTATACTGAAATGCATAATATTGATGCCATGGTCATTCCAGGTCTTCCACCCCCCCCCCCTCCCCCCCTCATCAAAAGTTGCGGAAGTGTTGCAAAGCGTTGCCACTGGCAACACATTATGGCACTTTCACAGCTATTGATGCAAGGTGCCTTGAACAATGTAATAACAAGTGAAGACCATGATTAGTGGACATATTTCCTATGACCGGCATCACTTACGGCTTGAGGTGGGGCACACAGCGACCAGGAGAAACATCAGACACACGGTGAGGAAACAGGCAGGGGGTGCAGCCAGGTGACCCATGTTTTATGGCCAGCATACAAAATGTCTCAACTGTCACTTTCAAAATGGCTCAATAGCTTAAAATCAGTGCAGGCCTGTCTGTATGTCACGTTAACAATCCACCAGCCAGACGTGATGAAAAAGAAAGCAGTTGCACTGACATTTGGCATCAATATGTGTGATGGAAGCTGCACTCAATGTTTTATTCATATATATACAATTAAATACATGTATTCTGTGCAACTTTTGCAAAGGACTGAAAATTCAACTTGAAATTTATACTGTTGCAAAAAGTGTTTCTGCCTTTATATGGTGTCATCAGAAAGGAAAATTTGGGGTGTTATGTCACAGCTGTGAACATGTGATACAAGCTCAGAAAAAAAGAGCACCCCCAATTTTACAAGTTTTGAGGGCACGTGCCATTAACCTATGTGTCAGTAGCACTACTGCTCGATAACACCATGTTCAATAACACTACCGCTGTTAGACCTATGGGCTAGCAACACATAGAGACACAAAGTGCTAGTGATCGTAATGCTATCAACACGTCAGTAGTGCTAGCAACTGTAGTACTATCAACACAGTGCTACTGGATGTAGTGATCCTTGTTGCGATGGTTGTTTGTGCTTTGGGTGTGTTTATGTGTTTTTAATTTTAGAATTTGTATTATATTTGTATTTTGTGTTGTTGCTGTATATTGATTTGTGTTTAGGTTTTAACTTTGATTTGCATTGTACAGCACTTAGAGCCTGCACTGCAGGGAGTTTGCGCTTTATAACTATAATTATTATTATTATTATTCGGACATGTAGTTCTCATGATACTAGCGATATGCGGCACTCTGCAAAATATACCCATGGGCAGAAAATGTAATTCAGGAATGGGTGGCCATCTGTTCACCCACATGTAATATGCTAGTACACTGATTTCTTCAGCAGACTGCTTATATGTGGTTCTACTGATGTGCATTTAACTAATGCATGTTTTTCTCTTTCTTGTTGTTCAGATTAAATGTGTTCACCATTCGTCTTGTCCGAATTTTCAATTCTTTGTATTTAACCCTTATCTTTTAGAATACACCAGTGTGTGAAATAAGTTTGACTAAAATAGTTCAAGGGTAGTGCCAGAATAGCTTGCCGCCTCTAGGTGTCAAGCTATTCTGGCACCACCCTTTAACTAAAGCCATTGGTCTATATCCTTATCTGTAAGTACTATAATGTAGCTTGCATATGGCAGTGTACAAATTTGAAGCTTTCACCCTCAGTATGGTATGGGTTAAGTTGAACTGTCTGTCCTGGTGATCTAAGGGAAGCANATATCATCACAAGCTCCTATATAGCGTCCCAGTAGCCCTTTTGTTGACAGACAACATTTTAATAGGGACGGCACGCGCCGCCTCCCATCTGGTTTCACTAAATGCCGGGCAGGGGTGGGGGTGGGAGGGGGGGCGGTGGGGGTGGGTGGGTCTACGACCTGTCCGGCCAACACTGACCTGTAAATTGATACACCCAGAGCAGTGTCAAATGTCCGTGACCCAGATGTTTAGCATGCCGAAACAAGGCCTCGCTAGAATCTGGTGCCAGACTGCCTCTTACCCCAACATAACGACAGAAACTGTCAACGCCTCGGCCGCTTTAACAGCTCGCCGCTGCCGCTTTGTCGCTCCCTGGTCGTGCCGGCGTGTTTATGTGTACTGTAAACAAATTCCCAACCCTTTCCCGAGGTCTCTGTACAGTCTATTTTTACTCTGAGGCCTTCCTTTGTAAAAATTCTCAGCTTTTCAAGTCGGTAAAGCGATCGCTGATTCCATTGCTAACGACGCGGTCCGACATCTTGGTTTTACTCTCTTCGGTTGTTTTTCTTTTTTTATGTGATACTGTGGAAATTGATAATCTATTGCTATATTGCCAGGAAACTTGTAGCAATGTTTCCAAGTGTTTAAAATCAAATGTTTTATTTAGAATGCTTTAAATGGTCAGCTATTGATAAATTACTTTTGTTTGAGTGTATTGTGTTGACCTCACGTGCTACGAGCGTTAGATTTGATGCTGCACAATCAAAGTATGCGTTTGTTTGGCCATTCATTTGAAACCTAACGCCAGGCACTAGGCTTCTAACGTACACAAAAGCGCCCGCATTCGTTTGCGAAAATTCGCCGGCCGCCTCGGGGTTACACGTTAGACAAACCCTACTCTGATGCGGGAACTGAGGAGCACTATAGTATAAATCACGAGAGAGGTTTACCACCGAAGGTTTTCAAAACTTGCACAGACTCATTACAATCTATGTATTTTCACCAAGCTGGTATTGCAGGCCAGTATGCTTGCTGAAACTGAAACCGTGCAGGAGACAGGCCAATATACCGCTTCTAGTCCTAGCATATATGTACATTTGCCCCTGCATTTACAAAGGCTACTGAGAACCTGCTGCCGCAAACGAACTGCGCAGTTCTTCTCAGAGCGGACAAAGTCAGGTTTTAGCATAAGACTGAACACATGCTCAAACTTATAACGCCCGGGGAAAGAGCTGGTACGCGCAAGCATGGATGCCGTGTTCACAGGTCACAGTGTGACTAGAATAAAGAGTGGTCCGCATGTGTTGTACACGTTTCTAGGTTGCCCATATTATCCCTGCTACCTCACCTATGGGATAAATCAATAAAGCAGCTAATTTAATTTATTGTTCGAAAGACTTTATGTACAGGAAATTCACCTATGGTGCAACTTGCAGCCACTCAATCACACTCGTAGATCATGATCATAATATTTTATTTTCCTAGTAATATTTTCCATCCTGAGCTTATCCAGTGGACAATAGTGGGCCTATGTTGAGTTGCCGCTGACTTAGTGATTTGTGGGGCACGCTGATTTCAGCTGTGCTTGGGTGTGGGGTTGGTAAGGAATCAGGTTCATAACCAAGAAATGAGACTGTCAATGTGCTGGTTTTTGTTGTTGTTGTTGTTATTTTGTGCATGGCAAATGTGCAGCTGATGGGCGGTAGTGTTTTTAGGGGATCCTTGAAATATTGACTATAGCTAAGAGACTGGACAGTACGGAAACGGCACTGTATTCCGTGGCCAAAAGGGCTGAACATAAAAATGTAGAATGCACTGAATGTGTGTGTGTGTGTGTGTGTGTGTGTGTGTGTGTGTGTGTGTGTGTGTGTGTGTGTGTGTGTGTGTGTGCGCGTGCATGCGTGTGTGAAAATTACGGCTTGGTTACACACACACACACACACACACACACACACACACACGCACACATACACACACACACACACACACACACACACACACACTCAGTCCAATAGAATAAAGAGGGGATAGACTGTGCCACAATTAAAATCACCTATCCTTCTATTTCATGCTTAGGGCTTTTAGTCCCTCAGTTCACTCTGTTAGTATAAACATCCGATGCGGATCGGTTTCCAGCAATGAGGGCCACATGTGGGGCCGTGTGGCTATCACTACTGGACACTGACCGCGTCCACATTCATAGGAACATCTGGGGTGGATTACGTTTGGCATACAGGACAGGATCTCACGAGCCCCTGTGACTGGTAGGGGCTAATGTGAATCTATTTCTTCTCAGGCAAAGGGGGGTGGGGGGTGGGCAGGATGAAAAACTGTACAGAACTGCAGCGTGTGTGTTGGTGGGTTATATGAGTCTGTTCACAACCGCCACCCATGCCCTCCCTGCAACTGGTGCATTGAGAAGGGCGTTTGTCATAAAGAGCTGGATCTCACGAGCCCCTTGGACATCAGAGGCTAATGTGAATCTATTCCTTTCGGGCAAAGCGGGACAGGATGGAAAAATGTACAGAGCTGCAGGGAACATGTCGGCGGCATATACCTAAATGTATCTTCGTAAGGTACAAAATCTTCAGTGATTTAACTCTGCCTGCCCATTTTATTTAGTTCTGTTCCCTTGTAGCTTACCAGAGAGCGCTTTCCACCTCAGTGCCATAATGAAACCGGCGGCAGTGTCTATGTTGCCGGGGGCATATACTTTCATGTCTCTTAAAGGCTCCGAAACCTTTAGTGATTAATATCTCCCTGCAAGTTTCATTTACCTCTGTTTTCTAGTCATAGAGTACCAGAAAGAGTTTGGCTAGTTAGTGTTCGAGCTAGCCGCTCAGGAAACCGTGTGGAATGTGTCGGTCGGTTTTCGATTGCTCACATGTGTAAGCCGAAAGTTGTAACTGACTGGCTACTTTGAAAAGTGTATGAGCCCTTACATTCATACTTACGTTGCACAGTTCAGTTCTGGTCTGGAATCTTACACATGCACCACGTGAGGCAGCCAAACAACACTAAAATACATATACACTCAAAGCCAAAGTATTGTATCAACTGTAGATCATTCTAAGCATTTTAAATAAAATGTTTATATTGAACCATTTTTTAAAAATATTTTACCATAAACAAAATACTGCAGTATAATAACAATTGCCATAATATCACATTTTTTAAAAAGTCGTGAGAGGAGAGTAAAAACAAAATGTCGGACAGCGTCGTTAGCAATGGCGACAGCGATCGCTTTGCCGACTTGAAAAGGCTAAAAAGTAAGAAAGTACAGGCCAGGCCGCGATCGGAAGTTTTTCTAGTGTGACACTTGACGTAGCCTGGTCTGTTTCAAGCGTTTTCACGAAACACTGGGGCCCATATGCCCTAGTTAGAGTGTACCAGAAACGACTTTGCTAATTTCCACGTCAGTGCCCTCGGAAACTAAGCCGCATCAGCCCAAAATACACTCAAAACAAAAACTATTTCATTAATTGCTGTCCATTTTTAAATGAAATTTTATCACTTTTTGTTTATTTTGCAAAATCACATTTTGAATGAAATAGGCGATAGATAAAAAACCCACAAGAAACGTTATAAAAAGAAAACGAGCATTTGACGTGAGTTAAAAACAAAGATGTCCGACTGCGTCTTTAGCAATGGAACCCCATTACCGACGTGGAAAGGCTGAGTTTGGAATTTTTGGAGAGGAATGTCTCAGAGTCAGTAGTGACCAGACTTTGCAGCCGTGAACTAAAGATCTGGGTCAGTGCATTTGCCACTGCTCTGGTTGTGTTTCAGTATAGGTCAGTGTTGACCCGTACCAACCCCCAACCCACCCCTCTCCGGCCCGGCATTCAGTGAAACCAGATGGGAGGCGGCGCGTGCCGTCCCTATTAAGAAATTTCTGTCAACAAGAGGGCTACTGGGACGCTTGTGATGCGCGTGCCGTCCCTATTAAGAAATTTCTGTCAACAAGAGGGCTACTGGGACGCTTGTGATGATATGGCAATTGTGACCCATCGTCATACCAAGGAGACAGAGATACTGCCTCTTTGATCAAGAACATAGAACGTAACCAATGTACACTATCGCCAGAATGTCAATGGCCGACCGATCACTGAAAAACACTTGTATGCTCAGTGAAACCAGCATTTGAACAACGCAGAAACGGCTGCCAGTACCGAGACAAGGGTCACACCTTGCGATCACCTTACACAACCGCCGACACATGTCGTCTGGAACTGTGAGTGGACCTGCAAATTCGCTGCCTCAGTTTACAGCCAGTCCCCTAACCGTTCCAGATGACATACCAGCAGCCAACTGAACCACGCAGCAGTTTTCTAGCACAACACTTATTTCATTGTGTTCTTCCCTTGCTTAATTAGTAATGCTCGATCAAAAGTCTCCGCTGTGTTAACGGTTGGCAAGATCGTATATGAAATCGCGCGTTCCGGCGCTGGTTAAGCATGCAGTAAAGCTGATCTAATCACTGCATGAGCCGTGTTAACATGGCTCATAGATCACGTGAAGTGACCACTCGGCGTCATGTCGCATTAAAAACAACACAGGGATTAATTCCTCACAGTCCAGGTGTCCGACGGACACTGTACGTACACGTCAGTAGCCAGCAAACTACTTAATAACACACGGCACTGCACGGTCCAACAACAACAGTCACTGTTTTTGTCTGCTGGTCTCACACCCAAGTGCTGGTACCGCCGCCATGCTCCATTCACCTGTCCGCTTTGTGAAAAACACACTGCACATACACATGAAAAGCGACGGTCTCAGTGGGAGAGCAGTGTTCAGGTCACAAGCCCAGACCTCTAGTTGCTTCTCCGTCTGAGGAGCAGGGATAGAAGCAAATCGATACCACCACTTGTAACGAGAGCGGCTGATCTACACTAAAGCGGTTCATGAGAATCTGTGCCTATTGCGGTTGAAATTAAAACCTGCCTGTGAGAAGGGCGAGAACACAGCGGCCTGTATTTTTTTATGGTATCGCCGCAGTACTGACACAACTCCCCGCGAAGACATGTTCCAGCCTGTGTGAACGGCTATGATTGATCAGCGACAGAGACACGCAGCCGCGTATCATCACAGCCTCAGCGCGCAAGGCCGCGGTCACACCCCATCAGCGGTGTCGGCATTGCTCACTCTGATTGTACCTGTAATCACTTGAAAGCAGCTGCCAGCGTGACAGCGCCGTCATTGATTTGTATAGTTTGCTTTAAAGGGAGTATTGTTTCCAGTCTGTCTCGTATGAGTTGCCATACGGTAGGGCGTGTATCAAACTATGTTGTAGCCGGACCCCTGCTGTGTTACGTGCCGCAACTGAGGCTGCTATGCCCTAGAATAGTGATGCGTGATTGGCGGCTTTTCAGTTTTCTCCTGTTTGTTTGTTTGTTTTTTCGTTTCTCAGTCGTGATTCGTGATTGCATTCAAAAATATTATCGTGATCCGGGCAAAAAAAAAAGTTTCTCATAAAACGTGAAATTGATCAGATTAGATCTTCACTGAGAACTGATCCAATAAAACGTCCTGGCAATTTTTGTGAAACGTGAGAAGTCTTTTGCTACAGTGTAATTTTTACTCAGATAGTGTAGCATTTAAAACAACACAACCCCCCGCCGCCCCCCCCCCCCCACCCCCCCGAATTCCTGCTGGACAGATGAATTATGTTGTGAAAGTTGTGTCTCCGTCCACCATCAACATCTGGCCAGTCCCAGACTGCACCACTCAACCCTCCCCGCCGTTGTTCACTAGACTGTTTTCAGCCAGTGACAAGCTAATAGTTAGTTACCTTCTCTCTTGATCGCCAATTTCTCAAAGTAAAACATGGATGCTTGGATTTTTTGTGTGTTTTCATTTATAAATATTTGTAATATTTCATTATATTCGTAATTCGTGAATGCTTATTATTTATTTTTTAAGTTTGTGATTCTCGTGGATCGAAAAATTAAATGCGGAATACGTGATGGTATACCTTCTTCCCCCGCCAATTTCCTACGCGACTTCCCCTATCGAATTACAGCGACACCCGTCCATAGGAGCCCACAGATAGTAGCTTTGACTACTGCAAATCCACTGCGCCATTGCACGGACCACTTTCTCAACATCTAGAGTCCAACGTTAAACCCTTTAGTCCGGAGTGCCGTGAAAGAGGTCACTATGCACTGCAGTGCCAACATTGTTTTATGCCATGTTTACTCTGAAGTCGAAGAGAATTACTCGAAAAGATATTGACAACTGAGCAGTGTTTAAAGCAGGCGCCATTTAAAGTAGACCTTTTCGGGCTGGGGGGAACTTGAATAATACGCCATAAGCCAGTCCTGGCTACCGTGAAACCCCCCACCCCCCCACCCCTTTCCCCAGTACATGGGTTTCAAAGTGTACCTTAGTATGTCCTGAGATGTTAAGCCATGTTCCCCTAAAATCCTTAGGAATACACCAGAGATAACCAGATTGCGCAAGGGTACCCCCATTCACGCTCTTCGCGGATCCTAAAATGAGATTGAGAAACATTTTCCTCTAAATAAATCAGAATTCATTCCAGAAGTCCAAATCAGGCGAATATTACATTCACACCTTCTGCGTCCTCTTCAACAACAACAACAACAACAAACAGAATGAAAAAATATTGAATCTGTGACTCACAGAGAAGGTATTTGTGCACCCAGTAAATGGCCATTTCCGCAAAAAAAGACAAAAATAATATTCAGATGCCTTCAGACATTTTCTATAGCACTGGCAGTCCATTTTCAGGCTTACATTATTAAAACAGGATGTCACAATTATTATAAACTTGACTAGGTGATGCTGTGATCACTGTGCATGCCACAGTGGTTGATTTTGTATCCATACCCCGGCAAGTTGTAAAAATACACAAAATTAATTAGAAAAAATTACTAAAGTTATTCCATTTCATTTTGACCTCTCTTTACCTATTAAGTTTCAATAGTGTGAGCATAAAGTGCAAGAAAATTAGGAAAGTTGGCATCCTTTACGATACGTTCATGGTGAATGATAGCTTTTTCCCATTTAAAACTGCCAAATTGGGAAACATGCGTTGTTTCTGATGCCTTCAGATATATTGTATACAACTGATACGTCTTTTTTTTAGGTTTTATTGGTTAGAATAGAGTACCACAGTTACTCCCAACCTGATTTTATGATGCTGTGATGCACTTAGGGGCCACAGTGGCTGAATCATACTTTGTTAATGTAGACGTGCGGCTGAGAGGTGTGCAAAATGTGGGGAATTAAAAGAGAGTCAAGATGGTAATCAAGGTACTTTGTATTTATTTCTACCACAACATTAAAAAGCAGTATCTGCAAATAAACAAACAAATAATAAGTAATGGTGCCAAAATACAATAAGGCACTTAAACTAAACTATGAACAAGATAATGTATTACATGGCTAATTAAAGTACATGATGACATAATATTTGACTAATTGAAATAGTATCATAAAGAACATAACCAAATGTCATGCAAAACAAAATATAGAAAGGTATGGATAAATAAATGACACGGGGCGTATGCGCATGTGATGCCGAATAACTTTCTAGTCCTAGGCGAAACCCAAAGTGAACTAGAAAACATAATGCAATCTTAACCTTTTAACTACCATACCCCCCAGTTCCGCCTGTGACATATCACTCCATGTACGACCATACCGCCCCGTTACGCCCGTACATACCTACTTTCAGTTTCCAGTTTGTTCCGGTCATTTCGCACCCATTCCAACTTTTAACAGAGTCAATGCATTGTGGGATATGCCTACTTCCATTTCCGCTACATGTGGGGTGCTTATCAAGTTTGTTTTGAATCAAAAGTTAGGTGTTTTTTTAGACTGTTTTGCTTACAACGTGACTTGAGCATGGAGAGTGAATGCGACCCTGAATTTACAGCATTACTGGATGATATTATTTGTTCAAATTCTGTCAGAGAAGATGACTCTGAATCGGACTTCAGCTTCAGTTCAGTGCACATTGAAGATCTTACCAATTTTGAGTCCGATATCAACGATGATGAAGAGCTACCTGTACATACCTGTGTAATGCGGAAGATGACTCTGACCTGTGTAGTACTGGCCATGTGATGGTTTGGCCATGTGATGGTTTAGACCTATGTTGAGTTTCTTTGACATTCAAAATATTTTTCTCATATTTTATTTACATGGAATTACGTCAAAAACTATAAAACTGAATACAGTTCTGAAACCTACCTGACTTGTTCGTCACCTGCGGGTATGTCATGAGATATATGTGCGTGATCAGTATCATGGAATGAGTAGAGTGGTTCCTGTGGTGACTTCCTGACTGCCACTGGTATGTTTCTAACCAGTTTTGTTGTTTTCTGGATTGAATTTCTGACAGAGGTATGGTTTAGCACCTTTTACTGAGATATATGACAGGTAAACAAAGACTGTGGCACACAGACACTTAAAATGACAATGGTATGATATACTGTATGTATTTTCCAACTTGTACTTACTTGTACTTACGCCTGTCACCCCTACCCGGGTATAGGCCGTCGACGAGAGACCTCCAGCAACTCCTGTCCTGTGCTTCTCCTTCGATTCTACTCCAGGTGGTTCCCAGTCTCTTGATGTCTGCTTGGAGGTCTCGACGCCAGGAGTTTCTCGGCCTACCTCTTTTCCTCTTTCCCTGGGGGTTCCATGACAATGCCTGCCTAGTGATACTGGAAGCTGGCTTTCTCAGACTGTGACCGATCCATCCCCATCTTCTTCGCCCAATTTCATTCTCTGCTGTTATCTGCTCTGTTCTCTCCCAGAGTCTGATGTTGCTGATCTTCTCTGGCCAGTGGATTTTCAAAATTCTTCTAAGGCAACTGTTCATGAAGGTCTGTACTCTGTTGACTGTGGTTTTTGTCAATCTCCATGTCTCTGCTCCATATAGGAGAACTGCTTTTACATTGGAGTTGAAAATCCGGACTTTGGTGTGTTGTGACAGCTCTCTGGAACTCCACACTTTTTTCAACTGGAGAAAGGCTGCTCTGGCTTTACCGATTTGTGCTCTGACATCTGCATCAGTGCCGCCTTTTTTGTCGATGATGCTCCCGAGATAGGTGAAGGACTCCACCTCCTCCAACGGGGTGCCAGCAAGCAAGACTGGTTCTTTCCTGGTTGCGTTCAGCCTCATTGTCTTTGTTTTCTGTTTGTGAATGGTGAGGCCCACTTGGGACGAGATGTCAGCAAGCCTCGTGGTCTTGTCCTGCATTTGTTGATGAGTGTGGGACAGTAATGCCAAGTCGTCTGCAAAATCGAGGTCGTCAAGCTGTGTCCACAGTGTCCACTGTATTCCACTTCGTCTGTGCTCTGTGGTCATCTTCATGACCCAGTCTATGGCCAGTAGGAAGAGGAACGGAGACAGCAGACACCCCTGCCTGACACCAGTTCTGACCTGGAGCTCTCTGGTGAACTGCCCTTCGTGGATCACCGCGACATGTCATGCCATCATAGCTGCTCTTGATCAGGCGGACGAGCTTTGTGGGTACACCGTAGTGTCGTAGGAGTTTCCACAGAGTCTCTCGGTCCATGCTGTCAAATGCTTTCTCATAATCCACAAAGTTGACGTACAGCGGGGAGCTCCACTCCAGAGACTGTTCCACGATGATGCGGAGAGTGGCGATCTGGTCTGTACATGATCGGTTCTTCCTGAATCCTGCTTGCTGGTCTCTCAGCTGGGGGTCAACGGAGCTCTTCATTCTCTCCAGGATGATCCTGTTGAAGACCTTTCCTGGTACTGACAGCAAGGTGATTCCTCTGTAGTTGGAACACTTGCTGAGGTCGCCTTTCTTGGGAAGCTTGATTAGGTACCCCTCCTTCCAGTCAGCTGGCATCACCTCCTCTTCCCAGATCTTTCCAAACAGTGGGTACAGCATCTCAACTGTTGTCTCTAGGTCTGCTTTCAGAGACTCCGCTGGGATGCCATCTGGCCCTGCTGCTTTGCCATTCTTCAAAAATGCCACTGCTTTTCTGATCTCTTCCCGGCTGGGTCTGTCACAGCTGATGGGTAGGTCGGTCTCTGCCGGCTGGATGTCGGGGGGGGTCGGGTGGGCTAGGTCTGTTCAGTAACTCTTCAAAATACTCGGCCCATCTGTCGAGTTGGTCTGCTCTGTCTGCGATAGGCTTGCCTTCTTTGTCTTTTACTGGTCTTTCTGTATGGCCATACTTACCCGACAATCTTCTGGTAATGTCGTAGAGCTGTTTCATGTTGCCGCTGCCTGCTGCCTGTTCTGCCTCTGCTGCCAGGCTGTCTGTGTAGGCCCTCTTGTCTGCCCTGATACTCCTCTTCACCTCGCGGTTGGCTTCCGAGTATTCCCCCTGTGCCCTTACTTTGGCTGCTCTCGTGCGACTGTTGTTGACCGCTGCTTTCTTCTGCTTCCTCGCTTCTATCTTCTTCAAGGTCTGTGCCGACAGCCAGTCCTTGTGGTGGTGTTTCCTGAACCCTACAGTGTCTTTGCAGGTTGAGTTCAGCGCCTCTCTAACTGCCTTCCACTGCTGCTCTGTGGTGACCGCCTCCTCTTCATTTACTAGCTCCTGTAGCGCTTGAAACCGGTTGGACAGCACCAGTTTGAACTCTTCTCTAACTCCAGTTTCTCTCAGGAGGCCTACATTATAGCGCTGTCTTCTTGTTGTCTCTGTGCGGCTTTTCTTTAGCTTGAGCTTCATTCTTAAGGTAAGCAGATGGTGGTCTGAGGCGACATCTGCTCCCCTCCTCACTCGAACATCTTGAAGGGATCTTCTAAATTTCTTGCTAATGCAGATATGGTCTATTTGGTTCTCTGTTGTATGGTCAGGTGAGACCCAAGTTGCTTTGTGTATTCTTCTGTGTGGGAAGATGCTGCCTCCAATGACAAGTCGGTTTAGAGCACAAAAGTCTACAAACCTCTCCCCGTTCTCACTCATCTCCGAGCCTAGTCCCTGTCTCCCATCACCTCTTCGTATCCGGTGTTGTCCTCCCCTATTTTGGCATTAAAATCGCCCATGACGATGGTGATGTCTCGCTCCGCACATTTGTCCACGGCACTCTGGAGTCGGTCGTAGAACTCTTGTTTCTCTTCCTCGTCACTGTCATTGGTGGGCGCATAACACTGGATGACGTTCAGCTTGAGCTTTTTGTATTTTCCAACATCATGTTAAAATTTGGTACATTTTGAAGCAGAATTACAGTCTGAATTATGTACCCCATTTTTACTTCGTTTGAATGAAAAAAGTTAGGGACACAGGGCAATTTGTAGGAAAATAAGTTGGTAGCTTTAAAATGAGATGCACACAATAACCTTTGAGGTCGCATTACAGCAGCGATCCCGTATCGTTAATTTGGTAACGATAGAGGACGCTATTTGAGGTCGCATAACAAAAGCGTTTCTCTATCATTAAGAGCGCGCTATGCATCGTGCGCATATCCCTTGAGGTAGCATAACAAAAGCGTGCCATCGCGATACAGATTTGGAATCACAGAGATATGCCACCGCCGCGTCACTGCGAGAGAAAGTTGGTATCTACCCTCAAGGTACCACGCACGTGTCCAAAAGGAAAAGTATCTAGTCAATGAATTGAATAAGTCAATAAATCAATAAATGAACACATGATTACTCAACTGACTACTCCAATATATAGCTGGGCACTAAAGACCTGACTAATAGTAGACATAGTCCATAAGCTAGGAAGATCTACCGTGCACCCCCCCCCCCCCCCCCCCCCCCCAGTACTCAATAAGATGGGTTTCAAAGTGTTCCTTAGTATGTCCTGAGATGTTTAAGCCATGTTCCCCGAAAATCCTTAGGAACACACCAGAGATATAGCCGATGGCGCAAGGGTACCCCCATTCACGCTCTTCGCAGGTGCTAAAATGAGGTTGAGAAACATTTTCCTCTAAATAAATCAGAATTTATTCCAGAAACCCAAATCAGGCAATATTATGTCAAGGCACACCTTCTGCATCCTCTGCAAAAAAACAGAATGAAAAAAATATTGAATCTCTGGCTCACAGTGAAGGTATTTGTGCACCCAGTAAACGACCATTTCCGCGAAATCGCAAAAAAAGACAAAAACAATGTGTCAGATGGCTTCAGACATTTTCTATAGCACTGACAGTCCATTTTCAGGTTTACATCATTAAAACAGGATGTCACAATTATTATAAACTTGACTAGGTGATGCTGTGATCACTGTGAGTGGTTGATTTTGTATCCCTACCCCCAAGTTGTAAAAATACACAAAATTAATTAGAAAAAAATTGTTTAAGTTATTCCATTTTATTTTGACCTCTCTTTACCTATTAAGTTTCAATAATGTGAGCATAAAGTGCAAGAAAATAAGGAAAGTCAGCACTCTTTACGGTACGTTCATGGTGAATGATAGCTTTTTCCCATTTAAAATTGCCGAATTGGGAAACGTACGTTGTTTCTGATGCCCTCAGAAATTTTGTATACAACTGATAGGTCTTTTTTTAGGTTTTATTGTTTAGTAAAGAGTACCACAGTTACTCCCAACCTGATTTTATGATGCTGTGATGCATTTAGGGGCTACAGTGACTGAATCTGCTGCCCTACCCCCATTTTACCTGTACGCAAAGGATCGAAAAATGATCATAACAATTGCTCCTCTGATTAAATATGTTTGTTGCCAGTTTTCTTAACAAAATATGCATATTGAGCATAAACATTTGTGATCATTTCATTAATTTCAATGTGACCCATCAATTTAATTGTAATTCTTTTTATTTAAGGCATGCTTAACAAGGGCGGCCGCTGAAGCTTCTATCGTCTGCACATTCAGCACTCTTGGCAAACTTGGGGAAGGTGTACCTCAGGGAGATGTTGTGTCTGATGCTGTTTTTGGTCTACATTAATGACATCAGTACAACAGTACCAAGGTTCGTCACAAGCATCCTCCATGCGTATGACTTTGCAGTGTGGAGCGCAGCAGAACATAAAGAAATAGCATCCTCCAGAATCCAGGATGCTGCCAATAGAGTCAGCAGCTGGACTGAAAGAGGCCACTCAAACTGAGCTAGACCATCTCTTTCAATCAGACGGAAGAGGTCACCTCAAAACTGGAGACCTTCCAGTACCAAAGACAGACAGGCCAACTTTACTGGCAACAAATAAATTACTGGATTCACGTGGAGGCCTCACATTGAAGCCATGGAAGCTAGAGCTGCAAAAAAAAAAGTCTCTGGTGAAGAAACTGGTGGGGACCACATTGGCGCAAATTACAGCATCCTGGCACAAGCAAACACCTGCTCGGTCAGACCAGTTGTGCGGTACCAAGATACATCGACAACATGAAACACTGCCTGCAAAACCCAAAAAGCCAGGCTTGACAAGATGCAGAACATGGGTCATTCTCATGATGCAGTGACATTCTTAGAGCCATCTGGAGCACCCCAATTTAGGAAATGGAGGACATTGGAGCCCCTGGAATGCAGAACAGCACACACGATGAAGAAACTTACTAAACACCGACAGCATGGGAGACTACAGGAGCAGACCAAGAACAGTCAGAAATGTCCAAATCTGAACCGCCCAAATCTGAACCGCCAACTGAAGGTCCTGCAAAGGGCTAACACTGACGTCCTGGAACCAAGCCCAAAGATGTGTGAACAGCTCCCTTCAGATACCTGGACATCTCGAAAGAGCCTTCAAGACAACGTAAACAATGTTCCAGGACTCTTTGCCAAAGGTCGCAGCACTGTACAAAGCCATCTTGCTGGAGGTTGTGCACAAGCGCTACCCTCACAGCAGCTGTGATACCACACAAGATGCCGTGCGGAATGAAGAAGTGGCGTGTACATCTGTTGTGCAGACCGCACTACTACCTCCCTCTCCTTACCAGCTGGTGGCAGCAGCTCCAACTATCGTACAGATCTGCAGGTGCTCAACACAGCAGCAGAGCACTAGCTAGGGAAAGGCAGCAGCTTGATCCACTGATCTCACCAGGAAGCTTCAAGATAGACTGGATGCCCTGTCCACAAAATAGTGCTGCAGTGGATTCCAGTGCATTCTGGACTAGCTGGGAATGGAGACACTACAACAACAAAGTGATTGGCAAAAGCAGAATGGTGCTGCAGCCCGTGGGCAGATGACATCAACAAGCTGAACAGGGAGAGCCAGGCCACCATCTTTCATCTACGCACCGATTACTCTGGACTGGGTCCATACAGAAAAGCAGGAATGTTTCACAAACCCAAAATGAAGCCTGAAGGTTTACACACTTTAATCAGATCACTCTGTATCAGCAATTATTTGAAGCTTCCATGCCTAATGCATGAAGAGGTACCAAAATAAAAAAACGCTTAGCGAATGGTGGACTTCGGTAGAAGCATAAACAACCAATCAGAATGTTCGGCAGAAAAGTCATGCAGTCACTTTATGATCAGAGCTAAATATAGATCACTTGCAACAAGCGTCGGCATGATCATTCGCAATGGAATAGTCACAAATTGGGGGAGAAAAAAAAAAAGAAGTAGACAAAAGTCTGCCAGCACGTTTTAATTTTTTACAAACTTTCACAGACTTTAAGGAAAAGGACTGAAATTGACAGACTTTCCAGGGCCCTGATAAAGCCTTGTCATTTTTTAACAACTTTCACAAATGTTCACAGACCGTAAGGACCCTGCTGGACTCACCTCGTGAGATTGGGTCATGCGGAAACAGCCCTATGCGAATTTGGCATAGAAAATCAGTCTCCTTAGCACATTCTCCAAACATGTCCATACACAGAAGTGGTCTGCTGGCAGTTCTGACCAGAAGACACGCCCCCATACACCAAACTCTGAAAACATGCTGCCTAGCTCTTGACAGCTCACTTATTGGCAGCCAGAACAATATAAGATTTAAAGACGTCCATTAAAAAAAAATTGAACTTTGCAGAAGGTGGAAGTGGAGATCTCGTGGTCGACATGTGGAAACTAAGTATTTTTGATAGCATTGTTTTGGCTATTAGGAACCATGAAACTTTACACATTCATATTTACACATTTCTAGATGAAAATAAATGAAAGGAAAAGGGGAGACCTTACTAGACCTGCCTTATGCTAGGTAAAATATCACCTAAAAGACCAGCCAGTTAAAAATAGTTACAATTAAATTGATGGGTTACATTGAAATTAATGAAATGATCACAACTTTTTATGTTCAATATGCATACTTTAAAAAGAAAACTGGCAACAAAAAATATTTAAACAGAGGAGTATGACGTAAGCAATTTTTATGATTATTTTGCGTTACTTTGCATACAGGTAAAATGGGGGTAGGGCAGCAGATTCAGCCACTGTGGCCCCTAAATGCATCATAGCATCACAAAATCAGGTTGTGAGTAACTGTGGTACTCTATCCTAACCAATAAAACCTAACAAAGACCTATCGGTTGTATACAAAATTTCTGAGGGCACCGGAAACAACATACATTTCCCAATTCGTCAATTTTAAATAGGAAAAAGCTATCATTCATCCCGAATGTACCGTAAAGGATGCCGACTTTCCTTAATTTCTTGCACTTTATGCTCACATTATTGAAACTTAATAGGTAAAGAGAGGTCAAAATAAAATGGAATAACTTAAACAATTTTTTCTAATTAATTTTGTGTATTTTTACAACTTGGGGGTAGGGATACAAAATCAACCACTGTGGCACTCACAGTGATCACAGCATCACCTAGTCAAGTTTATAATAATTGTGACATCCTGTGTTAATGATGTAAACCTGAAAATGGACTGTCAGTGCTATAGAAAATGTCTGAAGCCATCTGACACATTATTTTTGTCTTTTTTTGCGATTTTGCGGAAATGGTCGTTTACTGGGTGCACAAATACCTTCACTGTGAGCCAGAGATTCAATATTTTTTCATTCTGTTTTTTGCAGAGGATGCAGAAGGTGTGCCTTGACATAATATTGCCTGATTTTTGTTTCTGGAATGAATTCTGATTTATTTAGAGGAAAATGTTTCTCAACCTCATTTTAGCACCTGCGAAGAGCGTGAATGGTGGTACCCTTGCGCCATCGGCTATATCTCTGGTGTGTTCCTAAGGATTTTCGGGGAATATGGCTTAAACATCTCAGGACATACTAAGGAACACTTTGAAACCCATCTTATTGAGTACTTGGGGGGGGGGGGGGGTGCACGGTAGATCTTCCTAGCTTGTGGACTAACAGTGCACAGAGTAAAACATATAAAACTAGTGTGCCAAGAAGGAACTTCAACTTTTCATGCAACAATAATACAAAATCATCATGTGAAGCCGTAAGTCATGATTGCCAACTGGTCTTCGATACGCAAATTTGATTTCTAGGACTCCGGATCTCCTGCCATGCAATACTGAGCCTCGTGAGCAGGAACTGAACCAACGGCATAGACGGCTCTTGCCGGTGCTATCCTACAGTGGGCTATGCGGCTTCTGGGCAGATACAGCAGTCCCAGCATGCGATCCTCACTGGTAGGAAGGTCAGCTAATGCATTACTTGACATTTGTTTTCAGCTGATAATCTCCAATTTACTATTCTGTGATCGAAATATCCCATCACTAATCTGGAAGTAACAAAAGGTGAAATACCACAAAGTTACAGCAGTCGCAGTATGCATGATCTATGCCGGCGAGTGACCTGGCAATCATGAGGAGTGACCATCTACATAATCATCAACCACACAAAAGAAAATGAAAATATGCATTGCCGTAGTAAAAATTTCTACTTACAGGACAAAAACATAAGTCAGTTGTAAAAAAACACAGAATGTAGTTGAATGCTAGTGACGGCCAGGCCGGCATAGGTTGCCAGAACTTCGACTGACCCCCCAGAACCAAGAGACTGGAATGCGCTTTAGTCAGTACTATATCAAGGATGGTAAAAGATACTGATGTACGTGTCGCTGGTCACGTAGGCCATCTACAGACACCGCGCGTGTTTAACTCATTCTATCCCAGACACACCACAGGAAGATAACGATCGACCATGATAGCTTTTCAAGGGTGATGCCATCACCCTTGAACTATCATGGTCAATCTGTGTCCTACAATGCAGTCTTCAGAGGACAACGGTAAAATTCTGGGATTTTGGTGTTGGGGTAGAATGAGTTAAGAAAGAAAAGAGTACTGCACGCGCGCAGGCGATACTAAGACACTAGCTGGGTACTCAGTATAGTAATGGTGTATTCACAGCTAGTGGCTGAATGCAGGAAAATCCAAGGTTAGGGGAAAAAATTGCTCGGTGCGAGGCATGATAATTAGCAAGCCAAAACCCGCTCTGTTACATTAAGAAAACTGACAACAAAAATATTTAAACAGAGGAGTATGACATAAGCAAGTTTTATGCCGGAGCGTTTTGTGTTCCTCATTTTGCGTACTGGGAAAATGGGGCGGGTAGAGCAGCAGATTCAGCCACTGTGGCCCCTACTGAAATGAATCACATAATCATAAAATCGGGTTGGGAGTAACTGTGGTACTCTATCCTAACCATTAAAACCTAAAAAAAAAGACCTATCAGTTGTATACAACATTTCTGAGGGCATCGGCCACAACGTACGTTTTCCAATTTGGCAATTTAAATGGGAAAAAGCTATCATTCACCGACTTTCCGCATTTTCTTGCACTTTATACTTACATTATTGAAACTGAATAGGTAAAGAGAGGTCAAAATGAAACGGAATAACTTTAGTAATGTTTTTTTTTTAATTCATTTTGTGTATTTTTACAACTTAGGGGTAGGGATACAAAATCAACCACTGTGGCACTCACAGCAATCACAGCATCACCTAGTCAAGTTTATAATAATTGTGACATCCTGTTTTAATGATGTAAGCCTGAAAATGGACTGCCAGTGCTATAGAAAATGTCTGAAGGCATCTGAATATTATTTTTGTCTTTTTTTTTCGGAAATGGCCATTTACTGGGTGCACAAATACCTTCTCTGTGAGTCACAGATTCAATATTTTTTCATTCTGTTTGTTGTTGTTGTTGTTGTTGTTGAAGAGGACGCAGGTGTGAAGGCATCTGACACATTATTTTTGTCTTTTTTTGCTATTTTGCGGAAATGGCCATTTACTGGGTGCACAAATACGGCTTCTCTGTGGGCCACAGATTCAATGTTTTCATTCTGTTTTTTGCAGAGGACGCAGGTGTGCCTTAACATAATATTGCCTGATTTGGGCTTCTGGAATGAATTCTGATTTATTTAGAGGAAAATGCTTCTCAAGCTCATTAGGATCCGCGAAGAGCGTGAATGGGGGTACCCTTGCGCCATTGGCTACATCTCTGGTGTGTTCGTAAGGATTTTAGGGGAACATGTCTTAAACATCTCAGGGCATACTAAGGTACAATTTGAAACCCATCTTTTTGAGTACTGGGGTGGGGGGGTGGGGGGTGCCTACAGCGACTGCTGCTGCAGTCACAAGTTCATGTCGACAGTAAGACGCACTCTTGTTTTAATTTCATTGGATGTGCTAATTTACATAACCAAAAAAAAAAAAAAAAAAAAAAATGAGCATGGTGCCGCATCTGAAACCCTACAACTCGACGTCAGCTATGAATGATGGTTGACTCACTGCAAAAAGCCTTGGAATGATACGGCCGCGGTCTAAACTATCAGTTTTGATCAGAGGACAAAGTTGGTAGATTCAACTTGTGGCAAAATATCTACCGAGTTTGTTCAGTTCGAGGTTTTACTGAGGCATATGGTTGCTTTGAGGGTTGAAAACTGCTGTGGAATCACAGTGCTTCGCCGCTTCATTGTGCGATTTCGTTTCCTCCCTTGTATTCTGTCTTGAGCTTAGTAGGCCGGCGCGGCGCACGCGATTAGTCAGTCAAAGCGGCTACTATCATCGGGCCCCTCAGTATGCACTGATTAGAGATACGAATTGCGTTCAGTATGAACTAGTTTTTTAAAAAATCCTCCCTTTTTTTTAAGGGTGTAAAACTTCAACTTTTTGCTTTGGGACGTTTTGAGCGGCACTGAAGAGGCATGGCAGGTGATGTGGAAAAAAAGTGGCAAAATGGCGGCGGCCTAGTGTGTTCACAGGCGCCTCATGCAGTATGGGGCATGTGTACGGTTGTGTCAGTGCAGGCTTGCTGACGATAGGGGCGGTTGCCGAGTCATGGGGTACTTAGTGCATTAGAGTGTTACGGAAAACGCTAACAGCAAATATTTTTTTGGTAACTGACCCTTTTGTAGCCCGAAGGCCGGTTCTCAAATGTTGGACGTGTTGCCCTAACGACTACCAGTTGTAGGAGATCGATTCATAGTAATCATGATAATTCAAGGGTAGTGCCAGGTGAGCGGCTTGGCGCCTGAACTTGAATCTCCTGCTGCAGGGTCCCGGAGTGAAGGGTTCAGTAATTGCTGAGCCGGTGGACTCTTCAAATCAGTGTTGCTCCTCACTTATATGCCGCGTCAGTGTGAATTCATGTAGTGCGGGGACATGGAAGCCGTTAAATCCGTGGCTTTGTGTTGCGAGAGGCTAATAGAGAGGAGTGTGTAAAAAGAGGGGGGGGGGGGGGCGTGGTGAACTCAGTTCAGGTTACCCACCAGTACTGAGTATGAAAGCCGCTTTGCATCCCCGCCCCGGCAGGCAACGCGGACAACTCCTTGATTAACTTACGCGGACGGAGTTGTTCCGCTTTGTCAGAATGCCGCCGCGTCACCTGTGATTCCCAAGGACTGATTGCAGTGACAACAGATAAACAAGGAAGGGGTGGCGGAGCAACGACAGGTAACCAGGGAAGGGATGGAGTGACCTCGGTAAACAGAGAAGGGATGCAGTGACGACAGGTACACAGAGAAGGGATGCAGTTAGACGACAGGTACACTAGAAGGGATGCCGCAGTGACGACAGGTACACAGAAAGGATGCAGTGACGACAGGTACTGACAGGGAAGCGGGGACTCCGTCTGCAGTGACGACACTGAGGTACTTAGAGAAGGGATGCAGTGACGACAGGTACTAAACAGGGAAGTTAGTGGCCGGAGCGACTGACGACAGGCAAACAGGGAAGCCGGATGCCAGTGACCACAGATAAACATGCAGGGAAGCGGGATGCACTGACGACAGAGGCAGGAAAGGGATGGAATAATGGCAGAGAAACAAGGAAGGGAATAGAGTCAGTGATTGACAGATAAAGAGAGAAGGGATGGAGTGACCACAGATAAATGAACTTCTCTACAGGCACTGAGGCATGGCGGCACAACACGTACGGGTCCGAGCTTTGACGGATAGTGGACAGATCAGTGGACGCCGAATGACTGTGGATGGAGACTGAGACTCTCAGATAGAAAAAGAAAGATAGCTAACCGGACTGATATATCGAGGGAGGACGGGGTGGATGAGTGAGAAGGGGTGGGGGGGGGGGAGGGGCGGAAGTGTGAATGCATGGGCGGCTGGATTGAAAATACATTTTTAAAAACACGCCTTGGGGAAAAAAAAGACACGTCAAGGACACCGAAAACAGTAACCTGCCCGCGCTCGTTGCTTGCGACGAGAGCCGCGCTTGCGAGCGAAGATTGATTGATTGATTGTACATTGCTTAACGTCCCGACAGCAACAAGGCTTTCTCAGGACGTGCCTGCACTGCTTGTGAAAAAAAACTAAACAGAAAATTGAATGTATGTCGCCAGCCGGTCAAATACATTAAATAAACCTACAACATGGGGCATAAATAAAGCTAAGACCATTTAGCAACACACATCCAATATCAAGAGCTACAGGCAGTGCAGACAGTAGGGAGAGTTTTAAAAAGGCAAATACAGGTGAATGGACAAAGGGTAGACAGAAACACATGCCCCAGAATAGAGAGAAAACCCACCCTGTGGGGCTGACCAGGGTGACCCTGGGAACTAAAGAATACCTAACCCCACCCAAGTCCCCCAGGGCGCGAGCGAAGAAAGCACCCGAAAGCGCTCAGTAGTGCTCGCGTTCTATAAAGCCCCTGTCTATAACTGAAACACCGCGCTTTCTTCGAGCGCTTTTTTAAATGCTTATTTTCCTATGAAGACTATATTACAGATTGGGAGAAGGATTAACCAGGCGCCAAGTCATTCTGGCACGACTCTTGAACTATCATAGTCAAACTGATTTTAAAAAAAAAAAAAACGTGTATCAGGATGAAAAGGGTTACAGACCTTACACTGACCTGGACCCACACGTTGGTCTGCTTCCCGGGTTGGTGTGAACTAGTTAGTAAAAGTATGCCGTACCTTTAGTTGTGCGGGACGTGGTGGTTGGTGTAGAGGTGGATGTAGTCACTCGGGGGGTCGCCGCAGTGCTCTTGGTTGTGGTGGTTGTGCTGGTGGTTGTTGTTGGTGACACAGTCATTGTATCGTTAGCTTGACTGCATATGACCCCCACAACATCCCCGCTGCAGTTAAGACCGACGCCAAACTGACAGCTAAGCAGACCGGTTTCGCCCCCAGTGGCGCAGCTGACACTGTCTATACGGAACGAGGAGCTACTCTGGCCGTACCCCGTTACGTTCATGTACGTCACCCCGCTCCTGTCAACACAAACATGTCAACGATTCGATTATGTATTCCCCTCTCCCTTGCAGACAATTTCCGGAAATCTAAAGAGGGTCAAAAGTGCACGTGTTTCGACGAAAACAGTGGATTATGAGCCCAGAAAAAAAGCGATACCGCGTGTTTGTCCTGGCTCATAATCCTCTGTTTTCGTCGAAACACGTGCAATTCTGACTTAACTCATTCTACCCCAACACCGAAATCCCCAAATTAATCTCAATTAATAATCAACCTGTAGAGGTGGTCACTGAATTTAAGTACCTTGGCACAGTCGTGGATAGTGGGCTGTCCTTCACTGGAAACACTGATCTGATTGTCAAAAAAGCAAACCAGCGTCTGTACCTTCTTAGGAAACTGAGATGTTTTGATGTCAGTTCCAGGGTTTTAGAATCCGTTTATAGAAGCCTGATCGAAAGCATACTGACGTTTAACATCACTGCTTGGTATGGCAATCTCAGTATGAAAAACAGGGCCGGGCAGACTGTCACGTATCGTCAGAACAGCTGAGAAGATCATTGGCCTAGGACAGTACCCAGTAGATGATCTGTACCATAGAGCTGTCCGAAGGATAGCTGCTAGCATTGTCAATGATCCTCGTCACCCACTCTCTGATCAGTTTCAAATGCTACCATCAGGCAGACGTTTCAACATGCCACTTGCCAAAAGGAATGTTTTTAAGAAGTCTTTTATTCCAACTGCTGTCTCGATTTTGAACTCTCGTTTATAACGCCGCGATAAGTATGATCTAATAATAATAATAATACCGTTATTATATAGGCGCTTTTTCTCAATTTTGGGGAAATCGACTCAAAGCGCCGCGCCTGAAACCCAACACACACACTCACGAAACAGACGCGGATTTACGCCATTTAAGACAAACACAGTACGAGACAAACGAAGGGCCAGTCAGCTACTGAAGTTACAGAGATTTTTTTATCGCTTGTATTTGAAATTTTTTGTAAAGTGGCCTGAGACCGGTACCAAAGTGTGGGGGGTGGAAGAACCGGAGTACCCGGAGAAAGAACCCCCGACGGTCCGCCCGAATTAACGGTGACACTTACCAGAGGAGAAAAGTCCAACGCCGGAACCCGGTATCGAACCGCTCACCTTTGGAATTGGTGGCAGGCGCCTTAACCACTGCGCCACGGACCGCCCCAACTTAACATTACCTCCCATCTTGTGACAGATTGCTTGTGATAGATTGCTGCAATGATAATTTTTCATGATATGTTCTTGTAGCGTTTGTTAATGTCTTATATTGTTGTTTCATGACGAGCCGAAAGGCAAATTTATGTCGTGCATTGACTCGAACAGACAATAAAGTTGTATTGTATTGTATTGTAAATTTTGCTGTTGTCCTCTGAAGACTGCACTCTAGTGCAGGACACAGATCGACCATGATAGTTCAAGGGTGATGCCAGAATAGCTTGGCGCCTATAGGCGCCAAGCTATTCTGGCATGACCCTTGAACTATCATGGTCGATGATTATCTTGCTGTGGCGTGTCTGGGGTAAAATGAGTTAAGCCTTTTAGCCCCAAGGTCCCATTTCTCAAATTTTGGAGGTGATGCCTAACGTATCAGTTGCAGGGGACGGATTGACCATAATAATTCAAGGTTAGTGCCAGATTAGCTTGGCGCCTAAAGGTGCCAAGCTAATCTGGCACTACCCTTGAATTATCATGGTCAGTCAATCTCCTGCTGTAGGGACTCGGGGCTGAATGGGTAAATTCTGATTTCAGAACAACGTGTAACAGGTGCGGAGATAAAGCATACACTTTCGCGTTTGTCATCAAGTTCAAGCACATAAATAATCTGGTACGTATTGGTAATGTTTTACCTTTACAAATTTAGCGGCCATGTTTAAACATCACTGTCACTGAATACGTGAAATAATGTCAATCTGTAAATGGTGGAACGGTATCGCAACCGGGTCGTTCTGTGCAAGAGATAGATTCTCATGAGGCCCTGCCGTCGCATGGGCTCATGAGAATCTATTCCTCTTGTGTGAAGACATCGATCTGTGTGGTGTTATAATGCACGTAAGTACACACATGTAGCCTTTTCAGGCAGATCTCCCCCCCCCCCCCCCCCCCCCCCCCCCCCCCCCGTTGTTTGATATGTTGGCGAATGGTGAGTCTGAAGATGCACGCACCGCCTCTTCTCTATACACCCCCGCCCCCCCCCCCACCCCCTCTCTCTCTCTCTCTCTCTCTCTCTCTCTCTCTCTCTCTCCCCCCCCCCCCACCCCCACCCCCTCCGCTTTTCGATTTTTCGGCCCCTGAAAGCAAGGTTTAGCGAGGCCATGTGTATCAGGCTGAAGGTCCCAAACAATAAGCTGGACCCCCCTCCCCCCCCCCCCCACCCCAAGGTAACTGATCCGCCCCTGCTTTTCCTTATAATTAGTCAGTGCACGCGCGCTCGACGCCTGGTCGCTTTTACCATTTAGTATGTAAGGTCTGACGCGTCCCCAGAGTATCACGCCTTGGCATCACGTCATTTTGATTGTCGTCTGCCTATTGCATGTTTTTTCACATGTTGTTTATAATGTGCTTCAGAGCACAGACGTAGTGAGTCAATAATAATAATAATAATAATAAGCGCATTAAATAGGCGCTTTATCCCAATTGAAAATCGGCTCAAAGCGCCGCCGCGAACTGAACCCAACAAGCACGCTCACGTGAATCACGCGCATTCACTCACACACTGTACATAAACACAGAACATTCACGTGGTGCTAAGGGCAAGCTCAAGCGAGCTACTGTAGTTTTTGGAAATTCAAAATCGTTTGTATTTGAAATTTGATTAAGTGGGCTGAAACTGATACCAAAGTGGAGGGGGAGGAAGAGCCGGAGTACCCGGAGAAAGAACCCCCGACGGTCCGCCCGAATTAACGGTGACACTTACTAGAGGAGAAAAATCCGACGCCGGAACCCGTAGTCGAACCACGCACCTTTAGCATTGGTGGCAGGCGCCTTAACCACTGCGCCACGGACCGCCCCAATGCTTTGTTTCCCCTCAGCATTTTGCCCACAGGTTTGACTGAATCTGCGCCAGGGTTGGAACTGTGTGCGAATGGGGAATTGTGCAACTGCGTATGGAACGTTTAGTGACTGCGGGAAAACGGGAGACAATTTTGTTAACCCATTCAGCCCTGACGCACTACAGCAGGAGATGGGTCGACCATGATAATTCAAGGGTAGTGCCAGATTAGCTGGCGCCTGTCGGCGCCAAGCAAATCTGGCACTACCCTTGAATTATCATGGTCGATTCATCTCCTGCAGCAGGTGCATGACGGTTAGATGACGCCTCCAAAATTTGGAAAATACGTGCGCCGGGCTGAAAGAGTTAAATGTATCTCGGATCAAAAGAAAAATTAGTTAGTTTGACATGGATTGACATGGATCAATTTCTTGATGTGAATACCTGGCGCTCCGGCTTCACTAACACGGGCGTGACAGGTGGCAAGGTCTCCACGTCACGCTGACATGACATGACATGTTTCACTTACCTGAATCCGAGACTATTGCAGGCCACTTTGGCGTTGTTGGTGTTGTTGCGCCAGTTGGTGTCACAGACGGACACCCATTGATCCCCAAGGAACACCTCCACCCGCCCCACTCCCCCCGCCGTGCTGTCGCTAGTCTGCGTCATCAGCCGAGTCTGACCTGCACAGTGCACGTGAGACTCGATATCTTTCATGTCAGCCGTAGTTGCCATTTCTCGAGGTTTCTTTTGCAACGAACGAGCGAGAGCGAAGTCACTGCGGATAACCAACGTGAACCAGAAACATAGACAACACTGCGGATAACCAACGTGAACCAGAAACATAGACAACACTGCGGATAACCAACGTGAACCAGAAACATAGACAACACTGCGGATAACCAACGTGAACCAGAAACATAGACAACACTGCGGATAACCAACGTGAACCAGAAACATAGACAACACTGCGGATAACCAACGTGAACCAGAAACATAGACAACACTGCGGATAACCAACGTGAACCAGAAACATAGACAACACTCCCGTCCGAACATCTCCACCCAGTAAGCAAAGGTCCTCGGGCTCACGACGGCCACAGTCGGGCCCGCGCACGGCTGTGCGCGGGCCCACTGTGGCCGTTGTGACCTTGAAGACGTTTTGCTACTGACGGTAGGATGGATATATGGTTGGATGGGTGCTTGGGTGGATGGACGGATGTTTGGATGGGCAGATAGATGGAAGGTTGGGTGGATGGATAGACGAACATAACAAACAGATGGACGCGGGATGAAAATACGGAGGGACGGACGGACGGACGAACGGGCGGGTTGACGGAATGCAGGATGACTAGTTGGCTAAAAGGATGGTCGGATGAACGCTCTATGCAAACGTGTCGGGCAGACGCCGACCACAAGTCTAATTGCGCACCGACGTGCCAACTTGTGGCCTAAGTCGGCCCGAAAACCTTTTGCTGATCACAACTGCCATACCCCGCGCGATTTGAGGCGTAGTGGTGGTCATCACTGCAGTGGTGGTGGTCTGTGTGCCGGTGGTTGTTGACGCGGCACTGACGGTGTTAGTGGTGTTGGTGGCTGGCACACCGCACTGCACTCCCACCACGTCCCCGCTGCAGGCGGTGCTGACGTTGAACTGACAGCTCAGCAGACCCGGCTCGGCACCCGTGGAGCAGTTCACGCTGTCTAAGCGGAACGCGGAGTCTCCCCGCCCGTACCGCGTTACGTTCACGTACAATACACCGCCACTGCCAGCAGAAACGGTGGGACGAGTCAATTCACCGTGTCAATGTGCTCAAACACATTGAAATGGTGAAGCAAGTGCTTCAGTAACTCATTCAAGACGCCCCGCATCAATAGCTGCGGAAGTGTCGTATAGCGTTGCCAACGGCAACGCTGTACGACATTTCCGCAGCTATTGACGCGGCGTGCCTTGAATGAGTGAGCTTTTTAACAGTGCCGGGCAACGGGAGACTAGCATCACTACTGGTCAAACGGCAGGAGTCATAATAGATAATCACGAGCGGCCACTGAGCGCAGGCGCGGGACCTCAATCCGCATGACGATCCGACTATGCTGAGTGTGTCGTGTCTCAGTCTTACAGTGTGTCACTGAATCTCACGCATAGCAGTTAACTTTCAATTTGAGTGGCCTTTCTACACACTGTCGTGCCGCGCGGGCACACTGCGGCCTTTCTACACACTGTCGTGCCGCGCGGGCACACTGCGGCCTTTCTACACACTGTCGTGCCGCGCGGGCACACTGCGGCCTTTCTACACACTGTCGTGCCGCGCGGGCACACTGCGGCCTTTCTACACACTGTCGTGCCGCGCGGGCACACTGCGGCCGACGTCGGCCTGAAGGACCCTTGCGTACTTGAATGCACATGAGAGATAAAGCGCGCTGAACATGCTCTGAATTTTTACCATGGCCCTCTACTAAATCACCTCATCTCTTCCGTTTTCAGACGTGAGAGCAAAACTCACCATCGCGAGTCTTCATTTCGTTGCGGCGGCGGTCCTTGTTTATATGTGGCTGGATAGGGAGGGTTGGGTTAACTCATTCTACCCCCACACCGAAATCTTTAAATGTTGCCGGTGTCCTCTGAAGACTGCAGTGCAGTGCAGGACACAGATCGGCCATGATAGTTCAAGGGTGATGCCAGAATAGCTTGGCGCCCATGGGCGCCAAGCTATTCTGGCATCACCCTTGTAACTATCATGGTCGATCCTCATCTTTAGGTGGTGTGTCTGGGGTAGAATGAGTCAAGAGAAATCTTAATTTTCCCAGGTAAAATTTGTAATATGTTCGACGGGCTAAGCCCGCCGAACATATTACAAATTTTACCTGGGAAAATTAAGATTTCTCTGAATCCTTCAGGAATCACCTCGACAAAACGCGCCGCTACCGACAGCCAAAGGGTTAAACACTGCAGCTCTGCCCGCTGACCGTTACCATTTTCCTAGTATTGAGCGAGTCCATAATTATGTGCGCATGCCTCACCTCAGTCCGAGACCGTTGCAGGCCGCTCTGGCGTTGTTGGTGTTGTTGCGCCAGTTGGTGTCACAGACGGACACCCACTGCCCCCCAAGGAGCACCTCCACCCGCCCCACTCCCCCCGCCGTGCTCTCGCTGGTCTGCATCATCAGTCGGTACGTCTGACCTGCACAGTGCGTAACAACGTGAGCAAAAGGTCCTGGGGTCCAACTCGGCCTACGACGGCACGATGATTGTTTGCTTACAAGGAACACGTACCGCTAACGTTCCTGATATATCCCGGATGTTACCGACACCTCCTCACTCCCTAGGCTGAACCCATTTGACCCCTAAGGTCACATCCCCCCCCCCCCCCACACACACACACACACACACACACAAATAATTTTGAGAAAAAAATATTTTGCAGAAAGAAAAATATTTTGAGATTTAAAAAAAATTATTATTGTTTTCATGAAAAAAAAATCATGTTTATGTATCATTTTCTCGAGGTTCGACTGTCGCCTGCCTTCAGACACCCTCTCGCCCCCCGGCTCCCGCTGTTTGATTTTTTGTTGTTGCTCAAAGCACCATATCAGGCACGCTGGACGTGTGTGTGTGTGTGTGTGTGTGTGTGTGTGTGTGTGTGTGTGTGTGTGTGTGTGTGTGTGTGTGTGTGTGTGTGCGCGTACACCAAATGACTAAAATGGGTTACTTTCTTTACCATCCTTATGCAATCTGGGTCTGTGTAAAATTCTGGGTGGCCAGATCAGACACCCATTTTTTCTGAGGGTTGTTTCTGTATTATCTTTCATTCAAAATTCAGAAAAAAATATCAAAATACGATGTGCCCATTTTAACAGATTTACTTCATCGTTGTGTTTCAGGGATGCCCTGGGCCTGTGTGTGGACACGGAAGCGGCCGGAGTGTTTTCAGATCAATTTGATTGGTCCAACACCGATGAACGGAGTTGCTTCCCTTGCTTAAACGTCTTTCGTCTCCAACGGACGCACCGGTCATTCTCTCGCATTTGCAGAGGTATTTTATGCAATATTTCTTAGTTAAGAGCACGCCCAAATGTACTTGTTCAGTGCAGTTATTTAACTGAGAGATGCCTCCAATCCCCGTACCCGTTTGGCCCAGAAAAATAAGGCGTCTGCTTTCAAACGTGTCTTCGGCCTCTCGGCCGCTCCGGGCCTGACCGTTGAGTCTTGTAGTAAATGATAATAGAACCCCACGATTTTAACAAAAGCTTTCTTCTTCAATGAAAGGAATTCGTTCAATAACCCCATTACAAGGTCAATCTGCCACGCGATTTTGTTTCTTCTTTCTTTTTTTTTCTGACGTGTTAACTTGCCACATGCATGCACAGTATCAGTTGACTTTTTTTTTAAAAACAAAAATGGCGCCAGATTTCAATCCTCGTTCGCAAAACTGCCTCGCGATTCGAAGAACGAACGTCCACAAACAGGTCTTTAAGAATGTGCAACTGAAGTATCGCTTTTTACTGTATTGCCAGTTTTTAGTTCTCAGGGTCACCCTGGTCAGCCCCACAGGGTGGGTTTTTCTCTCAATTCTGGGGCATGCATGTGTTTCTGTCTACCCTTTGTCCATTCACCTGTATAAATTTGCCTTTTTAAAACTCTCCCTACTGTCTGCACTGCCTGTAGCTCTTGATATTGGATGTGTGTTGCTAAATGGTCTTAGCTTTATGTCTTGGCCCCATGTGTTAGGTTTATTTAACTCATTCTACCCCAGACACACCACGGCAGGATAAGGATCCACCATGATAGTTCAAGGGTGATGCCAGAATAGCTTGGCGCCTACGGGCGCCAAGCTATTCTGGCATCTCCCTTGAACTATCATGGTCGATCTGTGCCCTGCACTGCAATGCAGTCTTGAGAGGACAGGGGCAAAATTTAAGGATTTTGGTGTTGGGGTAGAATGAGTTAACGTATTTGACCGGCAGGCGACATACATGGCAATGTTCTGTTTAGGTGGGTTTTTTTCACAAGCAGTGCAGGCACGTCCTGAGAAAGCCTAGTGGCTGTCGGGACGTTAAGCAATGTACAATCAATCTGATTCAAAATGTCAGTTGGTTTACATGGTTGTATTGGACATGTTCTCAGCAACACCATTTTGGTCACACCGGCTCAGGACTTTCTGGCACACACCCAGCGCCGGATGGCAGCAGGATGTCCAAACCCATCGGGATCTATGCTGCAGAATCATGGCCCCCCAGCCTCTGCCACAGAGGGTGCTTCTGGGTGCATGGACGGCAGCGGAATGCTCCCAATTACAAACTGGTAAGTAAAGTGATTCTATGATCATCTTCATTTTATTGGCTGGCGTGCGTGCGAAGCAAAAGTGAGTTTATGTTCTGGGCCACTGGTCGTCCGTCCGTCGTCCATGGTAAACTTTAACTCATTCTACCCCAACACCAAAATCCTTAAATTTTGCCCCTGTCCTCTCAAGACCGCATTGCAGCGCAGGACACAGATCGACCATGATAGTTCAAGGGTGATGCCAGAATAGCTTGGCGCCCGTAGGCGCCAAGAGGCTGTTCTGGCATCACCTTTGAACTATCATGGTCGATCCTTATCCCAGGGTGGGATTCTTCCGCGTTTCCGCGGATTTCCGTGGAAATTCTTTCACAATTCCGCTGAAGCATATTTATTTTCCGCGTCTAATAACAACGAAAAAGACGAGAAAAAAAAAAATCTTCTTAAATGGCAAAAAAAATCTCAAATGGGTTGGATTTGTATGTAGTTTGGTTCACTATCGCCCGACACTTCCGGTAGCTTTAGGTCGCAGTGGAAAATGGCGGTGAAAAAGGATATTGTCCAAGACAGAGTGCCGTTTAGTGTGCATCTGAACATAAACTGGTACGCACATTCCATTTTTATACTGCAGATCAGGAGTGTCATAACAAAGTCCATTTTCGGGTGTGTTTGGTCTCGCTCCCCCTGTCGGTTTTTGGATACTTTGGCGAACGGTGGACACGCGTGCCTATCTCCCCCCCCCCCCCCCCCCCCCCTGTCGTTTGATTTTTCGGCCGCTGAAAATGAAGGACATAAACACCCCCCCCCCCCCACCCACACCAATGTCGTTTGATTTTCCGCGTTTTCTTTCTTACTAGAATCCCACCCCTGTTATCCTGCTGTGGTGTGTCTGGGGGTAGAATGAGTTAACGGTGGCATTTTCTCGGAGACTATTCAAGCCACATTCTTCAAGCTTGGCCCAAGGATACTTTGTGGCAAGACCTTTTTAAACATGCCAATTTGAGTGACCTCTCTCAAAGGGTCACGCAGGGTTGACAAATGTGTGAAAACTGCTTGCATTTTCAGAAAACGTGGATTTTGACTGCTGCAGAAGCCAGCCCTCGTCACCGAGGTCACACATATGTAAATCGGTCATACACGGGATTACTCTTTTTATTCTTGTGCAAGGCCCCTTTAAACCAAAATTGGGCTGTTTCTGTTTCTAATGCAGCTTTGGTTTTAATCTTTCTTTCTTTCTTTCTCCAGTTGGCAAATGGCGCCTGGGATGGACCCGAGACTGAGAGCAGTGCCAGTGCATCGCAATACGAGGGCAGTGATGACGAGGAGTTTCTTCCTGGCTCGAGCTCACCGGATTCAGAGGGTGTGTCGGCATCAATTGCTGGGATCTCGGACATAGACAGTATTGTATCGACTATGTTAGATTTCATCAAAGTGGCAAGTTTGGGGTGGCCAGGTGTTGGTGACGCTAGTACCAGCAAGGTGCAGTGTGCGTTAGGGGGTGGCAATGAGAATGTGGATAGGCAGGAGGAACATGATGCTGGAAAGAGTGGGGAAAGAGCACTTACAGAAGAAACAGGTGTGCACGTGTCGCAGAGAGGGAAAGGAAAGTACAAATGGGACAAGAAACATGCATGCAAATTGTGTGGCAAGCTTGTCTTGAAAATGAGCACGCACTTACAAGATGTCCATGCAGATGAGGCAGACGTTGCTAAAATTTTGTCGATGAAAAAAGGGACCAAGCAGAGACGTCGAGCATGGATCAGACTACAAGATGAGGGTGATTACATGCATAACGTTGCTGTTCTTGAAAACAAATCCGGATGTTTGATTCCTAAGTATCGCACCAAAACTAGTAAGGTAGACAACCTTCTCGCCTGTAGCCATTGCAAAGGGCTCTATCAAAAAAAGCTGATCTCTGTACACTCAAAACGTTGCTGTCAGAAGCCAGGAGGGTTTCAGATCACTCGGCGAGGGGACGCCGCTCGCCGTGGTCGGCTCATGCTTCCAATACCCTTAGACGTTGAATTTTCCTTCTACCACAAGGTCTTGGCTACCCAGAGAGATGATGAGATAAGCCCTCTCATCAGAACTGACCCCTTGCTTCTTGAGTATGGAAAGAGATTATTTGACCGCAGGGACATTGAAGAACACACGGCTGGACAAATCAGCTCCAGGATGCGGGAGTTAGGGAGACTGTTAAAGATTATCAGAGTGAGGTCAGAAATGAAAATCGCAAGTTTAAATGCTGTGATCAATTCAGCTAGCTTTGATCATGTTGTCCTGGCTGTAAAAGAGCTAGCAGATTTTGATGAGGACACACATCAGTTCAAAAAAGGCAATCTCGCAATGCGCATAGGCCATGCTTTGAAAAAGTGTTCACAGATCAAACAGTCACAGGCATCCAAACAGCTTGGACAGGGTTCAGACGACAGGTGGCGACAGGAGCTCTCTGAGGCGCAGCGGTTTGACTCTGTCTTCAACGGGGACTGGTATGATTGTGTGTCCGCTACAGCAGCCCAGTCGGTCGGGAAAATGACCATGAACAAACCCAAGCTGATCCCATCATGTGAAGATGTGAGGAAGGTCCAACAGCTTCTTGAGACAAGGATGGTTTCGGAAGATTATCCGACAGTGGTTAAAGCAACTCTTTGTGCTGTATCACTTTTCAACCGAAAACGAGGGGGAGAAGTTCAGAGAATGAAGGTGTCAGACTTCCAGAATGCTAAGATTGGATCGATCACCAATCAAGATATCTTGAAAGGTCTCACAGAGGTTGAGAAGAAAATGGTGAATCATTTTCAGCGAGTGGAAATCAGAGGCAAGTTTAATAGGAGTGTTCCCGTTTTGCTGACGAAGAAGATGATGACAACTGTGGACAGAATCCTTCAAATGAGGCAATCGGTGCCAGCTCTCGCTGATTCCCAGTACATCTTTGCCACACCTTCTGGTCAGAGGCCTTACAGAGGCCATGATGTTCTGAAGGCCCATGCCCTAGAAGCAGGGGTGTCATACCCAGCCATGTTCACATTTACTCAGTTGCGGAAGCAGGTTGCAACTTTGGCTCAGTCAATGGCCATCTCGTAGTTAGACCAGGATCAGCTGGCAGATTTCCTTGGCCATGATATTCGGATACATCGCCATATCTACCGCCAACCTCAAGACGTCCTTCAAAAGGCAAAAGTGGCAAAGATTCTTCTGTCAGTTAACAATGGGATGACAGATTTTGAGAGTTGCATTAGAGCTGAGCTGGGCGATGATGAAGACTTTGAGGCAATGAAGACGCATCAGAAACTGGCAGAGAGGTCTCGGGGGGAACAGCACCTGTGAATGAAGCAAGTAGCAAGTCAGCAACACAGGAATCGATGAGCATGACGGAGAAAAGACGTCCAGAGCCTGATGACAATCTAGATAGTTTTGATGATGACAGTACTGCGTCAGCTCCTGTTCGAAAGAAAGCTAGATTTACAAGGAAACCATGGGGGGAAGCTGAAGAGAAAGCTGTTCAAACTCGTTTCAAGACACACCTCGTCATGAACAAACTTCCTGGAAAGGCCGAGATACAGTATGCAATGGCGCTGGAACCTGCACTTAGACATAGGCGCTGGACAAACATTAAGGATTACGTCCGCAACAGACTGAAAGAGTTACAAAAGAAATGAATTGAGCCGCCACTCGCGGCATTTTCGATTTCATACAGATTTATTACATCAGTGTTATTATTGGGGTGGTTTCAGCATGTATAGCCTGCTTTTTTTTTCTTTTTTTTTTTTATCTGATGGACGCCTGGATCATTTGTGACCCTCTCTCTCACAAAATCAGTCTTAAGAACTCGCATTTTGGATGTTTTGACATATATGCATTTATGAAAACTACAGTGTTTGCTGATTACTGTGATATATGACTGTATGCTGTAGTGCAAAAATTGTAAAAGCTGTTCTTAAGTGTTTAAAGTTGTTAAAGCCTCCGGCGGCCATTTTGAGAAAACAGCCTGTGAAGTTT
Source organism: Semisulcospira habei (assembly GCA_036245525.1). Lineage (NCBI taxonomy): Eukaryota > Metazoa > Mollusca > Gastropoda > Semisulcospiridae > Semisulcospira > Semisulcospira habei. Next base: position 163,842,715 of record BTPG01000004.1, read on the forward strand.
CTGTGTGCAGCATAATTGGGGCCAAGGGCAGACTTTTAAAATCATTTTTTACCTATTTAATGGCATTTTTCATGATAAAGATTTTAACCATACGATACTTTGGTGTACGTAGAATACATTTCTCCCAAAAAGTGAAAATGCCCCAGATTGACCCCCCACCACATATTATTGCGTGTAGTGCTGATTGGCTCGCTGCGAGTTAAGACTGGTTTCGTGAGAAAGGGTCACATTTTGTATACTGTATAACCTTTGGATTTGCAAAACGAAACAGCCGGCTGGGGACAAAAGACAATATAATAAGATAAGAAAACCATTGACAATGTAAAAATTGATTACAAGAGTGTTAGGGGGGGGGGGGGGCGGATCATTTTGTAATATACTGCATGCCATTTTAAAAACTCTGCAAATGAAAGAATGGTTGGTTGTACTGCCATACCATTTTGCAAATGAAAGAATGGCTGGTTGTTTGTTGGAGACGAAAGACGTTAAATAAAGGCTGAAGTTTCAAGTGATTTCTTATGTTGTCAGTTAATTAATTAATGTCAGTGTTCTGTTCTGTCATTTTAACTCGTTCTACCCCAAGATCGGAATCCCCAAATGTTGACGTCGTCTTCAGAAGACTGCGTTGCAGTGCAGGACACAGATCCACCATGATAGTTCAAGGGTGATGCCAGAATAGCTTGGCGCCCATAGGCGCCAAGCTATTCTGGCATCACCCTTGAACTATCATGGTGGATCTTTATTTTGCTGTGGTGTGTCTGGGGTAGAATAAGTTGAGCCCAATGTTGAAGTCGTCTTCAGAAGACTGCGTTGCAGTGCAGGACACGGATCCACCATGATGGTTCAAGGGTGATGCCAGAATAGCTTGGCGCCCATAGGCACCAAGCTATTCTGGCATCACCCTTGAACTATCATGGTGGATCTTTATTTTGCTGCTGGTGGTGTGTCTGGGGTAGAATAAGTTAAAGCCCAAATGTTGAAGTCGTCTTCAGAAGACTGCGTTGCAGTGCAGGACACAGATCCACCACGATAGTTCAAGGGTGATGCCAGAATAGCTTGGTGCCCATAGGCGCCAAGCTATTCTGGCATCACCCTTGAACTATCGTGGTGGATCTTAAATTTTGCTGGGGTAGAATAAGTTAAGTGTTCGTTTCTTCGTCTGGGTCTTTTTCTATCTTTGATATTTTTCCACACTTTTTGACCCGCATCATAGTCATACTGAGGCTAATAGTAATAGCTTCAAATCTGTTCACTGCCATAATTCTATGCAAGCTACATTACAGTACTTACAGATGAGGACATAGACCAATGGCTTTAGTTCAAGGGTGGTGCCACAATAGCTTGGCGCCTAGAGGCACCAAGCTATTCTGGCACTAACCCTTGGACTATTTCAGTTACACTAGTTGCACACACTGGTGTATTCTGAATGATAAGGGTTAATATTCAAAATGCTCTGTTGCTGTTTGTCTGAAACTCCAGAGTACCCCAAAACACACAAAAAAAGTCCTTTAATTTCCAGAATACATTATGTTGATTCTCACATCAATGCCATGATAAACTGTTTTGCTTCAAAAGGACAAAACGCAGCAATGTTTAAACGATTTCCTCTGTAAAAATCATAATCGAAAGGTTTCGGGCCAGTGTTTATTGAATTTTGCACCATACTATGTAAAGAATGTTAAAGCACACATACACATTTAAGTTGGAAAAAAAAATTAATGTGAAAAAGAAGTATTCCATGAACTTGACCTTATTACAGACGCCTACTGTTGTGAAGACACCCATTTTGACTGTAATGCCAGTTTCATTTGTGTGAGAGAGACACCCACCCACTTTATTGGCAGAAACCCATTTTTTCGGCATCTAGTGGCTCTGTTTCTAGAAAATGTCTATTTTATTTTAAGTTATAGAGCTTAGATATAATGTGAGTTCTAAACATTGGCATCAATTCCAGAGCCCTAGAATAAATAGAAATATGGGAACCCATTTTCACATGAAATGCTAGGTAACCCACTCTGATGGTTGCGTCTCCCTGTGTGTGTGTGTGTGTGTGTGTGTGATTATTATTATTATTATTATTATTATTATTATTATTATTATCATTATTATCATCATTATTATTATTATTTTTATCATTGTTATCATTATTATCATCACTATTATATTATTATTATGATTATTATTATTAACCCATTTACCTCAAGGATGCATTCACAAATTTTCTAGATATCACTTAACGACCATGCATTAGTTCCAGGAGATGGAACGACCATGATAATTCAAGGGTAGTGCCAGATCAGCTTGGCGCCTGACGGCGCCAAGCTGCTCTGGCACTACCCACGAATTATCATGGTCGTTCCATCTCCTGCTGAAGTGCTTCGGGGCTAAATGGGTTAAGAACATTATTGAATGAACAAAGCTTCCAGAAACAAAATATGCGTCAAGCAGGCAGGGAAGAGGTCTAAAGGTCTTACTTGAGGCCAGGCGGCACAGCGCCAGAATCAGCAGAATGCAGTACGTGATCGCCATCGCAGGATTGTCGTGCGCAAGCCACCCACCCGTCTACTGAGACCACGTAGCACGGCACTGTCACACCGAGGCCGCCTTCAGTCTTCAATGGCACAAAACACAGCCCTCTCTCGTACTACAGGCACTACTGACAGGCACAAGAGTCCTCAAGTATGGTACATATCTAGTGTACACGCATTTGAGATCAGATTACGTGATACAATCATTTAGAGAATAGTTCCAGAGAATAAATTAATTCGTGTCATTTGAAAACACCAGTTGTACGGTTTGGAGTAAAAAGACTAAGAGAAAAATAAAACGGAATAAATTATCCTCCACCCCGTCCCCAACAACACAAAAATGCTGCTTAGTTGTATGTCTGCCTTCTTAGTTCCTATCCGTGAACGTGCCAAAACACGTTCGATCCCTCTTTCCAATCAAACAAGAGTTGGTCATACTAAGGCCCCATCGCGCTGACGGGCTCCTGATAAATAATTATCAGACAGGATTTTTCTTTTTAACGTTAGTTCAGTTTTCAGCTCCCGAGCACATATCCCGCCAACGCGCGCGCAGGCACACACACACACACACACACACACACACACACACACACACACACACACACACACACACACACCCTCACACACACACACACACACACACATATCTTCTGCCCCCCTCACCCCCCGCGCCCTCCCCCCACCCCCAGCCCCCACCCCACCCCACCCTCCACCCCATCCGTCTGCACGCCTCCCCCCTCCCATCCCACCCCTTCTCGCCTCCGCCCACTTGCCGGCTAAATATCCACACACATTTCTCTCCCCCCCCCCCTCCCGCGCCCTCCTAACCCTAACTCCTCGCCTCCACCCCTCCCCCCCCCCCCCGCCCCCTCCGTCGCACGCCTTTCCCCTCCCAACCCGGCCACACCCTTTCGCCCCCCCCCCCTATCCCCCCATCTCTCACTCCCCGGCTACCCCCCCCCCCTACACACACACACACACACACACACACACACACACACACACACACACACGGCACTCGCCCCTCCCTCCACCCCCCGGCTAAATATTGACCTTCTCCAGACGAGATTTCTCAGGAAAGGCAAACTGCAACTTAACGACTGGCGAACTGGTTGGTGCAAGGCTTCAGCCTTTTCACAACCAGCGCCATATGCTCGCTTAACCATACTGGCGCATGGGTAGTGTGTGATTAGCCTCACCTGAAGATGACCGACAAGGACAAGACAGTTTATACACAGCTTTGCAGTTTACACAGCTTACATCAGCTCACCAGGTTATCCGATGGTCCCAGTAGTCCCGACGCACCACAGCAGGAGATGGATCGACCATGATAATTCAAGGGTAGTGCCAGAACAGCTTGGCGCATGCTTGTGTTAGGGAGGTTCAGGTCGGGTTGGGGCAGTTGGCGCCGGCCATTAGACGCCTTGGCGACGGGCTTCACACGTTCCGAACCATTGTCCATTTGTTTGTGTGTGTGATTGCGAGTTGCACCTGAGGTGGCGAAAAGAATTTCTCTTGTTGAGATAATAAAGTACTCTTATTCTTATTCTTATTATCATGGTTGTTTCATCTGCAACTGGTACATAGTCGTTATGTAAGACCTCAAAACTTGATTTGAGAAATGCAGCCGTGGTGAATTGAATACAGGCCGGACAACTCTTGTACCCCGCTTTTTGTCGGTCGCTGTATCGCATTTTACACGTATGCAGTTGGTGCAGTTTTCTATTACCTCCCCAAGAAGAATTGAAGAAAGAGAAATATTTGCTTTATACAGCAATACCGCAGTTTACAGCGAGCTTAGTCCTGCACCAGCCACTAAGCAAGGTGCGCCGCTATAGCGGCGTACCTTGCTTAGTGGCTGGTGCAGGATTAATCTCGAAATTCGCGGCGGCCCATGCAACGGGTTATCAATGGTGTCTTGCCTCAGTTATAGCATTTCTACCTTTCTGTTCACTATCCGGATTATAAACGCACACAGCTTTGAACGGCGTACTGAGTCTGCCATAAATTATACCATTCAGAACATGTAATCGATACTGCCTGACGTCAGTTTCTCAGAAAAAGAGGCCGTACAGCCAAACGCATTATTCATTTTTACTGCATTGACACATCATCTCTACCCCAAGACCGTTCTCCCAAATTTTGAAGTTCCCCTCTAAAGGACTGTATTACAATTCTAGAGACAGATCGAGCATGATAGTTCAAGGGTGGTGCCTATAGGCGCCAAGCTATTCTGGCACCACCCTTGAACTATCATGCTCGATCCATGTCTTGCTGTGGTGTGTCGGGGGGCTGAATGAGTTAATTTGCCAAAATCGGCAGTAAAAGTATCAAGAACAAAATCAAAAACAATTTAAGTATCCATTTAACTGAAGAGACCATATCCCCCCCCCCACCCCCACCCCCCCACCCCCCACCCCTGTTTTATGGTTGGTTTACGCGAGAGACAAAACAAAGACATTAACCACCTCACTGCGGATAAAAAGCGAACGCCGCAAACCAATTGCAACAGACATAGATCCTCGATGACCCCCTGCAGTCTTTTTTGCTGAGACCAGTTTGTACCCGTTTTCCTTGGATGAATGAGCAAAGATGTCAGAAATAAAATATGCTTCCAGTGGCAGTGAAGGAATTAAAAGGGCCCTTTCATTAGGCACGCATGTGCACCCAACAGCTGTATTCCCCTGTACTGTCTGATCACACTGCATGTCATTCAAACAAACTACAATCGCTGGTCAGTACCCAGTGCGCACAAGGTCATCAGACCGACGTCGGGCGCCGTTTTGAGCGCATTGGGTTAGAGATTACTTTTGACTTCTTGTAATTATGTACTAATCCACTAATTAGCGTAGAAAAGAAGTTACGACTTTATTACACGTTTAAAAAAAAATGGCTATACCCAATGCGCAATAGGCCATCGGGCTCTTTAATGAGCGAATGACGGCCAGAATCCGCCCGAGTACTAGCTGAGAACAACCTTTTCCCAATGTACTAGCTCATTCAGCCCGACGGCCGTATTTCCGAAATTTTGGAGGAGTCATCTAATGACTATGCACCAGTTGCAGGAGATGGATCGACCATGATAATTCAAGGGTAGTGCCAGATTAGCTTGGTGCAGACAGGCGCCAAGCTAATCTGGCACTACCCTTGAATTATCATGGTCGACCGATCTCCTACTGTAGTGCGTCAGGGCTGAATGGGTTAACCACCAATTACACCGGATGGCTGAAAACACTGGCACGTGCCAAATAATAGGAGTTTTACTTATTATCTCGAGATGTTGTTGTTGTTGTTGTCTTTGGCGGTGTGTTTCTTTGTTACACGTTTTAAAAAAGCTATTCTGGCACCACCCTTAAACTATCATGCTCGATCTGTCTCTAGAATTGTAATACAGTCCTTTAGAGGGTAACTTCAGCGTGCGAAGAAGTTTTCAAACCTTGATTGTGCGGGACAAGTCTTTAAGCAGTCAGCGGTCAGAAATCTGACGAAGTTTAGAACCCCAGTTCCTTCTCGTACACGATACTTATAGCGGTCATTGATCACTGCGGCCACAATTCTAAGGCTTCTTGGGTGACCGTAACAGACAGATTTAACTTAAATGATAAACCGGCTCTTGTTTCAGAGCAACATTTCAATTGAGCCATTTAACCCCAAGATCGCATTTCCAAAATTGTACAGGTGTCACTTGAAGACTTTATTCCTGTTGCAGGGGATACACCAATCATAATAATTGAAGGGTAGTGCCAGATTAGCTTGGAGCCATCAGGCGCCAAGTTAATCTAGCACTACCCATGAATTGCCAAGGTCGGTCCATCTCCTCATGTAGTGCGTCGGGGCTAAAAGGGTTAACAGCACCTCTACAAATCCAGCACTGCCATACAACTTTCTACAATGCCGAGCATCACTCGTTCCAACTTCAGTTACGGAGCGCTCTTTCCTAGTTGTCTGTTCCCAGCGTGCAAAGGCCATCGGGCCGACGTCGGCCGCCGTTGGCCCGCGCACGCCCGTGTTTGTGTGTCTGTGCACGCCCGTGTTTGTGTGTCTGTGCACGCCCGTGCGCGGGCCAAGGGCGACCGATGTCGGCCCGATGGCCTTTTGCGCATTGGGTTAGCACTCATTTACTGAGGCTATTTCTGTGCCCAACGATCAGACCAGTAAAAATAAACACACAGTCAGTTTTCCATTATGATTTTTAGATCATTTCCCGATTTCGTGTTTTCAGTTGAAAACAACTACTTAGGGAAAGTAAAAATATGTCTTGTTTTACATACACCTTTTTTTGAAACGAGTTCGCATGTGCACTCAAATGTTGCCAAGTGGAGATACTACACATAAACTCCAACCCTCGGGTCTGACGCTGACAAAGGCAAACATGCAGGCTGAAATCGATAATCGAGCATACAGTTGCTTTATCGTGCCAAGTAAACGAGTACGCACAATTTCCTCCCCCCCCCCCCCCACCCCTCCCCCACCTCCCCTTACCCCAAGACATAAAAGCCCATAAAGACAAAAAAAAAAAAAAAAAAAAAACCCAAAAACAACAACAAACATCCCCCCCCCCCCCCCCCGCCAAAGGAAAAAAGAAAATAAAAAATGAAGTCAAAAACAAGTTATAATCGCACTTTTACTCCTAATAAAACAACCTGCATGCTGCAATGACAAAGAGTGTATCTGTAGATGATTAACCGGTTCCAAAGTCTACAACCGCCCCCAAAATACCGACCACATGTAATGTAGTGCGTGTTCTCCCATACTAACATCTAACCTGACCTGTCGCTGGTCTTCGTTAACACTAAATTCCCTCGTGGACCACTGGACAGGCACCGTATAAATAACGTCACACACTCAAGTATGTCACGCAATAACTCGAAGAAGACGGCTCGCAAGATTGCAGTCCAGACGACGGGGAACGGCGCGATGAATCATACAAGTATTACAGATATTTCCTTAATCCTCTTTGTCGACATTACACACACAAGCTTATCATGCTCCCAATGCGCAAAAGGCCAAAAAATGAAAAATGTGCTCTCAAAATTGCGAGCCCGGAAGCCGGTGAACTGCGCAGGGAATTATACAGTATTAAAGATAGTTTGTTAACTCTCTCTCTCTCTCTCTCTCTCTCTCTCTCTCTCTCTCTCTCTCTCTCTCTCTCTCTCTCTCTCTCTCTCTCTCTCCTCTCTCTCTCACTCTCTCTCTCTCTCTCTCCCCCCCCCCCCCCCAATCAGATCCGAAAACGGGCTTGTAACGACAACAGCAATCCAATCCACTCAGAGGAAAGTAAATTGTTCCCTGCCTCCCCTGGACAGAATATCGTATTGTCATGAAGTCATTGTCCGATGTTGTCCTTGCACCTTACCTCTGTTGATGCTAACACTGACCGCACTGTTTGCGGGTGTCCTCCCCAGACAGACCCACTCGGACTGAGTTGGTATACCTCGTCCTGTAGAGGGGTTAAATGTACATACGTCAATCGTACACACGCTAATTGTACACTACCCATTCGTGGCCAGATGCATAATGTACACAGACCAAAAGGAAATGGGTAGAAATGTACACAGTTCGTAATATCGTGTTCTCGCGCGTGATCCAGAGTATTGCCGTCCAGCAAACTGTTCCCGGTCTCATCAGTTACTTCCCCTGATTTTCGCGCCAAACGATAGAGGCAACCGTCAGGCAAGCCGTGCAGCTGATTGAGTTTCTTGACAACCGAAACTATCACAAATTTTACATCTTTGAATGCGACAACCAAAGTCACGTGACGATTTCTACGAGATCGTATTTTTGTGTACATTTATACCCGTACCGATTTGGTCTGTGTACATTTTGCACGCTCGGCACAAATGGGTAGTGTATAATTAGCGTGTGTACAATTGACGTGTGTACATTTAACCCCTCTACAGTGCGAGGTATACCAAATCAGCCCCACTCGGAGAGCATATCATTTGAATAGAAGTGTACTTGTGACGCCGTACTCCCAGAATGGGTCTATCTGGGGAGTACATCCGCAAACAGTGCGGACAGTGTTAGCACCAACAGAGATGTGATGACAACGACGAAGTTGAAATTGACAATGACCGCGACGACGACGGCGTAGATGACGGCGATAATGTTGGTGATATTGCTGTGTAGGTGAGAATCCGACCCAGATCTGCAGCTCATCTCCATCAGCAGAACAGATTACGGTTTCCGCGTACCGGCCTTCAAGTTCCGCAACCTCCCGAACTCTGTTGTCCTCGAGTGTGACGCCATCGCGTGTTTAGCGTCAGAGGTGACGTCACAGCAGCTGCAACAGCAATAAGTCCACACCCCCGCCAAAGCGATTTAGGCGACATACACGTGTTACCCGGGACTTCCGGGGGTGAAGGACTTCTCCACGCGTGGGTACTTTGTGAAGGGGGACGAGGCTTTGGACAAAGGTATTGCGGCATCACAGAGTTGGTTGGCTGATAATGGGAGGCCGGGAGGTCAGGTGTAATGTGATCTTCATGTACTTATTTAGGTTGATGCTCGATTGCTTAGCTGATTTGCGCACTACTCTTGGGCTCTGCTGCATCAATTTGCGTGACTGTTAATAGTTCTGAACATAGGATTTTAGAATGCGAGAGATTCGGCTTGAGAGGTGAAAGTGGGGCGCCGTAGAGTAAGATATGAGTATCTGCTCCAAGACCCTTAAGTCCACAATCTGGACTTGTCCTCTGTGACCATTCAGGAGACAGATCGACCATGATAGTTCAAGGATGGTGCTAGAATAGCTTGGCGCCTATGGGCGCCAAGCTATTCTGGCACCACCCTTGAACTATGGTAAGCCGATGTCTTGTTGTGGTGTCACGGGGTAAAGCGTACTAGAGAATGGATTTATTTTAACCTCTTTGTGTATGCGAACAGTAGCTGTGTCTGTGTACTGTGAACAGTACCCGTGGCTGCATGCACACAGGGGTTAAGTGACAAACTAAACTACAACTTTAACCCATTCACTGCAGGGAAAAACTGAACATCACCCAACAGCAAGGGGTTCTTGTGGAAACTACATTGTATCAATGTTCCTCGGACGGTTGTGGATTGTTGGTTTTCAGCAACACAATCTCCGTCAACTGGCATTGAAGGGGTTAATTATTGCCATGTTCCCCTATTTATCATGTAAGAGCGATGTCTGCTGTTGTCTTGCCCACTGCAGGTAACCGACCACCGACTCATGCCCGCCCTACAGTCCGCGACCATGCCTGCTCTACAGTCCGCGGCCATGCCCATACTTACTACAACCACCACCCCCGCCGTGAGATGGCCTTAGTCGCCTGCTCGGCGTTAAACTCAAATAACTAACTACAACCACCACAATACTAAAAATAAATACTAAAAATACTACTGAACATGGGCACCATCCCCACTACAACCACCGGTACAACCACCACCACAACCCTCACGCCACTCAACACCACCATCACCACAGACGTTAACGGATGGGCCTCAGTGAAGCTCGTCTCCTCCAGGGATGTGACGTCATAAGATGGTCATACCGTGACGTCACTGACGACTGTTCCGATTCTTGACCAAGGCCACAATGATGCCGGGGCCGTATGGCGAGCACAGGCGAAGTCAGGTGAGGACATTAGGTGGGTGACTGAGGCTAACGAGGCTAGTGCCGCTAACACTTGATGGCTGAGTCTCCGTCTGACTGCTGGCACCATCAGATGACTGGCGTGTGTGCACTGAAACTATTTTCGTGTTGATCTACGCCTCTTGCGAACAAAACGTTACGTTCTTTAGACGGCTTGCGCTCCTTGGCGTTGAATTAACCCATTTATCCCCAACGCCCTACAGAAAGATATCTACTGATCATGATAATTTAAGGGTAGTGCCAGATTAGCTTGGCGCCTGAAGGCGCCAAGTTAATCTGGCACTACCCTTGAATTATTATGGTCAATATATCTCCTCCAACTAGCACATGGTCGTCAGGCGATACCTCCACAATTTGATACATGCGGCCGTGGGGTTATATGGGTTAACAAAGACTTCAGAAACACAGTATGGGCCGTATGGCAATCAAGGGGTTAATTTTCGTGGTCGCTACAAGTAGCAAAGCGAAATTTCCACGAAGGGGTGAAAGCAAGGCGATCCTGACTGCGCCCCCCCCCCCCCACCCACCAACACCCTCCCCCCCCCTTCACCTCACCCCCACGTGCACTGTACAGGCTGTTCAGTTTAATATATTGCATGTCACATTGCCGCAGATTCTCAGGCCGCGTGCAGTCGTCCATTATATTTTCAGTGTTGTCACCTGACATTTGAATGCACAGTTTCAAGCATGTTTGGACAAGATGGCCGGGTAGTGCCGTCTGTGTGTGTGGGTGGGTGGGTGGGTGGTGGTGGGGGGAGGGGGTGAAGTGTTCTTGCGTGCGTGCGTGCGTGTGAGGGGTGTGTATGTGTGTGTGTGTGTTTGCGTGCTTGTGAGCGAGCGTGCATGTGTATGCATGCGTGTTTTGCGTGCATGTGTTGTGTGTATGCGTAGCGTGCGTGCGTGTACGTGCATAGTGTGTGTGTGTGTGTGTGTGTGTGTGTGTATATAGTGTGTGTGTATGTGTGTGCGCGCGCGCACGTATGTGTGCGTGTGTATGTGCGTGCGTATGTGTGTGCGTGCATGTGTGTGTGTGTGCGAGATTGTGTGAACACGTGCGTGCGTGGCTTTCATGAATTGTGTGTATTGCGTCGCATGCGTACGTGTGTGGGTGCATGTGTGTGATGTGACACTTTCACCACAACATCAGCCATATTGAACATAAATGAAATGCGATCTGAGCCCCGATTGGTTGGCCCGGTTGCCAATCGAACCAAGTTGGCACGCTGTTTTCGGTAAATGCCTCGAGGGTCCTTGAAAAGGAGCGGGTGGGTGTTGGAAGACAAACTGAAGGTCGGCGGGTCTCCTGAGGATCAGTTCTCTGTGCAGTCCACTCAAGATGGCGGCCGTCATCCAGATCTTGCTGATTCTCACACTCTCTCACCTGGCCACAGGTAAAACACATGATCCTGCGCGTGATCGATGGACGGTTGACATATTCGTGTTTTTCATTTATGTATATATATATACATTTTATATATAAAATATATATATTTTTTAATATTAAAAAGACCAACACGATTTTTTAAAGCATTGATGCAGTACAAGAGGAGACGGATCGGCCATTGATAGTTCAAGGGTAGAGCGATACCATGATAATTCAGGGGTAGTGCCTAATTAGTTTGGCGCCATCGGGCACTACCCTTGACTTATCATGGCCGGTTTACATCTCATCTGAAACATAGTCGTTAAGTTACACCTCCACAGTTTTCGAAATGCAGCCTTGGTGCTAATGTGTTAAAAGACCTTCGATGTCCTTACCACACAGAGTACGAACAATTGCTTTGTAATCAAGATTTTGTTTTCCAATAAAGTTAGCGATGTAACCACCGGCCGCTCATATACTAGAGAAACATATTTTCTGATCAACATGCAAACTTGTTTTTATTCGATGAAAATGTAATCAGATGTTAACTCATTCGAGACGAACTGCAAGGGCGGTCCGTGGCGCAGCGGTAAAAGCGCCTGCCACCAATGCTAGAGGTGCGAGGTTTGATTCCCGGTTCCGGCGTCGGACTTTTCTCCTCTTGTAGTTTCACCGTTAATTCGGGCGGACCGTCGGGGATTATTTCTCCGGGTACTCCGGTTCTTCCTCCACGACTTTGGTATTAATTTCAGCCCACTTAATGAAATTTCATACATAAACAATTTGAATTTCCAAAACTTCAGTAGCTCGCTTAGCAACACGTGAATGGTCTGTGTTTATGTACAGTGTGTGAGTGAATGCGCATGATTGACGTGAGCGTGCTTGTTGAGTTCAGTTCGCGGTGGTATTTGAGCCGATTTTCAATTGGGATAAAGCGCCTATTTAATGCGCCGCTTAAGCCGCGTATCCGGATGCAGTTAGTCTCGAATGAGTTAAACAGATTGGAGCACACTTTTCTACACTTGGCCTCGAAAACCGCACCACGGTTTCCTGAAGGTCGCATGCTGGCAGACCAGGACAGCAATGACAAGTCATATTCTGCCCAGTCAGCAAATGGTCCTTGGGCCCGAAATCGGCCGCTTAGTGAGTGGCGCAGGACTAAGCTCACTCATGCAACTGACCCCTTTTGATGACGTGTGCCTAGTGAAGAGAAGGACAGTAAAGTGGAGACAAAGAAACATCGAGAACCCGTTGAACTGTTGCAATCAAAGCTGGCCCTGGATAAGGCAGCTTTACTTAAATTACTTCTTTTTTTTTTTAAAATTGGTAGAATTTTTTTTTTCTTCCGCTGTAGCAATCTCGCCGTGGGTTCGTTGGCTGTATGGCAACGCTCGAACGTAATCCGCAGGCGCGTGTGTTTCTTCTGGTAAACAACTTGATCCTGTAGTGTAGCCCGTTTAGCCCCTACACACTACAGAGGAGATGGATCGACCATGACAATTCAAGGGTAGTGCCATATTAGCTTAAAATAAGAGTTATGACTTTTACTTTAAACAAAAATTCGTACAAAAGTAGTTCACGGGCACTGCAAAAGCACTGCATGCCAGTAAACTATCCACGGCATGTCCTCATGTAAACTATCTGATGTCACTCAAGACAAATAAACGCAAACATCATGACGTATCAAATTTATGAAACCTGTTCACCCGGCCGTCACTGCTGACTAAAACATCGATCACTTCACCTATCTGCCAGAGGTAAAGATCCTCATGAGCCCCACTGCGGCCGAAGTCGGCCCGAGGGTCTGTTGCTTAACGGGTGTATCTGCTTTAAGGACTGTATCTTCCATTGTCTGTTTTAAACTGGGTAAGACCACATCTCGTGCTGCAGCACTTGTCTTTTTGATTTTTTATCAAATGCCCATTCTGCCCTTACAGTCATACAATAAAACAGGAAATATACTGAACGGCTGTAAAAACGCGACACCTGGTAGGGTACAAAGAAGAAAGATGTGAAACCACGTGAAATATTGTTTAGTTATTGAGCTTACAGTATAAGAGTCTTCCTTCAACAGTCTTGATTTGTCACACAGCGGGCACTGTGTTTTAATCCGAGGCAAGGAAATGAACTGAAGTGGACACTGATTTTATTCAATATATGTAACGCACATCATATACCAGTGGCTAACGATTTTTTTCACTGGATTCAAATGAAATCTGATAACTCGCTGAAGACCAGAAATTCTGGTTCTTATTATTTGTTTGTAAAAAGAAGATTTTCTGCAATATGGACCACTTTCAAGACATTCTTTCCTGCTGAAGTGACTAATATATAGAAACGAAGTCAACGTGGCCGCTACGCTGAAATTTACTAACCTTTCGTGCTTCTTAGTCACTCTGCTCGTTTGGCTGATTTTTAGATAAGTGACTGAAAGTAGATGGCCTAACAGGACTGATCATTGTTCACAATACACACTGGCCTCATTCACGTTTCACGAATGAACGAGACGATGAAGAGAGAAGGTACCGCAAAGGACCCGCGAGGACCCACGGGCCGTCGTCAGCCGCAGTGGGCCCGCGCACTATCGTGCTATCGTGCTATCGTGCTATCGTACTATCGTGCTATCGTGCTATCGTGCGCGGGCTCACTGCGGCTGACGACGGCCCGGGGACCTTCACCTCCTGGGGACAGCTTTCAAAATATTCTTCAACTACTGCCCGCAACTACCAGGCCAAACTGATCAAACGACGGTGGAAATTTGCACAAATCTGAATTGAGACGCAGATTTTGAGGCGATGAGGGAAGGACTTTACTTTTTTTTTTTTTTACTAATATATTTATCCACTTGAATTATTTCATTAATTTTTTCTTTCTTTCTTTCTTTTTTTTTTTTTTTTTTTTTTTTTGGGGGGGGGGGGGGGGGGTGGGGTAAGGATGGAGGGTGTGGGGAGGGTTGAGGGGAGGGGGAATGGGTTGTCTCAAAAAGACTGGTATGCGTTTTTTTCGCAATAGCGTCTGTGCTTTGTTTCCAGCTGAGCGTGTTGTCAAAAGAACACTTAAATACTTATACTTTTTCTACACGCTCAACTTCTGTTCCCTTGAAAACAACAGGGTCAAGTTGATGTTTGATTTCCCCGAAATTTATAACCATTTCTCTCGTTTCACCAGCATGCAGTTCAAGATAGTATAGATCTCACACCACACCACAAAGTCGTCCATCTCTTGTCGATAATGTCTGTCGTCGTCGTCTGTAATCTGTCCTAGTGCCGTGTCGTCACACAGTCGTCATGAGTGGCTCATGAGAGGTGTGTGTGTAATGGCCTCTTGTGCCTACTGTGGTAGAAAGTCGTAGACCAAGCACATACCAAGGAACAGCGCTTGGAGGCCCTGCCGTATGTTAAAAACGTGTAGGAGTCGTGGCGCGCCGCTAAGTAAGTCCAACGGCAAAATGGTTGGAGTAGTTAATAGAGCCTTTAATTATTTGGATAAGGACATTTTTTTAGTAAACTGTATAAATCACTAATCAGACCACATTTAGAATATGCAAACATTTCATGGTACCCAGGATTAAAGCGGAGACAATCAGTTGCACTCGAAAGGGTACAGAGACGAGCACCAAAGCTGGTTAAAGAATGTAGAAATATGACTTACTTAGACAGACTAAAATACTTTTGACTACACTCCTTACGTGGACGTAGAATACGTGGAGACTTAATCCAAGTTTTTCAAAAATTTATAATGGCATCGATGACTTAAATTGTAACGACTTTTTTTGCAGCACCGTTTTGTGACAGAACCCGAAACTCTGAAGGGAAAATCTTTGTACGGCATTGCAACACTAACCTGCGGACGTTTTGTTTTTCTAACAGAGTTGCTACTGTTTGGAATGAGTTACCAGTTTCATTTAAAAAAAAAGCACCTGATATAAAAAAAAAAATTAAAACCAGCTGGACGAATTACCAAAATTTAAAGAGATTTTCTATTCCTGTGATGAAGGATTTATAGGAAAATGTGCATGTATAACAGACCTATAAAGTAATTAAAGAAAGAAAGGACATTGCAAAGGCCTCGAGGCCTATTTTGTCCTCACAATACTACTACTACTACTACTACTACTACTACTACTACTACTACTACTACTACTACTACTAAACGACAGAATTATATATATATCTTTAAAACAAGATGGGATGAACCATAACCCACATAACCATAACCACAACCCACCTATATGAGAGCTGTCTTCGCTGTCAAGGGTCTCTACCTTTTGTCTTTGACTTGATTCTGATGTTGAAATGTCTCCTTTTAAAAAAGCATCGCAAATGTACCAATGCGTCATAGTGAACTCTATCAGGGGCGCACGCATTGCATACGCGTCATTGGTTTGTCAAACGTCAACTGTCATGACGTATTTTTTGTGTTTACGTAATTGTCTACCGTATTTAAATTTCGTGGAAATTTTCCGTAGAATGCAAAGAAAATATCAGGCGGGCGGGGCTCATGGTCTGGCAAAGAAGTAATGGGTCGAAACCGATGATGTCGTCATTGTGCATGACTTCTATTTGTGATTGATTGATTGATTGATTGATTGATTGATTGATTGATTGATTGATTGATTGATTGTACATTGCTTAACGTCCCGACAGCAACAAGGCTTTCTCAGGACGTGACTGCACTGCTTGTGAAAACAAACTAAACAGAACATTGAATGCATGTCGCCAGCCGGTCCAATACGTTAAATAAACCTACGGCATGGAGCCTAAATAAAGCTAAGACCATTTAGCAACACACATCCAATATCAAGAGCTACAGGCAGCGCAGACAGTAGGGAGAGTTTAAAAAAGGCAAATACAGGTGAATGGACCAAGGGTAGACAGAAACACATGCCCCAGAATCGGAAAGGAAACCCACCCTATGGGGCTGACCAGGATGACCCTGAGAACTAAAAAGTAATTAACCCCACCCAAGTCCCCCAGGGCAGACCCGGGTGGGGGTTCTATTTGTGGGTGCGGGTGTGGCTGGCCAAGCCAATCCTGGAGCCACACCTGCGAGGGCAATGGGGGCACTGGAACGTAGCTGTAGGGAGCGTCGACACTGTCTTTCTGCGCGCTCTGGCACTGGTGATCCGTTCGCGCCAATTTTGTTCAAAGGGCGTGCAGTTTTTCCTGGTGGCGGCACGCCAGCCAGATCTGTCTTGTGCTTGTGCTTCAAGTTCCTTTACATGGAGGACGCAGTACTTGAGGCTGTCTTTTATGCAGTCATTGAAGCGTTTCTTTGGCCGTCCTTGCTTCCTGTGGCCTTTTGAGAGTGCACCATACAGGAGTTGACGTGGCATACGAGAATCATCCATGCGTATGACATGACCTGTCCAGCGAAGTTGTGTCTTTAGGATCAAAGCTTCAACACTCACTAAGCCAGCATTGTCCAGGACTCCAGGTTTGTCACCTTGTCTTGCCATTTGATGCCCATGAGTGAGCGCAGGGATCTCACGTGGAAACGTTCAAGCTGCTTGAGGTGCTTTCTGTACAGCGTCCATGACTCACAGCCGTAGAGGAGGCTGGGGAGGACTACTGCCTTGTAGACTTTGATCTTGGTGGAGAGCTTGACGTTGTTGTTATTCAACACACGAGTGCGCAGACGACCCAGGGCTTGGCTGGCTTTGCTGATGCGAGCTGCTTCCTTGTCGATAGTACCGTCAGAAGAGATGATGCTCCCCAGGTACCCGAACTGGTCGACAGTCTTCAGCTCGGTGCCTTCGATATACACTTTGGGTGGGTGGGTGGGTGGGTGGTGGCTCTTGTGCCTGGGGCTGGTTGGTGCAGGACCTCAGTCTTGTTGAGACTGATGGTGAGGCCAAACAATCGAGAGGCTTCCGAGAACCTGTTGACGATGGTCTGGAGGTCAGGCTCCGTGTGCGCCATCAGCGCACAGTCATCGGCAAACAGCGCCTCAAGGATCAGTCTCTCGATGGTCTTGGTCCTGGCGTTCAGTCAACGGAGGTGGAAGAGAGAGCCGTCTAGTCTGTACTTCAGGTACACTCCCTTCTCAAGGTCACGTACTGCATGGGTCAGGACACACGTGAAGAACAGGTTGAACATCACGGGGGCAAGAACACAACCTTGTTTCACACCGTTGGAAATGTCGAAGGGTGCGGATTACACTTGGGGTGGAGTGGGGGGACGGGGAGGGGGGAGGAGGAGGGAGGGGTATCAACATTCTGGGGAAATCCAGTTTCAGGCGCCACCAGAACACGCAAAACAGAGGTTGAGGTATGCGTGGGACGGGTGACGTTCTTTTTCAGTGCGATTCTATACATCATGCCCCAACCTGTCCCTTCCATCTCACCTGCAGTTTCTCACTTTGCTGGAGGACATGATCAGGTTTTCAGCGTGCGGCTGTCAGTTCAGTCTTCAAAGAACTGAATGAGCTTTAACTCATTCGAGAGATGCCATATCCGGATACGCGGCTTAATGCCTCTTAATGCCGCGTACCGGATGCGTCACGTCTGGAATGAGTTAAAAGTTCGGTTTAGATTAAATTACTCCCGTCTGAGCTATGACAAGACATAGAAGTAAATGAACCGCTCGCTACCTGCAACACCAGTAAAGGTACATTATGTTTCTGTGGGCAAAAGTCCACAGGCCAGGGTCGGCCGCAGTGGGCCCGCGCACAAACTGTGCGCGCGCCCACTGCGACCGTCCGCGGCCCGAAAACCGTTCGCTCACTGGGATAGATGTCCCCGAGGTCCAACTGCTTGAGAGGCTCAATACAATCTAAGCTTTGTGCAGCTTTCAACAGATTTAACTAAGGCATTTTTGTCAGGTAGTCATGGGTAGTGACATCGAGATCAGTCATGTTGCACTTACTACCTGAGCGGGAGTGGGGGTGGGAAGGTCTAAACGTGTAGCATCACGTTTAGGTTGATATTGTATTGCAGGCATGGCGACAAACACGCAATAGCAGCTTTTGTTGTTTATTGATATGTGAACTTCTACAGCGCGACAACGTCTGGATGAGTAAGGCAGTGTAGTTTCAGTGAAAAAAAGAAAAACATGCCATGCATACCTTTTCTGGGGAAGAAGTCCTTTCTCGGAAAACCCCCACCCGGATCAGCCCTTAGGGACTTGAGTGGGGTGAACTACTTTTTAGTTCCAACGGTTACCCATGTCGGCTAGACAGGGTAGGGTTTTGTCCTTTTTCTGGGGCCGGCGAATGTTTCTTTCTATACCTTTGGTCCATTCACCAGTATTTCAATTTGTAAAATTGTCCCTGCTGTCTGCGCTACCTGTAGTCCTTGATATTGGACGTGTGTTACTGAATAGTCTGCCGCTCCTAAGAGATGATAAAGATATTGTTTGCGATAAATGCATTTGTGTGTATATTTCATTTCCCTATACATGTGTGAATGATGTGATTTTCTTGTGTGTGTGTGTGTGTGTGTGTGTGTGTGTGTGTGTGTGTGTGTGTGTGTGTGTGTGTGTGTGTGTGTGTGTGTGTGTGTGTGTGTGTAAACTAGGGTCGATAAATTGGCACAAAGGGGCAACGTCCCCTGCACGTCTCAGGTTTTACCTCATTCAGCCCCGACACACCACAGCAAGATATGTATCGACCATGACAGTTCAAGGGTGGTGCCAGAATAGCTCGGCGCCTATAGGCGCCAAGCTATTCTGGCACCACCCTTGATGCTCGATCTGTCTCCTGAAGGCAACTTCAACATTTGGGGATTTCGGTCCTGGGGTAGAATGTTTTAATCAGACCGGTTGGCGACGTACTTTCAATATTCTGGGTTTTTTCACACACAAGCAGCGCCGGAATGTGTTATGAAAGACCCGTTGCTGTCCTGCCGTAAGCAATATGTACTGTAACCAAGCAAATTTTCTCGGGGGCCGAAAAAAAAAAACGCGCGCGCGCGCGCGCACGTGTGTGTGTGAAAGGGGGGGGGGAGAGGAGGAGGTGGGGGGGGGGGGGAGAAGAAGGAGTGGGCGGTGAGTTCTTCAAGTGTGGACCTAGTAACATACACACATGTACACGCACGCATGCACGCACGCACGCACGCAAACACACACACACGCACGCACGCACCTACCTGTGAGGGGAGCTGGGTGGCTCGGTGGTAAAGCATTAGACTCTCCTCCGAAAGGTCGTGGGTTCGAACCCAGCTGTAGTCAAAATGTATACTGGCCTCTTTTCGGTGCCCCGTCTTTGAAATCACCTTCTTGGTGGACAGAAGGCGTTAAGCACTAAACGTTTAACGTGTTGTTTTAAACACAAGCCTGTGAGGTTTAGGAACGTTTCATTTTCATTTTTTTCCGATTTGCACATGTGTGCAGGTCAGATCCGGCTGATGATCCAGACCACCGTCAACACACAGCAGGGAGTGGGGAGGGTGGAGGTGCTTCTTGGAGGGCAGTGGATTCCAGTGTGCAGTACCAACTGGCTGACCAATCCCAATAATGCAATCGTGGCGTGCAGGAGCGCCGGATTCTCAGGGTAACTCGCTTTCGGAGCCGCTAGAAAAAGCAACGCGGGGACAAGTTGCATGAGCGAGCTTAGTCCTGCGCCGGCCCCTAAGCAAGGTGCTCCGCTAAAGCGGAGCACCTTGCTTAGTGGGCGGCGCAGGACTAAACTCGCTCATGCAACAGACACCAGGTCCTCGGGATGACGTCGTCAGTCCTCGGTTTGTTGGAAAGATAACTTTTTGAGTAACCTCACCGACTACGAGTGTAGGACCCAGACTGACATAAGTACACTTCTATTAAAATCAGATGTTAAGCTCATGCACGTTTCTATTCAAATGAATGTTAAGCACAAGCACATCTCATTTCAAGTTGAACAGCCTGGATGGAAGCCTACTTGTGGTGTTTCCCCGAGCATTGGGTCTCTCTGGGGAGTACGCACGCAAAGGTTCCAGAAGGACCAGGCCTCGGGTCTCTGCCGGAACATGAATATGCAAGAGACATGTATCCTCATGACCTCTTCAGTGCAGTTGCGGGGTCTCATGAGGATGATATGCCCCTTGCTGACAGCACTTGTATACTTACTTAGCGCACCCTTCTTTCATATTCACTACTTCCAGTCACTTACTTAGCGCACCCTTCTTCCATATTCACTACTTCCAGTCACTTACTTAGCGCACCCTTCTTCCATATTCACTACTTCTAGTCACTTTCTTAGCGCACCCCCTCTTTCCTATCTCTTTTTTTTTTTTTTTTTTTTGGTGCTTTGGCCACAGTAGCTCTATGATCACTGGTCGATCATGCACACTTCTCTCCCCTGACAGTGCTCTTACCTACTTTACTTTGTAAACTTCTTTTTTTTGTTGTTGTTTGTGTGTGTGTGTGTGTGTGTGTGTGTGTGTGTGTGTGTGTGTGTGTGTGTGTGTGTGTGTGTGTGTGTGTGTGTGTGTGTGATCTATGATCATTGGTCGATACTGCACAGCTCTCTCCCCTGACGGCAGTGCTTTTACCTACTTTACTTTGTAATCTTCCTAAAATATTAGCACTGGCATTCTCCCCTTTTCTTTTTATTTATCAACACTTGCATACTTCCCTGGAACAGCTGGGACTATTGCGCATAACATTAACAAAGATTTCAGAAACAAAATCTGGTTTGGGGAAAAGGGTAACCCCTTAACTGCCGAGGCAAGAGGCATAGATCCTCATGAGCCCCCGCAGTCGCGGGGGCTCATGAGGATCTATGCCTCTTGCTGAGACCAATATGTTATCATGTTCCTTGGAAGGTTGTGACTGTTAGTCGTTGAATGAACACTTGAAAGATTTCACACACGCTGTTTGCTTACTCTGGCAGGAGGAGGGTTTAATGATAATCTGAATGAGTTTTATTTTCAGAGGCGGAACGACTTTCCAGAATGTGGCCATTTACGGGCAGAGCGGCGCGTTTTTCCGCCTGGACAGTGTGAGCTGCACCGGCACGGAAGCCAGCCTGCTGGACTGCTCCTTCGCTGCCTGCTTCAACTGTAGCGACCGTGATGTGGTGGGGGTCACGTGCAACACTCAGACACCATCCCCCACCACCATCGCGCCCCCGACCAACGCCTGTGGCAGTGGTATGAGGGGGATTATAGGGGCCTGATGGACGAGTGGTGCTTTAACTAAATGCAAATCCGCTGCGGCCGCGACCGCGACCTCTAGCTCAATTCAGAATACAAGGTAGGAAACGACAAATCGGCGAAACACTGTGATTCCATAGCAGCCGTTTTCAACCCTCAAAGCAACCATCCGCCTAAAACCTTGAACTGAACAAGCTCGGTAGATATTTTGCGGCACAAATCTATGACCAACCTTGTCCTCCAATCAAAACTGATAGTTTAGTATCAAGGCTTTTTGCACAGTCAGGCATCTTTTATAGCAGACGTCGAGTTGTAGGGTTTTAGATGTGGCCGGAAATACGCTCCATGCTCATTTTTCACTGGTTTATAAATTAGCATATCCAATGACATTAAAACAAGAGTGCATCTTACTGTCGACATGAACTTGTGACCTGCACGCAGCAGTCGCTTTACGGTACGTATTTCCCCAAGCCTGGAGTCTGGTTTAAACACTACTCAGTTGTCAACACGGCAGAAAGCAATGGATGCACTGCAGTGCATAGTGGCCTCTTTCACGACACTCTACTAAACGGTTTAGCGTTCAACTCTAAGTGTTGAGAAAGATGTCCGGGATACTTCCGGCCACAGCTAGAATTTCGCGGATGTACTTCGTTTCCTCCTTTGTATTCTGACTTGAGCTGTTTACGCGGTAGTGGCCGCGTACACGCCGTGGCGCAGATGATTTGCATTAGCATTCAAAGCACCACTCGTCAGGCCGGCCCTATGGAGGGGAGGCATGTGGGCGGAAAGGGAGGGGTGGTGGGGTGGGGGGTGGGGGTGGGGGTCGGGATGGTGGATGGGGGGAGGGGTGGGTGGGTGGGTAAGGGTGCGGGCTGGGGAATCTGTATATGCTAGCACAAACTGAAACTTTATGTAACTTCATGTGGACGAAGACACAACATTCCGTTGACTCGATCAAAAAATTCAAAAGACGGGGGCCGAATAGGGGGAGAAGCTGGAGGCGGGGGGGGGGGGGGGGGGGGCGTGAGGGGGGCAGCAGAGGGGGGGGGGGGTCGGGGGGGGGGGTCAAAGATCTTATTAGCGTTCATTACTTTTCATCACGAACCCTTCTTTCACGGATAGCGAGGGTGAAAAAAATGCAATCACGAATCACGAGAACCCAAAAGAAGCATATCACACATCAAGATTTTAGCCCCCCCCCCCCTCCCCGCCCCCCCCCCCCCCCACACCCCGGTATGTTTAGGTGTTGTTTCTGTTTTGGGGGCCATATCATTTTTATGTGTATAAACTAAGAAAGATTTAGTGTGCACACGTAAACACGTACCTCTAGTGTGTAGTAGTGTTGAGCCGACGCTAAACTAGTTGAAAACAGTCAGCCCGATGGCTGTTTGACTGCAGTCGACGTCGGCCCGATGACCTATTCGCGCACCGAACCATACGACATGCACTCGCTGGATACTTTTCCTACGTGGATTTATGTCATAGTGTAGACAAGGACCGCACGTACGTAAGGAAAGCCGAAAAGGCTCATTCTGCCCGCGACACGCCACAGCAAGATATGGCTCGACCATGATAGTTCAAGGGCGGTGGAAGAATAGCTTGGCGCCTATGGGCGCCAAGCTATTCTGCCACCACCCTTGAACTATCATGGTCGATCTGTCTCCTGAATTGTGATGCAGTCCTCAGAGAATAACTCCAAAATGTGGGTATTTCGTACCTCGGGCACAATGAGATAATTATGTTACTTAGTGCTACTGTACTGAATAAAACATTTCAAATAAGTCAGCCACAATCGCGATAGCTAGAACCGCTGAGTGTGTGTGTGTGTGTGTGTGTGTGTGTGTGTGTGTGTGTGTGTGTGTGTGTGTGTGTGTGTGTGTGTGTGTGTGTGTGTGTGTGTGTAAAGGGGGGGGGGGATGGGTCTTTGATATTCGTGGGTTTTTTTTTAATGGGGAAGGGGGGGAATCCCCTAGAGCCCCCTCCCCCAGATCCGCCACTGATCCGTATCCACGCGCAGGTTTTTCCGTGAGGCTGATGATCCAGGGCGTGACGAACACGGCCAATGCTGTGGGGAGGGTGGAGGTGTGCGTCAACGCCATGTGGCTGCCTGTCTGTGACACCAACTGGCTCACCAACACCAACAACGCCAACGTGGCCTGCCGGAGTGCTGGCTACGCCAACGGGTACACACATACAGCTTACAGCCCTGACGCACTACAGCAGGACTGAGATGGATCGACCATGATAATTCAAGGGGAGTGCCAGACTAGCATGGCGCCTGTCGGCGCCAAGCTAATTTGGCACTACCCTTGAATTATCATGGTCGATCCATCTCCTGCAACAGGTGCATAGTCGTTAGATGACGCCTCCAAAATTTGGGAATTAAGTGCGCCGGGCTGAATGAGTTAACCCATTTGACCCCACGGACGCATTTCCCAAATTTGTGGGGTGTCCCCTGACGATTATGTACCCGTTGCAGGAGATGGGTCGACCATGATAATTCAAGGGTAGTGCCAAATTAGCTTGGCGTCGTACCATGATAATTCAAGGGTAGTGTCAGATTAGCTTGGCGCCTATGATAATTCAAAGGTAGTGCCAGATTAGCTTGGCGCCGTCAGGCGCCAAGCTAATCTGACACTACCCTTGAATTATCATGGTAAGACCCATCTCCTGTTGTAGGGCGTCGGGGCTAAATGGGTTAACTGAGTTGTTTAACAAAAAAATATTAAAATATTTGCCGTAGCAAGCGAGACTAACAAGTCAGTGTGCAACTCTCTGGTAAATAACAAGGGGACATAGGCTTCATTATTTACTATAGTGCGTTTTTAACAGAGACACCCGACTTCTAACGTAATTCCCTGGTTCGCAATGCTCGCAAACCTTGCTTTTCCGCAATAATTTCTTTGCGCCAGTGGAGGTTGGTTAGTTCGCGTTTAACGTCCACAGCACCGAGGTGATCATGGACGGCCCTGACGGGCGGGTTATGGGGGACAGAAAAATCTATTGCCTATGGAGTACGACCTGAACACTGTCAACTCAGGCGCACTCCAACTGTGCCACTTTGATTTACCAGGACCTTTCAACGGACATGCTATTGAACAAATCCGTTTTTTTCCCTTGGATTGTGAGTCCAGTTACCGGGGCCGGGACGGGATTCGAACCCACGACCCGGCGATTCCCTTCGCTCTCCTGCTCCGACGTTTAACCGCCTGAGCTACTGATTTCGGACTCTCGCGCCAGTGGAGGGTTTGAGTTTAGTCAGGTATAAGTGTATCCTTATCTGACTACATTCACCAGAATGAATGTTGTCTGTCCGGCCGTTTCTGCTCAACTCAGTTAAAAATGAGCGAGAGTTGAGGATTAGTTTTCGTAACCTAGCTACTTAGTTCCTGTCGGAAGTGGGTCTGATGTAAGACAAAGTTGTCCCCCTTAGCACGTCACGTTTGCACGGGAGACAGACACTGCTTCAGCTGCGTCCGTCTGTGAGGTAAATTTCATTCATGATAAATAATACTGCAACTTTAACATATATAATCACAAGCAAAAGAAATGCGACATTTTTGGAATCCTCGGAAACACCGAAGTGTTTCCGAGGATTCCCAAAATGTCGCATTTCTTCTGCTCGTCATTATATACACATAATATGAGATTGTCAGTGAATGGTATTTTTTTCAGCTGAATTCCAGACTTTTTAGCCCAGTTTATACCCGAGAACCGGGAAGAAGAGCAGGCTTGTGTAGACAGTGCCTATGACAAACCAGTCGGCTAGAAAGGAGATTGCCGTAAAGACTTTTCATTGTCGTTAAAAAAAAGAGGGTTTTGTGCATTGCCAACGCACTACGCATCTTGACCATTTATGATTTCTGCAGACAATAACAAGATGGGATGAACCATGCCCTCATAGTCCCTTCGACATGATCTTACATGCACTTTCACACTTTCAGCACAAGACGCTTGCAGACATTAGGGAAATTCAATTTAATTACATTTTGGCGATGGGGAAGTCCATAGGTAAATCACAGAAAACATTACAATAACATTCGACAATACACACTAATATGCAAATGTCTACAGACTTTCAAGTATAATTACATGAAAAGAATCACAACGCTTGAGCAGCCGATATGCGATACGATGCGATAAAATAGAGGCTACATTTCTACAAGAAAAATAGGTCGAAAAAAATAGCCTTCCATAAAACTGTGTCATTGAAAAATAATTTTAAAAAATAACAAAAGAAAACAAATAAAACATATGGGGACATTCTGTCGCTGCATATCCACTGACGTCAGAAACATCTCAATGCGCAAAGGCCATCGGGCAGACGTCGGTCGTGCGCGGGCCAACGGCGGCCAACGTTGGCCCGATGACCTTTTGCGCATTGGGATAGTAGTGAATGCGGAACTTTGCGGGCACGATGCAGTACATGCATATATTCAATGACAACAGTGATACACTCACCCCTTCAATGCCACTGGATGCATAGTTTGTTTCTGAAAATTGTGCTCATTAAACGACGAAACAATCACAACTGTCCAAGGAAGATGGATACAAACTGGTTTCTGCAAGAGGCGTAGATTCTCATGAGCCACCGCAACTGTGGGGGCAGATGAGGATCTATGTCTCGTGCAGTTGGATGGTGTTTTCTTTTTCTCGGCATTGAAGGGGTTAAACATGCCTGATTGTGATATATATATATATATATATATATATATATATATATATATATATATATATATATATATATATATATATATATATATATATATATATATATATATATATATATATATATACTGCCGAGCAAACCAAATGCGACATTATATATTATATCAAACACGGAATCATGCTACGTCACACTCTGTCTCGTAAAGACTGGGAATCCCCGGCAGAACATGTATATTCAATGGTGTCACCTATCCGCCACAGAAGCGGCCGTCTTTATAAACTGGATTTTTTCTAAACAATAAACGGAGAAAGGAAAACAAATACGTTATTGGTCGGAGGGGTTCGCTACACGGACCTTTGTAGGCCTGAGGGAGGTCAAAGGAATCATTGTACCCCTCAGACCGAAGGTACAATGATTCCTTTGACCTCCCTCAGGCCTACAGTCCGTGTAGCGAACCCCTCCGACCAATAACTTATAATATATACTGCCGAGCAAGCCAAATGCGACATTTTTGGGATGACCGAAAACACTTCAGTGTTTCCGATCATTCCAAAAAATGTGGCATTTCTTTTGCTCCTCAGTATAATTTTGAATCGTAGTAGAATTCCATGGGGACGGCTTAAGACAAGTTGACGTCTTCAGGCAGTCTGCAACAGCCCTATCAGTAGTACTTATTTGTTGATCTGCAGTTTGCTCTTGCCAATCTAGCTAAATTCAGACCAACAATTTGACTGTCAAGTGTGTAAAATGCAGAAGAAAGAAACACGCTTAGAAAAGACAGTTACAACACAATGTATTATCTATTTTTTATGTATATTATTATTATCAATTTCTTTCTAAGCGTGTTTCTTTCTTCGTGAGGTTCTTCTATGTCCTAGCCATCTATTTACATACCTTCCTGTTTCTGTGTCCCCAGTGGTGTAACATTTATCAACGAAGCCATCTACGGCAAGAGTAGCTCTGTGTTTCACCTGGACAGCATGAACTGTGCGGGCAGCGAGTCAACAATCTTATCCTGTGCCTACGTTCTCTGCCTCAACTGTACCAGGCAGGTGGGGGTCAGCTGCACTCCTCCCAATAGCAATGGCTCTTCGATCACCGCTACTCCCATACCGCCGGGAATTATCTCACCTGCCGGTGTATGTGGAAATCTACCCACCGTCAGCGGTAAGGAAGTCATTGATTAATATATATATACTGACGAGCAAAAGAAACGCAATATTTTCGGAACCATCGGAAACACTTTAAAGTGTTTCCGATGGTTTCAAAAATGTCGCATTTCGTTCGTGAGTGTATTTAACTAAATACACCACCATTAAGCATTTTGGCTGTCTTAGCGGTTTTTGTCGCGATGAATTTCAGACTTATTGGTTGTATGTATTTTGCGCGTTATACGTGTTTGTTTCCAACGTTCCTAAACTCAAGGTGCGTAGTGTAAGATTGCAGCCAAGACCAAAGGCAATACACAGTGCTATAAACCCCACAAACACGATCGGCACTGCTACTGTTTCGCCCTCACTCGTGCGGTTTTCAGTGGATGGACGGAGACTGCTTTCGTTTGATGGTCTCATAATCGTTAATGTGGGAGAGGATACAGCTGCTGTTGATGACGGAGTAAGGTGAGCCAACTCCTTGCTTGTGGTACTCGGGCTCTGTCGTCGCATGGCGGGTGATGCAACTTTGCCGACAGCATCAGCGGGCACCCGTGTGCTTGTAGGAAGACTGGAGGCTTCACCTGATTGGGGGAAAAATGTAACCAAACAGTAAAGAGATCTGTACTTTTCAGGATTCCTAATAGCCCCATTCAGTGCCGGCTGACGCGGACTGTTTCTGCAATCTTCGTTAATTGAACCACAGAAAACCCTAGCGCTGTTCCAGGGACACGGATGAAGTGGTTTTCAGAAAGAGGCATAGAGCCTCATGAGCCTCCGCAACTGCGTGGGCTCATGAGGATCTGTTCCTCTTGAATTTAGGTGGTGTTCAAATATTTACGGCACTGAACAGGTTGAATCCCTAGTGGAAGAACATCGTGCTTTTGCGTTCCATACGTCATACTTTAAGTCAAGACCAAACAAGTCAACATAGTCAAACCGTTGGATACTTTTAATAGGTAGGCTGCATCGGGGAATGTACTAAGCAGTAGAGGACATAAAACTGAGTAAGCAATTAATACAACAATAAGAGCAAGCCTGCTAAACATCTGCTGAAGTATAGGTAACAACAATTTATACTTCACAGCATACCAATGTGAACTATATTTGTTTTTTAGAGGCATGTTTTTCCTTTCTTGCGACTAGTCAATAATTCGCACAACCGGGCGAAAAAGAGTCATGTCCTTTGTGTAGCACACATAAGAGATTCAGTCTGAAGTCAGAAACATTTGACATGTTACTTCTGACGCCACAGACAACTTCGCTGCATGAAATAGTGGGCATTTCGGACTGCACGATAATGACATTGAACCGTCTGTGTTGGGTTACTTCTTGGGTTACTTCGTGGTTCGTTGTCTTCTGTGTCAGACCTCCGCGCCTCCAGACACATTTTACGGCAGTGTAGCGACATAAATGTGCTCCCATCGCACACGTGAATATTCCATCCTGATTTCGTTAGCAGGTGCAGATAATAATTATAACTACAAAACTACTTAATATTTTCTGCAGGCTATGACATCAGATTGTGTTCATGGCGTAATGATTTCTTTGAGCGTCTTTTCTTTCCAGTGTCAGAGAGAGAGAGAGAGAGAGTCTCACAGAACAATCAAACATGCCTCGTAGGCCTATATGTGAAAGATATCATTTTATACGAATTCGAAAATAAAACACAGCATCACTTACCGTTGAAGGCAGTCAAGAACAATAGAGACGCTATTGGTGCATAATGAGTCATGTTGAGGCAAATATTTTTCCTTAGTCGAAATAAATCAGAATGGGGGGAAAAGAAAACTGTCTTCCAAATATAAATACAATTGTTTAAGCGGAGAATGTTCACGTTGTCACACATCATAGTCTATGATAATGTGGATTGGTCTTTGCGTGCCAATGTGTTTTGTACCTGTGAATAGAGGTATGCTTACCGGATTGGGTTCCACATAGTATCGACGCAGTTTAAGCGAGCGCTGAGGCGCTTCTAAGAAAAACTAGCCGGGCCAAGGGGAAAAACTTTGACGCTTAACGTCTAAGCCTGTTGAATAACTGACATATGAACCTTAGGTTGTTTTATGAAGGCACTCAGTGATAGCCCAGAACCATGATAAACAGTAAAACGTTCAGTGGTTGTACCACGAGTGTTGAACTCCCGAGTTTCTTAGAACTGAACATCATACTTTTTTAGAGTTCAGTGGCTTGTTATTGTTGGGGCCAGGCGAACGCTAACCAGCTGCAAGAGACATAAACCCTCATGAGCCCCCGCAGTCTCTTGTTAGTTTTGTGTTCTGTATGTTCATTTTTGGTCAATTTCATTTGTGTTTTTCACGGCGAATGTCAGTCGGTCAGCGTGCAGTGGTTTCACTGAGACGCGAAATCCGTCATCACTGGCAGCGAAGGGGTCACGGTTGAGTGGAACTGTTTATTTTGGTTCTGGGCCATCATTGACTGAGTGTCATTAAAAAAAAAAGGTTGATATGCTGTTCAACACATTTCAATGTTGAAATGAGTCACTTTTTCGCTTGACTGGTATTTTCTTAGAACCGCGCACGGCACTCGCTGTTGCGCAGATCGTGCAACTCTGAAGGCGGATTCTTGAAATTCAGTAACTGAAACCCGCGATATAGCGGTCAGGTGTCAGACTGAGGCGACTAGCGGGTGCCTGTTGGGTTCTATGCGGTGTCTACGCTCTCTCTCTCTCTCTCTCTCTCTCTCTCTCTCTCTCTCTCTCTCTCTCTCTCTCTCTCTCTCTCTCTCTCTCTCTCTCTCTCTCTCACGGCACACACACACACACACACACACACACACACACACACACACACACACACACACACACACACACACAGCGGAGACGGCTACGCGCGCGAACGCGCTCACAAGCACGCACGCACGACACACACTGACAAGGGAACCATACCATAAGTTCTTCTTGAATATACTAAGGGAAACCCAAACCTGAATCAGTTTCCTTTGTACTCAGCACAGATTACACAGATACTACTACTACTACTACTACTCAGTACTACTCACTGTTTTTACTATTACTACTAATGACAATATTTTTTTAAAAAATAATGAAGCTTTATAATGCCCAGATATCGACATATGTACTGTACCACCCTCCTGCTGCAGTGTCCACGGATGGTTCAGTGCGTCTGGTTGGCCGCGAGGCAGGGATCGGCTACGTGTGCGTACGTGCACCGAACAATACTTTCGGCCATGTTTGCGATGACTACTGGGATCTCTTGGCTGCCAGGGTCATCTGTCGACAGCTCGGCTTGCAGTAAGTCAGTCTTTCTCCCAGTGCGCAAAGGCCATCGGGCCGACATCGGCCGTCGTTGGCCCGCGTACGGCCGTGCGCGGGCCAACGGCGGCCGACTTTCGCCAGATGGCCTTTTGCGCATTCGGTCTGTCTGGGTCACAAGATTTCAGTCTTTGTGGAGTATGCAAATTATTATTTTTGTTTGTTAAATGACACTGCAAAAGCCTTCAGACTCATGTCGAGAGTGAAGACGTTTGATAATTTTGCCTTTGTAAATAGTTTAAACATATCTCTTTGCATATTGTTTAAAATAACACATTATAAAAATAATACAAACATAATTACATAAAAATAAATGCATAAATACACAACACTTTAAATAATACCTGGCATTCCTGGACTTTTCCTCGCCATAATATAACCGTTTTCACTGCCGAGAAAAACTAAAAGCTGCAGGAGGTAGATTCTCATGACACCTCCCCCCCACCCCCACTGCAGTTGCGTGGGCTCATGAGGATCTGTGCTGCTTGCTGAAACCACTTTGTATATCCACGTTCCTTTGACAGTTGGGGATTTTTGACGTTGAATTTACAGTGATCTAAAATAACGCAATTGCGTCCTATGGCACTGAAGGGGTTAAACTCCATCAATCAATCAATAAATCAATCAATCAATCAATCAATCAAACAATCAATCAATCAGTCAGTCAGGCAATCAATCAATCAGTCAATCAGAGGATTTTTGCTTCTTGCTGAAAATGCATTGTATCCAGGACCGGATCTGAGGGGGGGGGGGGCCTTAGTGGTTCCGGACCCCCCACCCCCACCCCCCAGTCA